>OZ005740.1:336078951-336725932 GCA_963930735.1 Dioctria linearis | reverse complement strand
ATTTGTTTTCTAGCATTTCCAAGGTCTTCGTAGCGTTAAATCCGTTTTTAAGAAAAATTTAATGAAACCAAACTTGATTCCATTTTTAAAATTGTAAAAAATCGAAAACACGGACAGAGACAGATATACTGAACACGCCGTATCTCTAGCAATGGTCAAGCTATGAAGCTGAAATTTGGTGGTAATGTTAATGACATATGTGGCACCCTAAGAAAAATTCAAATCTGGGAGCGCCACACGGTGGTCGTTCCTGAAACTTTTTTATCAAGGTGGTGTATTGTTCTTGCTTGCTATTAATTATAGTGATGAACTGAGTTGATAAGTTGACAGTCTCGTGCGGCTGTTGTTGTGAATGCTAGGTCCTAAAAATTGATATTGTACGCCATTTCAATAAACCATATTTATATTTGCCTGCGGTACTGGAGAGAGACAGATATAAGGTTCATAGAATTTTAGATATTTTTGATTATACGAAATTCATATGACGCGATACTCTCTCCATTTTTATTTTGTATTGCAGCAATCACTTTTATGTTATTACACTCTGTTAACCGTTTTTAATTTTTTATGGTTTGTACTTTTTCCATCAAAGTTAAATCATTTTTTTTAAAGCTAGTTATACTAAAGCTACTCGCATTCAAGTTACAAGTAAATTACGGGGAAACCTTCATAACGTCATGTTGTAGAGTTTGGTGAAAATCATTGAAGAAAAAAGGTCTTACAACGTCAATTTGCATAGAGTGGGAAACTTTTTCCCACTTCTTTTTATATTAACAAAAAAATTTTAAGTAGAAATAACAATGTTATGAAATTTAAAATAAACTTAAGTCTTCACTCATATGTAAGCATTGAAAAAAGAATGTGACTGTAATAGAGTATGAATATGAACGCTTCACCGACAGTTATGTATTTTTGGCCAAGATCAAAAGTAAAAACTTCACATTTATTCCTGTGAATTATCATAGAAAGATTTATTGTAACATATAAGAAAAAAAAACGAATATTAAAATTGAACATATAGTATATGAGTGACCCAGGTCAGACCAAGTTTAGAATTTTAGGACGAAAAGCCGAGTAATGACGATTCTCTGATTAAAATAACAGTTATGTTTGATAAAGCTCTAAGGACTTGAAGACATTTAAATAAACATCCAACTATCATTTGTGGGAGAAAAGAAGACGGTGATAGCAACAGCGACCGCTTATGACCCATGGTGAACGCACTATAGCCAGTCAAGGAACTGCGAAGAATCTAAGTTCACTGTGATGTCACTAAAAAAATTGTCAGAGTTTAGCAAACTTTGTTATTATTTGGTCCAGGAAGACAACAATTGCAGAATTGAGCAATTTTGCGAAGAGCTCTCGATTAACTTCTAATTGTGCGTAACATGCAAGAAGCAATACACAGTCACATATAAGTCCACTATTGATGTTTCTATCGATGCAGATAAGTCAGTATCCCAACCAATAAATTTTGCATATATTTAAAAATATTATAATTTTTTTTTGACTAATAATGAGCAGATCTTCCTTCCATTTGATTTCAAATTGATTTCATAATTTCTCAATATTGATTTAAATTTTTTTCAGATGGGCCAGATTTTTAATAATACCTGGTTTGGTAGCATTCTCATTACTTTTAGTCTTGTGGAACGTTAAACACCCAGATTACTACAAAAAGGATAAGTACGATCTACAATCGAATCTGATACAAATTAATTTTAATTAAAACTATTTTCTCCAGAAATTTTGCTGAATTTCGTGAGACAGTTGATAAATGGCAGGACCTCCAATGCAGCAGAGTAACAAGTTGTGCACTAGAGTGCTCGAACGGGGATGTAAGCCAACTAAGTGAAAATATTGCGAAATTTGTAGTAAGAAAATTATTATTAAAAAAAATTTTTTTGTTTTGTTTATTTTTCTGTATATTTTAGAGTCAGTGTGTTCGTGTACATATAAAACTGAAAAGTTGTCAATTTCCAAATGGAGTCATGCATAAGTATTGGATAACTGGCGAGTTTTTAATAAGAGAACTACGAATTGATTCGGGCACTCTCAGTGAAATCGAGTTAGGTTCGTTTGAAAGTGCAGTTTTTAATAGAACTGAAAAGCTTGAATTGATAAATGTCAACATTCAACGCGCTGACGAAAATATATTCAAAGGTCTCAACATATTGGAAGAATTAGTGCTTAGTTCAATGAATCAGGATTTTGTGTCGAAAATAAATTTCTTAAAGTATGCTAGTTCAACACTAATTAATCTTTCTATTGAAACTAATAAATCAACAACTGCTATAAAACCGCAAGATTTGTTAGGAACTGAAGAACTGCTATTGATTAAGTTGGTTAATCTCAGTGGAAATAATTTTGGAAGTTTAATTGATAAGGATTCCTTCAATGTAATAAAGCGAACAAAGAGCTTAATATTGCAGAATTGTGAAATAACATCAATTCAGACTGATGTATTTGATTCAATGGCGAAAACTATTATACTTCTTGACCTTAGACATAATAGAATTAAAATGTTACATCCGTCTTACTTTAAATCGCTTCTTCCTTTCGATTTAAGACGCATTCTTTTATCGAATAATCCCGTAGATTGCTCTTGCGAATTGAGTTCATTTGTTCAGTTTTACAAACTTTATCAAAAGAGCTTTGCTTTTTACTTAATGTGCGAAACACCGACCAGAAATAAGGGGAAGCATATAAAGGACGCAATATTATGTACTGATGAGACCACGAAAATTGCAACAACTACAACTACAACAGATTCAATAACTAGCATCTCTAAAATTTCTAGGACAACAACTGAAGAACCGTTCCCTGAGGTCATCAAACTCCATTGTACTAAAAATAAGAGCGATGATTACTTACAGATTAAATCAGCTGACGTGCAATTTTCAGTGGAGACTATTTCCTCAACAGGAGTTAAGCTTACAGTTATGAAATTTCAAGACGAATATTCTGTTCTGTGGTTTCAAAATGCTTCTATGAAATTTCAGGCGATGGAAATTAACTATAATGACTATGCCTTAGGTTGTAACACCAAGATTAAAAGAGAAATTATCATAGAGAACCTTCGACAAGCCGCAACTTATTTATTTTGCCTGATAAAAGTTGGTGAAATTCAAATATCTCCTTTCAATTGCCATTCTCATTATTTGCAAAATGATTCAGAAAATAGCGTTGACAATGAGGAATGGTACCTTTGGGGATCACTCTCAGGAACAATTGCTTTCATCATTGTTGGTGCGTTTTTATCTATCGCTTTTGGCGGGATTTTTGCTTTTTACATCATCAGTTGGAAACCTACTCTTATCAAAGGAAGCAAGAGAGTTTTAGTTGTTAACAAAAGTTCTACAGATATTTTAATTTTTCCAAGGAGTACCAATATTTCTGGTATAACAACCACAACTGTAACCAATGATAGGTATAATTTCGTGGTATTTCGAAAGATGCATTTTATATATGTTTGTGATTTTCTTGTTTTATTGCAGTGTCACATTTCGAAATAGTCGTTTATGTAGAAGTAAGTCCGAAGGAAGTATCGCAAGTAGTAGGAGTTATATGGCGTCTTCTAATCTATATGAAGTCATTCAATATTATCAGCGAATAGGTGCATATGAAAGAGAAAAAAATAGCTGTGATCATGCTCCCAATATTTCTGCGCCCCCTTTGCCGAATAGCGTTTCTGAGGTTCAAAGAATAGCTGCAGATGAACATGATTTCAATTACAATGATAGAGAGCAATATCTAAAATCAGTTTGTATGTTGTGAAAAGAAATAAATTTTGAAAATTTTCAATCAGCGCTGTAAATGGATGTTTTTAATTTTATTATATTAGTTATAGATGAAGGCGTATTAACTAACCGCTGTGAATGTATAGGTTATTTCTGACTATAATATTAAATCCATGAGTCAAAGGATCTTTATGATCGGTTTTAGAGGACAGACGTAAATATTGTATAATAGTTAGCAATTTGATCAGCTTTAGGTATATTAGCTGTAGATGTGTCCGGTATGCAAATTAAATGCAATATTAAGCATTAAGCAGTTGGGATAGGAACCAGTCACAACATCTTCATAAATAATAGGACACAAAAAGATACACAATGAAAATTTGACAAATTTTCTGTAATTTTTCATTATAAAGCGACTGCAAAAACAATGGTAATTTGTTCATGAGGCATTTTGAAACGGATATTTTGTAAAAAGTAGGCACCGTGCTGCAAATCAGCTCGAGTCAACACCCGCCAGGAGAAGGATATAAGCGCATCGCGGCCCGGTGGAGCTCGTACACTGTTAATGGCTTGGCTCGTGTAACCACGTGCCGTGGGAAGCAAGCTTAATATTAAGTTTCATGCGCATGTATTGTGAGAACATATTCGTGGACATTCGTAACATTCGCGAGGAAAAATACACCAACCTTTCCAAGCATATAGTATTTAGTTCAATTCCCAGATTTTTATATGTTGCTATTTCCAGCTTAAAAACTTGTAACAAAAAAAATTTCAATGACTGGATATTACTTTTGATTTGCTTTTTACTTGTCTTAACTTAATATGATGGACAAATTTGATTTATAACATTAAATAAAAATGTTTTTTCAAAGTTTTGACAAGTAGCGACATCGCTTATGCAACACAAGATGATTGTAGAGACATCTATTACAATCTATAAGCAAAGTGGTATATAATTAAGCCATAACCCCTCCTATTAATAAATAAACAATTCGCCTTATTTGGATATATAATTAGGTAATTATGCATATTCTACTCAAAGATCCTCTCCTCCTCGAGCCAATTGGCCTATTTCGTGTACAGCTTCAAGAGAAGAAGACCGATAATAGAACCCTGAGAGAATTAGGGTAGATGTGACAGAGTAGCTTTTTTTTCATGACTAATCGAATCGATCACCTGACTGAAATCCTGAAGGAATAATATCAAAAATACTATAACATACTACATATGTTTGTGCTAAAGTTGGTAGAGAGTATTTGATTGATTCCGGGTTTTATAAGCAGAACCCAGATGCCCTCCTTAAAAAAAAACTAACGCTACTGAACATATAGTTCTCAGATTTGCCAGCTCTCTGGAATTATTTTCTTTTCTCATCACTTTGCAAGCCGCCATATATGCATGCGCACACATAGCGGAGTATAAGTGCAAGAGCCATGCATTTTATGGCAGATCTCAGATGGGTGTAACACCCGGAATATACAAGCCATGCAGTAAGTATCGAATAGAGAGTAGCGGGCCGGTTAGCGGATGACGTCAAACATATTCCTGTCTGGTTTACTGCAGGAGTTTTTCATATAAAAGAAGTTAGCATTTTTTTCAAACTCTATGATTTTCATCGATTTGTTCTAAATGCTATTTTTTTTAAACCATTAGAAAGAAAACCTATTTGGTTGCAATTTGTTTTAATTTCATTTTGCTGTTGGACGGATAGTTTTAGGTTTCAGGATATTTTTAGGATGAAATCTTGGATTTTCTTCCATGATGAGTGTACATAATCAGTAAAACTGAGCTCTTACAGCATGGCCGTAGCCGGCCCGCTAATGCCTTTTAATGCGTGTCATCGTTGACTTCATGGATTGCATTATATTCCGGGGGTTACGAATGAGATCGTCTGGCTGTTAGTAGCTACGCGACGATGTGTCGACACAAAACCCTCAAAAAACAATTCCCAAGCCATGACACAGAAATCGATAGGTGTGCGTGCTAGCCCATTCTCTCAAATGTTCTATATTGATTCATATGGAAAAGTGGAATCAATGATTTTATATAAGCTATAGAGCCCAAAGTATGGATAACATTTTTAAAAATGGACTATATCCAGCAAACCATTCTTGGTGTTGCGATTCAAAACGTTGGGTTTTCACTTTATTTAATTTTTTATTTTAATCTAAGGTATAATGTTACTGGACTTAAACCAATTATAACTTTTTCTCTTGTTTTTTTTTTTTTTTTTTTTTTAAGGAAGCTAGAATTTGTCTAAAGGTGCTTGTACATGGTGTCTGTTTACGCATATAACTGGGGTGAATCGAGCATGAATTTTATAGTGAAGTTGAAATAATTTTTCCAATAAAGCTCATGCAATTGTACGCATCGCCTCATACCACTTACACGAGAGTACAGCGCATGTTATTTGCGCACTTTGGCTTAGTTAGTCCAGTGGAGCACCCACGTGAATAAGTGGAAATGCAATCGCACGGAGTTTGTACAGCTGCAAGTGCTATTTTTGTAATTCTCGAAAAAGAAGGAAGAGCTAAAGGAAGAAGGAATAAAAAAGTATAGATGCGACAGTTTTTTATTAAAAGGAAAACAACATTTTGGAAGAAATGAGAAAAGATAAAGATTGGCTATTCAAACAATTTATAAGGATATCCTCGACAGATTTCGAAGTTCTACTTAAAATACTTGAGCCGAAAGTAAAAAACCAGGATACAAATGAGAGGGTGTCCCCGCTCATATAGATTTAGATTTTTGGACGAGACACTCTTATTATAATTTAGTATTTTTGCTAAAGCTTTCATTATCTTCTCTTTCTAAAGCCTTTTCGGTGCAAACGTCGTGCGACTGAATGTGCAATTACGCACAGTTCGCCCATTCGAAACGGGAGACCATGCGCACAGTTTGTGCTATGCTTTTAGTCGTAAAGGCGCACTCAAAATTATAGGAATAGGCATTCGCTGCGCATACCAAAGATGAATGCCTGTATGTAATTTATTAAGGTTACCCATCTCAGCAAGTTTGATTTTCGAAGTGGCTTTTCGCATGTATTTCTAGACCGGTTCGTCGGACAGTAAAATGAGTATTACTAATTTCATAGGATTTCATAATCTGAAGAACTTTTCAGTACAATAAAAATCACTAGAACTGATCGTTTTTACAGTATACTGTTACAGGATTACTTACCATCACAGAGATTCGCAGAAACTTAACGCGCAGATCTTTAAGTTAAACCCCGCTCGAAGCAAAGCAACACCAAACCAAACTGTTGACATTTCAGTCAGCTGATTTGTCAGAGGTATATACTGAACTGTAAGGAACCCCAAATTCATTCTTACCATTCCGCGCGACACTTAGTTCATACCAAATGAACTATGCAATCTGATTTAATAGAGGGCGACCCACACGTACCAGCACGAAGCTCGAACATTTTCTGGACTTGTGCTAACACATGTCATCGCAATAATTTTCCCAATGAACTATATTGACAGATAAATAGAAAGACGAATTTTTTTGACACGTCCCAAATGGAAAAAGAAATTTCTAATTTAAAAGCAGGTATAGTTTTGTTTGGACAAGTATGAACAATAAAAGTCTATCAGCTGCTTTAACCATTATCGAATTAATAAGCAAATATAGAAAAGTGGAATTCAAATAAAAACTTTGACAAATATAGAAAACTAAAATCGAACGAAAAATTTGACTGCTGTAGAAAATTAAAATTAAATGTTAATTTTGACACACGGAAAATAGAAAATTTAACAAGCTTTGACAGTTATTAAAAATAAAATAATAATTTTGGCAGATATGGAAAAGTAGAAATAGATGAAATATTTCTGATGTAACAAAGAATTGTATTAGGAATATAAAATGATTGGAACTAATTTTGATCAATGGTAAAAACCAGAAACAGAAAATTTGTACAAGAAATTAAAAACATAATTAAGATGAAGCTTTAAATAGTGTCGACTTTTTAGAAATAGATGTCACTAAGTAGGATTAGGAAAAAAATTGGTAAGCCCCCATGTTGGTATCAGTTTTTTGTCTTGTTCTGGCTGTGTGAAAAAACTGACATATGTAGATAGATTTTGTGTATGTAAAAAAAAAACTAAAATCCATTGAAATAATCAACAAGCAAAAATCCAGAATTTAAAAATTGAACAAGAAGTTTACCATAAACTGGTTGTTTTATTGGTGAGAGAAAAATTTTGCAGGCGACCCACAAGGAAGACATGTAATTCCCTTAACCAGCAGAGAACCAGATCAAGGACATTGACCGCTCTTTATGACGCTATCCTGGAAGATCTCGGCCTCCAAGATGAGTTTGCACACCCAAGGGATGTGAACAACGTTCGTTAGTTAGTTTAACGTTTCGAATTTCCAGAACCGTAGAGTGAGTAGCTGACTCAACTGGAGTCCGCTCGGCCAGGTGGTCAGAGCTTCATTGCAACAGCAAATGGTTTGGATAGTTTAATCTTTGGTATCACCATTAACCAAATCTTTATGGAAAAATTCATCCAAGTTCCACCATTGCCTCCGATCACTGAACTCAGTCACGAATCCTTGGTGGTACGATTAGGTCACATTTTCAATTCCTCGGTTCACTGAGAAATACGTGGGCTAAGCTAAGAATACCGCCAAGCAGTTCATTAAAGCTGCTAAATCCCGTAACAATACGTAAAAAACTAAAATTTTTATATGGCAACACCAAGAAGGGGTAGTCCGATTTAGTCCCTTATTTATACCCTAGATAAAATCTTCATTCCGTTTGTAACACCTCAAAATAATGATGGTAGAGCAACATGGATTGGATACCCACGCATAATATTAAAAGTCATTTTGATTTTTGCATGTCCGTCCTTCTGTCCGTCTGTCTGTCCGTCCGTCCGCTGGCCGTCTGTCCGTCCGTCCGTCCGCTGTCCGTCTGTCTGTCCGTCCGTCCGTCCGTCCGTCCGTCCGTCTGTCCGTCTGTGCACACGATAACTCGAGAACGCGTCTACTTAGAGAGCTGAAATTTTGTACACGGACTTTTAAAAAAGAAAGTAAAATATGTTCGAAAATGAGACAAATCGGGCAACTCCTTCGTGGGGTTGCCATACAAAACTTTCGTTTTCCACTATATATTTGGACACTGCCTGAGAACGGATCGATATAGAGAGCTGAAATTTGGTACATGGTGTTCATAATAATAGAAAATAAAATTTCAAAAATAGACTAAATCCGGCAACCCCTTCTTGGTGTTGCCATAAATTTTTTTTGGTTGTTTACGTATACTGTGAAAACGATCAGTCCAAGACATTCTAATTGTACTAAAAACTTCTTCAGAATTCAAAATCCTATAAAAATGGTTCTAATCATTTTTTCTGCCCGGCAAACTGTTCTAGAATTATATGCGAAAAACCACTTCAAAAATCAAACTTGCACATCTAGGGTATTATAAGAATTGGTCTTAGACCTATTCTAACTTTTTTACTTGTTGAATCTATATTTACTATTACTATGAGAACACAGTGTACGTGACGCTATGAATTCGTTAGCCGATTTTTACCATTTTCGAACTCAAATATACTTTTTTTAAAAAGAAGCCCTTTTGTAAAATTTTAGCTCTCTAAGTTTACGAGCTCTGGAGTTATCGTGAGGATGATCAGACGGACGGATGGATAGACGGACAGGCCAAAATCAAAATAACTTTTAATATTATGCGTGGGTGTCCAACAAACAAACTTAGTCTATCCTATAGATCTCATCTAGGATATAAAAACTCCAACGAGAACTGTCAACTACTATAATAAGTTAATTTTTCTCAGCACATCAGTCCAGTTCTGGCAAATAAAGCGTCTTGTTATCCTATTATTGCCTCTGATAACAATTATTATTGTCCAAGCATTTATTTTTGTACAGTGTGTGTACCTCCATAAGAAACATAGAAGACTTTACAGCTATTATATGTCTACAAAACTAGTTGTGAATTGGAACAATTTATTAGACGCTTTGATGTTATTATTTGGGGCTGAATTTCGTTTTGGTAGTGGTGGTGGAGATTTTGGCGAACGGTCAAAACTTTCGAATTTATCGAAGCTGTACGTATGCCTCCTAGGTATTTCATATCCCTTAATATCTAGGGGACTTTCATAAGTGCTCTCTAAATAATCCGTTTCATCCGTCTCATTTTGATAAGGGGGAAGTGGAGTGGACCTGTAATGAATTTAGCTTAAAGTTCATCTAAAAATTAATAATGTACAATTTGATATTTACTTCTCTGGATATGATTCACACGTTTGAAGCATATCGTTCATTCCTGAAATTGTTGAAATATATTGAGCGTTAGATTTCTTTACCAGCAATACATGTTTGCTTCCTTTCAGTAAGTCTGGATAGCTCTTGATTAGAAAGTAGCTGACTACACCCCCAGTGCATGTAGAAGCCAATAAAATTATAGTGATAAGAGCAACAATAGCATTTTTTTTATCGTGTGTTATCCAGCCTTTTGGCTCTTCCATAGGGATATGAAACGGTTGGCAATTGAATGGAGTCACAGACGTTTCACCATCTGGTATTAAGCAAAATGTATACGAAACATTATCCTGGAGGTTATTCACAATGATAGATTTATTGGAAAGACTTTGACAACCATACTCCGATTCAGGCACATTCATCGAATTAACATCGTCCAAGTCGCTGTGCCATAAAATACTTAACTGACTGTCCAATTGTTGGATTACTATTTCCACTGAACTACTGTTAAGTAAAACTATACTAAAGTTGTAACGTGGTGGCATAAATGTTAGGTATTGATAATTACTGCTTCTAATTGGAGGTGATTTCACCTCTTTAGGATCAACACAAGCCATTTTTAGAAATTTTGTATTATTTGACGAACTTTTTGGACTTGTTCCTGTATTCGGTATTACTCTAGAGTCTGTATATTCAGTTGTTACGTATGAATAATCCGTCGAGGTAGAATAATTTTGTGTTGGAGATGTTCTATCGGTTGAATTTTGCGAAACTGGTGGCTCCATTTGACACAATAACTCCTCCGTAATCGCTATGCCATAATGTTTGCGAGGATATTTGCAATATGGTCTATCCAAAAATCTGTCAGAATATTTATGATAATATTCAATTAACGGTTGTTGTTGACAGTCACAAAACCATGGATTATCACTGAGATAAATATAAGCTCTGCCACTCGATAAAATACTATCTAAAGTCTCAATCTCGATTCTTTTAAGAAGATTACGAGATAAATCCAAGTACTTCAGTGTACCTTTAATGGGTTCAAATGCATTTCTTCCTATCGAAGTGATCTTAGAGTTCGACAAATTTAAGTTTTTCACTTTTGATAAACGACGAAATCCCTGCATTGTTATAAGATCTCCAAAATTATTTGAGCTTAAATCCAGAAAAACTAAGCTCATCATTTTACTAATACCAAAAATTTTGTCGAATCGCACAGACTTTGCCATTTGATTTAATCTTAGTGAATGAAGTGATGAACTTACTGGCTGAAAGAAGCCGCGATCAATATCCTCCAGTTGGCATGATATTGTTAGATATTCTAGCTTGGATAGGCCAAGTAATATACCTGCTGATAGTTTTTTTATCGGTAGGTTTATAAGGCTGAGACTAAATGTAGCTGTAAACGCTTCGTTATTGAAAGCTTCGTTGCTAATTTTTGTGATGTTATTATAGGCTAAGACTACTTCTGAAAATGTCGTATGGCTTCTAATCCAATCGTTCCCTAAAATTTGACTGTTGAATGTTTGCTGCTCTATGTATAATATGTCAACTGTAGCACATCCACTTTCCTGGAAAGAGAGTATTAATAAATAGCATCATTAGCAAGTCATAGGGTTTTCTATAAAAGAATTATTTTAAAACCACGATTTGGATTCATGAAAGAGGTATGGCTCTAGAATGAGCAAGCTATTTTTAGGTTAATGTGGTCTACATCTTAAGTGGCACTTCCATTCTTTATTTAAAGAACGTGAGCTCTTGGGTCGAAAAGCGCTTATATGGATCTTGTTATATACCAAATTGCTTCCCAAAAAATTGGGATGAGGAGGCAGTCCCTTCTTGCTTCCATCCTCAGCTGAGGTTATCGCGAGGTGATCGCACTCGGATCGTCGCTGTGTACAGTTATGCATGATGTCATATCATGATAGCCCTAGATGTGGACGGTTTGCAGAAAAGCGTGTAGCAGTTCACAGTAATGAGAAGTGACCAGGTGAGTAAGAAAAAAAGGGGTATAATGCCCTCTTATGCAGATCTTAGGATCTTATGATTTTAAAATTTTTTAATCGCCTATTCGAGATAAAATTTTCTGTTTTTCTTATTGGTGGGGCCATAAGGCTAAGGTTATTCTGTGGTTCTAGCTTTAAAAGTTTTATTTTATAGGTTTCTGCTTTTACAACAGAAAATGGTAGAGCACTGCTAATACATACGTTAGAGTGTCATATCGTCTAGTATGTTTGGAGACTCTTTGGAATGATTATATATTGGGTGTCGCCCCAAAATGCTTAGGACTTTTGCACAACGTAGAGAAACTGTGAACAAAAATAGTACCCGATTCACTGCAGAGTATTATTAAATGAAGTGCGGATCATAATTCTTTACTCTAGGTGCAGTTATTATCTTTTACCTGAAATCTCTCTTGCTACATACAAGGGATATATGAATAAATTCATTAGGTTGATAACATATAGTGTTTTTGAATCTATAATCTTTCACTCTGGTCCACGCTAGCTAATCAAAAATGCAACGTTTAGATGAACATGCGCTATCAAACAGAGAATTGTATATTGTACTGAAAACGCAAGAAAGAAAATTGATGGGATTAGAAGTTTAGCTTGACTAGTTATCACGCACTCCATGTGTCCCATGGGTAAGGCAACTATAGGGGTTTTTGTAGTCTTCTACATAGTACTATCCATATAATAAAATTTTTGGAAATACTACGAGAATTTAAATTGAGCAGTAGCATAAATAGTAACACTGTTGACAATACAAATAAAAGATGTAATCACACTCACAGACATAGTATATATGTTTATACGACATAGTTCATACAGGGAGTTCCGTTAGTGGTGTGAAACCCGAATGCTATAGAATAAATAACAAATAACAAAGCGGGGTATCGTGCGAATACAGTATGCGTATTTAAGCAATTCAATGACAATAAGACCCTACAATTGACGGGGTGGGAGGAGGATGACAAGACGGCTGTGACAATTGACAATTTTGCATGATTTCTGACATTTCAGATTTTATGAAAAGATAGTTCGGGTTTAATTTAGAAGTGATTGTTACTTAATAGTAGGGTGATACAATAGTGTGCTTTTGTTTTGTGAACGAGATTTTATATAATCGAAACTACAGAGTTATGAATTGGTGTTGAGGTGTGCTGTGCTGTGCTGCCGAAATTTTTCAAGCAAGTTTAATAGTTTTACTAATAAATTACAGTGTTTTAAATCAAATAAAAATGAAATATTTATAACACTAAACAGCTAAAAATTTTACATTTGCCAATGCCGGTTTGCTTGGTTACAATTGCATTATTCAAGAACAAGAAATATTATCTGAAAAAAGGGGGGCCCTAAAAATGAGTTTATTTTACATAGCAATTTGCACTACATTTCGCTGAATGGCTGGCTTAACTTTTCACCCGATATGCCATTTACTTATTAGGTATTTGCTCAATTGCCATTAAATTTTTATGAGGGGGGGGGGGGGGGGGAGAAGAAGGAAAAGATAAACAAGAAAAAAAAAATAACGAAAGAAAAGAAAAACAGTACAAATTAGAAAACAAAACAAACAAAAAGTAGCACCCGGTTTCCATAAGAATTTAAGAAAAACATTTTAAATGTAATAAATTTGTGGAAAATTTCCCAAATTTTTCTTTATGTATTTTGTTTAAAATAATATTTAGACCATTTCTGCGTTTTCTATTGACCGCGAAAGTTTATCAAGTAACGCAAATATTGATAAGTACCGGGAAAGTTTATCAAGTAATGGGAATACTGACAAGTGCCCCGAAAGTAATAGTACGTATTTAAAGTGATAAGTGTAATTTTCAAAAGTGGTTTTTGGTGCTAAATACAACGAACTAAAGAGCAAAGTGTAGGTGTTAGCGAATTAGCAATATATGGCTGCAGGAGATAGAGTAGGTCTGGATGCCGTTTCAGTTAAGTTAATTCTTTTTTAGGTACTATTCCCCCAAGCATGGTTCATCCAGGCAGAAGCACAATTAAGCTCAAAATATAGTAAACAGGACAGGACCAAAGGAAATAGTATAATACGCTGAAGAATGCACTAATTCAACGATTTGCTGAGACTGACGAAAAGAAACTAGAACTAATTCTTTTGCATACGGATTTTGGTGACAGAAGACCATCGGATTTTTTTCAGAATAATAAAAATTCTAGCCGGTTCCAATTCGGATATTACTGAAAATCTGGTAAAGAAACTTTCAATGAGAAAATTAGCAGGAAACAGTAGGTAAAGGGATATGAATGAAATTCCATAATGGGCAGTCATGAGATTTCATTCAAAGTCTCAATACATTTCAGCAATAACCTCAAATAATTATAAGGATTTTATATTATTTATTTTTATATTATAACAGTTTTTATTTAATAAACAGAATTTGTCATATAGAAAATAAAATTGACTGTCTGGAGAAACTTATTGAAAATTTATCTTTTCAAAATAAACCGAATTTTTGAAATTTTAGACTTTGTTGCAGAAGTCTTTCTTCAAGTGGTAGGTACTAGGTTGATACCACACGAAATTTGGTGATAGCGCAACAAAATGCATATCCGGTTGTTCTTTAAAAAAACAATTCAAATTCATAAAACTAATTAGCCTCTCAAATAGTTCTTTGCATGTTATTTCAAAACGATTATATGTTTGTGATAAAAAAATAAACTAATGGATACATGTAAATCATAACGTCGTATATAACATTAAGATAAAAACACAATTCTCGTTTATTAGACCACGAAGATTAGACAGTCAAAAAAATCAGAAGCGCGAAAAGAGAGTTCGATCATATGCTACAATTAGGTGTTTGCCAACTTTCGTCATCATCAACGGCTTCAGGACTATATTTCGTACCAATGAAAAATAAATTAAAAGGAAAATTTTGAATAAATTAAAAAACAAAGCTAACAAAAATAAAGTTTCGAATAATAAATATTTGAATTTTATTATTCTCTATTAAAGTAAAAACTAAAAATAAACTTTCTTTTTCTTCTAAAACGGTATTTTCAAAAAATTATGCCATTTATGGAACTGATGATAAGCGATATCAAATAAACCACAGCTTACTCATTCACAGTCTTAACTCACTTGCCGACCCAAAACTTGGTCTTTCAGAGGAAGCCGAAAGGTACTATGTAGAAGCTGATGGAAAGGGCTGCAGAAGATATGTGAACGGATAATTCTATGAAAACATTATTATGCTGTATTACTAGAATTTTGTCTCAACTGTCGCTTCACGATGAAGGTTCTTTAGACATTAAAAAATGGTGAACCCGGAATAGCTTTATATTAATTTAATTGGCTACTGGTAATGCTCTTCTTGTAGCTAATCATTTAAATGACGTAATGACTTAAAAGGCACTCCACTCTTTTCCCATGCAAAAGCTTCAACCACAAATTATAATCACAAATACCTAGAATCTGCTATTGGCTCTAAGGATTTTAATATGTGTGCCCGAGTGTGAAGGACCTCAAAATGCTGACAAATTTGTCCTAAAAAATTTGTATCGTTGATAACATGGAAAGTTCACTTATCCTGTCAGGAGTTCTTGATACGACTGAGCTCTTCATATGCGGTTGTCCGGTCTTTAGCTGAACAATCGTGTTTGGATGTAGGCTCCCGGAGGATTGTCGCTTAAAACCGAGAAGTTAATCAGTTTTATCGGAAGGGTAAGTGTAAGAAATCTCCATTAAAATTTTAAAGTAAGGTAAATATGAAGATTCTATTTGTAGTTTAAAAGAATAAAACTAAAATAAAATCAAAGGACCAACCTGTACAGCTACCAAGATGCTTGTAGTTAAATCACTTGAATTTTTACAAAAAAATGAGCAATCCTCGGAGGCACAGCTTGAAGTGTTCACGAGAAGTTTAGTACGTTCAAAATCAATGGATCTATCAAAATTATTTTTTATTATACAAATTTATATAGTTTTTATCACTTTTGTACCTCAATTTCATGTCATTGTCTTCATGGTTATGAACTTTTTTTATTAAATTCACTTGCATAAAATGGTAATGAAAAAACTACACACAAAAGCAATGCTACTATTAACCAAAAATAAACTCTGGTGCTACAGTTATCCATAAATTTCCGCCAAATTTTCAATACCCTACAAAAGATAATTTCGTTATTAAACATGCACTTACTAGCCCCACTTTAACCACTTTTACCACAAATACTTCTTAGATGAATGGAATTGTTGCATTTTCAAGGATACTCTCCTTACTAAGGACATAGATATAGTAAAAAATTCGCACTGAACAATTTCATTCTATGCAAAATGTTTTATCAAAACAGCTGCCGAACGACATATAGCTAATTGATTACTTTCGCTGTTCTATGAACACAGAATGAGGTCTTTCATTATTTTATCAGCACCCGATTTTTTTGTTTTTGTTTTTCACAATAAGACTAGATACAGTGCTTAACCCACTCGATTCAATAAAAAGTACGAAGCGATTGGGTTGTACGAGCTTATCTTGCTTATAAAAGGGCTTATCTGGTCATATTTATTGTGACTTTTTAACATCTTACAAATCGATTCGTGCGAAAATATTGTTTGAACAATAACATCCGAAACTTTGGAATAATTCTTGAAGTTTTGAAATTTTCAGAATATTTTCGAAACAGAGAGAAAATTTGATTTTCCATTTCGTAAATAACGTCAATCTCTCAATCTTTCTAAGCTGGCGTGAATTTTTGTTCCATGGCGGCACAATTTAGATTGTAAGGAGTAAGAGATTGAAATGACTCTGAACCGAATAAGTTCTTCAAATGACACCAAATAAGTCATGAGTTAATACTTTTTGGGAGTAATAAGGCGACAAAGTCATACTAGAAGTTTAGGGTCATGTATATGTGGCATGCGGTCCGAATTTATGTAGGAATCCCTTCAAATCAATTCACTAATGGCCAGTTTCACAGTCTGAGTTTAAACCAAATATATAGTTTTAAACTGGACGAATGAGTTTCACAGTTTGGCTTAAACCCGGGTTTAAACTAGAGTTTAAGCCGTGCCCTTCCTCGGTTTAAACTCAAGATAATTTTATTTTGACAGTAGCATGACAGAAAATATAGCTACATATTTTTTATTTTTTATTTCTGATCTGTTTACTTTTTCCGATTGACAGATTGATCCATTGCAAAATTGCTTCACAATGGTGGCGGTAACTAATTTAATTCACAATTTAATCAGTACTATCAACGATACTAAAAGAATGCACTGTGAAACTCGGTTTATTTTAAACTACGTTTAAACTTGGAGGGTGGTTTAAACTAAACCTTGGTTTAAACTCGACTGTGAAACTGGCCATAAGTGAAAAAGTCAGGTTTATCATTTTTTTTCAGATATTATATCAAATTTATACCAAAATTAAAACAGGTTTTAGAAGTTCGATCCACCGCCGTCAACACATTTTGAGAAGATTGTTACAACCGATCCCGACCTGCAATAAATATACGCAAATATTACTGTACAGAAATATCAAATGTAGTGATTCGATAGCTTTGTAAATCAAAAAATACAAAAATTATAATATTTTTAATTCGGTTCTAAACTTTTTTTAAACAAAACAATAACATAAAATATTGCTTCAAAAAATTCAAAAATGGCAACTGAACATAAAAGTTGTGATAATGTGAGTGCAGAAATTTATTTACCTCTTGCGGGTCCTGAAACATCTTCCAAGTAATTTTTCATTCTCTCCTTGTAAAGCGTCACCATCAGGTTTTGGAAAAGACATTTTCCCAGGGCGTTTTGGGAGCAATTTCCTGTTTTGGAAAATTTTTATTTGAGTTCAATATTCCCATCGGGGTTAAGTTATATGTTTTTTGGTAATACTAAGCTTGTCATTTCGTTTGTAACGCATAAAATTATTGCTGGTAGAGCAAAATGGTTTGGACATCCACGCATTATATTAAAAGTTATTTTTCTTTTTGTGTGTCAATCTATCCATCCGTACGTCTGTCTGTCCATCAGTGCCATCTTTACGCATTCGCTCGTTGGGCCTGGGATCGCGGGGCCCCCTATTAATTGCGATAGTAGACCTGTGGCGATGCGTCTATGCCTTGTCACTACTTTTCTGAACGCGAGTCCAATCAGCGTGTAAATCGTACAATTTTAATCGTCTAAATGCTTAGCTAGTAATACCTTGCTGAGTGTAGAAAGCTTGAGTTAGGTAGGCGTCGTTTTTGATGAAAATATTTATAATATATAATACTATAACGCTTTATTACAACTCTGGCCGGAATTTGCAAACGATAAGAAAGGAAGCGAGGATAAGATCTCAATCATCAACAGTTTTTAATCTGCCTCATGTTTCTGCGAGGATTATGTTTATGGCCACTTGAGTAACGGTCCTGTTGATTTTATTTTTAGGTGCTTCCTTTAGGTCAGCTGACGTAAGCTGTGTTACAGTGGTACATCTGCCAATCTGCAGACACTGAAGAATATTCACGAAGATGGAAACTCATCACATCTGCATTGTGGTAATGGCTGGTAGAGTTGCAACGTAGGAAATAGTGAAATTGCCTCGACCAGTGCGACATAGGGTCGGCTGATTTTGTTTACGATCTATGTAGGTGTTATATAGGTCCTCAATAATGTTAAGAACTACTCGATAAGGGGCGAAGTTAAACGAAAGAAGCCATATTGATCTAAACAAGGAGCATTCGGGTACTAGATCGCACGGAACCTTTTTCATTCGATTTTTTCTCATAATTCCCTATAGAGTTTTCTGATGCTGTTGCACTGGTCTCATCTAGTAACCTCAAGGATGCTCCTGTACTAACGTACCAGTTCTATCAAATTGTTATTTTCATTACGTGAAGAACCTACATATAGGGACTCTCTCTTCAAAATATCTAGTGCATCTACGCTGCATGCACATCAATAAAACTTATTATATATCAGGATTTCTATCTGATATTAAGATCCATTACCAGCTCACTCTCCATTCGACGCGTTCGTTTTGCTGCCCAACCGCAACACAGGATATCCGGTGGGCCTTTACCCTTTAGGTATCAATATCTAGGGCACCCTCCAATATCTAGGGCACACGATGGTAAATTCTTCAACCAGTAAAACAAGCTAGTTTAGCGTTCACTTACTACTGAAAGTAGACCGTGGGAATCATTCGAACTTCTATACACGGGATCAAATTTCATACAAAGTTACTTATCGTGACTGCGTTTGCAATCTCAGTATTATTAAATTTCCGGTATTATTTCATGGAACACTTTCAGGAGCCAAATTCAAATTATGTGGTAATCAGCGAAAATTTTTATACTGACGGTTCATGTTAGGCATAACGCGCCATGTAGTCTTTTTGTCACACAGCTACTTGGTCACTGTCGCCGTGCTATAACTTATTAAAGTAGCAAAATGCAATCATCAATTGAAACCGAAGGGAGACTTGCTGTAACTCTATGCTAGCTAAGGAATTTCACAGATATTTCTCCGCACATCTTTAACTTCAAATTGCTCTCAGAGTATTCCTTCAAATTTGTGCTGTATAGGGATGGTCTCATTTTTACGACTTGTATTAATCCTGCATTATTTATATCTTCTCACACCAAAATAGTCACGTGACAAAAAGTCTCCAGTGCGCGATAGGTCTTAGCTTATTCTACGTAATTATTTCTGCTGATAACCCAAAGTATTTTAGAAAATAATTTCTGTCAGGGGGGCCTCATATCCTAAAGTGTTCATGCTGTCGCATCTCTTGATTACTCGAAAAGCGCAATTACTTATACACCGCGGTTATAACAATAAAATTTAATTTTCAAGGTGGAACAATCTATAGATCACTTCTTCGTAGGGTTGCTATTGAAAAATTACGTTTCTCACCATATTTTTGACACTAATAAATTTTCCATTCCGTTTTTCTCTTGTTTTTCTTAATTTTGTTAAACTTTTTGTCACTTAGATTTTCGCTATTCGAATAGAACGGCTTGTTATTATTACAAATTATTATAATAATAGGGGGATATAAATAGAGAGGCGTTATGCTCCAATCGTGTTAAGTCCAGGCGACGTTTGAGCTTTTTAGGGAGATTGTTACTTCATTATTGCCAGGCCTCTGAACAACTGCCCTTGCCAAGACATCGGAGTCTTTGAGGAACCAGTCCTGCACATTCATAGATGCTCTGCAGATAATATCACTTCGTTGCAGAATCGGCAGTGGTCATCTGTGGTCTTGCCCATTTTCTTAATCATGTACCCCAAATGTGCTTACCACAGAACTCTCCAAGTAGTTGCCCTTTTTGTAATACCGCAGAAGGCTTCGGGTCCGGTAAATGGAAATCCCACTCATTTTATGCCTAAGTAGTCAGAAGTCTTATTACCTTCATTCCCCTCGTGTCCTGGTATCCATAGGAGGGGTACTTTGTTGTCCTATTATAGTACATCTAGTACATCTCACAATCTCAAACTAGCTTTAAAGTGAGGGCATTGGAGTTTAATGCCTTTCTAATGAACGTTTCTATAGCATTGATTGTTATTTGAAACAGAGTTGAGTAGGATCCCAGTGCCTGGTGTAACTTACGTCTTGATCCATACACTTCTAAACCCTACGTACCTTTTTTCGGATCTTTTCGTGTACAAGACGAGTGATCCACGTGGGAATTTCGGGCTACTGTTCTTCCAGCCTTGGCGATCTTATATGCTGCCATAAAAGAAGCGCCCAAATCTAGGAGTCTTGACCATTTTGACTGTAATCATTTCAGCTATTGATTAATTTTTAAATTCTACAAAAATTTTTGATGACCGACAAAGTCTCCAGGTTTTCGTATTTAACACCTTAGCAGCAAGAGCAGCTTCATTTTTAATGAAAACATATAGAGTAGGTTAATCTAAGCTTTAAGGCTGATGTGGGACAATTCATCATAGAACCTGTTATTTTGAAGCATGCAGATCTTTGTAATTTTTGTAGCTCTGCTTGTACTGTTCTTTCCTCTGTATCGGTCCACCATATGAGAGCACCGACCATAGACCATAGGTAATGATGGACCCAACGATAGTGACATAGAACCAATAAACTATTTTTGGTTTCAAACTCCATAACTCTTTCTTGGCCTTCTGTATAACTTTCGACAAATATTGGTTCCATTAAAGTTTTTAATCGAGGATAAGACTTAGAAACGTACACTCTTTAGACCGGTCTTTCTTCGTTTCGTGCAAGCTGGATAGATTTAGATTAAGTTTCTTCCTCCTTGCGAGAGGAATTGATCAGCCGGAAATAATTTTTAGAGCTTTTTGCATTAGATCCGAGATCGTACTATCATGCTAGGATTTTATTGTCATTACTACATCATCAGCGTAGCCCATTACATCATATTCCGAGTTAGAGGGATTTTCTATGAGCTTGTCAATCACGACCAGCAGCCCCTCTGTGCTCTGATTGTGGTACATTCACTCTATGTGGAAAGCTGTAATCTTCCGATTTTTAAGTATCGCGCTTATCCATACGACTGTTGATATGTTGCAGATTTTTTCAATGATGCTCTTTCTATTGAAGCAATAATTGTATTGTCGAAGACACCTTGGATGTCGAGGAAAGCATAGAATACCACTTTTCTTTGTGAGATAGCGTTTTCAACCTTGGTGACGAAGTTGCGTAAAACATGAGTGGTTGATTTGTCTGATTGGTACCAAGGACTATGAAGGTCCTTTTCGCAAAGGATGCTACTACTAATGTGATAATCTATTACCTTTTCTATAGATGTCAGGTGATTGGGCGGTATGATTTTGATTCTACGCTGTTACAATCAGAGCGATTTCAACATTTTTGCGATTTTTTAAAGTTAGATTGTATTATGCGTTTCAAAATGTTGTATATATAAATCCCAGAATGGGAATCTGTGCAGAATTTAAAATCTATTTTCTATTATAATGGAAAATTTTAGGAAATCATATGCATATTGATTAGCTTTCTGTATGAAAGTTAATTTTCAATTGAACTATTTAGGTGACGATCTTACCGATTTTCTTTCTGAATAATAATACATTTCCCAAAGAAGTAAAAGCTTTTAAGAATATAATTTTTGCTAATATTTATGTTAATAATATATCCTTTGTTGAAGCAATTGTTCTCGATTTCCCTAACCTTTTTGTAAACATATTCTAGTCTGTTTTGTGGACGCTGATAAAAAGGAGTTGATCTTCCTTAGTTTATCAATTTTTTTTCAAAGAACAAACTGACTGAAACATATTTTTGGAAAAATCATTTAATTCAGGAGTAAAAATTGCTCACTCTATTTTCTTCCATTTATCATAAAGCTGGAAATTTTGACAAGATTGAAGCTCATTGGAAAAAAATGTTTTTTTCAAAATGCATTGAGATGCAGAAATATATATCGAACTTTTCGACCCAGCGATCAGAGAGGTCTCATCATTGTGGTTATCTCTAATCGCCTACCACATATCATAAAGCCTAACATAATCACCGACTTAATAAAGAAATGTTAATTGCTGGAATGCGGAAAACATCACACTCATTTGAGAAGATGAAACAATTTTGCTCCTACATTGAAAAACTGTGATTATTGATGAGACGTATTTAAGAAGTTGCATCTGTACATGTATTATGTTTAGATTGATAGCTTCTATTGAATATAGATCAAAACCAACTGCACTTACACGAATATAGCTCTCGCACCAAAACTGTAATCATAAATTTAGTTCATTTTTCTTTATGAATGCCATGCAATAAATTTTCCTCAATTTTTCTAATTAAGTCGGCCAAACTTCCACTAAAGTCCATTCATAACATCTTAATCGTCTTATAAATTTCATATAATCTAAAGTTTACAGATCTCGTAAGTTGACATTTTCTGGCAACTATACCTCATATAATGAATTGGTGATTGACGTATTGAATCATTTTCCACATGCGTAGCACTAGCACTTAAAAGCACTTCAGATTGGAACATGCCCAGAGGGAATGCACTTCCTCATCCGCGTTAAAGACTCCTTAGGGCCGAGCACTGAGTTCCAATCCTCAAATCTATTTATATCTGTTAAAGATTTAATTTTATCGTTTGTTGAGTAGACAATTCTCATATGTCGTGAGAGGTTTGCTTGGCTTTTATATTTGGAATACTATATAATTTACATATATGACGTCACTCTAGCTAGCTACTACCGCAGGTACCTACTATACTAGTTATACTGACAAATGGCTGGATAATAACATTCGCGCAGATACATATCTACTTTGTTCCTGCCGAACCAAACCACTTGCGATTGAGGGTCTATTTTCGGCTGATTAAATGGCCCATAATGGCATTTTACCGAGCTCATGTTGTTTTGTAGTTTCACTATATATCTACATACTAAGTACAGCTGGTGATTTGTCTTCCACTGCAATTCTGTATTTGCCAACTATTCGGATTTGTAGGTGCCAATTGTATTATGTGGTCACCGTTGCAAGACAAATTCTCTGTAAAATTAAATGCCGACTTTATAGTTAATGAGGAGTGAGGAGGAGTCAGAAGAGTAGCGGTATGTTTTCACTTTTAGATAGTAAAATTCGCAAGCGGCTGTAAGTTCTTTGGGAATTCAAAACTGAAATATCTTTATGTCTTCCCTTAGGTGGGACGCGTAAATTTTATTGCAAAGCGATTGAATTCCTCAAGGCCTTTTATAATATTTGAGGCTAGACATATTCATCATTGAGAGTAATTCTTAGGAGCGTTATTAAAGTTAAATTTCTACGATAATTTATTTCCTGTAATACAATCTCTGACTAGATTTATAAATATTTTGAAGAGTTCTAGAAAAAACGGGACATTTTATAGGTGAAAGTTGAGAGAATTATTGTTGTGTTATATTTTCAGTTCAGTAGGGACCTGAAATTTACTGGCCTTAAAGCATACAACATTCCACAAATTGCCTGTTGTTCTGTTATTAGCTGCTTTTCTGGTCTCTTAGCCAGTGATGGTATTAGAATTTTTGTTTTTTTTTTTTTTTTACAAAAACAACATTTTGAAAATGATCTGAAGTACAAAAAATAAAAGGCAACAATTATATAATTTATAATAAAACAAAACGTTTTAAGTATATAACTAAAAAATGGACCATTTAAATACACCGATAGTGCCTTCTGGTTTGTATAATAAATCGAATGGAAGTTTTTTTCAGATATGTTTGGGGAATTTGAACAAGTTATTGTAAAGTGGAACAATTTCGCAATAGTTTGAGCATGCAAGCCAATGTTCACCGCTTTAAATACGAAAAAATAAAGAATCTTTAATATTCGGGAAAAAAAGATCATCCCTTCGAGGTCTGCAGTCATAAGGGGGATGCATTTATTGAATGAAACATCCATTTTACGGACACAAATTCTTTCCAAATTTAGAAATATAACTGAAAAGTGTTAAATTTTCAGCAGAGAAGATACTTGCTAATAGTCAATGAGTCTAAAGCCCTGGATATACTTTTCGAATATATAATGAAAACAATTACAAAACTTGATTTAACGGTATTAATAATACCAACGGTAGAAATCAGAACTTCGTTTAATACTACTAGAGAGGTAAATCAAAGTGGGTAATTTAGACTGCTCTTGTAGATGAAAAACAATGATACTTTATACTAGGACTTAATACAAACTGGTTTCTTCATTTTATACAGTCTTATAAAAATGCATACTGAAGTGAATTCTTACAGCTTGAGATAAAGCAGGCAATTCATTAATAATTAAACTAATATTGATAGGACCAAATATAGATATCTGTGGCTCTTTACAGGAAATAGAATACTATTCATTTTGACTCGTTGTTTTCAATTAGTCGGCCAGTTATTAATTTCTGGTATGCTGAGATAAAAAAAGTAAAAGTAAAACAATGTGAGCGTTTACGCTATTATATGTGACTGGGCATATAAAAAAAAATAAAGAAAGAATTTAACGACCGAAATTTTGATTTTGAAGCATCATAACTCTAGTGGGGTGAGGGCTACGGGATGGTTCAACAATCTAAGGAAAGATCTTAAGGTTCTGCATGCATTGCCGTCTTAAAATAGACCGTATGCCCTGTACATTTCAAGATTTATGAAAAAAGAGCATATTATAACAGAACGACTTACCCCGCTCTTCATTTTTCTTCCTCAACGGTCGCTTTATGTTTAAAAGTCGGTGCAACTCAAGCATTCTTCCTTTTTGTCTCATCTTTGTTAAAATTACTTGTAATTTCAATGGTCAGCCCACTTCGTATTCAGTTTTAAAAATTTTCCATTCCCAGCATTCATCTGTTATTGATTTTAAACATTTCCCCAATCTTGCAATTCACATTCGTAAACCACAATTCACACTAGTGTACTAAGATTTACGGGGAACTTTCCTAAAACCGTGCACCTGAAATCGGCACAACTAACGAACATGTGTTTTGATACAAATTTTGAAATAAATTCTAACGATATACCTAGATTTATTGACGAATTTTGGAAGCACGCCACGATCAATTTATAGATTTAAGCAATTTTTGGTCAATTAGATATATAAGCGATTTTGTACGTATCCGGAGTTAAGCAGTTCTCATTCACAATATACTCAAAAAAGCTTTTATTTTTGTGTAATAAGACGCTTCCACTGTGTGTTAAAGTTGGATATTTTTTTTGTTCCGTCTTTAATTATGTCACATACCAATTTAATCAAAACTCATTCTTCTTTCTCCGATAGAGATCGCACTACAGGTTGTCTAGCTAACAGTAGACTTTTATGAATAAGCGACAATCGAATACCTTTAACAATTCATCTAGCTATAGGTCCAAACAGAGAGCTTAGGTTAGTCGATTAATTTATGAAAAGTAGTTGAAGCACATTAGATGTTTGTCCCATACTCTTCGAATAGAGTTAAAGTTTCCTCGCGTATTCCATAAACACAAGTCTGCATAGGGATGTACACTTCTAGAGTTTTTGTCACATTTTCGGAGAAAAAGATTTAAGCATCGAACAGCAAGGATCAAAACCGTCGTTTGCTCTGATGGAAGTTTTAAAAATGCGTACACATTTTTTTCCTGTAAAAAGGATTCTTCTAACAGATGATGGTATTCTCTGAAGAGAATGGCATAGAAGATGAAAGTCTGCTGATAAACTTCCAATCGATCAAAACATAATAAAAAACATCATCTTTTTGCCTTAACATTTTTTCACAGAAATTATAGATAACTTCTAAATCTGCTTTGTTAGCATAATCCTTAAAGTGAGTCATTCCTGAGTTGTCTCTGCCATTTAATGAACTTTGTTATCTTCAGATTAGATGAATTTGTCCAGCTCTTCTACGGAAACTTCAAACGAACTTCAAGATTTGTTAACACGTTTCTGATTTTGACATTTCTATAATAGTGAATCAATTGTGAATAGTGAAATAAATTCTTGCAATTGCGGGTTACACCTAGCTCCCCTCGAATAAACCAACCACTCAAGCGACTTTACCAACATACACGTAGGAGCACGAATCAGAAGCACTTTGCTGCCTTTGTGTCTAGACATATACTTACAATAATTTAGCAATGAACTAGTGTGGCACAAGAGGAATATGAAAGTGAGTAAACTAAAAAAAAACTCCGAAGTCTTTGACAAATATTAAAACTAAGTAGAACGTTCGACAAATATAGGAAAGTCGAAATCAATACATAATTTGACAATGAAGCCCGACAGCAAATGAAATGTCGAAAGATGTAGAAAATGAAGGCCAATAATTAATACGACATTTATTGAACTCAAGCACGAATAAAACGTAGCCAAGTGTAGAAAATGGATGTCAATGAATAATTTTTACCTGTAATGAATCGAAAATAGAAGTAAATAACGTGATTTTGGCAGATAAATACTTGTACCAAGAATTAAACAAATTATTAAAATGCGCGCTTTTGAAATAATATGAACTTAAAGAAAACTTAGATAAAAACTTATATTCAAAATGTAACAAGTAAAAACCGTTCCAAAAATTTAGATTAACGACAGATGGTACTAGGTGGTTTTAAAGTTAAAGCACGAAGTAAGCGACGAAACTCAAAATTCTTAGTGTGAGGAGCCGTGTTTTATTTTTGGAAGTTTTTGGAAGAAAAAAAAGAAAAAAGCGACGTTGATTAAATTAATCCAAAGTACTAAAGAACTCAGTATTTAATTTAAATTCCCCATACTGTAATCAGACGTCGATAAGGAACTATTTGCTATAATAACTAATTTTACACGATATTGAGGAAAGGTGTGCGGAATAAAGGAGACCTCCTATTTCCTTTTCTTTCCAGCTGGGTCGACGCTGGCAATCACTAGGCCAAGCAGTAAGTTGACTCCAAACACCACGGGGGAAACTCCGAACGTTCCTGAATAAGTTCGTATGGCCTGCCTGCATCCCACGATAGAAGCAGAAGAGTAGAGGAGAACATTTGCTACATTGGAAGTAGAGGAGAAAATTTCCTACAATACTTTACTAATCACCCTGTAATTCGGTAGGTTGACACTTTACTCCCCCTCCTGCGATACAATTTTTTACTTATATGGACGAGAGGTAAGATTTGGTAAAATATACTTATATTAGTCGGGGACACCTTTTGAAATATTTACTTAGCAGCCTTTACTGTTTTGGAATTTTGTATTTCTGAAACTATGTATTTAAAAAAAAAATGTTGAGTTTTAGGCATTTTCAGGATTATGGCAATCTTCTCTCCACACCTCGAAAAAAATAGTTATTTTTAGAGTTTTTAAGGAATTTCCATTAAACTAAGTGCAGGAGTTGGCGAAGGTAAAGAACATATTTTAATAGGCAGAATTGAGATCGGTGCACAGTGGGTAAAAACTCGAAACTGGCGTTCAAAAATCAAAAAGCAATTTTTGTGTGTGTAAATACTTTATGAGTGATGGGGACGTTTTCGTGGGTTTCGAAGGCTAAAAAAAGCATATCTTCTCTATTTTTTTTATATATAATAAATAAACTATTTTATTCAAAATTCTAGGCATTTAAAAGAGCCAGATTTGATGAATATTTTATAAAAATTTCATTCAAAAATTTCGGAAATTCAGGCGGTGGGACTTAGCTTTCGGAGACCTCTCGAAAAAAAGTGTCCTTGCGGTGGTCAGGATAACTTGCGATGATTTTTGCTAAAATTGACATTACGTATAGTCTTGTAAAATTAGTTGTGATCGAAAAAAAATATCGCTCAGTCACTAATAAATCATATTTTGAAGAAGTATGCAAAATTTCAATAAGATCGGTGCATTAGTTTTGAGATATTGTGTCCACCGAGTTCAAAAATTGAGTTTTTAGATACAATTTGAAGAAATGAGAATACCGCCTAACAGGAATTTGATTTAAAAAACTTCAATTTTTAACATTTTGAGCAAGTTTCAGATCTAATATCTCCATTCCAATACATTTTTTTATAATTTTTGCCGACGTTATTTACTAACTAGACTTCTTCGTTACCTTTAATTTAATTTTTTTCAAGAAAGAATTTTTTGGGATTCTCCGGTATATAGCAAAAGCTAAAAAAATCCAAAAGAGTAATCTTTTTATTTACTTTAATTTAAGGTATAAGTCATTATTCTGCTACAAATAGTTAGCCAGAAATTCGCATTGAGAAATATATGAAACTTGCAAATTTTGGTACTGACTCCTCTTAAGGAAAAACTATTTGATGCAAATATTATTCTACCAGCTGTTCAAGAGCTAATACAAATCATGACAGAATGTACTAAATATTTTATTTTACTTTATCACAACAAAATAACAATAACATGTTATCATAGACAAGAAATAAATCAATTCTTTCCTAAATTGAAAACAATTTATAAATGCCTGAGACTAAAATTCGCGCTGATATACCTAGGCCTATGCTCATAAAATTTATTACCTAATGTCTTAGACACACAGCACTCTTAATGAAGAAATAACTAACGATTCATTAGTCTATAATGATTCATTATAAACTGCGGACACACAGCCATTTCTTTAATTAAGTTGTGCTGTCAAACTGGTTTTGATGAACTTATCACCTTAAAGAAGCAATATGGATCGAATTAACGCGATAAACTTTGTTTTCATTTATTTTATTTTCAATTTAACAATTTCCAAATGAGAAACACATTTTATTTAAAAAAATATTAAATAATTTAATTTGTGATTTGCATTTCTTTGCATTTCTTCTTCTTATTTTTCAAATCGGCAGATGCACAGCGGAGCTCCAGATTAACATTATATGCCAAATCTAGTACATTTTTCCTCATTATAGCTATAATGAAGGAGGAAAACACTTCATTAGTGTACTTCATTATCATCTGATTTTCGAGCTATAATGACATATACTATTTGACACACAGCATTTTAATGAATAGTTAGTACAAATGATTCATTAGTTCGTGCTGTGTGTCTAGGGTATAACAAGCCCAAGCAACCAAATCAATCCAACTTCCATGAAGCCGAGATTTACATAACTTATTCGAATTCTGAAGAAATATGGTCGATTTAATTTCTAAGAAAAAATTCAATTTTTGCCTATATTGAAAAAATTGTTTGGTTCGTACCCATGATATATTTAGCCGAGATCAGTGAGTTATTGAGGTTTGATATGAGCTCTTCTCAATCTCATACATCACTTTCTTAGTACTCCCGTCGATATCTGGGTATTTCTTGTCTGTGATGTTATTTTGTGATAAATTACGGAATAGGGCCTACTCAAGGAAAATATCATACAGGGATACGTGAAGGTAAGTAATATGTGGATCCGTTAAAAGCATCTTCATCAGCTATGATATCTTATGCCCTAGACACACAGCGCTCTTAATGAAGAAATAACTAACGACTCATTATTCTAAAATGATTCATTATAAACTGAAGACATTCAGCAATTTCTTTAATTAAGTTGTACTGTCAAATTGGTTTTGATATACTTATGACATCGATTAACGCGATAAACTTTGTTTTTATTTATTTTATTTTCAACTTAACAATTTACAAATGAGAAAAACTTTATATTAAAAAAAATAAGTTTGTGATTTAGAGTTCTTCTTCTTATTTTTCAAATCGGTAGATGCACCAGAGCTCCACATTTATATTATATGCCAAATCTAGCACATTTTTCCTCATTATAGCTATAATGAAGGAAGAAAACACTTCATTAGTGCACTTCATTATGATCTGATTTTTGATCAATAATGACGTATACTATGTGATATACGGCATTTTAGTGAATAGTTAGTACTAACAATGCATTATATCCTAGGGTACTAGATTGAGCTGATAATTATCGATAAAACATGTACCACTGTAAACCTATCACTATCGCCGTATGTTACAGAAGGAATTAGGGAGCAATTATCAATGGAAGTGTTCTTTGTAACAGGATTTTATTATGCCTTTTTATTGAACTTCGACCCTAGCGGGTTTATAATATTATATGACTTTAGATACCAGAAGTAGTATGCCCTGTTTGAGTTGAAATTTGAGCATTATAATATAACAATTTTTTTCCAGGTATATATACTATATTTAATTCAATCTGATACAAAATTTGATTATAGGATTTTTGCATATGTCCTGCATATAGTGCTTTTGACGGTCCATTAGTGTTTTCGCGTAAAAAGAAAGAACACTCAAAAATTGTGAACTTTAATGCCAATTTGAAGTTAAATTCTAGTAGTTTACATTTCATGCGAACACTAATAAAATTTAGTTACGCCTAGGATCCACTTTTCACTAATAAATATAAATAAATTATTATACATATACTTATTATAATTTAAAACAGTATATTAAAATTAAAATAAAACATTAAATCAGTAATATAATAATAATACTCTAGAAATAATATTTCAAGAACGTAGTTAACGTCACAAATATACAAATATTTAAGCGTAATCACAAGATTATATTCGGTAATTTAACTCTACGGCTTTGATAAGACTTTACTACTGTCGGTACTTGAGTAAATATTTGTTTCAGTCGATAGCAAAAACACGATTATTTTTTGTATATACTTATTCTACTCGATACCTAGAATAAGTGACCAAAAATATCCAAAATAAAATATTTTTGTTACTATATTATGACTAGTCAATTACCTGCTTGCTACCAAAGATCGTTTAATGCCATTCAGGCTAGCATCACATTTTTATTGCTTTTAAAATGCACATGGAACTAACAAAATGATTGTAAATTCCACATAGCAACTGTGCGTGGCAACAAAAACTACAATTCTGATTCTTACTTCTTTTTATGTCATGACTACAATTTACTTACATTGTCAAGTGATTACAAGAAGATTACAAGATACAAATTCGCTAATTGCAGGTTTAATGCAACTAAATAAATGATTCGATATAATTAAATGTAATTTAAGTGAGTTATCTTACTGCGTATAAATTAATTCCATCTAATTTCATTGAGCCTCCATTTATTTATGTGAATTTGTGGATGGAATTTGTCCACTGTTGCCTGCACTTCTCATGCATTACCGACGCGCTTGTATTACTATGTAATTTGTTTGTTCAAAGCATAGGATTTAAGTAAGTTAAAATTTCTGTTAATAAAAAAAATTTATTATCGAATTTTAACAATTAGGCTATGTATAAAGTTATGCATGGTACAGTCATAGTTTCATGTATCTGACAGCAATTATGGGCATTTTACGATAAAACTAATATGTCAACTTGCGTCGCTTTGCATACAATTAAAGGCTTTAAGAGTCCTCGAGTCCTTATTTTTAAGATTTCTGAAATATTTACAATTTTCTTCGATTGAATTTTTGTGTTTTTATCCATTATTTGTTTTATTCTATGTATGTACTTAAAATTATGAAAACGAAGGTCCAATATCGTAGGAGATAGGACTATGAAATTAATTTCTTCCAAACATTAAAAATGTCTGCTGAGAATGATCTGGATTTTTTATGGTAAAATTGAGAAACAGTTACTTAATTACATTCATTTTCAAACTTATATTTAGAAGTTATTATAAGAACTAGTAAAAGCAATGTCATATACAGGGAGATGTTGAATTTGCGGTCTTAAATGACACAACAGATAGGTCTATAAATGTTAGGAATAATTAAAAAGTGCAAGAAACAAACAAAAACATGAGGGGGGGGATGGTTCTTTAGGTACTATTTTTCCCAGCATGTTGTACAGCATATAGAGGTGATTTTCAGCTCAGATGATTTAAACCGTATAAGCTTTCCAACGAATTATTCCACCCAGCTCACGTTGCTAATTATAGGACGTCAAAATCTAAAAATCTAAAAAAGGAAACAACTTTCCGATGTTCTTGCTAGGTTTGAAAATCTCAGAACATTATCTTTAATTTGAAATTACCTACCTACATGCAATTTTTTTATGTAAACCTGTTTTTTAATTGCATCATTTCATTAATGTTGCTACTGGCAATAAAAATTCCGCTTAATTTTATGCAATTCCACGAAAAATAGGTAGCTTTCTGAGATTTCTGTAACGGTTGTAAGGCATTTTGGCGGGAAAATTTTTAAAATTGGCAAGCTTAGATGGTATACTAACATCCTTCATAGGTTGTATAATAAGAAAGTTAAGGGTCGTTCGCAGAAAAAGTACTCAAAATCATAAAACCCCCGAATTGACGCATGTGCCCCCCCCCACCCCGAATACCATTTTTTGCTTCCTACACTTTCACCAATTCCTATGAACTTGACCTTAATTTTTTTTTTTTTTTTTTTTTTTTTTTTTTTTTTTTTTTTTTATAAAATTATTATACAAAATCTATGTACACTCATATAAAAGGTTCTAAAATCAACTCAGTGACGCAGTTTAATTATTTTGGTCCAAGAGGTTGCATGGAAAATAGACATTAATTCTGTATACCTACTCTCCACCACTTCATTATCTGTAAAACATGTTAGGTATATAAAAATATAAAAATGATTTGAATTAATAAAATAAATTGCTACCTACTAAGATATGATTTCTGTTAAGAGCTAAGTTGTTATATACGTATATGTTATTATTCATTCCTGACGACTCTAAAATGCTTTTTGAAAATTCAAAAAATATTTTTCCCACAAACCAAAATACTTCAAAAGAAGCACGTGCATATCTCGAACCAGGGAAATTTTATTCAAAAATTCATAAGCAGCGCAGCATTAAGATAAATCGCTTCTTAATTTTAATTACAGCAGAACGGTAACGTTGCTATTTTCATCGTCCAAGATCTAAATTTAATTATGAAATCGCGAAAATAATTTAAAAATATTCTTATCAACGTAAAATAATTTGCAGCGAGCAAATTCAGCTCGACGAAATGCAGACATTTGATGCACTTAAAACCGGGCTAGAAACAATGCCAAAAACTGAAAGCTACTCGAAGGCTGACATTAGTTTCATCATGAACAATGCACTTGGCCTTCTGGTCGGGCTAAATTGTACGAAAGGAGATTGCATCTGAGCTTTGTGGAGCCGCGCATAGAAATCGGTTATAAATTTTGCTGCTGAGAGAATACAAAAGGAACATTTGAGGCAAATAACTAGATGTCTGGGGCCTACACGTAAAAGTGTTGCACCTGCTAGGACGCATCTTTTACTAAATAGAAAATCAGATGGGTGGAATAAGTTATAAAAGCAACCATGGATTGAGATATGTATATGGAAAGAGTCAACCAGATTTGTATGCGATTTATAAATTTGGGTTTGATTGATTTAGATACGTTTTGCTTGTAGAAATTTTAATTCTTCTTTAGTATTTTTATTTCATGAATGATCGATATGGGCGGAAATTGTGTGCTGAGTAGTGTGATGCAGCAATTATTAGTTTTCATATTTCAAAAAGAAACTCAAAGCTAGAATAGCTATCGAAATTTTGTATATCATACATGAACAAGTTGGAACTGTTTAATGCAATAAAAATTCACAATCACATGCTCTGCCGCAGTGATACCAACTTCAAAGTCAGAGTACATAGTTCAGTTCATATGAATTTTAAAATCGACTTTAAAAGTAATAATAATACGAAAAGAATAATTTTAAGAAATTCATAATTCAACGTCGGATAAGAGATTGAATTGCTGTGAACTGTTCTTATGCAACCGACTTCTTCCAGGATGTATATACGTCTTGCTTTATTCCAAACAAACTATATGAGATTATGGAGATAAGGTAAAAGGGCAAGCTAAGACATTAAGCTTCATAGATAAAATATTAACAATAATGTAGTTTTTGTTGCCATACGGGCTGTGCCATAAATTATTCATATTTTAAAAATTTATTAAAAAAAAATACTCATACGTTTGTTTATATATTATAAAATTAAACGCTGGCACTCTTGAAATTTGGATATTAAATTTTCCAAAAATTCGCTGGTATCGCTGTGATTTCCCCCCTTTTTAATTGTCTTGTTACGGTATGCTTAAATGTTAAAGATCACTTTTTAAATAACCAAACAGAAAAATTTATAGAGATAGATCAGGACTTCAATGGTAGGGGCCAATCCAGGATTCTTGTAAAGTGCGGGGGTGTAACAGAATGGATACACTACAGACTTGTAATATACATAACTTCATGGAAAAGTTAAGAAAGTAATAAGCCAAGCTCAAAAGATGCAAAGTGCAGCATGATAGGAAGGACATAGGGAAATAGTGAAGGGCATCCAACATTGCAGCGGTGCTCGAGTAAGTCCATCTGACAAAATATTGCCAAATCTCCAGGAGGCTATAAATGCTAAAACTGTGCAACCTGACACGGACCAGATATGGGAATTGATTCCATTCTAGGTCTGATGTAGGCCTTGTAGAGGAACGCTAGATTCGATGGGCGGAAATATTTCATACACCTTTTCAGAAATCCAAGACAATTCGCTGCTTCTTTAGCAACAGAAAAAATGGGATTCATCCAGCTTAACTTACAGGAAATATTAATGCCAAGAATGCATAAAGACGGTGTACCGCAAATCAGTGCTCCATCAAAAATAAATGGGAGTGTAAAAATTATGATTTTGTTTTAAATAGATGAAACAGCTTTGAGACTTAGATGCCTTGAATTCGATGCGATTGGCTTTACCCAAAGCTAGGATATTACCAAGGTCGTTAAACAATGACCTAATCATGCAAACTCGGTTGACCTAAGAGTGTCAAAGCAGTAAGAGAAATTAAGGGTACTGTGATATGCAAAACTATGGATAGGATTAAAAGTGAGGGACAGGAGATTATTAAAGAAAATTAAGAAGAGGAATGGAGAGATAATAGAGCCCTTTGGGACATTGGTATTTAAAGGGTGTGGTTCTAGTGAAACGCCATCTAGTACAACCGGTATTAGGCGATCTATCTATCTAGACATCAATATATAATAGAAGTGAAGGGGAGATACCAAGCGCTTTAACTTTGCGTTCCGTAAGAAAAGTCAGCAAGTCTGCAGATGAGCATCCAGTCCATATTCTCGATTGTTGATGAGTTATTTGGTTTCTAGATACTTAAGTAATGTCGAGTTAATAATAAATTCATGAACCTTTAAAAGAATCGATGTGATTGCAGTTGGTCGATAATGTGAGGGATCGGTGCCCTCTCCTTTCTTGGGAATTGGCTGAACTTGAGCTAGTTTTCAACCAGTTGGAAGTATCCCTGTCCAATGAGATAAACAGAACAGTATGCGCAGAGGTTTAGCCAAGGATGAGGCATAGCTTCTAATTAACAGGGGTGAGAAACCATCAGGACCTACGGGTTTAGTGATCCTGATCCCTTTAAGGACCTTGAACACATCTCTCCTACGGATGTGTATTAGCTCTTGTATACATCCACACGGGAGACTCAAAAATTTGAAGCGCATCTATCAGCGAAAATATAAGCTTTATCCAGGGAGTCAACAACAACTTCACCATTGTTAAGTAGTGAAGGTATTTAAGAAGTTGTTTCTGATGGTTTTAACCAGGAACCAGAAGCCTTTGCTATTCTTGAGGCTCGCCAAGATCATTAGTCTAACATTCTGGTCAAACAGACATTTTTCTCTCCGGATATTGAACTTGCAGGTGTTCCGTACAGTCTTGTAGACTTTGTTTTAGTTCTGGACATGAATGCAATTGATACGCGCGATAAGCAAACCCTTTCGCGTTTATTACTTTGTTGAACTTATCGTCAAACCAAGAGCGATTTTGCTGTTCTCGAGACTTGTTGTAGGAATAAGTTCTAATGTGCATTCATCAACATCCATTGCATTTTACGAAATAATAAAAAAAGTAATCCAAAATGAATCTTTTGCTTTAAATGTAATAACTCACAACACCAATATATAATGATTTGTTTGCCGTTGTGTAGTTTCGCTGAATTTCTTCAATTACGAATTGTAAATGTTTCTTTACATATTTGCTATGAGCCGCTGGTTATATTCTAACAAGCCGCTTTTACGTCGAAGACTCATAATTTGGCAGCTGTTTTCAATTAAAATAAACCTTTCATCGCTTTTACCCGAGTAAGCTGTCTTGCTTCATACATCCCGACAAAAGCCGCTCTCATATACATACAAGAATTTTAGAGATATCACCACTTCCTGTTTCCTCTGCAGGACTTAACAGGCGCGACATATAGTAGAACGAAAGCTCAGCCGCTGGCCATAATGGCTGTGTTCTTATACGTATCAAATTTGAACGCCTCCAAAATATTTTATATTTTTACAATACAAGGCAGTAGAATAGATTTTTTTAGAAAAACTTCAGGAGATCTATTGCTTTTTTTTTTGTTTTAGTGAACTTCAGGGAGGAACGCGTCTCCCGTGCCCCCTACCTGGATCCACCACTACTCTAGCCTTCAAGAAGCATCACTTGAATGTGATAGGAAGTTTTTTTTTCAGAAGGGAACATATCTTCCGATTGCCTTTAAACCGGTTCTGCACGGTCTCGACATAAACACGAACTGAATTATATAACTTGATCTGTTTTAACTCTTTCACCAAGTGAATCTTATAAGGGTGCCACTTTATTATTTAAATTTTTGAAATAACTCCTGTAAGAATTTTTGGTTTCCGTTAATTACCTTAAGCTTGCTATTTTTCATAACTTCTTACTGCGAAAGGTAAATATTGTTGAATTATCATTCAACCATATTCGTTCATGACAGTAATAAGCAAATAGCAACTTTATTGAGCAAAAGTAATATCAATTAAAACCAAAATGCATTCAAATAAAATTCAATAAACTAGAAAGAAATAAAGGATCTAAAAATCCAGGTAAAAATACCGTCGATGGTCCTGAGGTTGATTAAGATGTAGAGCTTGGTGGAGTATTAAACTATTTCATGCGTACTCTGCGGCGATACTGGAGACATTATTGAGAAGTTTTTACATTCTAACCTCGTTGAATCTTGCACCAGAGAAAGCATAATCAGAGATGATTCAAAATAATTTGAGCTCGGTATTGAAGTAAACCTGTTAAAATTTTAATAAAAGGGATTGATCTTGCTTTTGGGGAATCTCAGATTGATGTGTAATGAGTTACAGTGGCGAAAAGGTGAACATTCTTCCAAAAAAATATATACGTATAGTACCCCTATACAGGGTGTTCCGCCCATGATGGTCTATAGGACAGGAGGTTATAGTAATGACCTAATCAAGCAAAAAATCTCATGACAAGGGGGGAAGCATCTCAGCCGTTTCGCAGTTACAGGGTGATTAGGAAACTTAACTAATCTTTCACAAAATACCCTGTATTTTAAAAAGCAAAAGGTGTACGGTCACTTACAGAGCTCATTGCATGGCCTTTCCAACGACTGCTCTACCAGACCCGTACTCCTCTAGTTATTGTTATGGATTATGAGTTGGCCAAAAAGGGTTCTGAAACGGATAGCTGTTCAAGAGTAGCTTATTTGAGGATCCCGACCGGATTTTCAAAATAGGGGATCATCAGGAGTGCCCTATAAAAGGCAATCCTCCAAGGGATCAACAGGGAAACCTGCATATTGCGAGGCAATTGTGGGCTGAATATATACAGTAAGACGACAAGAGAATTCCTTAGTACTAGTCGAACTGATACCAGGCATCCAGAAGGGGTCTTTTGGCCATAGGAAATCATGCTAGTAGACTGGGAATATGATCGAGCGATTCGGATTAAGATCGGAGTAAAACGAATCCATCCAATACGTACTTTGCGACTGCCCCGCTTTGATAAAGAAAAGAAGCTAGCTACTTCTTTCTAAAACTGTGGGAGGTACAAAGTAATGAGCTCAGGTATATCCTGCCATTCCTAAGGTAACCAGGATGGATCTAGGGCGGTTTCTAAAGGTTATACAATGAGATGAAGGTGCACAATGGACCCACTGGAGGTTTAAGTGAAGCAGGTAAGAAATCTTTAGCAGAACCCCTCTTATCTAACCTCATCTAGTTAAGAACATAAATATAATGGCAAAAAGGATGAGATCTTGGATAGAAGCTGTTTAGAGTTTGCCTCAATTGAATGGCCCTGGAATTAACTGAAAGCTGTTCCATATGATGAGCCCATGCAAATGCATATATAACTAATTTATTGTTAAAACTGAAAATCTAATTATTTCAAAACCATTCATACTCCCAAGAAAAAATTTATAATAATAATTCAAACTATAATTATCACAAATATGTAATTTTAAAAATGCTTCTATCCATGCATATGTAGACATCCATGGGTTGGCATATTGCAATTTAATTCAGAATTTCAAAAATAGTTGAACACACGTTCATTACATTTCCGATTTAATATTACGTTTGAAGTATTTCGTCCTACCATAACTGAAAGCCAAGAAAGTGATGACAATAAAAAGATTTTTTGCAAAGCGTGAACTGTGAATAATGAGCCGCCCGTCTCTATTAGGCCGGCCCAGAAAACAATATTTTTGCTGAGAAGGAATTTTTTGCTTTTCTGGCTCGACCGTGGCTCCTATTTTTGACGCGAACAACATAAACTATAAGAAATTGAAAAATCGGCTATAAAATTTTCTCAAGTTTAACCAAAAGCTAAAAGTCAAAAGGACTTTACGAATAGTGCTCAGAACCTAAGCGCAAGAGGTACTGCAACAGTGCAACTTACTTCAAAAGCGCTCACCAGTTTATTTGTGTTTCTGTGTCGTGTCTGTTTTGTGTCGTCTTTTGTGTTGTGAACTTTGTGCTGTTTTTGTTTTTCGTTTCGTTTTTTTTATTGTATTGTTGTCGATTTGTTGCCACCAATATAACCTTTAACCTTAAGAAATGGTGAGAATTTTTTATTTTTAGCTTACGTTTCACCTTAAGTTTAAATTAAAATCGTAAAGAACAATATTGAGGGTCACAAGTGCATTCAGTAATTTGTAGTGAAAGCTTAGTCGTGCTGTAATTCATTTTTATTGAATTTTTTGGTTATTGTGGAAATAATTTCATGAAAGCAAGAAAGTTACGTGATAGTTTCGAATATTATTTATAAATTTAGGATTTAATGGAATTTATTTATGTACACATGCAGGAATGATACGTACTGCGATGTTCCATAATTATCACGGATTTATATTTAGATGTTTTTTTTTTAGAAAACTGATTGGAATTCAAAAAGGGCTTTGCAATGATTAGTACTAGAAGTAGTTCAATTTTATTGCCGGCTTTAATTGTTTTATGCGTGGATTCAGATTCACTTTGATGTTTTAAATCTGTGTAACGTATAAATACCGAAAAAATCAAAGTATTTAATTTTCTTATATATAATTGCTTTTGAATATTATGTAGGTAATTAATTTGCAAAAGTCGTATTTCGTTTGAAAATTAGAAATTATAAGTAATTGTTTTATGTTACAGGAAGATCATTCATTGTACATCGAAAAATTGTTGTAAAAAATGCAAAGCGAAAAGTCAAGTCTTTGGTTTTAGAAGAAATTTCTAGGGTGCAAATGTTTTAAAATAGATTTGAAGGACTTAATGTAATGAGTTTTGTAGTTGAAAGACATGAGAGATATTTTATGTATTTTGATGAATATGAATTTCTTAATTTGTCGGGTCAACAATTTTTTAATATAAATTCATGTAAAGATACAAAAAAAATTGTTAAATCCTTCAGTGAATTGGTAATTAATTAAAATTTTTGAAAATTCAAATATGAGTACAAAACCGATGTCGTATACGTATTTACGTATTTAAAAACAAAATGATGAAGCTGATTTTCTTCTCCGTTTATAATTGCCATTTTCGACTTTATTTTTCGCAGACGCCTTTGAAAATTAATAATAAATAAATAATATTTGAATAAATCTTACAATATCATATTTGAAAAGCTCTAGTTTTCAAAAAAAGTTTACGCAATTGTTAAATTTATTCAGTTAGCTTTCATCTCCTAAAAGTCATTGAAAACTACATAAGTAAGAGTCGTGAAATTCAAAATGTTTTTTTTTAAATTTTTTATTTTTTTTATATTCAACAAAACGTATTGGAAGTTGTTTTTGTTGCGGGATAATTTTCAGGTGAAAATGAGGGACAAAAATTACTTCTTACGTTTTGTAAGAGATAAGTTTGAAACCTTTATAGAAATATTTCTGGCGTTTCAGTTATGATCGATTAATTTGATAATGCTATGTAAATGCCTGATGTACTAAAGTTAATCCAGTCTCTGCAGATTAGGTTAGATGCGAATAGAATTAAGCGGGGCGAGTGGTCTTTCTCTCCAGGCATTCATTGGCTTATTGTGCACCCTTTTCTTTATACATAGATAGATAGCCTTAAAAGATCCCGGCTCTTTTTGGCGAAGATCCTTTAATGAATCTCTTGATTGCGCTTGAGCATATCATTGCAGTTCATCTCTGATCCATTTGGTTTTGGATCCAGTTTGGAATGGTAAGCTCACAGTATTGTAAAAGATACCGCAAAATGATTCCGGTACTATGTATAAGCGGCATCGATGCTCTTTTTTTGGCGAATACGTCTGCGTTATTACTCACATTGATTCCTGAGTGTACTTGCACCCATTGAAATGTGATTTTATCAATGTTTATTAATACTTGAATGCATTTCCATATTAACTTCGGTTTGTCCCCAAGCGATGAAATGGCTTTCAATGCGGCTTGACTGTATAGATATATATTTTGTTCGGCTAAGGTTTTAATTTGCACATCTATCATCCTATCTGATATTATGTCCAGTATTGGATTTGCTTATAATCAACCGGTTATAGTGCGTAGACTTTTGCGGTCCATTTACTATACCCATCTATCCGGGTTCTGTACACCAATATTTCAACAAGGTTGCTGAGTGCCGGTAGCTTCAATAGTGTTTCTAAAGCTGTGGTAGATGTTGTCCACATGGCACCAGTTACACTTAGCCATACCATCCTTCGAAGCTTGACTAGCTTCCTGATGGTTTTTTTTTGTGTACATTTGCTACAGCATGATGCTGCAGTATAGGTGATCATGGGTCTGGCTATTGCTTACAAATCATTATGTTTAGCTTGAGTCTCCGTGTTGAATCAGCCAGTTTTTTATAGTATTACAGCATTAGTGTACTTTTCTGGACTGTCTTGTCAAAATGTTTGTTCCAATTGAGCTTATCATCCAGAGTTATCCGATGATGTTTGCATCTTTGGACATTGGAACTTCCTTACAAAAGAGAGTATGGTTTCTTGGAGCTTTCTACCCTGCAGAATCATATAATTTTAACTGCTATCTTAGAGAAATTAAACAAATAAATTACTTTAACGTCGGGTATAATATTAATCCTTGTAGTAAACTGACTCTTCATAACTGAAACACAACTATAGAATCAGAGAAAACATACTCTCTGTGCTAACCGTTAGAATTTGACCTACTAAATATATTAGAAGTGCCATTAAAAACTAGATAGTTGTCATATCAGAAATATCAAAGATAAAAAAGAAAACATTTTGGAATGGTTTTTTTAGTCCACAACAACATTAATGCTAGGTAAGTAAATTTATCACTTGTTTCGTTCGCTATTAAGGAAGAAGAATTATTACGACATCAGCTGAACTTTGCACTAAATTGATGAAGATGATCTGAAAATAAAGTCTAGTGGCTTGAGTTTAACTAAATTAGGTATTAGGTATAATATAACTAATTGGACGCAACGCTCCCCGGCTGCAATAGTGGCATAACTCAAATTTTGGGAAATTTGTGCCTGAACTTACATTAGAATTTTTATGCTCTCCCAGCGAACATTTTTTGACCTATAATAAATCTCGGAGCTCTGCTGGGGAATAAATCTTGCGAACTTGAGGTATCATAAGAAGCCAAATTATTGTATCACCGAATTCCCACGGATAAAGTACAGAATCTCATATCATGCTCCGGGAATAAAATTTTCCGTTGATATAGCAATTATAATTCATAGTACTTATATCTTAATCTCATATTGATGCTCAGTGCTTCTATAAGACTTTATGTATTCCCTATTGTAGAAGTTTAATGTCATGACGTTGTTGTAGGTTTTTCTAAATAGCGCTACTTCACTAATATAGGAATTACATGTATCATTATTTGTTCCTAAATTATCCTATATAGGAAAAGTGGTCCTAACGTAAAATTATTAAAAGACAGTAGATCCTATTTGAGTCTGCAAATTTAATACTCATGTGGAACTTATTATGCATGCGCGATCAGATTATACCATATTATATATATATATATATTTCTTAATATTAAAATTGATTTTTCACAAGGCATTTGATAGAACTTAACAACGGTTAAATAAATAGAAAATTTAATTAACTGTGGTTAAAAACAGTTATGTTCATTTGGCTCTTAGAATAAATGAAACTAATGTGTATTTATCAGTTTTTGAATAAATTTACCAATATGTCATTATTTTCATGTTTCTAAGCCAATTTGTATTTAAATCTTTAACCCTAAAAATGCGTCTTTTTTTATTACAAATGGCCGTCCAAATATTTAAATATGCAAATATGGCAACTGGAAATGGGTACATAAAAAAGCGATGATACAGGATTTCAGTTCTCCCTTAAAGATTAAAAACCTTGATATAACAGACAAAATTTCATATCCTGACTTCAACACCTACATAAGCAGGAATAAACGCTTATATAGGTAACCAATCTCTATATAAAGATGCAAATTGCTGTGTTGAGAATACATATTTCTATATAGCATTTGTAGTACTATATAAGCATAGTAGAGAAAAGATCGAAACAAAAACATTCATGTAGCACGTAAATTCCTATTTCGTAGCGAGAATTCCTATATGACAATTCTGATCGGCCAGTTTGGTGTGCTTTTATAGTCTTCCAGATGCGCTATGCATTTCGGAAGGCATTTTACAGTTGAACAACCATTCGTAAACATGCTATATCTCGAGATGACCACTTTGTACGAATTACAAAAATAGGGGCCTATACCCAACTAGAAGTCATTTCGTTATGCCTAATTCCATCAAATGCATAGGCTCTGCAACTATAAAATCATCTCTAATATTCAAAGGCAGCAACATGATATTTTCCTGGTGATCCCCTTGATGCTATTAAAAGTTCACTAAATACTGATTGTTTATATGAGTGTTGGTATCGAAAATGAATTCTAGCTGAAATTACTTATTCTCCATATTCTTATATATAAGGGTTGATTGGAGATTGATTTTTATATGAGACTTGCAATATGAACATATTTCCCAAGAGCTGCACTCCCATATTTAAATTCTCCAAATGTTATATAGGATTATAATTCTCTGGGAATTAAAGTCCTATATACTCACGTTTATAGCACTTTTGTTCAAGTAGTAGATTCTTCATAAAGGACTTATACTCTCTGGAATCATAAATGTAGATATAACACTCTAGTTATTTCTTTAAGAAATACAAGATCTATGTGAGAACTAAATGTTGATCGAGATTTATATAGGAGCCATATAGGAAAATTCCAAATTTCCAGCACTTGAAGTCTTAGCGATGTTCATTGGGCTATGTTCCTACGAAAACGGCGCAATACTAGTCTGTTTAAGTTCCGTCAATAATGCGTTTATTCTTTTCTGAAATATATATAATTCCACACCTAAAAAACGGTGAAAATTTTACCCCATCTGATGAACATGTTCAAAACTTAGCATATCGTTATACTTTAGATCACTGAAGCCAATAGATCGTCATTACAAAAACACCCAGCTTATTACTCATCAGTTAATAGCCATTTAATTCTCAAAACTTGTTATGTTGATTATCACGAAACTCTGATTTTTTGAATTGTGTCACAATTACAGCCGGTGAGCGACAATATGATAAATGAGTAAAGGATGTTAAAAGGAAATTGGAAACAAGTGGTTCAAATTTACGTAAGGGCGATAAAGTCAACTTAATTACAATTTTAGAGAAAAATACTTATAGCCACAAAATTACAGTTTACTTTAACTCAATGAACTCAATTGATTACATTAAAAAAAAACTTTTAATAAATCAGACAACATTTTTGATACGAAAGAAATGTATTTGCTATAAATTAGCAGTCTCTCTTGACTATTAGTTTATGGTCTTCCAAAGTTACATAGAAATAATTTACCAGTTCATCCCGTTTGAGAATTTTTCAATGCGCCTGTAGAAGGGCCTTACAGTGCATTTAATAGATTATTAGTTCCCAGATTTCATTAATTTTGAACCAAAATACTGTATTAGAAATATTAAAGGGTCAGTCAAAAGAATTAAAATTCTTAAATTATCCAGAAATTCGAAGTATCTTGTTTGACGTTCGACCTTTCCCTCTCGGTCCCAATTAACAAAATAAAAGAATTGCCAAGTGAGACAATCAAAAGAAGAATAACGATAAATCAGAATCCACACAATTAATAAATTTGAAAAATATTTGCCTTGAGCACAGGTATTTCAGGTTTAACAACAAAATTTTTCTATAAAAATATGGCTCAGCCATGAGATCTTTCCTTTCTCCATTTTTAGCTGATAATTTCCCCTTGTTAAACACTTTTTAATTTTGAAACGAAACGCCGATTACGTATTTTGCATTTGGACGGGAACATGTCGACAATTAAGTAATGTGGTCAAAAATGTTTTAAACACAACTCGACAACAGTAAAATTAGACAACAAATACATTAATTTCCTAGATCTGACAATATCTTTAATAGGTAAGAAACTAGATTGAAATATATTAGAATATACAAATCGATGCGATAATACGCAGATTTTCTTTGCAACCATGGAATAATAAAATCCCAGTAGACGATCTGTGTATAACCTTTTGACGGAAAAACATTATAAAAAGGCTATTGGAATAGATTTTCCTTTCAAACAACCAAATTAGGATCACGATCCAATAAATTAGAGCCAGATATTTTGGCAAGATATACATAAGAAAAACGAAATAACATATTTCGAGAAAAAAGTATTAAACCAGCCTTCCATAACAATAAAGCCCTAAAAAGCATTTTATTTAATAAGGAATTGAAACCCAAAATCAAAAAAATTGATAAATTCGGGGTTTATTAGCTGAATTGTGCGAATTGTGATGCCATTTACATCAAAAGGCAAATCAAATGGTCTATAAGAACAAGTTGTAAGGAGCATATTAGTAGCATACAAAATACAAGCCCAAAACTCTGGTGTTGTAAAAGTTGTAAAACATCCAAGTTTAATTGGGTATAAACATTACGCAGATAATATTGATTTATTCCACAATTTATGAGATAAAAGATGATGGGCATATACGAAACATTAGAAATTCAACAAGGAAAAAAGCTAGAATTGGTCAAAGACCAATTTTTAGGATACGCTAGATGAATGGCCATGTATGTGATTTCGTGCGGTCACTCCCCTCTTTGCAAGTATGATTTTTGAAGTGTTTTTTCGCATATATTTCTAGAACGGTTTGTCGGATAGAAAAAATGTTTATAACCAATTTTATAGGACTTCGTATTCTGAAGAAATTTTTAGTACAATAAAAATGTCTTGGACTGAGCGTTTTTACAGCATACGTATAAAACCTAAATTTTTATATGGCAACACCAAGAAGAAGTTGCCCGATTTAGTCCATTTTTGAAATTTTATTTGCTAGTGCAATGCAAACACCATGTGCCATATTTTAGCAGTCTACTTCGACGCGTTCTCAGGCAGTGTCCAAATATATAGTGGAAAACGAAATTTTGAGTTGCCCGATCTGTCTCATTTTCGAACTTAATTCTACTTTTTTTTTTTTTAAAGTTCGTGTGCGCGTAACTCGAGAATGCGCACAGACGGACAGACGGACAAACGGTAGTCTAAATTCATAATGGCGGCCACACTCCGCCGGTGAGATAGCCGACAACGACCTTCTCAAAAAAAATTTGCGAGATGCCAATGATACCATATAAAAAAAAAAAATGCGCCCGGAACTCTACCCCTCTGGTGGTGCGCGAAGGAGTTCTAAAAATACAATTTTTACGTTCCTCTGTGCTTTTATCGTAAGCGTAGAAACTTAAATATTGTAGAGATAAAAATTGTAGGAAATGTAATTCTATAGATACATTTATGTTCTATATACAAAAAAAATTTGAACACAAGTGAAACTTTTCAAAATCTTGCATTAATTTTTAAAATAGTATGTAGGAGATGTAAAATCTTATAACAATTGCTCCGAAGTGATTCGGTTTTACTTACTAAATATCTAATATCGCAGTGAGAACCGAGTTGTGAAAAGTTAATATTAAAAATATCTCATATCATATTTTATTGGCATTATTAAAATGAATTTATATTTTAAAATTTACTTTGAATAGCATAATGGTAAAAAATACTTAATTTGTTATTAAAATAAATGTAAATCTTAGATTTTAAGGAATTTTGTTCGTAATTATTGCACAACAACTATACGAATTTAACTAATTATAGTATGTTATTATGAATTTAAAAGAAAATCTGAATTGGCTTTTTAATATTCTTTAACTCTTTTTTTTTGCAGGAGGAGTTACCAAAGGAACAAGTTGAACGTAAGCTGCCTATTGCATTTTTAAATTTTCTATTCAAAATATTTAGTTTTTTACAGTAGTATTTTTACATTTGTAAATATTGAATTTAAGAAGTAGATACCCTTCATTAAGGTATCTAAGGTTGTCTCCGCTGTATTCAGCGTTCAATATGACCAGTATAACAAACGTCGAATACTGTCGGTGTAAAAACATGAATTTATGTCTTTTTCAATTTATCATCTATATAGCTAGGGCTCGCACGTTAATTATATATTAAAAGCCACTACACAGCTATTATTGCTTAATCCATTAAGAAGACATCCTAAAATTTGACTAACAAATTCGACAATATGATGAAATTTTCCAAGTCGATTATTATACCTTTCACATAAACTAAATACTAGTCATAAATTCTAAGGCATCAGCCGTCTAGTCCTTCATAAATTTCAGGCACATAATAATTACAAAACACTGTCAATAGTATTAAAAACCTGTCATCTGTCTTTTATCTCTCAGTCTTCACCATGCTAAGAATGAGTCGAAGAAGGGAGCTGACATTTTGTAGAGAGCTTTTATATGAAAATTGTAATTCCGTGCCTAAAAATAGACATATTCGGACATTGCCAAATATTTTTGGCAGTAGCACATCCTGTCAACCCAAATTATCCTGCAAAATTTTCGATATTTCCGATAATTTGGAGCCCAACTTCACGAATAGTTCGATCAATATTGGGCTTAACTACCTGAATCGTTTCTGCATTTTCAGCATAACGAAAGTCAGAAATAAAAAATCAAACGGCATCAGGTCGGAGCTCCGCGGAGTCCAAGCAACATAATGAAAACGATTATTGGACAAAACGCAAAATTATTATTGGACATCTTGCGTAGCATTCACCGTTGACTGTGATACTACCACCACTTAGAAAATAACACCAAACTGCTACAAGCTGAGGATAGCTATGAAAACGTGTGGGTTTTCTGAGCCCAAAATTGATTTTTTATAAAGGAAAATCGACACCGATTTCGTATCGCTCTAAGATCCAAACAGAGAAACTATAACGAGTCGGGTGGTCACTTTGCATAAATGTTTGATTCCAATTTTTCATATGATTTTGAACAGCGCTGACACAAAGTCCTGAAGCTTAGCGACTCAGTAATTGTATTACTATTTGAGGTATAATTTATAAAAATGGACTAAATCGGAAAACCCGCTCGAAGGATTGGCTACAAAGATTTGAATTTTACTTAAACTGAAAAACGTTTAGTCTTTTCCTATTTTACCTGTGCAACAGTTCTTCAGACTGTAAATATAGACCTATGAAACTAATTATTATACCATTTTTACCTTCTAAAATTATTTAAATTTTTTTGGGACATCAGTTTCTTAACCGTATAATGCTCTCTTAATTCTCTTGATCTCGACCTCTTCTCAATCCTTCCAACCATCCAATTCTCTTGGACAATTGAATAATTTTTTTCTGCTTTTAGCTTTTATAAGATCCTTATATATAAGTTTCAGTCGGCCGCCATGGAACCTTCTGAGTTGATCATATACGATTCAGACATAATATCAGATTTTACAAAAGAAATTGGAGTAAATCAAAAGAGTAAAAATTACATGTCCGATTTGATTCCTCTCTTTGTAATGATCACTTTTCACATCTTGAACAATTTGGCATAAAACCCAATGAATTACGATGAAATTAATAAAATTGTTACGTGAATGAGTTCTTTTCAGAGAGCTACCAGTATATCCAATCAGGCAAACTATTTATTGATAATTCGCGGAGGTAATGTATATATTAAATTTACCTGAGATATATTTCGTTGCGACATTAAAAGTGCATTACGTATATATGTACCTACATAGTATGCACTGGTTGCCTTAATGAACATGCTCTATGCAAATCGCATTCATGTCACACCGGGAGTGAGCGCAGTAAACTATACAACATTGTGCAATTTATAGGTAAAAGAATGTCAGTTATAATAGCGATAAGGAAAATTGTATTCTTTACTAGTCTTGTATAATCTCGACACACATATGCTAGCCGATCGCGTAAAACCAGGAGCAAATTCATCATTCGCAACAACCAGCCAGATATACCTTACCATTTTTGGGAGCTAAAACAATTCATATCATGTCACCTGCCTTCTGCGTCCGTGGTCTAGAATAACATTAGCTGCCGGAAAAAAATAATACAAAAGCAAGTTGATTTGATATGCATGCGTGAAGCTAGTTAATAATAGTGATTATAATCTTCAAGTCCTTAGTTAATACAAACTAGTGACAAACACATGGCAGGAATTAAATAGAAGCAATAGGTGCTGTGTTGCTGGGTACCCGCACTTGTAGTGCAACTTTTGTGTAAACATTTTCTTGTAAATAATACGGTTAACAATAATTTTCTCTGCCGACCTAAGACACGGTATACTCATTTGTTAGTTGATATCTCTCGAGTGCCTTAATCTGGTTATAGTGGACCTCAGTATTATGCCACTTATCAGATACACAGCAGCAATAGATTTTCCGGCTCGGTAAAAATAATAAATTCAAACGACTTGATTACATTTAAATTTGCATGTAAGAGTACACAACTTTACGCACATTCTGATTTTGTTATTTCGCAAATTTACTTGTAATGAAGGTTAGCCAGAAAGGGGTTGAAACTGGTTGAGCTAATTGAAGCGAGACATGTTAAGTATCTAAAATTGCAACCAAATAGCAAATAGATATCCAGTTAGTAACTAAGTGGATATATTTATATACAAAATCAATATGCAGTTTTAAATACATTTACTAGCTCATGTCAAATTTAATTAATTAAACATTTTGATTTACACATTTTCTCACACGCGGTGGCGCCCGCAACATTGGAATTCGATTGGAAGTAAAAATATCTTTGAAAACAAGCTTTCATAATACTTGCAGTAACTGGATTGTATTTGTGCCTACAAACTAAATAGGGTTCCATACAACAATAGGAAAAAAGTCTTAGTAATAGGGTTCCCGTTGTTACCCTTTGGGTACGGAACCCTAAAAATGTCGTATGAAATTGAAATTTTGCAGAATATTGCAAATATATTCGGTTGAAAAATCAATATCCCAGAAATAAACCAAAAATAAAAAAAAAACAAATTTAATCAAAAATTCAAATTCGAATATCAAAAAATAGTCATAAGCAGGGTGATTCCGATCTTTTGTCGTGCTTTAATGTCAAAATGAATAAACTTTTTCATTGCTTGTTTTATTTTTCTTTACTGCTCAGCAAGCCTTGCATTACATAGAATGCACTGATAATGACACTTCACATTACAAGATCAAAAATATTATTTTGAATTTAAGTACCTATCTGTAATTTTACAACATTAACTAAAGATAGTCCCATAAGCCCGAACAATTACAGCATGGAATTTCATTGTGGTCGTGGTAGTAGTAAACCTGAAATATTTTGAACACTTTACCTTCCCTTTCTTTAACTTGTTTTGCACGTATTTAATTTAATATTGTACGCCATATACCGTAGGTTAAAACTCACATCACAGGTAGCAGTTGACTGATTGACATACTTTTAGGCGTATATTCTGACGTTTATTTTTGCAATCTATCTTAGTTTATTTTGTTTATGAAAGGAATAAATCAAAATTAATATGGTGAAAATAAAAGTATGACAAATGTGTGGTGAAATATCAAAATATGGGACAGAAATGTTCACCTAAGCAACGAAAGAAGATCAGAATCGCAATCCTCGTCATAGGTATATCCAAATCTAAGCAAAATGTCATTAAAACGTCAAAAGTTCAAAATCAAATAGATCGAATTGTTTAGAATTAATAACAAAGGGGAAAGTTTATAAGCTAAATTAAGTGAAGCAAGAGCAATATTTTGTTGAGCTCAAGTTTTCTAGTGTGAGAGTACAGTGCAGGTATAAACAGCCAGCAGGACTCATGAAAGAGCAGTTAAATTATTCCAAGCTGCCATTCAATTATCATTAAGGCCCCACTTGCTAATTGTTTTTTTTGTGTCATTGAATCTATTTGCCTTGCATTTTTCAGACTTCGTTATCTCCTACTACTTCGATATATTATGAGGGGGTTTCGGGTTCACTCGTGCTTATGAATTTTACACAATACTCTCATTTCAGTTTATAGGCTGAACTACAATAGACGTATACGTCAGTAAATTAACAGGCGTACACAAATTAACTTTAACTCGTGTGAGGGGAACTTTCGTTAAGTTTAAAAGTCAAATTGCAGTCAGTAAAGGTGCGCTAAGAATCGCTCATTCCGTAAGAACGCGATGTGTCAAACAATTAAATGATTTAGTAATATTAAATGAATAAAAGTGCAATGTAAAAATTAAAATGGATTAAAAATGTTACTGCGAATAATAGTTAGTTAGTTAGATAATTGTTAGGTTTTGCAAGTTTACTACTTTTGAAAACTGAACACATAAAATGTCATTACGGAACTGCGAATTAATAGAAGGACAAACTTTCAATTAAATCAACTTTCATTTGTAATTTTTGTTTTGTTTTTACTAATTTTTAAAATGTCAAGATAATAACCCTTACGGAATGTGATATCTATTTAAAAATAATAAAATTTTCGTAAGTAAGCCTCAGTCTCGTCCAAAATCGTAAGTTCTTTACTTCAGTTGTAGTTGAGGCTTATGTTTTAAGTAAAACTGCAAAGAAAGCCAATGCTCGGTAGCCTTACGTTGAGCATGGTGCGCAGAGATCTGCTAGTAGTTAGCATCCTCTTAAATAATATTATTATTTTCTTATTTTTTTCTTATTCAATTCTTATTATTTCTTGTCTCTCAATTATAGGAAATAAAAAGAATTTAGTAGGATGTAAAATTCATTTTGTTTCTTTGCTCCGCTTTCTGGCCAAGCTCTGCAGATCTTAATGAATAATGTCACCACCTCAGCTATTTACGCTTATAACTCGATTAGTTCTTTCTTGCTGATTTCGTATAATGTAAGATAGTCTGCAATATGTAAAGTTTTTTGGCGAGATGCCAAGTATCGTTGAAGAGATGAGCTCACAACAAATACGCCACCTATCGGGTAGATATCAGGTCTGCTTGAAACAGATCTTCGATTGTTAGAAGGGCTACGATGCCTTGAGCTACAGGAATACAGGAAATTGCTGTCCCGGAAGGCCTGCTTAAAGCAGGGAGTTGCGATGTGCTGAACTACTGTTTGACGCAGGAAGTTATAATTTTAAGCACGTGATTAATGCAGGAGCTGATATTTTAAAGTTTGCTTAGACCTGCATACCGGTCAACCGGTCACTCTATGAACAACTAGATTGAGGTATGTGAATTTCGTTTTCCTGAACAATTTTTATATTTAACAAGAAAATCAAGTCATCTTAACGGCGACTTGAAATCCACGAAAGAAAGCTATAATGACGACCAGCTGGAAGAGGGCTAACTTGTTCAGTTCAGTCTGTCTCTAGAATCGTCTAGGTCCGCTAGGGAGGCGGAAGTACAGGTTCTAAGCTGACCTTATGTCGACTGGACGGCTGCGACATTAGTGAGTAGGTAGTCCTGTCCTAAGTCGACCCTATATCGGCTTGACTTGACGGCACTGGAAACTACAGTTACGGTGCTGTTAATGGTGACGGGCTTTCAGTGGACACTGAAAAGAAGCTTATATGGGAACCATTAAACAAAAACATCGGCTCGGCAGTTGCATAGTCTTCTTGGGAATTATTATTTATTAAATCATGTTATCTTTATGGATCTGATTATTATTTTTTAATTCTCTACTGTGTGGGTAAATTTCCGGTTGACATCAGACTTATAATTTATTTATCTTTTTCCAATTTCAATTTTTCATACAAGTAACGGCCTACCTTGCTAAGCCATTCTACGTTCAGGAAAGTGCTACTAAACGCGAATTCGAAAACTAATTTGTTAAGGCTCACAATGGTCAATTGTTCGGAAATGCAAAACTTGCACAAGCTTTCTTGTGTGCCTTTTAGTTTTTAGTATTTTTGCTTGGATGCAAGAATTCAGCGTGGCATAAGAAAACCTTTTGTCTTTTCAGCCACTATGTTTTTCACATATTCTTATCACCTGCGCGACATTAAATTTATTTGACAGTAATCTTTCAAAACTTGCACATTAATTTGGTAATTTTTCTAAGGAAAATTTTATTCTATTCGCAAGGAATGAATTTCTCGTCAAAATTTCCTATACATTGAAATTTCTATTACACAATGAAATGTACTGCAAAATGGTAAATCTCAAACATTGTAAAAATTTACGTTGTATGTGCGTTACCTATAATAGTCCAGTCATGCATTAAAATAATTGTTCAAGGAAATTGTATTTTCAGGAAAAAGTAAATATATTAGTGAAAGAAAATTACATAAGTATGTACTGCATGAGTACTGCTGGAAAATCTCAAATTAGATTCGAAGGCTTCCACTAATATAAAGCCAAAGTTCAACGACCTTGGTATAATTTCTCAACTGCAGTAAAGGCATTATCATATATTTATGAGCTTTCAAGAGATTTTTTAAATTGAGCAAAAGAATAAGTAAGGAGCAGACTTCGTGGGTAAGAAATTGAATATTGGCAGAGTAATCAAGAGAGTGTCGTCCATGCCCAACGAAGAGTCCGTACCAGAACTTTATCAACGAACAGTCAATCTTTGTTTTAAATATACATATGTAATCCAAATTTGCCTGTGAGAAAACTGACTAATAATAAAGCAGGCAGACGTAAAAGAAAATTTTTAAGAGTTGGCTTTATTAGTACCTACCTAAAAGTTGTCTCATAAGTTAAAAGAAAAAGAATTTCCGGCAACCAACTTCAGCTTTTCTGTAATCTATGACACAATGCCTACTAAACCTGATAATATCACAATTTTACCTGTAGAAACTTAGAAGATTAGGAAAGGAAACAGTATTTCTTCACACATTTTATCCTATATTTTTATAACTAATTCAGCAAAAATTTTGCATTTTAATTTTTTATCCTTAAAAGTAGACTTCTCAAACGAAAAAAAAATGTTTGTTTGAGGAGGCTCAACCCACTCAAATTTAAAATTAGAAAAATTGTTTCATAATCTTTGATTGTCGAAATACGTGCACGTCACAAAAAGTCCTAAAACCCTACCAAATTTCAAATTCCTATATGTCACGTAGATTTGGAGAAAAATATTTTGTGACATACAGATAGGCAGACGCACTAGCGATCTTATAAGTGTTCCGTTTTTCTTTTTCGTTATACAGAACCCTAAAAACATAAAAATATGATAATACAATAGATCAATTCTTCCCGCAGGATCCTATAGTGGTCTAATCGCCCCTACTCTACTCAGCTCCTTAGTTTAATAGAACCAGTATTTTTATATAAAGGGAAGTTTAAAACACAATTAAATTCCTGCTTCTTGAAACTTAACCTCACACTAGTTACAAAACTTTTTAGGATTTCCGGCAAAGTCAGAAATTTGTGGCCAATGCGGGTAGTTAACTAAACTATGAAAGTTAAGTTTAAAACAATAATTATATAAAAGAGACTCATTTCCATTAGTTGAAGTTACATCTGTAGAAAGTCTACACAGGAACTGGCGTGAAAATTTTTAATTAACTAAAGTCTTTACATAATTTGTCACAGGCTTTTGCTAAAAGGATAAAGTTAAAAATGTTCCCATAACTATTTTACGAGCTTTCTGACTAACAATGTCGTTGCTCACAATCTCAGGGTCGATTGAGACAGTCAAATCTCGTTCAATATACAAAATCGCCAGATTGTTCAATCTAGAATTACCCATAAGTTTCGACTTTAAGTAACTTCTCTCGCAAGTTACGATGCTGATAACCACGGTAAGGATAATTTGTAGCATAACGACGATACTCGGGACTGAATCAGCTAGGCTGAATACTTGAATAAAGTTTAGAGGCTGTAAGGATCCTTCCAAATTCAATGATTGAAGGTGCTGAGATTTTGAAGAAGCTTCAATGAATTTAATCAACATTCTCTTCAGCAAAATCTTCACTGCTTTGCGAAATGACTACTCTACTCTTCCTCAGATAATTTTGCAACGTTTTTAGTTTCTGACCACAGTTTTGCAAATTGAGGCCTCGCTTTTGCAAGTAGATACGTTTGGACGCTATTCATCTTGACCAGAATTTGTGCCTAAAATCCAAGAAAATTGAGGAGAAAGAATTATATCATGACCACCAAAAGCGAAACGGCATCAGTCCTTGTGTTTGCGTTCTCTTCATGAAAGCTGATCCAAAGCTCAGAAATTTTTAAGAAGATCGTTCTGACAATTTTTACTGTATCTCCTTATCTCCTCTGGCGCTCCATCTCATTTCAACCAGGCACTTCAAACTGGAACCATTTGTGTTCATCAAAACATTCCAACGGTGAGTTGAAGAAGAAAAGATAGCAAAACGTCTATCAAGTGTCCCGAAGAAAGTGATGAGTTGAATTCAGCTTTCACCGCATGAAGGCCACCAAGGTTGAGTGAATGGTTTGAGCAAGCACCAAACCTAGTTTTCGGAGAAACATCCAGAATAAGCTGTTGTACTCTTCCACTGTCCGTACAACCAAGCGAAAAGCAGATTTAGTTATCGTTAAAGCTAAATTTCGCCACTGAAAACAGTCGCAGGAAGGTCGTAAATAAGAATGGGTTTAGCGGATTTAGCTGGATTCTCATTTTGATCATTATTGGCACTGATTTGTGGATTTAAAAGTCTGACCATCGAAAATTGCACGCTTTCTTTGGATTTTGCTTTTTCTCGTTTTTCAGCGCCACTTTCCTGACGTCTCTTCATATTCTAAAAACAGCAGCCAAGAGAAGATAAATTACTTCAAAATCAAGTTCACATATGAAATCTGTTGATGCTTACCAGAAATTTTATCACTAAAATATAAAGTAGGAAATTGAGAATTACACCAGATTTTTAGTTCTACCACTACTAGTGTCACAAAGTTACAAGTTGTAACTTTGTAACTTAATTACTACGAGCTCAAGAATATCCAAGGTTCGATGATCACATTTGTAAACTCACAAGCCTACTATGAACCATAGAGTCAGTTACGAAAATTGAGCTACCTAACCATTTTATTAGAACTAGCAGCTACTCACAATAATTTGTTAGCCAACATTTTTAATTCATCAAAATATGCGATAATACTGTCATTTTTTCTTAAAAAATTTAGTGTCACCTTATTGTGGTACTGCAGGCGGACCGCCCCAGCTGCCCCATCCTTGCTACGCTACTGCTTAGTCGCCCCTATTCTTAACCTCTACATTGTAAAACAATATTGAACTGTAACGAATCGTTCTCTCAATTTTCTTCTAGCAACAGTACTAATCAAAAGTGATGCTTTTTTTTTGTTTGAAACTCGAGTTAGATTTGGAAAGTAAATATTTCTATTGGAATGAATTCAGATATTTTAGATATTCACAACGCAATAGTCTAATCTAAAATGAAGTGACATAGCGTAAAAAATCTAGTTCCAAAGTAACGCTCTGTAGCTGATTCACGTAGGGTTAAATGAAACTTAACAGCTCAGAATTATTGTTATCCTTCAAGAGACCACAAAGCCAACAAATTAATCTTGGTTGTGCTTTGTTATTATTTTAAAGTTGCACAAGTGTATGTACATATGCAAAAATTTCCAACTATCTACTACTACTTACTATCGTTGTTTGTAAAATTAATTTTAATAATTAATTTTGTTGTCTACCAGCTTCACTTAACACCGGGAAGACTTTTAAGTCGAACATGGTCCTTCATCAAGATTAAATGAAATGAGGAGAAAAGGTAAATCGGAAATTATGCCAACAACTCAATGTGATCGAAAATACTCTTTAGTTGCTAAAATTGAGAAATGGCAGAATCGTGCCGATTAATTACTAACAAATTTTTGATACGAAAATGAGAGACGGCGAGGCCGCGAATGAGATTATCTCACGTAATTTGTTTAGGAAATTGTGCCGAACATAAAACTTACTTAATTTTTGAAAATTGAGATAAAATATTTAGAAATAAGTCTTTAATTAAATGTTCGCCCGTTTTTTTCCTGCATTAGATAACAAGTTTTACTTTTTGTTTGCTGGTATTGATCATTAGGACTGTAAGCATATTTCATTTGACTTTATTGTGCACTATATAGTTTTTGTAATGGGAAAAAATATAGCATATTAGAAAGGATTTTTTGCAGCAAAAATAACTGAATTTTTTCAGCACCAACTCAGGAAGCTTAAAAACTAACTTTTATTGCTGAAAATTCATTACTTGATTACATAACTGATTTTAAGATGGAAAAAATTATATTGCTGCACTAATTATTAAGTAATAACATCAGGATTTTTTATTATTATATATACCAAGCCCTACTGTCACAAACCAGCTATGAAGTCAAGGCATCGGAAATTAATGTCTGTATCGCTGCTTGGCTATCGAGGTCAATATATTAGATAAAGCCGAAATAATTGACAATTTATTTATGCTGTAGAATGCGTCCTTGGTTATTCACTAAAACATATCGTTTTTTTTTTATCATATCCGGCTTCATTCTTTCCAATTGTGCACATTAAACCTCTGCAGGGATTGTGCCAGGTTTTAATAATTGTAATGAACTACCCCCGAAAAATACACCAAATACACAGACGAACGTTTTAATTTTCAATGTTGATCGGGTGGTTGATAGAATTGCTTGATTTATCAAAAGTGATTGTTTTTTTTTTGTTCTTCTTCGAGTTGCTCTACAAGAGCCACTTTTGAGTAATGAGCTTTCTCAGAAAAGGATCCTATTCATATCTAGACAATAGGTATGAACAGATTGTAATCCGTTGTTCTAGGTTCGATGGCGAAAGTTTTCCAAATCTTTTTTAATGGTCCGTGACAGTTGTTCAGGGGTCGCCGAAGTCTTGAGATTGTTCTTTTATGGATTTGATGAGATCTGACTCCACAAATGCATTTAAAGCTGCGTCATCTAGTTTCATGTCGTTCTGGCCTCGGTTTGTCCTTCTACTCCCTATCACCATATTTGAATTTTTAAAACCGTCTATGAGATTTTCGAAGTTTCAAGCTATCTCCATAAAATTCGCAAATTGTTTGGGTAGCTTCTTTTGACTTCAAATCTTTGTCGTATAAAAAGACAATTAAATGCCATAAATGTGTCTCGTCAATATCTAATCTAGATATTGTCAACTGTGGAAAAAAATAAAAATAGTTTATTAGTGAAAACAGTAAGATTACTAACAAAGCTTCCAAATGATACCTACTTCTTCGTGTTCACTCGACTGCAACTGTTGCAAAACTAATTTCATAAAAATAAATCAGAAAAGTTCTTTCCGATCATATGTTTGCGTATCGATAGTATCTTTTTAGGTATTGATTCTAAATGCTTATTTCTATGGTACGCATTTCTGTTTGAAAAACAATTAGGTAGGATCCCAGCCGAGAGACTTGTACAACTTACATCTCGGTCGATAGACTCCTACACTAACCATAGTTTCTTCATTAGATCTATCTATGCACCAGATGAGTTATCTGCGTGGGAAATTCTGCTAACTGTTTCTCTAGCTTTGGCGGTCTTCTATACCCATGTAGCGTATCAAAAGATGTGCCCGGTAATTAGCCGAATCTGCAGTTCCAATTTCAACCCAATCTTTAGTTAATACACGCCCAATTACAAAAACAAAATAAAAACAAAAATCGGAATTTTCATGACTGTATCATATTTATTAGCTATACTCAAATTCGAATGAAGAACTCTTTAATTCTGTTATAGAGTTATTTGATGTACATCATTGGACCTGGTTCCAGTCAACAGCGTATTGCAAAAATATTAACTGTTGGAAGTCACTTTGTGAGAAATTAATTGCCGACTTTGAAAGTCCTTCATACACTGAAGATTTGCTAGACACTATAAAGGCCAGCATGCAACCTCCTGCAGAAAACTCTGTTTTTTTCTTAAATTAAACACAGGCCTTGAAACATCAGAAGTAATAAAAATACTAAGGAGCAATATTCTCTCCAAGTACCCTAGAAATTTTGCTCTTCGTGAATATAAAACGGTAAAGAAACACTTAAGACCCTTGGGCATACATTTAAAAAAAAACTGCAAATGAACGACAACGATAATAAACTGCTGGGGATAAGCATATGAATTTAATTATCACAGGAACAAAGAAACATGGAATATCGCCGCGTACCTGCAGGGAAAGTTCTAATAAATGCATGTTTCCAAAACGATAGGTATCCCAGTGGTAATTATAATTCAAGCAACAGAAATTGGGATTGCAAATTCTGCTAATTACAGGCTATAGAATTTGATACGCTACACCCACTATAAAGCGATGCCCAAATCAAAGAGTTTTGAACATGGTGTGTGTGAGCTTGGAGGCTTTGAGTTATTTTTAAATTCTACAAGAATTTTTTGATGAGAGTTAATTATCGTTAAAAATGTTCAATTTATTTGAATTGCAAATATTCATTTTTCGTCTTAAATTGTCGCATGTTGGGTTTCTGACTTTTACGCTAGATGTCTCTAATGTGGTCTGTGGTCTAGGTTTAGGCTAATTTTATATGAATTTTCTTACTTTCAGGACACAAACCTTTGTATAGTAAATTTTATTGCCTACAGGCTCGCTGGTATCTATATTGAAACTTTTACTGAGTAGGTACTGACTCCTCCTAAGTCTCCAGATTTTCTGGAGCTGACTTATAGCAACTTAGACCAGGGTCCCTTTTAATGAAAATATGTATATGAAAATATGTAAGCCCTACATCAGTTCTAAAGCTAATATAGGGTAAATCTTCATAGTAGGTACCTGTTATTCTGAAGCATGCAAGTTTTTGTAGTTTTCGTAACATTGTTTGCACTGTTTTTTTCCTCTGTTTTGGTCCACTGCACATTAAGACGTTCTTTAAGATCTTTCAAACTGGTTCTTTTACAAATATGTTAAAATTAATTTGATAGTCGAAAGATTTCTGTTGACACTTTCTTGTGATAGCTGGTACTGCTAAAACTATCACTGTTACTTTGGCAAATCCGGAAAATATATTTTATTATTCTCACCAAACATTTTACAAGTTAATATTGGCTTCTTCTGTAGAGAGTCAAAGTTATTTATGTCTGGTATTCGTTTTATTTTTCTATAAGAAATTTTTCAGAAACGGCTTTTTATTCACTGAGATTTTGTTCTTTGTTGTTGCATTTTTTCATTTGGTAGAGGATTTTGTAAAGATAGAAGTATCGCTTCAGTTTAATACAAATTCTTTTCAGTAATGATATTTTGTATATCGAAGCTTTGTCCCAGATTACAGCTATATCTGCTTTTAGTTGCTTTCGTATGCTTTTGCCTGTCCAAAAAAACTCGAAAGATTCTGTTTATACTTGCATTTTGACAGTTGTTTTGTGCAAGATTTTAAGATAGCTGCTATCATAGCAGCTTTTTGTTGCTTACACTCTTGATTCAAAGCAACAAAGTAGCTATGGAAATTTTCGTGTGTCTGTGACTGTCATTTTCTTTAAAATAGAAAGATCTGTTGCTATTTTGTTGGCACTGGAAAATAATGATAAATTTAAAACTTCTTGAAGCGGTAGGTGTTTGCGATAGTGACAAAATAAATATTTCTGGACGCTCATTATAATTTGGTGAGTTTACAGCTGATTTTTACGTTTTTTGATCGGGTTAATTTAGATGACGAATTTTTAGGTATTGTTTTCAGGAAAACACCAATCGCTTTGTTTTGAAAATAATTTTTTTATTTAATTTGCTCGACGTTTCGGGTCCAGGTGCGGCCGTTCTTCAGGATCTCTATATATATAAAACTGCACATAAGTCATCTTTCTTGAGATTGGTACAACAATTTTTTAACATACCTTTTTCGTCTGCGCGTAAAATGATTTTCTTAAAAATAGTAATAATAAATAACAATTACATAGAATAGAAAACTCATTACATTAAAATGAAAATAAAATACATTGTTAATAAATTAAAATAGACTTAAATCAAAAACAATTTACGTGCTACGAGAACAATATGAAAGTGAGCAGTTGTCGAGAAGAAAACGTTTATATAAGTAACTAACACCTGGACCCGAAACGTCGAGCAAATGAAATAAAAAATTTATCTTCAAATCAAAACGATCGGTGTTTTCCTGAAATCAATACCTAAAAATCCGTCATCATTATAATTTGGGTACCAATTCAATATAAAAATTCGTAATTAAATACAAAGAGCTTTTGACAATTCACACATAGGTTGTAAACCATGAAATGAGCTTTTGGTTGTCCAAAATCTCCCAGCCGCTTTTTCTAGCTATGACTTAATTTGACAGTTCTCAAAGTATTGCTTTGTTATGCTATCGAAGCAGCTATAGATGCAATATTGAATACATCCCGTAAGTAAAGCTTTGAGCTGTCGTGTGGTGCACCTAAAATCAAATCACACGTTAAAAGCAGAAAGCAGCGACAGAAGCAGAGGCAGAAGCAGAAATTCTACATTTCTACTTTGCCAACCACATTGAAAGCAGATACTTGCCAACTACAGATGTCAGGAGTTATAATTTTCAAGATTTTGATGTTAATTGCGAATTAGTTTATTTCTAACAAAATTAATTATTTTGTCCTCCATAGACATTTTGTTTTTCTCGCATCAACCTCTTTGATAATTTTAAAAGAAAGGACTCCAACAATGAAATACAAATTTTAGCTCTCTTTATATTGGCAGTACTGAGCAGAAGCAGAATTTTTGAGATTTGATCAACTTTCAAGTTCTGATTCTGCTGCTGCTTTCAATTTGTTAGTACTCGAACAGTTGCATGGTTTCAGAAAAAATTCTGCTTCTGTCGCTGCTTTCTGCTTTTATTGTGTCACGGCCTTTACATTAATAAATTTTTAACCATCTATGTACCATCTATGTTACCTACTTAGCGACTAAAAGTCCAATTTCAATATTTAATAGATATTTTCTCTGTTCTAGTGTTATTTTCAATTTTAGTCCTAAAGCATAAAAATTGCATTGTTTTACTTACTTGGTAATTTAATTCTAGCCAACTTTGAACTTTTAAAAATTAATCAGAAAATTTCTTAGATATCTTCAGAAAGGGTTAAGTTCTCTCCATTTTAGTACTGAACTTTTTAAATTCTAGAAATCGCTCGGCCCTGTGAATTCCATGTAGTGGGAAAATCAACCTTTGTTTTTTTTAGCGTCATGGTTTTAATTAGCACTTAAATGTTGATCTTTCTAGTATTTTGCACATAAATCTTTTTTCAGGTAATCCTATTTTTTCTGTGACATCTTCCTTAAAAGTATCATAAATAAATGTGCTGCACATTTAACAGCAGTCAACAAATTTTTACATATCACAATTGAATTAAATTGCTTCCTAAGCATATCTGCCTCTTCTTGCTTTTATGGATTAGCCAGTTCCGTATCATTCTGAAAATTATTTTCTGCTTCAATTATATCCAAATCTTCTGATTCTAATAATTCTGAATTCAATTCATTAACACGAAGTTGCATAGTTTTACCATATTGGAATTATATATTGTCAGATATTATTGTGTAAATTAATTTGATTAAAGTTTATTTAAAATATTTTTAAAATTTCTAAAGCTTTTCCTTTAATGTGTTCGATCATTCCTTTACTTCTTTTATTACTAATATATCAATCTTTCTATTCAAAATATAGTATATTCCCGATTAACACTTCAGTTTCTATATTTCAACTAGCCAATATTCGTTAAGTAATATTTTGAATATCTGAATCTGAATACTTTAAAGATGAATATTGGCAACCATTTCTTGTTACGTACTTTATACAAAACTTTTTGGAAAGTCTGTTGTCTGGATCTATGTTGAGGGTCGTTCGCTGTATTTTTACATGCTGACTCCATTTTTTTTTGCCATTTTCCAATAATTCTTTTTTATCACCATAAACCCGTTTTACTAGTTTTAATTCCACATTCATTCATTTGACAATCCCAAATTTTGTATATAGGATTGATTTTGAAAATTTGATTTTTGGATGCTCTATTTTTCTTTCTATTTTAAATTTCTGAAAATATAAATGATAAAAAATTAGGAGAATAAATAAATAACAACTTTCAAAATTATATTAAATATTTATACCAAATTTTTGTTAATTTTCTTGTTCGTGCTCTTAAATTAAAAATAAGTATAGAATAGAAACACTCATTAACACCCAATTGATGAAATATCTAGAAACTAATCACCATATTAACGATCGCTAATACCGCTTTCGTGCTGGCCGCTCTACTGGAGTTTCACTAACATTCCTTACCTACCGATGGAATCAATGTTTCCATAATTTTGGCGAATCTGAGATTATCACATTAGATATCTCGAAGGCCTTCGATAGAGACTGGGATTCTACTCTTTTAGCCAAACTTCAAGCATTAAGTCTAGACCGTCTATTCTTAAAATGGACTGAAATCTTTCTTTTTCGACGTTCAATTCAAGTTATATTGAACGGAGTTATTTCTGATCGTTTTATAATCCAAGCCGGTGTACCGCAAGGCTCTGTGCTCTCTCCTACTCTCTTCCTCATTTTTATTAATGATCTGCTAGCTCTCACTTTCAATCCTATATATAGTTTTGCAGACGATAGCATCCTTGATTTCGTGTACTCGTTCGACTCTATAGCTGATTCGCGTACGAATATTATAGCTGACAAACGAAGCGATATGTTCAGTTCACTAAACTATGACCTCAAAATATACTCGCCTGGGGCAGAGCGGCTCAGGTCTTGTTTAATGCTTCCAAAACGGAATGTTGTCTGTTATTACTTAAACGTACTCCAACACCCGCTCAACTCTTTACCACAAATGGAGAAGATTTCGCGAACTCACCATTTATTAACATGTTAGGCAGTGAGATATCCAACAATCTTAGTTGGTTTGATCACATTTCTTGTATTGCCAAATACGCGATGACTTCACGCAAATCTATAAGTCTCATATCTGGCCTAGATTAGAATGTAATTCCCATATTTGGCCATAGGCTGGACGCACTGCATAGTCCGCCTTTGACAAAGTCCAAAAGAAGGCCTCCCGGCTTATTGCCGATGACATATCAATAGGAACTATTAATTCCCTAGAGTACCGACGTAATGTCGGATGTCTGTCTCTCTTTTATCGCTACTTCTATGGTCATTGCTCTGACGAAATTTCTGGCCTGATCCCTTATAGACTTCTTCCCATGCGCTGTAACCCGAGCTCATCCTCACACCCTTGAAGTCAAATTCAGCCGTACCGTGAAATTTCGTGCATCATTCATAAGCAGAAGGGTACGAATGTGGAACAGTTTGCTATCATCTATTCCCCCCCCCCCCCAATTATGAGCCACAAACATTCAAGCGTGATGCGTACCGTCACCTACTTGACTCAACCCAATTATCTTCAATTCCCTACCCCTTATTCCTTTCCTGCCAAGGCTGTGCTACGGCTTCATAAGGTATCCTCTGACGATACCTCTTCCTCGCCATGTAACTCTTGTGAAATGATGGCCAAACATTTTGCACCCATTTTTACAAATAGCGATCCTATTACGATATGTCCAAAAACTGGTTCTAATATCGGTTCAGAAGGCATTTCTTTATCCGATGTATTCTCTCAAGAAGCTCTTAATATATTGGATATTCTTGATTGTAGCAAGAACCCTGGACCAGATAAAATTCTTAATATCATTTACAAACAATGTTCATATATACGTTTGCTGAATCTCTTAGTCAAGTATTTAATTTGTCAATTAATAACAGCACCTTCCGCAAATTATTGAAGCATTGCTTTGTTACTCCGATTTTTAAATCTGGCGATCCTATATGCGCTCTGAACTATCACCCCATTTCCATTTCAAATAGCTTCGCATTCATTTTTGAAAAGATTACTTATAGTCAACTTTTCCAGCAGATTAAATACTATATCACCGAAAAGCAACGCTGCTTTTTCTCCGGTAGATTACACTGTAACCAAATTATCCTAAGTTATAGATACAGTTGCCTGTATCTTAGATATAGGTAAACAAGTTGATTGTGTTTATACCGACTTTTCAAAAGCAATTAATATTATTATTCATAAACGTGCATTGGTCAAAGTGGAACAAGTGGGTTTTTGCAATAGCACTATTGCTTGGTTCTCATCGTAGCTCATGGACAGAGAAAATGTTTTAGTCTTTAACGAACTCCGTTCTGTTTCCTACAAGCAAACATCTGGTGTTCTACAAGGGACCGTTCTAGGACCATTCATTTTATTGACCTGTATAAATGACCTTCCCTCCCAATTATAATCTAACTGTCTACTCTACGCAGATGATACTAAAATTTTCCGTGTAATCAATACTGTTGAAAACTATTTCTGCATGCAGGAAGGTCTGATAGAACTTGCGAACTGGTGTAATGTAAATTCGCTGGAACTTAATATTGATAAGTGCAAGCTAATGACTTATACTAGGAAACTGAAACCCACTCTTTTCGATTATATCATCAATAATAAATATATCGCCAGAACTTTTGAACACAAATATCTAGGTGTAATTTTTGACTCCAATTCACTTTTCTCCTCCCATATTAATTTGATAACGTCAAAGGCATTCCGTCTTGTCGGTTTAATTCTTCGTGCTATGAAATCCTTTAAGTGTACGTCATCTGCTCAAATCGAACCTGTTCAAAGAAAATTTACAACGCTTCTTATGTTTAAATTTAATTATGTATCCCTCGAATATCATGATAGACTAAAAAGGTTTAATATACCTACTTTAGCTAATCGAAGAATCTTTCTGGATGCTGTCCTTCTCTTCAAAATTTTAAATGGAAATATGTGCTGTCTTTGCCTTCTGTCAAGAACTGATTTTCACGTACTTGCGCGTCCATCCATACTCCAAGTCCTATTCAATTTGCCCTCTAGATTAGTTCTACTTAAAGCGAAGTCGCCAATTTTTAGACTCCAAAAGAAATATAACTTATATCTTAATAATATTGACATCGTTCGCTCCAGCCTTCTGACATTCAAAAGACAAGTATTCTATGAGATCAGACAAGTTTTTTGAGCTTCCTTGAAATCATTTTCTCTTCTTTTTTCAATTTGAACTTCAATTAGATGATTCCGATTTGGTTAAAAATTACGATTATTTTACCACTCGGGTTTAGTTCAAATCTTTGATTAACTGTCATTATTTATTGCCAGAACAGATAATATTGAATGAGAAAGCACCCAAAAATAACTAGGCACTCGGATGAATTTAATATTATTTTCCTTCCATAATGATAAGTTGTTCGAGTTGGGTACCCACTTATACATATATCGTTCGGATGTAAAAATAGTTTTTAAGTTATTTATTGGTGGTCTTAAATACCTCAAAGTTTAAAGAAAGGCTTTGCAAATTTATAGTATGTATATTTACTCTAATTACACAAAAGTGGGATCTCTGATTGTGTACCAAAATAAGGAAATATGTAGTTATTGCCATATGACAAATATGCAAAATATGCAAACATGCAGTAAGCAAATTTTTACTATTAAATTTATTTACGAGCAGCTCCAAGAACATTAAATTGAATAAAATTCCCTTTAGACTGATGAAAACCAAATATAATGGCTAAAATTAAATATTTGTTACTAAAATAAAATAACCACAAAATACCCAAAATCCCTAGATAATTAGCCCCTTTTCTTTTTTAATCCATGCTGATATATGAACCTACTAACTTCGCTCAATTTTCAATAGTCAACCAATTTTATGACGATCTTTATGGCGATCTTTATGGTGATCTTTATAACCAGTGTAATTGCTGTCATCTAGTGATATATGTACATAAATAGCTAAAGAAGCACGATAAAAGCAAGCGAAAAATCTCAAATTAATCGTTCACATTTACGTACAATTGAACGTTCATACGAACCGAAAGTTTTCTAATTAAAATAACTATTAAGTCATCCACCATGGCGGAGTATGTAACTATGTAACGTTGCTGCACACTATACCACCTATGTACTGTACATACCTACAATGAAATTTCATACAGGAACATTATGCACTCGAGACGTGAATTCCTCTAAACAATGATAGGGTGCTGAATAAATGATGGCGACAAGTGCAACGAAAGTGAAAATAATAAAGTTGTTGCAGGTAAACTGTCAGTAAGTTTTCTTCCTCTCGTGGTCTTCACCTGTGTTACTGATGGTTGTTCTTCAACCGACGACAGCCACGAAGAAACACCTGCTATTATGTCTGGGAGCATTGTTGACATTAAAGATATGAAAATTGTTGGGGGACCTCCTCATTAATATTTATCGTACCTCAGACAATGATTTATGGCATCTGAGCGTAAATATGAAATTCTTCTGTGACTAATTACTCAACGGAAATCAATCGTTGCTCGTTAAACTATAGAAAACGAGAGTATTTTCATACCGCCACGCTATGATGCTGGGTTCAAGAACCAGAGAAGTGTGGTAATTTATCAATCTTTTTAGAAGACGTAGTGGTTGAGAAACTATTGTTTAATTTTTTATCTGCTTTCTAATAGACATTAATTTGCAGTTTTTATGGAAGTGATCATATTGGTTGAATTTCGTTACTGAAATGTCGTTTCCATCGTTTTTGTCTTGATATTAATAATTGATCCGACCACATTTCCGAATCCAGTCTGCATTCATATCTGAGACCAAGATCGATGCTTTCGATATTTTTTTAAATATTGCGGTCATAAAATATTATATATAGTCTTGAAATTGCTGGCGGAAAAAATTAAAAATGACTGCATTGCGTCGCACTTATTACGGGTTGCTTTTCAATTGAAAAACAATGAAAGATTCACCATTAAAGACATATGTAGACTCCTTGAAAGAGATTATATTTGCGACAACTATGTAGTAATTAGTTCCGGATTAATGTTTTGCAATTTTTTTATTTAATTGTATAGTTTAAGTTATCTGTTAGCAGTGAAGTTTAAGTTAACGCATAGATTAGAGCAAATTTACAAAAGTTCAAAAAAGTTAGAATTGGTCTAAGACCAATTCTTATGATAGCCTTGATTAATGCGAGTATGAAATTTCTTAGGGTCACCCATCTGTTCAAATTTGATTTTTGAAGTGGTTTTTAGCATATATTTCTAGAACAGCTAGTCGGACAGAAAAAATGATTACATCCAATTTTATAGGTCTTCATATTCTGAAGAAGTTTTTAGTACAATAAAAATGTCTAGGACTGATCGTTTTCGCAGTATACGTAAAAACCTAGATTTTTATATGGCAACACCAAAAACAGGTTGCTCGACTTAGTTCATTTTTGATATTACTATGAGAATACCACGTTCCAAATTTTAGTTCTCTATGTCGACGCGTTCTTAGCCAGTGTCCAAATATATAGTGGAAAACGAAATTTTTGTATGGCAGCCCCACGAAGGAGTTGCCCGATTTGGCTGTTATGAGAATAAAAAAGAGAAATGTAAACTGAATTGCACTACTCACGAATCCAGTCTAACAACCGCTTGATAAAAAAAAATTCAACTCAATACAAAACTAGAAATTAATTCCAAATAAATATCACAACACAAAAACATTTGCCGATACTACCTTATATGGCGTTATGGTACAAAAATCAGAGACTGATGGCCACCAATTGAATTGGTAATGGGAACGAAGGGCAAGATCAATTTTGAGGCGCTACCCAGACTCCCCAGACTGCACATCAATTCGTGCCACCTTCTTAGATAATACTCAACCCAACAAATATTCAAACTCCTCAAAACCGAAATAAAGTGCCAACTGTCTGACTGATCACCCCTAGTCTTAAACCTTAGCACTGAAGAATGACAATCGCATCAATATACCACAACCCACTTTAGTAAGTACCTATGTTACAAGCCTGCTTTGCAACTCGACCAGGTAGTGCTACATACTCTGAAAATTGGAGGAGTTCACCTGCCCTATATGAAATTATCTCTTCTTTTATCAATTTAAAATATTTTTTTTTAATGCGTATCTTTATTTATTGAACTGATACTTTTATATTATTATTATAATTATAAGAATGTTAATAAACCTTTTCATTGGTCGGGGGATCTTAACATTTATTACCATAGATTAGTTTTGAAATAGAATTATCTCGATCGTACCTACCAATCGAGATAATTATCTACGCAATATTCCCTCGATCAATATCAAAAATTATGTTATGTTATAGATAGCGCAGAGTGTTTAGGGCCGCCACTCATTACACCTGCATAATTTATAACTAACGCTACATTCTCTACGAGTCTTAGCTCACTCAGAAAATTCAATATCCAGAATGAAAGAACATGTAATTTCAGCGAACTAAAGTCACACTAGTATGAACAGATCGGGCGAGTATCTTCTAAAATTTCAGTCAATGTACTAAAAGAAATTAAGCTAAACTTACACGGGGACTTTGTATCAAAATAAAAAAAAAATCAATTATTATTCCTGGCTCCTAGCACATGGGTTCCTTGGATATTCAACCAAGCACAAATACTCTAACCTACAGTCACTGACTTCCTTAACAGATAAACTCTCGCAAAATTCAGTACAAATAGGAAAAAAAAAACAATTTTAAGCCACATATGTAGTTTTATCTAAGTTTTACCTAAGTTTATCTAAAGTTTCTCTTATCATGTCACTAAAAATAAAACCATGCTCACAGAAATTTTTTCCAGAACTAAAATAATTAAACTATCAAAAAACGTACATAGGAAGCATATTTTGAAATATTTGGTATGAGCGGCCCATGGTTCTATTATTAGTCTGAAAATAGTTTCTACTTTTTAGGGAATTTTCAAAAAAACTATGCAATTTAAAATGTTTTTGTTTAACTATTATTTTATTCTTTTTTTTAGTATTTTCTATAAGCCCACTAGACCTGATCCAACAGTTGGATAACGAAATTATCAATTATCTCGTTCACATGAAGCGGACTGGACTGGGATAGTCCTAATTCGTATAGTACCACCAAGTGTTCACATGCCATGGACTGGATTAAATCGACAAGAGAGACATCTTTCTATTGACAGTTCACCTATCATTTGAAGTTATTTTTGTAGATATTGAAAGACGGATCATGGAAAGAAGTATAATTTCACAATTTCTAAAATATTGTATGAAAACACGAAGGTGTTCGAAGCGAAAAATGAAAGTATACCGAAAAATATCCAAACGTAAATCCACTTCGATCCACTAAAGTGTTCACATGTGATTAATTCCACTCTACTACCGAATTAACGCCCGTGTAGGTAATTCCAGTTCGGATGGTGTTCACATGGTGAATTATCTCACTCCGATGTACGCTAATCCACTCCAGTCCGCTTCATCTGAACGGGGTAAATGAAAAATTAAAACAAGTCCTGTAAATTAAAGCTAAATTATTTTTGTGATTTGCCAATTTTATTCTATATATACATTTTGAAAAATATATCGAAAATTGAAATCAAAAACAAATATAAATACATATACAATTTGATGCAAACATAAAGATAAAAATGTCAATCTGAATCTATGTTCCCCGATTTTTTATACATAGTACTTAGGTATTCAAAATAATTACCTTTTATTTTTTTTCCTCCACTTTTTTTCACAAGCTTTATTTTTCAGTATTACACAGTAATAACTTACCTAGAAATTAAAAATATTAAACCCAGAAATTTGGTAATAAGTACATAAAAAAACAAAGAAAAGGAAGAAAAAATGTAAGTTTTATCGTGTATTTTCCCGGATACGCTGGCTAAAATTGACAAGATCTGGTTCCTTCCAACAAATTGAATATTACTTTCGTAGAGCATGAGATGTGGTCTGTCGCTGTTGGAAAATCTTGGCGAATTATATTTCGCTCAAAATGTAATTTAAGGATTTTGTGCTGATGTTAATTGAATATCTAAAAGGATTGACACAGTGGAGACATTTTCAAATGCAAGACGTAAATAAAATTCAAAATTTAAGGCACATAGTCACAACACAACTGAAATCCAGTTTGTTGATCAAATGTCAAATGTGTTACACTCCAATAGATATAGGGCAGAAATATAAGAAACAACTTCTGGGGAAAGTCAACCTATTGGTGAGGTCATGTAAATTGACGACGCACTTGGGATATCCTTGTCAAGGAATAACTAGTCTACTGTAACACACCTGCGGATCCGAGCTAACCCTTTGGCATATGTAGAAGAAATTTTATGACTTTATGACTGCAATTGCTTCGGGTGAAGAGAGCGACCTCCACGATGAGCACCGCCATCACCGCAGACAATTCAGAAGAGGAAATGAGAAACAAGATCCAAATCTATCTCTAGTATGTGTATCAAAAAAATTCTCATTCAGAGTCTATGCACACTCAACGATATTATTTTTAAATAATGTAATCTTCAGTTGTTTTACTTGTGAAGGGAGATGGAAAACATCGTTTGATGAAAACCTGGAGATTTATTCGAATGTGATGTGAATGAGATATATAAAAGCGCTCAAACTGAAACCTTTCCAAAACATCTTTGTTAAAAAAAAATCGACTGATGAGACTCAATTGGCACCAATTAATCAAATAATAAATTATTACACTATTGTGACGTAGTTACGCATAAAAATATAAACGATAAACAAACCAATTAAAAACGCAAGAATGTACATTTAGCATAATTGCAATAATCGATTGACCTGAAATCATAAATCATTCCCCAATAAATGTGACACAATAATGTTAAGTAAAACATTCACCCAAATGCAAGTCATACTCGAATAGTAGGTGACTGCATTTGTTTACATGTTTTGCAACATACTTAACACAGGTCACGCGAGTTGCAACACACCAAAATAAAGCTAAGCACCTTACGGCATGCAAGTGACTTAACATGCCCCAAACCACGGGCCATGTGTATCTATAATAATTGTACAAATCATAATTAAGATTAGGATAGCAAATTTGCTAGTCTTACCTACACCCCCTTCATAGTCATCTGCTAGTACTAGCTGCGCTTACAAAGAGATCTGCTCTCTGAGCATCTCTTAAGGAGATCTTCGTTAATAGCTGCCTCCTCAGGACCGCTGTATATTGGCTGACTCCGATCATCCTTAAAACAAATTGGCAATCATATATCTATTCACTACTTGACGACCGTATCATATTATTACATGGCGACCCCTGTCAATTGATTACCACATTACTAAAATATAAATCACATCTTTTCTACCACACTATTGTTGTTGATCAACTTCATCGCGCTGAAGAAGTGATCGACTCTAAGTTTTATCAGCTCCTAATGGCATCTTTCTAAATGACTTACTCTACTTTTTTTTCTATAGAAGTCATATAGTATAATATTCTATGGTATAAAAGAAATAAATAAAAACAAAGTAATAGGCATTATCTCTCTGAGCATCAGTACACATGGTATCACCCGGAAGCCCGATTAATTACAAGAATCCAATCAGAACAATCTCTGATTCCTTCAACTTCCTGTTTCTGTGATAGAAACCCTTTCTGCAATAAATAAAAATAGAGATTACTCTTTTGGATTTTTACCGGGTTAAACTTATATTTGTTCAGGAAGGAATTTATTTGGATTCTCCGATATATAGCAGAAGCTAAAAACTGTTCTTAATTTGTTATTCACACAACCCATTATATTTTTGGTGACAAGTTTCAAGTTTTGGTTTGACTCATCAGCAGGTCCCAAATAGCGAAATCGAGCGACTTGAAAAACAGATGAAAAAATAGAAAAAAGAAAAGAAATTAAAAAATTTAAAAAATTGAGACAAATAGAAAAAAAAATTTATTTAAAAAAATTTAAAAAGCCAGATTCATTCGCAACGAATCGAACCTGTATACGCCCGCAATGGGCTGAAAAAAGAAAAAAGGAAGAAGAAGAAGCGTTTCGTATTAGCAGAAAACCTTACACTTTAGCCCATTTTTTAAATTTTATTTACTATGAAAACACCATGTACAAGATTTCAGCTCTCTACGTGTACTCGTCAGGCAGTGTCCAAATATATACTAAAAACCGAAATATTTGTTTGTATTTGGAATTTTTATGAAAACGCCCTGTACACAATTACAGCTTTCCATGTCTAAGCGTTCTGAGGCAGTTTGCTAGACGTCGACAACAGCGCCATCTATCGTGTCCAAAACTATCCTTTCAACAACCAACCAAACACATTCGCAAAATTTCATTGAAATCGGTTGGGCGGTTACGGAACACATTGATACGGGATTTTTATATTTGTATTAAGATAATAGATATTGAAATTTAATCCGCAGTCAGTCAGTCCACAAATTCAAGTAAAACATACGAAAAAATTTGGCCTAAGAATTTTTACAAACAAAAATATGTAGATTTACACATTTTTTTTACAGAGTAGTAAATATCGCTAATAATTCGTAATTCCCAGTTCATAACGTAAAAAAAGAAAATTTAGTTAAATTTAAGTCAACAATGAAAATTTTACTTAATTTTCTTTTTTCGAATTCTATAAATTTATTTCAGGTGAATGCTTTAGTTATAAAAATATTTATGAATTTTCAAAACTTGTTACTTAATGTAACTTACCCCGCTGGAATTAATAAATTGAATTCAGTTTAAAAAAAAACATCAAAATTTTCGCGTCACGGATTGAAATGGCCTTTTCTACTTTTCCTTAAACTCTACGTGTACCATAAGGTGCCTATCTTTGCGATCGATTTAGCAGAAAAAAGCTGTATTTATGTGGCTAACTAAGTGATTCGATATGACTAGTAGACCGCAACAATTTATTCACGTAATTTGAATGGTCCATTGGCATCAGCGACGCGACGGTTTGTTATTATTAAATGGTATGTAAGTGGCGTAGGTGGCAAGCTCAGTCACAGAGTTGTTACATGCAAAATTGGACTTACGTCCATAAATATAAGACGTCGGTCGTTGTTTTTAGTTTGAACTGGAACTGGAAGTGCCCACAACATTTCCCCTATAACCGGCCAGCCTAAACACAATCATGCCCGAGTTTTCCTTTAGAGACTAAAAATTAACTAAAACAAGGTTCACAAGAAATGTTTTTCTTGAATTTATTATCTTTTACATTTTTTAGAGAGGATGACATAATACAAAATCAAGTTGTGATTTCACTTATCTAAAAATAATTTTACTTTCCACAGTTTTGCGAAATGCTTTCAACGCATTCGATCCAGAAAAGAATGGATACATTGGTGTCGCCATGGTTGGAACCATCTTAAGTATGTTAGGGCATCAGCTGGATGATAAAGTACTTGCAGAAATCATTGCTGAAGTTGATGAAGATGGATCGGGACAAATTGAATTCGAAGAGTTTATTACCTTAGCCGCCCGGTTCCTAGTTGAGGAGGATGCTGAAGCTATGCAAGCTGAACTTAAAGAGGCCTTCCGCCTCTACGATAAAGAGGGCAATGGTTATATTACCACTGCTGTCTTACGTGAAATCCTCCGGGAACTGGACGACAAGTTAACAAACGATGATCTCGATATGATGATTGAAGAAATCGATTCAGATGGTTCTGGTACCGTCGATTTCGATGGTAAGTATAAAACCACCAAAATTATCAAGTCACTTCAATTGCAAATTTATAATAATAATAAAAATAATTTCTTTACAATTCTTTTCCCATAGAATTCATGGAAGTCATGACGGGTGAATAAGTGCACGCATAAAACACCACCTGCAACATATGTATTGGCGGCAAACTTCAATTGATGGTGGAAATCACGTTTATTGACACATATCACTCACAAGGCGTGAACACGACATAAATCACTGTCCGTGCTTTTTATTATTTCTGTTTTATCTTTTAAGCATAAATAGTTTTTGGATCACTTTCAATTAAACCAATTGGAGATCAAGATATAGTCATAACCTTGTTCAATTATTGTTTACATGAGAATATGGCAGTCCTTGGATTGCTGGTTTTTGTGTCGTTCAATTTCATGAGGATATATTCGTTTTTGATTTTTAGGGAAACAAGTAAAATTAGTCGGTTCTGTTCTTGAGTACTTAATTAAGATAAATTTTTGTGTTTTGTTTTTCATTTATTTACTTATTTAAGTCATGTTTTTATTTTTACATTTTTAAAGAGCGAACAATACAGCAAGTCGATGGAAACATAAAATTTATATTTTCTGTACTCTTACCAAGTATATTTACATAGGAAGTAAGTTGCGATAAAAATTCGTTAATAAATTTTTTGAATAAAACTCTTTCTTGTGTCTCGCTTAATTTAGTAATTTTTATAAATATTTATTTATTTATTTATTTATTTTTTTAATAACATGGTATGTTTAGTTTTGCGAGAATTTGTCTAAATAAAAATTTAGAAAAACTTTATTCTGGTAGAGAGGATAGGGATTCCCAAGAAAATTTTATTTTTTTGATGATTAGTAGAAAAATGTTCCTCTCGTAAATTTAACCTTATAGATGACAACTGAAAAAATTACTTAAACATAATAAACTGTATTCAAGAGAGGGTATCTGCATTTCAATGCCAGATTTATCTATTTCCAGAAGTAACAGACACATTATATATATGTGGGTGAAAACTTTCTGCTCTGTGTAAAATATTTAGAGTCTGTAAATTCTTTGGAGTAAGCAGGCAGAAATAAGTAGTATCAGGGTCCCAGTAAAAATTTTGTTGATCTTATTTGCTATTCTATCAACTGGTGAACTTAGATATTGTCTCTTGATACATATATACCTCCATATGCTTATGACTATTTTTTTAAAGAATAACCACATGGCAGAAAACAAAATTGTACAAAAGATATAAAAGATATGTACCCATGTCAATTGTAGAGGAAAGGTATGCATCAGTAGTGATATATCTGACAAAAAACTAGACAATAGGAGAGCGTTTACAAACTGTATTAGCATTACTATGATACACATTGATATCCCGCCAGATATTACCAATTTTACACAGGAATCGAAAAAAAAATTGGAGGTAAAAAAAAAGGCAGTAGATCAATGAGCTTACAATAAAAGTGGAGAATGCAGTATACAGCATCAACCAAACAAATATTTTGAAAGCTCTCTAGAACATTACATTTAAAAATCAAATAAAGGAGAAAATGAAAAGTTGGTGTCTGAAAAAGAGCTCCGAGTTTTCCTCGATTTATTAAAATGTTTGCCATACCCACTGACCTTATTTATTGAAACCCTTGGTGGCGATACTTCGCTACGTTTTATTTTGTTTACAATATTTCAGAGTGATATGTAGTATTCGTGAGTTTAGAAGTAGGTAATTAGGCCGTATTTATAAGAAAAAGGATTTGCTTTTACTTGCAGAAATCAAAGCATTTATTTCTCATTGTATTCATAAAAAAAAAGAAAAAATTTAAGATGAAAGCAAAAGGTTTTGCTCAAAACAAAAAGGTTGACGAAAGAAACGTGCAGTGGTTAGCTAACTACTCGTACTTCAATGAAGGGAATCTGGAAACCAGGGGAGGTGCGCTTTCGCCAGTACAAAAAATGAGAATGGTTTTACGGTACATGGAAATCCAGGCTTTCAGAGCGGTATCGGTGAGGAACTAGGATGTTCGCAGCCTACAGTCTCTACAATTGTCGAAACTACTCTAGCTCTCATTATAGACAAGGTTAATGAGTGGATCGAGTTCCCATCGACCGAAAATGAAATTGTAGAAGCCAAAATCAAATAGGCAGCAAAAGAGAGATTCCCGACTGCAATAGAAGCTATCAATTGCACGCATATTCAAATTGAAAAGTCCCGTCTATTTGGGGATGAATATCTAAATCGGACAAATGTGGCTAGTCTTAATATTAAAGCGATATGCGATCAGAAGAACGTTTTCATGAATATCGACACACGGTGGGCCGGTTCAGTGCATGACAAACGAATTTGGAAAAATTCTTCTGTTCATGAACTCATACGAAGGACGACGAATACGGTGTTGTATCGCGGACGGTGGCTATAGTATAATGCCGTATTTGATGAAGCCCTTTTCCATAGTGGAAAAGCAGCGCAGGCTGCCTTCAATCGACTATTAATGAAAGAGAACATGCTTTTGGGTAGTTGAAACGGCTGTTTAAATTTGTCTGTCGAGTGAAAATGGAGAATATTCCGAAGATAATAGTGGCAGTGCTTCACAATATTGCAAAGTACTTTAGCGATGCTGATTTCGAAGGTGCAGATTAAATGGAAGATGAGGAATTGCAGGAGGCACCGGAAAGGAAGGACGCAGCTACGCGAGCTCAAGGTCAATCCCGTCGTACACAATTAGCTCAGTTTATTTACAACAATAACGAGCGTATTTTGCGTAATGATTATAGTTGTATAAGGTGTGTCCACAGGAGTCTAAAGGACTACGGAAATGGACTGCTGCTATGAAAGACATACAAAATTATAAAAAAAAAAAAATAATTTTCATTTAATTTTCTGAGAAAGCGTTCTCATTCATTTTGAAGTTTATTTTCAAAAGTAAAACTTTTACAAAACGTATTTAGATGTATTATTATAATATTTCAAAACTATTCTCATCCTAGCAGAAAAAATTTTGAGCGGGAAGGACCCGATTCTTCAGTTTAACACTGCGATATTCTTGCAGAAGATGGGCAACCTTGAGTTGTTCCAGTAGCGCTGAAGTTGGCTTGTAGTTAGCTTCCACGTTTCCTCATTTTCGTGTGCTCCAGTTGCTGTCGAGTTTCGTTTGCCAATGTTTCCTGTAGATTGTGGTGGACTCTCCGCTGCGACAACTGATGGTTGTGGTGTACGTTGGCATGCAGTATCATCCCTAAACTGCAACGGTGGTCCTATTTCTAGGCCACAAATAAAAATAACTGAAAAAAATTCAGTTCTAACAAAGCGTGTAGTACCGCTATTAAATATTTTATATGCTCCTGATGCTGATATTCACTATAAAGAGATCTCCGGAAATCATTTAGTGCCTTTCTTTCCCCATCAACTATGCCCGTCTTAATTAGTACCCTTCAGTATTGAAATAAATGTGGATGTGGATGAACGACATTAAACCAGCTGATGAAATAATATCCATGCTCGCTACAAATGTTTTTTTTTATTTTTAAGTCATCGCTGTACGTTAGTTCTTGTTACCTGCACTTTTCTTTTCCTCAATATTTCTTTTAAGTTTTTGAATTATGTTACCTTCGCTGATGCTGATCTTTTGAGTGCAATGTTTATTTTTCATGTTTTATTCTCTTGCTGCATCGATTATGGCCGCGACTGTGAAGATGGTGGTCGATTCTTGTGCGTAATACTGCTCGATTATGGTTGATAATTCCTTAAGCGAGAACAGGGTAAGAAGTTTGGTTAATATACTAAACGGAAACATAGTAGGTCTCAATATCTGTTAATTGAATGCTAGAAGTATCAGGTCGAAAATAGATGAGGTGAGAGAGAAGGTTTCGGGGATGGACCTGCATGCAATTCTCATCAGTGATTCTTGGCTTAATACAAGCATTCCCTCAGCTTTCGTCTCAATACTTGGTTTTAAGCTCTTACGTTGTGAAAGGGAGGGAAGGGTCGGGGGTGGCGCTGTAATTCATATTCGGGAATGTTTTAAATCTAAGATATTATGCTACTCTCGCGAAAGTGCACTAGAATTCATCTGCGTAGAGGTTGATTCTGGGCTCGATAAATGCGCTCTTTGCTCAATCTACTGCCCGCAAAGATTATTTGATCCCGATCGATGTTCTTCTGTCTTCAATGTCAATATCCTTTGAAATGATAATCTCTCAGATGCATTTCTATCTTTCATGCAATCTTTACATCTCAGAGTAGTTTATTCTTCACCTACATATTTCAATACTGAATCCCCTTCTCAGTTAGATCTCCTACTCACCACCGACCCATCTCGTATAACTAATACGCCATTCGCAACTTTCCCCTCCTGCCAACCTCGACCGCAACATATTATTCCTTAAATATAATGCACTCAACTCCCTCTCGCCTCGTAAAAATTCGTAACTTCAAATCTATTAATACTACTACGCTGCTTCCCTATCACACTCTCTTGATTTAAAGGTACATGCTTTCAATGAAGTGCTATCATACCCGCTTAAGAAATATGCCCCGTTTCAGTCCAAAAACATAAAAATAAAAGAGAGATAAAGAAATTAATCTCTGAGCGTGACTTCCTATACCGTCAGTATAGAAGGCTTAAATATCCTAATAGTATATCTGTATTTAAAAAATCGCGAAATCTTGTCAATAAAAAAAGTGAGAGATGCAAAGTCCTTATATTATTCGTCCAAGTGAGGTTGTGATGTCCCACCTAAGAAGTTTGGTGAGTCTTGCGTAGCCTGGGAGTCAGTGTGGTGATGTCTCTGCATGTGACCTGGACGCTGATGAGCTCAACGATTTTTTTATCTCTGCAAATGAAAACGAAATCAGTGATGGCTTTTCATGGTCTCGTGCTTTGTCTCGATTTGTTTTCGAAAGAAAGCATAAACATTCCAACAAGATCGCAAAGACACCAGGTTCCTTTTGGGGACTCTGTAGAGCCAACCTCCATGTAAAGTCACCTTTGTTAAGAATGCAAAAATTCAAAAGGTCGGTTTTAGTGGAGATAATACAATTTCCTTAATATAATATACATAATATAATATATATAATTGTTTGACGTTGTTTGCTTTGACTTTTCTTTGCCTTTATTTTTAATCATTTGGACTTTTTCAATTTGCATTTCTCTTTTCCTTATTAATTAATTTTATTTTTACATTTCTCTTTTCTTTTACTAATAAATTAATTTATAAATTTTGTTCCTGTACTAATTTTTTTTTAGTTTTACAATCCTGGTTTAGTGTTTTCACATTTTTATATTTTTGATTTTGACTTTGATTTTTGGATACTCTCTTTTGTAGTTATAATTTGTAGTTTATTTATACTTTGAAGTCTTGTATTACGTTGAATTTTTGTTCTGCTAGTTATAGTTTTTAGAACTTTAATTTTTCTCCACATTTGTTATATATTTCGTTATATTTTTTTTTTAAGTTTTATCTTTATATTATTTTTGGTTTTGGATCCCTTTTTGTATATTTTAGTGTATATTCTATTTTTTTTTTGTTGTATTATGTTTTACTGTATTAATTTCTAAGGTATTCCTATTGGATTCTTATCTGTGTAATATCTTCTGAACTTTCTTAATAAATAAATAAATCCCCGGATACTCCTATTATTTACTGTGGAACAGAATTCTGTTTTCGTTGCTTTGATGAGACTGAGGCCGCCTCTACTATCGTATCTATTCAAACCGAAGATATTGGACCTGATGGTATCCTTCCCCGTTTTCTGAAGCTTATCTTACCCTTCATTACCGGCTCTATCGCCAAGACACTCAATAGCTGCTTACCGTTCGGTGAATTTCCCCCACTTCGGAAGAAAGTGCTAGTAGTTCCAATTGCTAAAAGCTCTTCTCCAAAAGACGTCAAGGACTTTAGTCCAATAAGCCTACAATGTTTTCTTGTAAATACTCTAGAAAGACTAATGCCAAATTAAATTTCTGAACACTGAGATCATATAAATTCCTTGTCCCGTTGGCAGTCAGAAATTCGCCCGGGGCATAGTTGTGAGACAGCTCTTCTAAAAATCACTATAGACATTACAAAGGTTTTGGACGATGATGGCATTATGCCCTTGGTTCTTTTCGACTCGACGAAAGTCTTCCATGGTATTGATCATATGATGCTTCTTAACAAACTAAGGAGCTTCTTTGCTTTTCACCCGCCTGCGGTGAAATTAATTAGTAGCTTTTTAGACAATTGTTTACAGTGAGTTAAAAACAATGAAGTTACATCCGCCAGGCTTCGCTTGGCTGCCGATGTATCACAAGGATCAATATTAGGATCTCTTCTTTTTAGTTTGTTTATTATTGATTTTCCTACTGTCATCAAAAATAGCTCCATCCATTTGTACGCTGATGAAGTGATCGTCCAATTTAGAAGATTGCATTAACAGAATCAACGAAGATTTTCATAACATCTTAGACTGGTCAATTACAAATAATCTGATACTTAACCCACAAAAGTCTCAAGCACTAGCGGTATGTAGAGGAAGTTGTGATCCTTCCTATTTTCCTCCCCGATATGTGCAGAAAGTGAAAAACTTAGGAATTGTACTCAATTATCAAATTGGTTGTTGTGGTCATACTAAAATGATCCTGAGGAAGATTTGTGGGGTGCTTCGCCCACTCTGGCTGTATGCTGATCTGCTTCCCACCAACCTGCGCACAAGGCTTGTCAGGACACTGGTATTGCCGCATCTAATACATGGTTCCATCATCTTCCCCAAACTCGTAAGTTTTAAGTAGCCTACAACGATTCCATTAAGTTCGCTTTTGGACTACGTAAACATGATCTCCTTTTCGCCATATAATTTTGAATTGTTCCTTGGAAACTCATTTGCAACGCAAGGCATTACTTCTCCTGCATAACATGATGAGCACGCGTAGACCGGCTTATGTGTGAGAATTTTTAATCTTGTTGCGTAGGGACAGACGTTGCTATTTGCAATTACCTCGCTTTAAATATTGTGTTTTGAATGCCTCTTTACTTTGTTCAAACTAGTCGCATTTGGAACTCTCTTCCAGCTTCGACCCAGCGCAAGAGTTCGGCCTCTAGCTTTAAATGGTTACTCTTGTAGTATACGTCATATGGATAATGATATTCTGATCAATTGCAATCAATTGACTGCACCTGCACTAGGATCTTTCTGCTTTTTTTCTTCTGCTATTTTCTCCTGTTTACTACTGAAGTATTAAGTTATCCTTATTTTCAAATTCTCATTTTTAATTTTTATTTTTATTTTTTTACTATTTTGTTTTTCTTTTCTACTCTTGTTTGTTATTTTATCTTATTTCTATTTTTTAGGTGTACATAGTTATAGAATAATGAATTTTTCTTTTTCTTTTGCCTTTTACCACTACTTATATATATCGATAGTGTAATTTAGGAGTACTGATAAAAGGCTTACATACTTTCTTACTTAAATTTCATTTTATCAAAGCATCAAACAGAAAGTTTTTATTAGTCTAAAAGGCAGTAAAAACCTTCTTCCCTCTAGTAAAAAATGAAGTAAGCTCTATTCCACGTATCTCTGTATTCCATGTTTGATACTACATATTGTTGATGCGGTTACATCTAACTTTCTTGCAACTAACTCTCAGTAGACCAATCACATCACAGGCACTAACCAACTTCTCGAGCAAATTCTTATTAGTATATGTACTGACTTATTTCCATACGAAGACAGCGTTTTAGGTGCTTAGCTCTGTGTTTCTAAGTCCGCTCGATCTGCTGATATTACACTCATAAAAGTAAGGCGCTAAATCTCTTCCTTGGCTAAAACCATGGGTAGACTATTTCATTCAGTGGCGTGACGTCTTTGGAAGCAAGGGAAGCATACCTTCCCTTAGGTTTTCCGATTTAATTTAATTATGAAAGGAAATAAGCAATTACGAAAAAAAATTTCTTCAAAATATTTTCATTAAAAATTATTTTCCTAGAGCCATTTTATTTACTTTTGCTGCAAAATATCAAAGAAAAGCAATTATAAAGTCACCTGAACAAAACAATCAAAATCAAATCAATCAAACAGCATGCAATGAAAATTATACCATTCGAACACGTCTGGACTCTATCCGACACCACTGCCTAGAAGAGGTGGATTTATTTTTGCTTCCGTCAATAATCGAACAACATCTAACAAAATATATGTCATTCGAACTCGTCAGGAATTCATATATGACGTCATACATCTCTGTTGCTCGTTCGCCACTTATAGTTTGGTATAGCTAGCTGCATTCAATAAGAAATGGTTCCTAAGGGATGCAATTGGAAAAATGCGTCTATGGGACCTTCAAACACTGCTATACCGGCAGTATGTATTAGATTGATTTTATTTATATGAATAATATTTTTCTGATGATAGATCAACACTATATTTGTTGCACTGGAAGTGGATTTATTTCTGATAAATGAATGCTCGTTTGTCATTTTGTATGGTCACCCATTTGTGCAAGTTTGATTTTTGAAGTGGTTCGTCGAACAGCAAAAATTATTATAACCAATTTTATAGGATTTCTTATTCTGAAGAACTTTTCAGTACAATAAATATGTCTAGGACTGTTCGTTTTCACAGTATACATAAAAATTCTGAATTGTTATATGGCAACACCAAGAGGAGGTTGCCCGATTTAGGCCAATTTTGAAACTGTATTTACTATTTTTATGAGAACACTATGTAAAAATTACAACGCTCTAAGCTGACACGTTCTCAGGCAGTGTCCAAATATGTAGTGAAAAAAGAAAATTTTGTATGGCAACCCTACGAAGGAGTTATCCGATTTGCCCATTTTCGTACTTTATTTTACCTTGTTTTTAAATACCATGCACAATTTCAGCTCTCTAAGTATAGGCGTTCTCGATTTATCGTGTGGACGGACTGACAGACGGACGGACGGGCAAACGCACATGCAAAAATCAAAATGTGTATGGAGGTTACGCCTTGTGATTTTGTCAGAATTAATTAAACCGAAATGGACTTATGATATTGTTGATTTTGGCAAGTGAACGGTTTCTTACCTTAGAAGTACTTGAAGGCAGTCATTTCATTTTTAGGTCAAGAAAAAGAATTTCATCTATAAGCTGTTGGAAAAACATTTTTAAAAATGCCCAGTGCATGTTACATTCGGGGTTGCACTTCGAATTATAAAACTTCTATTAAAACGGAAGGCTCTGTATCAGTTTTCATTTTTCCAAAATGTGAAGACAATCGGGATAAATAGATTAAGGTTATTCCTGGGAAAGTGAATGTAAATAATAGGAGTGTAGTTTGCATAAATTATTTTCATGCAACCCATATTAAAGTAGACATTCCACCTGTGGAGTAAAATATCTGCATAAATCCCTAAACATTTTCCATTATTTTACATTATATACTACTTACCATGGTTTTGGATGACCGTTTTAAAATAAGAGTGCTGAGACTACAGATAATTTTAAAAGTGCGACTGGTTTATATACTTGTGAGGTCCGCAAATTTTTAATTTTTAATTACCATCTTTAATTTTGAACCCTTCAATTGACTAATACCATAGATGGCACAATAACTAGATGTCGCATGGCATACTAGAGCAGAGTATACAGACTGTGAAATGAGTAGTACATTCCGGAATGGACAGAAACATGTTTTAGAGTATTTCGAAAGCAAATGTTCTTATAATAACAGTTTGGTATGCATTGATCGACTTCCTCATCATTTTAGATACGGAAAAATATGAATCACTCGACGTATACATCATTTCAAATGTTGCGGTCCATTCCGGAATAGACCACCCAGCCAAATTTTGTATATTTTTTAGTACTGCATGCGACATCTAGTTCTTGTGACATCTATGCTAACAGGAAGATCCAATGAAGCAATAGCACTAATTGTTCATTAAAATCCCGTGTGTCACATAGTATTCATAATTATGGCTAAAAAATAAGATCGTAATGAAGTACACTACCCAAGTGTTTTTTTTCTTTCATTAGAGCTCTGATGAGAAAAAAATGTGCTAGAACTGAATGTAGTTTGGCATATAATATAAATCTAAAGCTCCGCTATGCATATGCCTATTTGAAAAATAAGAGGTAATGCAAAAGCACAAACTATATTATCAAAATACTTTTCAATATAATATTTTTCCATTTCAAATCTTTAAATTAAAAAATAAAAGCTAAGTTTATAGCGTCGATTCAATCCATTTCGATTCTGTCATAAGTATGTCAACACAAGTTTGACAGTACAACTTAATTAAACAAATGGCTGTGAGTCTGCATTTGCCTAGTGAATCATTGGCGGCTAATGAGTGATTAGATTCATTAGGACAGCTGTGTGCTTGGGCATAAGCCTCCAATAATTTCGAGGACGAAGAGAAACTACAAGCAGCAGTGAAGGGCATACTTTTTATATCTGTGCATATTCTGGAGTATCCCATCGATATAGCAGGTGTGAAGAAACACTAAAATATACAAAAATAATCTGACATTCATAATTTTGAAAAGTCCCTTTTCTAAAACAAAAATCACTTTCTTACCACTTAAATTGTTGCAAAATCTAGACACAACAGCCTCTATCTATTAATATTCTAAAATATTTTACGAACATTATTTTAATCGACATCTAATATGTGTTATGTTTCAAAAGGACTTCAAATTCTCAATTTCGGGTGGAAAATTGCAGAACTCAATTGCAATAAAACATGAAAAGCATAGATATATGTGGCAAAGTTGTCTTTACATCGATAAGAAATTTTCTCAACTATAGCGTTTTTAAAATTTCAAAATTGTTCACCCAATCAACTGTATTTGTATTTTAGAACAAAATAATAAATTTAAAAACGAGACCCAAAATTTTCAAAAAAAATATTATTATATATTAATCGTTTTGCTTCGGAGTGTTCATTATATTTTCCACAGGTTTGATTTTACGACCTGGGTTTTTTTGAAGAAAGATTTCTTCGTCCTGAAAAAAGCAAAATGTATTTTATTTTAGAGCTGTGAATATAGAATTATTTTAGAGAAGTGAGGAATTTTCGACTTTTCTGAGACAGAATCGAAATACTCCGAATGAGATGGCTTAGATTCAGACGAACCTCACTTGAATGTTGAGGATGATGAAGAAGCACCATCCTGTATTAATGTAGGTCAACCGTCTTATTCTCAAATGGGATTGCAACCAAGGCATGTGCGATGGTTTCGACCAAATGATCAAATTATGTCTAGAATAAAAATGTCAAAAGTTACTGAGCCTGAACTTTTAATTGATTTGATTATTGATCGATCTGGAACTGACCTCCAGATTTCCAATATTTTTTACATAGAGTTTACTAATTTTTATCGATTAGGATACAAATGAGAGACTACGATTGCCGAAAAACTGAGGAATTCATCAAAACTCTGGTTTAGACGGCATATTTTTTCCGCGCCGCGCAATAGTGTGCACCTCCCTTACCTATCAATTATCAGATATACATCTTACGTGAAAAAGACATTCTTAAAGCTATCAAAACCAACAAGGTACAACGGCAGAGCCTTCCTGGAGTGAAGGCATGTGTAATTTACCACGCAAAGACTTTGAAAAGGTGATGAACTGCGGTAAGTAGGAATTACAATTCAAGTATGACATTAAAGAAAAAAGGAAAAAAAAATATTATGTAAGCTATAAAAATATCAAATAACTAGCATTCTCTTGCAGAGAAGAAGAAAAGGATGTGAAAAAAGAGGTATATTATGTGCGTTTTAATGAGTTTTTTAAATGAATTGATGACACCAGCCGCCTGTATACTGACCGGGAGATAATTCCACAGATGGATTCTTTGGACAAGAAAAGAGCTTTCCATTACAGTCTTATGAAAGCGAGGCAATACCAAGTTTCTATTTCATTGGGAGGTAGTTAAATAGAAAATGTGTGCTTATTAACTTTAAGCAAACTGTACAAAGAAACCAAGTTTCTTGGCTTGAGGTAAGAGACAAAAGAACAACCGAACAAGCAAGACCGGAGATGTGAGATACGATCAAACCTGCGCAATCCATAAATGCATCTCACACAGTCATTAGGGCAACTTCCATCTTGCGTGCAATCCAGTTTAGGAAAGACCAAACATCCAAAAGTGAAATAAGGCAAGATTAGTGTTTTTACTAGCTTTCGACGAGAACGACTGGATAATATATTTGCTGAAAGGCACAGACGGCGTTTAATACAATCCCAAGGTTGCTGACCTTATTTGACATAGGCAGTGAAACGCCGTTCAACAGTATAGATGGTATGTCGGTTTCATTGAGTGTGCTATTATAAAATATAGCGCGAGTGACTTCCCAGGACTTAGCAGCAGCCGATTATAATTGTGCCAGGCGCAAATTCGGTCCAGATCAGAGTTTATCCGTGCAACGCAATTCTCGAGGAGGAAAATAGGTCTACTATGATACACAACATCATCAGCATATAGAAAAATTTTCACATCACGCACAACTCTCGGTAAATCGTTCATGAATAAGCAGAAAAGCAAAGGCCCCAGAATTGATCCTTGGGGAAACCATCGTGCATGCGGTACGCTGCGAATGTCACACATATTGCTCACCAAGGACTCCAATGTCTGGATATGAGGTGTAATAATCCTCATAAAAAGGCATAGAGGCTGCATCTCCGGCCCCTTCCCCAACTTATATTAATAATAACAGGTTAGAAGCAAATTTACACAGTCTACGAATTTAAAGGAAAATCCTCTTTGTAACAATTTCTACCACTAAGGCATATAAAACCCACACAAAATCATGGCTACCATATTCTAAAACGGAATATAATATCAAAATTTATTGTGGAAAAGGCAACAGCTCAACAAATTGTACTCTAAATGAGCGGGTAGTAGAAAGGTTTTTCATCATTTTTCGTACTAAAATTGTATTGATGGAATGTGATCAACTTTTACACGAATCTGTCTCGTATGATGAATGCTGATTACGGAACTGTTTTAAAAGCCCGTCTAGATGCTCCTAGTCTTTTCTACAAGCTGGAAAAATACAGGAGTGAATTCAGCGAATGAGACCGGAACACTTGCTTCTAGATAGATAGATTCTAAAGGAGTAATATGGTTATCTAATTGTCTCAGTATCGCAATCAATAAAAGACACGGAAGTGAAAATTCCGGTGAAAACAGGATGTTGATTTCCCTGGCATCGTACTATAATATATGGTTCCATTATGGATGGTAGAGACATTGCAGATCAAAACATGTAAGTTATCCAAAAGATGGGAAAAAGTATATTTCAATGCGTGTATGATGGCTACCTACGGTCAATTTTTGAAGAAAGATATATAAAATAAGCAGATTGGCGCAAGTGGTACAACATGATTTTTCATTGTTTTTAACATAGATGGCACATGAGCTAGATAACACATGGATATCAGACCGGAGTGTACAGATTGTGAAATGGTAGCATTCTGGAATGAACCACAACATGTTTTTTTAGAGCATAGCCGAGAGCAAATATTTCTTCAACAGCAGTGTTGTATATATTTGATCGACTTTCTCAACATGGCAGATTGTAGAACATAAGAATTTCTCGACTTATACATCATTTCAAATGTTGTAAACCATTCCGGAATAGAGCGCCTAGCCACAGAATATTTATATACTCTTCTCTGGTATTGCATGCGACATCTATTTTTAGACATGTCATAAAAAGCTTGTGATTTCAGATTGGGGACTCTGTATTGAATACAATCTGTTTGTAGCGGCTTTGATTAAGGCATTGCTATCCCCTTATCCAAGGCACTCTGAACAAAAGTCATCCGGGTTTTTGGTTTTTTGTTTTTTTTTAATGGAGTCCTTTACTATATATGCAGGCTTGAGAGCTGCAGTTTACTTAAACGCAATCCCGGATGGTCGAAAATACCACCTAAATGTGCTTCTTTTTAACTTGCCACAAATTTCAGGTGTCAGGTTTGCGAGTTGCTGTGGACAAGTGTTATGTAAAGGATGGCCAATTTTCATACTAACCCGAATTATTCGGTCGTAGAAGTACTATGGAAGATACTAAGGTTGCGTACCCGGAAACTGCCAGTTCATCCGAACATCTAACAACAATTCACCCATTAAACAATTTTCCCTCAGTTGATTGGTCTAATAAAAATTAATATATACCGCATATAAATAATTCATCTAGAATTCTGTAGAAATTGTAAACATCACAATGAAGGTCTTTTTTGAAATACTTTTGTCGGTGGTGTGTTGTTTCAAGCAAATGTTTAGATATAATATAACAATAATAAAGCTCAGAGGTCGATAATTTAAATATTATATTCTACATACAATAGTTAGGATCCTGCTCGTGACTCGATTGACTATTATTGCATTGTACAGTTTTGTCAGTAAATTGCTACAAGATTGTATTCATAGCACCTTGCAATTGTGTGAGCAATTGTAAAATTGCATTAAAAGAATATTCTGATTCTGATTGAGGGAATTTTCGGGAGTAGTATTTGTAGATTATTCCTAAATTTCATTTCTTCCTTGGTCTAGATATTTAAATGCATTTTTTAATTTTTAAACACGTACGTTCATATGTAGCATTTATTTCAATTCATTTAAATTTATTAGTGTTACAACTGAAGCACAAGTGAGTTATAAATACTCTTAAGTAACTCTAACTAATTAGACAAAATAGAAAAAAAATGAGTGTCTTACACTCTAAGCGAGATTATTAAATACTAAAGAAGAAAATATAACTTTCATTAAAAGAAAAGAGAAAAATAAAAGCATATGTGTATAAAAAAGATATAAGAATACAGTAGAAAGAGCTAAGTAGGTATTATAAAATTAAAGATACAGAAAATAAGTACATAAAATAGGAAGCATTGTTACTCAAAAATAATAAAAAGCAAAAAGATTTACTTAATTTTTTAAACTAGAAAAATGTTTGATACATTCTGACTTGAATCTCCCAACGACTGGAAGTGAGCGTATGGCTAGAGGATATAAGTTCCAAAGTCTGACATCACAGACGAAGAAAGATCGGGAGTCTATGATGCGGAGTTTTCAACAAAAGCGATCTTTCAGAATGAAAAAAACTGAAGTCAACTGCCGAGGTAATCCGGGTAATTTAATTTAAGGATCTTATTATTACAAAGCAAATACGGAATTTCAGATAGTTATCCAAAATGCAACCGAAATACTCCTCGAGTAATGCGATATATGCTCATACCTTCTAATGTTACGACTCGACTAATCTAAGTGACTGTATAGAATGTCAGCATAGTTGATAATTGATAGTAGTAAGCTTCTCACAAGTCGCACATTTATAGGCCATAGTCTCTTTAGTCTACCATAAATCTTATCTACAACAACGCCGATGTGGTCGCTCCAAGATAATTATTATTGAAGCTCAACCCAAGATTCCGAGCCTTAGTTGAAAAGAATATAATCGTATCATTTATAATAACTAGTGGAAAGTCAATACAGGTGAAATTCAGATAATAAATGAGCATAGCCTGAGGTTTGGATAGGTTGAGTCTGAGCTTGGTAAGATCAGCCCACCTACTTATGCATTGAAGGTCCTTGTTTAACTCAGTAATTGCCCATCGGATATCATTGATGGGGGCAGATATATACAATCTTATTGTGGTTTTCACCTCACTTCAAGTGCCAGAACTGTATTAAATTCATAGGAGCACCTAACAACGAAATAAAAATCGACAACCGCCTGCAGCAAAAACAAAGAAAAATGTGCGGTGAACTCTCGACTTTTGTCACTTGCATTCTCCTGTCGACAATTCTCATTTAATTTCTTCAGATAAAATTTGTCTCCTGTTCTTTGTTTCCTTTCGTTGCTATGAATTTTACATAGTCGTGTGACTTGAAGTGAGGTGACAACCATAATAAGCCTGATAAAGTTGTACGTCATCAGCAGATAACTGCAGTGTCACATTTTTTAATGTGATTTTCCAGATCATCTACGTTTAGACTGAAGAGAGGAGGACCTAAGATAGATCATTATGGGCAGCCTGAGTAGAAAGAACAGAGCATGGAAGATTTCGAGTTACAAACATCGAATTGCTTCCGATCAGTTAAGTAAAGAGAGATGAGTTTAGCCGCAGGACCAGTAAGACAAAAATCTACAACCAGCTTATTATATAACAGTTTAAATAGAGTCAAACGCCTTCGAAAACTCAAATAAGGTAAGGAGTGTTACTTGTTTATTTTTCATGCTGCATCTTATCATATCCGTGAAAAGTAGTAACGATGAAGTTGTTTTCTGTTCGGCTGTGAAACCCGACTGTCGGTGAGATGTTTGTATAAGACTTTTTCAAATTCTTTGGACAATGTAGGTAGAATGGTAATAAGTGTATAACCTACGGGGGATGATGCATTGGTCTTTTTCTAATAGGAACACCGAGCCCTATTTTCCAAGCTGCGGGGAAAGAAGCTGTAGTGGTAGCAGTATTAAATATATGCGTTGTTGAGCACAGCTTAAATAAAATAAAAAAACATTAAAAACAAATATGCTAAGTCTTCCTGATTCCTCCAGTCACCTCTTCAGGTACATCCTCCAGGTCAGGAACGTGTCTGAAAATAAAATTATACATATAGATTAGTTTGAAGCAACCAATTAAACAAAGTAGTATACAAAAAACTACAAGAATAAGCAAATTACATGCAAAACTGCCAAGAAACCAATTTCTTGGCAGTACAACAACAATTGCATGCAAATGTAAATATTGCCAATTCTTGCAAAATTCATATTCTCTGCATAATAAACATTTGCAAATTATGCAAATATGTTTACATATGCAAATTACATGAATTTGCATTAGGCACAAAGCGTATAATTAACAAAAATCAACAATTTACATCATTGTTGACATGTCACAAATCAGTATCTAGCATAAATAATTTATAAGAATTTACATATTTCCTGCAAATTGTATATGCTGGAACTGACACATAATTAAAAATAACACTTAGAAAATAATAAAACACACTTACCTGGATAATTAATCCATAATTTTCCGAAAAAACTGCATAAACAAACCCGACACTTTCGAACTAAAACACCGCGATCACGACTGTCAAATTGACTCGCGAGAAAGTCAATTAGATGAAATCGACGGCGCGCAACTTATTGAACAGGCTTAGAAGGTGCGAATTTCACCAGTTAATTAGAACTTTAATAGAAAAGGTTAAATTAATTCCCATAATGAGTGGGAAAGAGAAAGAAGTGGAAACGAAATGCAAGAAAAATGAGAAATGTTTGCGTTCCACAGTGGAAATTGTCATAATATGGCAGGGAGCCGCCATCTTGATAAATTTCAGAAAAATTAAAATATTTAATAAAATAAATTACGAAAATTCATGGGTAATTTAAAATAAATTAGTTGAAGGAAATTGGCACATTTTCACATAATTATACAAGTCAAGCAAAGTCGAAAAATATGCTTAATTTACATTTTTCTTGTGGAACGTATGTCAAAATGGCCGCTTAAAGCCTATAAAAATGAGGCAATCCCTAAGATCTCTCTCAGTTTCATCAAAGCGATCATATATGCAAGTTCTAGCATCCGATCAAGTGATAATAAATATTTTTCATTTTCAGCAATTAAGCATACATAAAAAGTGCCATATTTAAGGTACAATATTATACATGCTGGAATTTGGTGTGCAATTGGTGCTGGCAAGGGACATAAAGATTTTGTTGGATTTGGATTTCAGATATGTATTGTGTGATACTAATTAGTGCGTAATTTAAATAAGTTTCTTGCATAAACTTAAACACATGTCAAATCTGGCATTTTAAGAATATATGCAACGAAACAAAATAGTTAAGTAGTTAAGTTAAAATAAGCTCAAAGTGAATTAAAAAATAAGTGTATAAAGCGTAAAAACTTTAGAAAAGGCTACAAATTGCATTTAGTTGAATATATGCCAAAATACGGCATAATAACTACACATGCAATCGAGCAATTAATGAACAGAATTAAATTGTAGTGAATTTATGAATTTGAGTGTTTCGCAAAAGAATTATTCAATAAACATAGCATTAAACACAAGCACACATATCTATATTTTTTTTCATACCGCTACACTGTCCACCTAAATGCCGTAATCTAGCTGTAGTTATCGATTGCAGCTACATTACAAAACATGCGTAGTAGGGAGATCGAAGTTATCTAATACCACTGAGACTAAGCCCGAGGTAAAGCATTCATTAAGCAAATCAAGATCAGCTGCACATTTCTTGCTGCCTTTATTGCTATTAAGTTTAAGAATGTTATTAGAAAGATCATGAGAAGGTAAACTTGGACCAAACCTTTTAGAGTGGAAATTAATTTTACCCTTCCGAGGGTATTATTTCTAAGGGTCCATAGGAATTCACCACGAAAACTTTTCCATTGTTTATAGGCAAAATTCCGTCCACGTATGAAGTTTTTATTTCATCATTCATCCAATTGCACTCAGAACGTCATTTGACCATTTTCAGCGAATTCGTTGAACAATCTCATAACTGCCCTATTAAAGAAAGCTACTTAATTGTCAATATGGCTTGTACCGTAGAGACATAACCAAACAATCAGAGAGGTAGCACACGTTAAGGCATCTAATTCAATAGCATTATATGCAAGGTAAACAAATTTTGAAGGACTTTTATATCTAACAACATCGATATTAACAGAAACAATAACTCCATAATGATCCGAAATTCTGGGGACGTCCAAAGTTAGCTGATCACGCACAAGATCGCCTCTATCAGTGATGAAAAGATCCAGAAGGGATTCACTACTACAATTAATTGAATTTATTCTTCCGACTTGTCCATAGGTATTCTGTCTTCAAATCCATCTTAATGCGACTAATTGTAACTTCAATTGCAGCTCTTTGCATTTTTAAATAATTTTACATGATGGGGATTGATTTTGTTTAATAAAGCACACTTCTTGTTTATTCAGCACATACCAATGTATATGTATGTGTATTCGATAAAAATTAATACTATTATTTGTTCTTTTTTTTTAGACATTTTAGTTTATAATTGCGCATAATAACCGTCTGATAAATAGATTGGAAATATTCGGCTTTATTGTAACGAGTGAACTATAATAAAAAAAAGACAATTTTACCGAAATTATCCCTGATAATAAAAGTGAGAATCATTGGATTTTAATGTCAACAGGTACAATGGAGCTATGTAAATGCAGCTAGGACAAGGACATTTTATACTTTCAATAACTGATTGGACTTTGGTAAATAGCGGGTATCCATAGGTTCGACTATGTATGTCAGAAGCAGTAAATTTCACTGGGATATTTATGACCTTTCCGACTCAAATTCTTAAACTCGGCGGACACCTTTATCTCTACCAGCCAAAATAACAAAATTTGCATTTCTAAAAGTTATCCAGGTACAAACATTTTCCTTCACATCCTCCAGGCCTAGGAATCGAAGCATATAAAAGCAATGGTCCAAAACCTATGGTGGTGTCTATAAATATTTGTGTGAGATAACAGATATGTAGGTAGCGAAATTGGACGAAACCGTGGATAATAAAATACTCCACGAATAACTTTGTCAGTTACGAAAACGTCCATTCCCCTAAGATGCGTTCAACTGATTAAACTTGAATGACAGTACAATAATTTTGCTTTCAAGGGTATAGTTTACATGGAATAAAGGTTTATCAATAAGTAAGTAGTCACTTAACTCATGCACGTATATTCTCTATTTTAGTAATTTGGATCGATCGTCAACCGCTTTTCTCTTAAACTCATAGCAAATTTGCTAATTTTTGTTTCGTCAGCATCGTGATTATGCTCACTGACATATCACTACATTGCTATTAGCAGCAATGATGTAGATTTTGCTAAATAAGAATAAACAATGTAGTTCCAATGAAATTCAGTATTCGACAAATCGAAAGTTCACTATTTTTTTATTTATAAAATTTGTACTTACAATATTTGTTTCTTGCGTTCACTAATGACAAACTCAACTTTCATTACGACCATGATGATGTTATAGAAAATGAAAGATTTGACACCTCAATGCCACGTGCTGTTAAAATCTAATTAAGGATTGACAAAACTGAATCGGAGATTGAAGAAATAATCGAAAGTTTTTTAAAATTCAAAGAAAACAATCACTAACCTCAAAATCCATCCCATGTAAACCAGGCCAACAGCAACCATAGAGGCTACATATACTGGACCTACTTTCACTATATCTCCATGTTGAGAACGACGCCATCCCCAGTGCAATATACTACAGATGACAAATCTCCTTAAAATAGCCAATCTGGTCGGGCATCTGAAAGTCTTTCAAGAATTCCTATTGGAATCGATGGTCGTCAACCACATCTCAGACATTATGCTGAAACGCTCTAACTTTGAACCACTATTAAAGGTGATCCTAGCGGACCGTTAACAGTTCATTCTGGTGACCTCACCTTTGACAAAGCTCTCAGTCGGAGGTCGGAGTGACAGAGGCAAAATCTCTGTCTGTATTCCCCGTTTTATAAAGATAATCTCAAAAGCAATATCATTCCTCGTCATAATTTGCTGCACTGAACAAATGAGTCAGAATAAAGTGTGGTAGGGGACCTTTCTCAACCGTTTCAGAGTTACAGGGTAATTAACTAAATACGCTATTTTTTCACAAAACACTCTGCATCTGAAAAAGTTGCAGGATGTATGATCACTGTTAAAATCTCATTTGTTTGTGGAAACGTAAGCCCATTTCCTTACAATTAATTGTTTGCCTAGGTTAGTATTATCATACTGTAACCACCACGGAATTTACCTGCTGCATCTAGGTACATTGTAAAAAATATTAGGACTATTCCCTAAAATTTAGGGAAAAAACCCTACATTTTAGGGTATATTCCCTACATTTTAGGGTATATTCCCTAAAATGTAGGGAATATTCCCTAAATTTTCATTCAAATGTATGGAACAGTCCATACATGTTAGGGAATATTCCTTAGATTTTAGGGAATATTCCCTAATCTCATAGAAAAATACCAAAACTTTGTAGCAACAATTTGTGCAAATTTTCTACTGTGTACTTAAAATTTATTTAAGCTTACAAGAAATTATTTCTGAAAACTAGGGCTGCCAACACTACTGCAACATTCACCAATTATCTTCACAAAAAGCCTATTTTTTTATATTAAAAGCCTTCAATGACCACTCTGCTTTATGAAAATAATTATTTATTTTACATTTTTAATTTAATTAATTATTTAAATTTTGTTCCTGTTTTATTTTTATTCTTTAATTTATTGTTAGAAAACTGTTTTTATTTTCTTTGCTTGAGTCAAGTGGATTTATACATATTTATGTCATGTTGCCTAATTGTAAGATGAGTAAATAAGTTTCTACATAAATTTTCTTGAATATTATTTCTCTCTTATTATACCTATTACAATTTAAAAGGATTCCCCTAACATACAAAAAAAAAAAAAAGATTTCTTTATGACAGAAAATATTTCTTTGAAATAAAGCAACTTTCGGCTACCTGAATCATAATCGTCCACGTCAAGTGTTTTTAGTAGCGTAAATGTGTGCCATGCCAAAGTGAATACTTTAATTAAATTTAATTGAACGCTACATAATTAAAAGCAAATTAGAATCGCGGACATCTATGCAATAAATCCAAGATGCTGATAGATCTCCGCATTCTCGTCATATACATAAACTCCCGGTATTTATTTAATTGGTGGCACCCGGCTGATGCGCTTATCACAGCTGACAAAGTATAGAGAGATTCCGTTGATGATTGAATTTTTATGATATTTAGCTCCAGCTGGTTGATTCCACCAATCGGTTATGCCTCGCCATACTGACTACTATGTGTGGCATTTTTTTGGTCTATTAGTGTGATGATAGAGCTCTAGCCTACAAAAACTGTCCAAGTAATTTCACAAAAGTTATATAAAACCTCACTTGAGTAACATGACATCGGTCCCGTAGACTACATGTTTCAAAACATTATTCTATCTAATTAATGGATTAATGGTTACACACGAAAATAGATCGCGTAATCAACTATAGAAGCCATAGAGGACGGCGGTGGATCGGTTCTATGGTCTTGTATCATCAGGTAGGTATCCCGAGTACAAGGGAGTATACGAGACGAGAGCGTACTCTGTCGAGGGGATATTTATAAAGAAGGACTAAAACGCATGTAATTAGCACTGATCGTGCATAGCTGTGTTGGTGGATCTATAATCGCTTGATAAGTTATTTTATTTTGCAACATGTATAAAAAACATTTGCGATCCGAAAATAAATACAAACATGGGAGAGTATAGTCAATTGACACGTTCCACGGCAAGCGGTCAACTCGATCAATTCTATAAGTTCGGTCGTCGATCACAATTGATCTTTAGTCGGACGTTTATAGAATATTGAAGGCGATATCGATTCGTGTGTTTCTTCTTCTTCAGTTATTTAGTCTTTGGACAATTCTATTGTGATATTAAGGAATATTTGGGAGTTTTATCTTTGAGTATTTAAACTAAATTGTTGGAATAACTAGTTAAAATGGTGGTAAGTAATTAAAGCTTTTAATTTAGACATGAAAATAGTAATAGGTGTGCAGTTATTATTATTATTATTGTCATAACGAATACAATATTGGTATAGTAAAACAAAAATAAAAAGTGAAAGTGAGTGGCAATTTGTCTGTTAAACTTTTCAAAGAGGAACATATGTATATTTAATTTTCCTGCCATCAATAAAATGATAGTAGTTTTGTGAAGAATAACAGTAGTATAAACACCACCAGCGCCATCTTTATTAATTTAATTCACGTGTAGGCATAGCGGACATTTTACCAAAAAGACCTTGAGTTTCATCTATTTTAGATTTAAAATTTCGAAATAATTTTTAAAGTACTAAAGGTGAATAAGAAGGAGAAAAACGTGCACTCATTAAAATTCTCAAATGATTATTCATCGTGTGGAGGACATTAAAGTGGTAAATTGGGACTGAAAACGTCTGAATTTGTATTGAAACTTAGGGAATTGATATGAGTATATAGAAATAAATGTATGTATATTTCAAGCATCATTAGTTTTTATAATACATAAGAATTCTTAGCACGCATTTTTTTTTCTGAGGCTCCATAATAAGTCCATTGAACTGTAACAGTGCGAAAATATTAAATTTCTGTTCAGCCAAGCGTGTCTTTCGATAATACTAAACTGCTTAAGTTTTTGCTCGACAATCCAGTTGTTGTGTGATTTATCTTGAATATTCTTTTTATGTAATTATTATCTGTATAATCCGTAAATTTTCTAATAAGCATAAATAAAAATTGTTGACCACCACTTATAATTATGAAAAGCTTATTTTCTGTCATGCTATAATCATTTAAGTTTGGTACAGAATACGGCATCCGTAGATTATTGGCTGAGTTTTATCGACTTATCCATAAAAATATATAACTTCTAAAGAATTGTTTGATCAATACAGTGGTTAAGTTAAATATTTCAAATGATAAAATCGTAGATAAGAATTGAATTTGAATTTGGTATGAAATTTCGATTAGAGTACATATTTAGAAAAAAAAACGAGAATAAACATCCTGGAATATATCCAAAAATTATTTTTGAGTTATTTGGGGGGTTAATAACTTTACAAAATTTGCTACCTCAAAGGTTTACTTCGAGCTTTAAAATGGCCTTTTCTGGTTTAAGCTCAAGTTGTTTGCCTTAAATCTGAAATCACTTAAATATTTTCATAGATCTTAACAAAATGATTGAGGCCTTGCTATCCAGTTAGAATATGATTAATAACTATGCGCTGAACGTTCTTTCCTGGTGTACTTTTAAGAAAAAGGACTTAAGAAAATGCCCTAACTCTTACTAAAAAAATGTTTATCACTGTCACTTTTGCCGACTGATATCTGGTGGGATGCACTTTCCAAACCTAAAGTTGTTAAATATTTTTTTTTAACTTAATTTCTGTAGGTTTTTCCTTTCTTTTAGTTAAGCATAAGAAATACTGAGGAGTAAGTCAAATAAACGCATGACATATATATACGAGTACTTAATTTTCCTTATCTCATTAATTTTCTTTTTTGATTTTGTTTATTTATTTCCCATATGTAATTTCTCAGAATTTCAGTTATTAAGTTTCAATTTATTTAAATACTCTTTCCCTTCAAAATAAAAAAATTAAATTAAGTTCTGCCCTTTACAAAACACTTTGGGCAGCCAGTCATTGCATAGCATAATTGTACCCTTCATAAAAACAAGTTGATATTCTATTTTTGAGCCAACATAAAGAATGCAAAGGCAATAAGTGCTAAATCTTTGGTGAAATTGGTTAGAAAATTCAGAAGTGAGTAGTGCCAACAAAGGAGTGCTACAATATTGACATCTCACAGTTGAAATACAAATTATGCCATTGGAAAGAATGTCTTTCATACTTATCCTGGTATACGTTTTTTTGGGAAAATGTACTGTCCCGGCCTTTTAATTTCTGTAGGTCACTGTCAAATTGGGAGGCACATCTTGACCACCATATATAAAGAGCGTTGACCTTATTGGATAAAAAATGAGAACAGAATAAAATCATGAAAATATATTATAGTTTCCCAAAAACCATCTCCAGACTTCAATAGAAGCAGAGGTACAATCTAAGTATATAAAGCATTACTTCTGGCAGCAGTAATTGTTCTTCAAAATTACATTTTATGAACTCCTTGGGAATTGACCTTGTTAAATAATATTTATATTGTAGTCTTATTTATAAAACGTACAAATAATCCTACTTACCGGCTTTAAAAAAACGAAAGAAGTTTTAAGAATGACAATGTTTCTGTTAGTTATCAAATATCAGTGCTGAAGGCCACAACATTTGCGGTTAGAGTCCAAAAATTTTCACCAAATGCGAATCATTAGTTACGCTACTAAATTACATTAGGCTTGAAGAAATAATGTTGTAAAGAAAAGATTCCAATATGTGTTAAGGAATCGCCCAGAAAAAGAGTAGCTATTATCTAAAAAGTTCGCTCGGTTAACAGTCGGTAATAATACAAACCTCAGTAAGTCTATCAATACATGAAACTAGATGACAAATATTAAGAGGTCTAAACTGTGGCAGTATACGTACGTTTTATAAATAAACCTCAGAGATATATATTAAAATTTAAAATTTTAGACGTAATTTAATTGATTACCTACATTTGAATATGGAGAGTTCTGATGGATAGCACACACGCCTCAGAACGAGTAATCCCAAGGTATACAATGTGGCCGGCACGGTGATGAAGAAGAAAATTGTAATACTTCACCAATGCCAGTTTTTCGACAGGTAGACAATGACAAAACCGAGTTCATCAAATTGGTAAAAAGTCATTTGAGCTCTCAGATCAATTACACTTGAATGATAGAATAAAAATTGATAAATAATTGTTTTATTACACCCGAAAAACCCAAGACGTCGCGTCGTTTTAAAATCAACTTATGAATTTATAAGGCCAGATATCAGATGATAAGAGCAGATAAAATAGATCCACTAGAACAAGAATCTTAAGAGATGCAGTAAAGAAGCACTTATCATGATCTTATCATAATATATACAGGGTGTTTCGTAAGTGGTATAATATCCGGAGGCGACCAAAAACTTGAATCGGTGAGGGAAAGGAATCCTAACAGTTTCCGAGATAGCAGGACTTAAAGATATTTGGGTATTTTTTTATAGATCACCCTGTAACTTCTTATTGTTACACCCCATGATAGTTATTTGGAATTTGTTAGAATTATAGCCCTTAGACCTTTCCAACGATCATACCCCTTTCCGTTTTGCAGTTATAGCTCAGCAAAATAAAAAAAATGGAATTCTAACTCGATTTTTTTTATTTAACTACTATTATTATCAAAAAATCAACATCAATTTTTCATATTGAATTTAAGAAGCCCAAAATCTTAGCTTTAAAACGGCCTATCACACTCTATACATACCAAAAATGTAACCCTTTCTGCTTTTTTTGCACTTTTTCTTAAGCATATCCAGCGAAAATAGCTCAAAGATGTCATTACCACAAGATAATTGAGCTTTTCGCAGGATTTGTTTCAGATAAAGTGCAAAAAACGCAGAAAGGGTCACTTTTTTGGTACAGATTTTCGTAGGTCATTTTAAAGCTTAGCCTTTGGGCTTCTTAAATGCAATATAAAAAATTGGTATTGATGACGTGTTTTTTCTTAAAAATAGTAATTCAATACAAAAAAAAAACGAGTAAAAATTCCGAAATTTTAATATTGTAGAGCCATAACTTCAAAACAGAGGAGCGAAAAAAATGTTTAGACATTGGAAAGTCCAACGATTATCTATCTACCAAAGTTTGAATCATCATCATAGGGTGTAGCGTTCAGAAGTTACAGGGTGATCTGTAAAAATATACCGAAATATTTTAAAGTCCCGTTATCTTGGAAACCGTTAGTATTCTCCTCCCCCAGCTACAATTTTTTGCTCGTCTAAGCATGACCTATCTATACCCTTCGGATATTACACCAATTAAGGGACGGACACCCTGCATGAAGCTCTATCTAGCAGATGCTGGGGGGTCACAAAGCAGTAATATGCGATAAAATTTAACTCACATTATTAATAGTTTCGCAATGAGCTCAAGCCTTCCTGAATGTAATGTTACAACAACTATATTCGTAGGCACATTCAGTATACATCAGAGCCATGCTTTGATCTGTAGACGAACATGAACGGTTACAATGAGTGTTTCTTTCCGATATCGACCTTATCTTTACCGAGGATGAATTCTCTAAGGTAGATGGTGTTGAGGAATGTAACTCGAATTCTTTTGAATGAGAGAAGACTGTTCCAAAGCACTTGAAGCCTTCAGTTTCTGAGTTCCTAACATCATGAGGTTTGGGGCTTTCAAAAAAGTATCTAAGGCGTATCTAGAACTATCTATATTGGAATTTTTTTTTTAAGAAAATTTTTTCTTAACAATTCATTTTCCGATATAGTTTCAGATATTTGTATTAAATACATTTTATTCTTAAGGTAATTCCAATTATAGGACAAATTTTTCAATGGAAGTTCCCAAGATTTTTCGCTATTCACTTGGCACCCAACTTCAGTACGTTTTCTTAATTACCAGAAGAGAGTCAGTATCACAAAAAAAAATGTTGCACCAGTTTCACTTACATCTAAATGTAGCTTAATAGCTGCATCTCTATTAGTAGTTTTAATACCCTACTGCAGTAACTTTCATGTATTGATAGTCATATTGCCAAACCAAGGATAATAGAGATCCCGACTTATTATGAAAAATTATTCAAGCAAATCGAGATTTTGTGGAAGAGAAAATGTCTATCAGTAATGTAAATATTTATCAATACAAAAACAAACTTTCAAATTTGGCTGAATTTATTTATTTACTTTAAATAGAAAAACTATAATTTACGCAAAATTATCTGAAATTATCAGCCACAAGCATTCGTTTTTTATTTATATTTAAATTTCCAAAGTAATGTCCTTAACATAAAATATAAGTTTTCATAATTTACTGACTAAAATTTCTGAAAATTTATAATTTCAGGAGGAACTCGATAAGAGTCAACTTAAAGGTAACACTTGTCACAAATATATAGGGTATCCAAACTAATATTATTATATTTTGCAAAATGATTCCTCACGTTCAGACAAGTAAAAAACTGTATGGAAGGGAGGGGGGAAATGTCACTCCACAGAGAATAATATGCTCTTTTTTCATTAAACCTCCTCTGTTTTGTAAAGCACAGGGTATACGGTCTATTTTAAGACGGCATTGTATGCAGAACATCTCCTACGAATGTTAAACCACCCCGCATCTCTCCCACACTAAAGTTGATGCTTCAAATTCAAAATTTCGGTTTTTAAATATTTATTTTTATCTTTCCGTTATATGTTTAAAAATATACCTAAGATACGTTATTGTTTATATTCTATCTGTGACAGGTAAGGAGATATTAATTTTAACCTGTTCAGGTCATACCGAAATTAGATGATATTTTTTAAAATCACTAGTTTTCATTTAATAAGGAATCAAATTATTTCTGACAAAAGTTAATAACTCTTTAAGCATCACACATAGAACATAAATGCCATAGGTTGAATTAAAGTGGAGACTCTGGGCTTTCCAAATTTTGTAACAAAAATGTATGTTAGTAGGAGGGTTTTAGAAAAAAATAACGGACAAAAAAAAAATTTAGAAACCGAAATTTTCAATTTGAACTGCCATAACTCTGGAGTGGAGGTAGGTATGGGGCGGCTTAACATTCACAGAAAAGACCGTAAGGTTCTGCATACAATGCCGTCTTAAAACCGACCGTAAACCCTGCACTGAAAAAGAGCATATTTTACTAATCACCCTGTAACTCTTTGGGGTAACATTCTTGTCTGGAGGAGAGGTAGATATCATTTCTCAAAATATAGTCATATTAGTCTGGGATAACCTGTATATAAAAAAATACATATAGTAAAAACTAACTGATATTTTGCACATAAATTTAGTGCTTAAAAATGCATTCAATGCCTTCGATCAGGAGGGAAAGGGTACAATTAAGTGTGACATGGTTGGCACAATTCTGGAAATGTTGGGACAAAAACTGGATGAAAAACAATTGAAACAAGTCATCAGAGAAGTTGATTCTGATGGATCTGGTGAGCTGGACTTTAATGAATTCTGTGCCTTAGCCTCTAGATTTATAGAGGTTGAGGAAGATATGGAGGCGGTAGCAAAAGAATTAAAAGAAGCCTTCCGTTTATACGACAAGGACGGAAAGGGATATTTGCCAGTAGATACTCTTCGTGATATTCTTCATGAATTAGATGAAAAGCTATCGCCAGATGATTTGGACATGATGATTGATGAAATTGATGCCGATGGCTCTGGGACGGTTGATTTTGATGGTTAGTACTTTACTCACCTTTAGATTTACATTTATGTAGTCACTTATAATTTTTTCTATATTTACAGAGTTTATGAATGTTATGATTGGTAAGTGAAAAAAAACTTTTTGTTTAATTTTGATAATTTTCCAAAACAATCTTTTTACAGGATAAAGTATGTTTTATATTGTGAGAGCCTATATCATGCCAGTAAAATCGTCAGGATATTTATTGTTTTCCATATTAAATTTTTACATGTTTATGGGTTTATACGCTTTTAATTAAATAATTTATGTGGACAAATTAAAATTTGATTTAGTTTTATCTTTTTTTTCGATTTGGATATAATTTTTGAGGAATTGTTAGGGAAATATCGACATGCAACTGGAGTTTATTTTGTATCTTTATTAGGTTTGCAGTATACAAAGCGCAGATTTGATTTATGATCTTATAACTATTGCGTTCGATGGGATTTCCTGCATTCATAGCAACTCCGTTCAGGTGTCCGATGCAGGTTCTATGACTATATGAACGCCTATTTATTTGAAATAAAATTTAAAAAAATAAGCAATTTTGTATTTTATATTCGCTCACACTTGGATCATAGGAATATAAAGAAAGAAAAGAAGTATGACATCAGACAACATGGAAAATTAGCTTTTCTCTTGTTATTTAAAAAAAAAATTGAAACGTAATTATCCTTTAATGTGAAATTCAACAACGTAATTAAATATAATTATGGGAATTTCTAAAAAATTTCACTAGCGTGAAATGCCTAATATTTCCCACTTTGCTTGATTATGAAAATCTCGTAAGTTACTTATTGTTGTCTCTCAATGGAGATTAAAGCAAAGAAAGAAAAAACAAAGATGGCGACTCCAACAAGATTTTATTCAAATTATAATTTATTTATTCTTCCGGAAGTGAAACCTTATTTCCACGCATTCTACAATATGTGGATAATTGTATGTGTATGATTACTTAATGTAAGTCCGTATTTTTGAAATTCCAAAATTAGAGACCTATGAATGTATATTAAAAAAATCGAAATGACTAAATTTAATGTACAAGATAATACTGATGGTATTCAATGTAATCTATACTGATGGTATTCAATTCAATTCAATTCAATTATTCTTTATTACGGCCCAAGATACAAAAGATTAAAATCTTTTATTAGTATCCAATATATAAAAAAAGGTATAATAACGGAAACTAGAATACATACTTACAGACTACCTTAAAATAATTAGAATTGCACTACGAGGAAATATATGTACTTATATATAAAAATTGCAAATTTAAATTCAAAAACATTGAGAAAATTTGAAAAAAAAATATACATATATATCAGAAGTCTAAAATGAACAAAGAAAAACTTAAAAATAAAGAAAAAGAGATTGAAAAGAATATATGAATTACATAGAAAGTAAAAAAAAATGAAGAAAAATTACATGTAAATAAATGAATACAGATCTCGGGCTTAAATAGAGAGCAGCTAAATCGCCTGAAAGTGTCGGGCGAGCGCGCGCATTGAACCCGGGAAGGTAAACTTGTCCAGAGGCGAATAACCTGATTAAAATAAGAACCAGCGAGATTAGAAGGACGACATCAGGGCAGCAGCAACTTGCGACCCCTGGTGGAATGTAACGGTTGCAGAAAATCAGCTAGATAAGGAGGCTGGCCCATTTGCAATACCGTATAAAGAAAAGGCAGGCTCCTACGTTCCAAATATGTCTCTAGAGAACAGCCCAGTAATGGGATACTGTAATAGGAAAGATGATCGCAGCCCGTAAATAAACCTCATACAATCATTGACTGCTACTCTAAGTTTTCTGGAGCACAGAGAATCTACGGCTCGGAATATAAGGCATCCTTAAGTGAAATTGGGGAGCTAGAGTAGTTTGGTCAGAGTCATACGTTAGCTTAGTGGCAGGATCCTAGCATATAGCCATAGACGGCGAAGGTCTGCATAAAGTTTAGACATTATGGCGCTTATGTGATCACAGTAGCTCATCCGGCAATTAAAGTATACTCCCAGATTTCGAACTCTACTAACATATGGGATATTGATGCCATCAAGTGGAATTTTTGAAAATGCAGACAGATCAAGTTGTCGTGGATAGAACAATGCACTGGGATTTTCTAGGGTTAAAACTAAGAACATTTTCAATCAGCAGTAAGTCGATAAGACTTATGGGAAGATTCAAATACAGCTGCACATCATCTGCATATAGGTGGACTTTCACGTCATGTGTCACATCTGGTGGATCATTTATGTATAAACTGAATTATAATGGGCCGAGAATAGATCCCTGTGGCACACCGCAAGAAAGGGGCAAAATATCTAAGGAATGAACATTATGCAATATAACACGTTGGGATCTACCGAACTGAAAATATTTAATTAAAATAATGGCAGAATGGGAGGTACCAAATCGGAAAGACAATTTCTACAAGAGCATCTCGTGACAAATAGTATCAAATGCTTTAGATAAATCTAAGAAAACATAATGGATATCATATCATTATCAAGAGGGGTGCGAATATCAGTAGTTACTTTGAGTAGAGCTGTTTCGCAGCTGTGATGCGTGCGAATGCCTGACTGACACGAGCTGATTAGATTTGTTTATACAGATGTATTCCTGAATTTGCCAGTACATTAATTTCTTCAGGATCTTAGAAAGGAAGCATAATAGAGTAATCGGTCTAAAGTCGGCTGGGGATGTAGGTGAGGCGCATTTAGGAATTGGTAAAAAGTTGGCTATTATCTAAGTCGTTGGAAAAGAGGTCGATGCTAGACACGCATTAAGGACATGCTGAAGTGACTTTTTGATTATTAGCAAGATTAATTTGAAAAATTTCGGCGATACTTGATCATGACCAGATGCTTTAGATTTTACAGAAAAAAACACCTTTATCACCTCTTCGCCATCCACACAATGAAAACTGAAACAATCAGAGTTCTCAGAATCAATCAAATGACGAGGCGACCATGATTGAAGATTATCACTACTAGGTGCATAATGAACTACAAAGTAGTTATGAAGAGCATTAGGATTAAATTCAACGATTTTAGCATCACCACCATGAGCCGCCGATGTCGCCATAATGTTTTAGATGGTAAGTTACAATCACATTTTTTACGATAGTAAGATTTTTTGTAGCCCATATCTTGGTATTAACTTTATTCCTGCTTGTAGCATACAGAATACGGCACTCACTGATTCTGCAGCGACGATATTTCGAAAAGAGATATTGCCGTTCAGCGATGAGAGACCTTACTTATTTCGGCGGTAAACCAGGGGCAGCCTTTGGATCTAATTACGCTATGGCGCACAAGCACATATCTGTCAAAAAGATTATGAATGAAGGAACTAAAAAGCTCGACTTGTCGGTCTACTGATGTAATACTATAGATATCTTCCCAATGCAGCTATTGATATTCTTCAAACAGAGCCTCAATATCAGCATGAGAATAGTCGCGGAAGGAAAATGTTTTTAAGGGACTTTAGTGCTGGAGCCCTTAGGCCCGACTTATTTAATGTAGAGTCGGCGATGGAGTGAAACACAATACGTGTCAGAGATTCACTTTCATTTACGGGATTTAATATTTAATTTCTGGTACAATACAATTATTTAAATGTGAACTAGTTCTCATAATATTTAATTAATTGCTATTTCTATCCCTAGCTCTTAACTCACGTAACAACCGTAAACGAAACTAAACTCTTTTTGTTTTATTTTCTTTGGTTTTGACTGGCCTACTATATGGGACCTTTCGTTTCTCGCTCAGTGTGACTCCGAATTCTACAATAGCTCCAAACTAAGGCTTACAATAGTTTTCTCGAGATACAGCTGATAGTCCGGATCCGCCAACGACGCCATAAGCTAAAGCCTTGTCACCACAGGACTATATTCATTGATGAACATATTGAAGGACAGGAACAACAGATCATGATCAAGTATAGAAAGGTCATAGTTGATTGAAAAACAAAGTAGAGGAAGTATGGGCTCTTATCGGAAAGGGGAGAGGGTTGAAAAGTAGCTCGATCCAGATTTTGATCTCCAACAAAGATATTCATTAGATAGTTTTGCATGAGTACTAGGTAAAATTTTCTATGGTCTCTTTCTCAAGGTGGTGATTGAGAAAGGGCTCAGAAATTTGTTGACTTAAGGATGTATAGAATAGAGAAATTGTCTATTATTGGGATTGTTTAGCTCTTCAGGTTTTTTACTTACCTGAACAATTGTATAGTAGCGAATTGTGTCCCAGTAGAAGGTTTAAGGGTGAGAAGTAGAACATATTTCCAATCTCAAAATCCATATGGCCTAATATCGAATTCTGAGATACAGCTCGCTAATTAAATTGTTTGTTCATTTTTTCTGAAATAAGCTTCAAAATTTTCCTCAAAAACTTTCCTACATAATGCACTTTCTAAAAATCATCGTCTTTTATATAACTTTATCAAATTTGAGAAGGTAGCTAGCTAGTTTAGTGCCCTTGTGTAAATGCCATTTAGTAGTTCAACAGTAGGAAAACATATATGAATTAAAACCAACACTAATTTCTGCGTGCTTAAAAAAGTTAATTTATAATATAAAAAATTTAATTTTTCAAATAATTAATAGGAGTGGAAGTCTAAATTATTATTAAACTTAATTATTTTTGGAAAATATTGTTATTATTCATCTTCTCAACCAATATATATCTCCCTCTTGCAATGCTGTAATTTGTTTGGCCTAATAAAACGTAAAAAAAATAAAATGTTGAAAACGAAATTTTTGAATTGCAACTTTTCGGAAAAGATGCCTTATTTCGCCCATTTTCGAACCTAGATCTACAATTTGTTAACAAAATCGTGTACGAAATTTCATGTCTCTAAATCTAACTTGTTGTAGAAAAGAGGATGGATATAAAGTCTTCTGAGAAACACATAAATGTCCTCTGGCAGAATGTGAGTTGTAATAGGAACTAGCTCCAGGTAAATAACATATACTCATAGAGTTTTTCCCTACCTGCTAACAGCTGCCTATTCTGTCATAAGTAATAAAAACTTCTAGTTGTTCTAGTTTATAATATCTGCAATTTATTGAAAAATACTCTTTCTTTCATTTAGCTAACCGCAACTACATGTTCATGCAGAATTTTCAGCTGTTTATCAACAACCTTTCAAATGCCTGATAAACAAACCGTTAAGGTCTTAAAAGTGCTTCAAATTTAATTAAAAATTCATAACTCATTTCATACAGTGGCTTTGATATATTCGCCGAAGACTTTTCGGAATTCGGCTTTGAAAGGCGGTGGGCTTTTTTGGAATTCCGTAAATATTGTAAAATTCTATTTAGACAATACCGCGTTGTAAACAGTTGCTCAGTCCAATCATTTTGAATTAATTTAACATAAAAGGTTATGAAAGCACATACGGTAGTCTTGCAACTGATAAAAGTTAAATTTACTAATTAATCATGCGCAAAAGAATCTGAGCATAGCGTGCAAGCATGCGCTCCTGACTAATTGATTAGCGCAACATAACGCCTGCTTCAAGTAGTTTTGCGGTCGTGATTAAATATAAACTAATTGATGGTAATTACATTTATCTTATACGCTATTGAGTAATTATCTGGTCTTTAGTGTTTTGTATAAATTCGATAAGCCTTACTGTTGAAAATTGTCACACCAGGCAGTCGTCTGTGTGCTTTCCGTTCGATTTTAAATGCTAATGCCGGATATGATTTGCATTCAAAGCACTATTGCAGATTTTTGAAAGTGATCATAACTATTCAGCGGAAAGATACATAAAATTAATAACGTTCAAGTGATTTTTGTTCAATAGAAATCATGCAAATACTAACCTAATTTGACCCCATATGCTTACTTCATTTGAGATTGGTTTCTTGGTTGGTCTTGGTATATTGTCGTTCAGGATTAATTGAAAGAAACTAAATGTAGTAGCCGAAGTCACTCATATAAAATTCTGCCATTCTCTTAACTGTAGACTGTTATACTTATACTAAGTAAGCGTCAAGTTGGACTATGAGATACACCTTTCCATTATTATCCAGCGAGAATTTTAGTATTATGCAGTAAAACTCCGAATTTTTTATCTCACTATAAACTACATTGACATTTTTTAGCAACAAATTGAACATTTATTTATCTATGATACCACACAATGACGTATTATTTTCATCATTTCAAAGGTGAGTAGGTAAGTGTCCAAAATTACAAAATTATTAAGTGACATGTCAAAAAAGATTCATGTTCTAGAACACCTGTACATTAGAGAGAGCATTTTATAACAACCATTAAAGTAACCTATTTGCGATATTCGCTTCATCTAAATCTTTTCGCATTTTCATATTTTTCAGCCTGAATATGAGTGGACATAAATTCCCAGTTCAAATTAATTTATGTGCTAAAACGTTTGATACAACATTCACATTTGACTTCCATATCATTGTAATGTGCTCTTTTCACGGTAAGTTACTTAAAACAAAAACGATTTGTTGTCCTGAATTGTGTCCTTTTCGTATTCTTTTTTTCTAATGTGTCACACGATCACAAAGGATGTTGTTTCTCATATTGAAAATACTTTAAATTGAATAAAATAAAAAAGTGGAAATTTCAACTTTCTGAAATTTGAGCTATTTTAAATTCTATTTTTGTTTGTGTATAAAAAAACATGTCATTCATCTGACATTACTAGAAATGGATTTGCCTACGTAAAATAGACCGGTTCCCTTTCATGGCTCTCAAGATTACCAATTTAGAGCAACTTAATTGAACGGCCAATGGTACTTTGGGACAGTGGCGGATCCAGGATTTGGGTGGGGGGGCTACTATGGTTGAAAACCTGTATAACCTAGAAACAGGTCAAAAGTTCAGAGACACTCGCCATCACTAACAAACATCAAATGCACAAAATATATCGTTTTAAAAATACAGTTCCAACAGATAAGAGAGATGTTCAACGTTCAACTTTTGCCACTCCGAAAGGTCAAACTACTTGATGTAAGTATTACATTCGACGCGATTCGCGAATCTCGAACAGAGGGAAAGCATTTTTTAAAAATCTGTAACCTATTATTTTCGACAGTTTAGTTTACATTTTTAACTCTTGTCTGACATATTCACAATTTCCCTGTTTTTGGAATAGAGCTATTGTTTTACCTATTGCTAAGTGTTCTACTCCGATTGTCGCTAATGATTTTCACCCTATAAATCTACTTTGTTTTCTCAGCAAAGTTCTGGACAAACTTATAAACAATCAAATAGTTCAACATTTTCTCGAAAATGGGTTGGTCTCCCGGTGGCAATCTGGTGATCGATCGGGTTACAGATGCGAAACAGTACTCTTAAAAGTAACGTCGGATATACGCAGAGCATTAGAGAGTAACTATTTCATGGCTTTGGTATTCCTTGATTTTGGCAAGGCATTTGACACAGTTAGTCCTGGCATACTTCTTGCTAAATTTAAAAAAAAATTATAATTTCTCATTGTCGTCGCTTAAATTTATCAGAGCTTTTCTGAGTCTTCGCTTTCAGCAGGAATGAAAAGTCCGCATAGAAAGGAGTACATATTGGAGTCCCATAAGGGTATATTCTTGGACCTTTGCTATTTTGGCTGTTCATCAATGATCTACAAGATATACATCATGATGTTAACATTCATCTTTACGCTGATGATGTTCAGATTTGTTTAACTCGAACAATAGATTTAATAGAGGACTGCATTGATAGAGTAAACTCTGAAATATTGAATATATCTGCTTGGGCGTGTTGAAACCAATTGACACTAAATCTTTTAAAATATACCTATATTGCTTGTTACAGATATGATCTTACCTTTTCTGATCTTCCTCCCATATAGCTTAATGGAATGATTCTCTCCTATATGGGAAAAGCTAAATAAATAGTAAGCTGAGTTGCTGTGTCCATGTAAAACAGTCTCTTGGCAAGATTTATAGTGAGCTTAGGCAACTGTGGTTATCCGTTAAACTACTTTCTACTAATCTAAAGCTGAGACTTTTAAAATCTCTGTTGATGCCACATTTCATTTATTGTAGTACTGGCTACCCTGTTTTGGATTCTGAGTGTTTCCGCAAGATTAATACTACTTTTAATGATTGTGTATGGTTTATATATGGCCTAAAACGTTATGATCGTATTTCCACGTTCAAAGATACTGTCTTGGGTTGTTCATTTGGCACTTATCTTAATATTGGGGCATTGGTGATTTTACATAAAATAGTTAATGCAAGATCTCCTTCTTATCTGATAGCACTTTTTGAATTTTTGCAGTCATATAGACATAAAACCCAAAACTTCATACATTGTGGGGCAGCGCTCTTTTTTTGTTGCAATTGTTCGATTATGGAATATCCTTCCCCATCACGTCAGGCGACTTGTCAGGTCGCATGAATTTAGACTTGCACTGTGGAAGAATTTTTCTGTTGTGCAGTAATGCGATGATGACCACCGTTTTCGTCAAACACTTATCCATATATATCTATACATTTTGCTGTTTTTCTTTCAAATAATTTGTTACTATAAATTCTTTCTTTACTTTTACTTACATTTTTTTCATCATTTTATTTTCATTTATTTAAGTTTTTCTAGTGAATTTATTTTTGATTTGCTATAGTTCTTTATTTAGTATTCATTTATAAAAGATAATAATCTTGTATATACAGACCAGAAATAAATTATTATTATTATTAAACTGAACCAAGAGGACAAAATGACTATACAAATGAAAAGAAGAAATGTAAAACAAAATTCTGTAGATGTAAATAAGCTGTAAAAATAAAATAAAACTATCATAATAAATTATAATAAATTAATAAGTAGGTACAACAAAACATTAATTGCAACGAAATAATATAAATATTTCGAATAAAACAAAATAAAGATAGAGAAAAAAAAATACAAAACGATAGCAAAACAAAATATAAATTATAAAAAAAGCAAATATAAACAAAACTTCAAGAAATTAATTTAATTCATAAAGCAGACTTTTCAGTTAGGTTTGACGTGATGATAAGATATAAAAGGGTATGCAAGTCATTGTTATCATGGGCGAATATTAAAGTGTATTTAGTTCAGAAGCGTCTACGACTACTTTAGATACCTCACTTATTCTAGTGAGTGTGGGTAGCTTAAGAATCTCTAGTCTAAGGAGGAAGCATGCGAGGAGTATCCCATAATAGTCATACAAGTGAGGAGCAAATAATGTACAGATGACAAGCGCGTTAGATGTATATCGCATATAGGACACTAAACAGGATTAACATACTCAACAAGAGGTCGAACAAAGGCTAGATACAAAGTTCTTAACTTTGTATTGGTTCAAAATAGGGTTTAATTTTTTTTTATTCTCCGGTACAATACACAATCCGATCTGATTTTGAGAGGCTAGTTTCAGGTCTTGGTTTTGAAATTTATTAACTCGAAAAAACAAATGAAAAAAATTAAAATTAAAAGATCAGATTTATTCGAAACGAGTCGAAACCGTGTAAGCCCGCAGTGCCCTGTAAAAAGAAAATAGAAGAAGAAAAAATAAGCGTTTCATATCAGCAAAAACCTTATATTCTTCAGTATAGCTTGGTATCTGCCTACCGTAGACGCTGGAAACAGATCACATTGATCTAATCTCATATAAACTCAGAATAAATTGTGGGTTTGAATTAGTTCTTAACGTAATGTAGTCGGAAGTGGAAATTTTTTACGGGTAAAGCTAATGGTGAATATTTAAGTAAGTACACCAAATGAAGAAACTGTCAAAATTCGATTGTAAAAAGCAACAATTAATAGGACTATGTACCGTTTTAAAAATAACATCAGAACATCCGATAGATATGTAACGTTTGTCAAATCATTAACATATAATATAATAGCGGAGGATCAAGATGGCTGCGTGAAGGAACAGAAATTGCTGAGCTAACGCCTCACTCGAATATAACACCCAAGATGCCTCAACTTAATGACGTCACCAGAGCGAAAGCTAGCAATGCCTCGCTTCAATATAAAATCGGCTATGCGTCTACCTGATGTAGAAAAATTCTCATTGTTTTTTTTAAATTTTCTGGAAATTTTGTTTTTGGAATTTTCATGCATTTTTGGAGGCCAACAATAACAATAGGTGCTTGGGCCGCTAATAATTTTTATGCGCATACAATGGCCAGATATGAAATAATAACTTAAATTTGTAACATGTAGACGTAGATAAATATTGAAGTATTTTAAATATTTTACTCTTAATGATGTATTCTAGTTAAATTTAAATTTGTTATCGTTGGTGTATAATTTCTTCCAAATAGCAACTTACATGTAGAATTTAATAGGAAAGATAAGTACAAACAAATTTCGTTTTTTGTTTTTCTTTTTTTTTTTCTTTTATATTCACTACAGAGATCACATACATTATCCAGTGCAGATATAACTAGTTGGGGGTATGAAACTATATAATAAATAAAAAAAAACACGGCTTGCTTAGGTATACAAATAAATATAAGAAATAATCAAGAAATTGCTTTTGTTAATACATATATTAAATATAAAAATCAACTAAAGTCTTATTCATTGTATACTTATTAATTTAAGTTTTCAGTTTCTACTAATAATTCTTCAAATCAAATATTTGTTTTGTGGCAGATGCGTAGGTCAGCAATAAGGATTCATTCCCTTTTATACCCTAGATGAAATCATATGGTATACTAAGTTTGTCATTTCGTTTGTAACACCTAAAACTAATTAATGATGGTGCGTTTGGCCCTCTGTCCTTCCGTCTGTCCGCCCGTCCAGCCGATAAGTCGAGAACGCGTTCACTTAGAGTGCTGAAATTTTGCACACGGGCTTTTAAAAAAAAAGTAAACTTAAATGCGAAAATGGGACCAATTGGGAAACTCTTCCGTAGGGTTTCCATACATAAAATTCGTTTTCCACTATATATTTGGACACTGGCTGAAAACGTGTCAACGTGGAGAACTGAAATTTGTTACATGTTGCAATTGTAAATAAAGATTTAAAAATGGGCTAAACCGGGCAACCCCTTCTTGCTGTTGCCGTACAAAAAGTAGGGTCAGTCCAAGACGTTTTATTGTACTGATAGGTTTTTTAGAATATGAAATCCAATGAAATTGGTTATAATCATTTCTAATTATCAATTATCGGACCAACCGTCCTAGAAAAATAAGCGAAAAAGAAAAAGCAATTTAAAAATCGGGCTTGTACATATGGATGACCATGCAAATTTACATCCATACGGGCATTCGTCTAGGGTATCATAAGAATTGGTCTTAGACCAATTCTAGCTTGTTTACTTGTTTAGTTTTACATAATATGTTTCGGCATAAAATGTTATTCAGTTATATTTAGGTACAATGTGTGCCGTTGTTGGCCTCCCTCCTCCTTCTAAGAAAAAAATGAGGATTTCTCTATATCAGGTCGAAGCATCGTCGATTTTTATATTGGAGCGAGGCAATTTTTCGGGGACTCACAATAGATCTTTCTAAATTATTCTATTTCTAGGTTAAGACTGTTAATAAACCTAAAACTTTTCTAAGGAAATGCATATTCGAGGTGGAATAATCTCCGCCTAGTTTATGCTTTGTGATTATAGAGTTTCATGAGCATGCTGACAGAATTGTCAGAATGAAGTTTTAGCCAAGCCCATATTATTTAGGTGATACCGAAAGTAGCAGTGATGCGAGAAGAGCTCTCTGATTGTGTTGAGCTCTGTTCTAATGAGGAGGGGGAGTTCTTTTGTTTCTTCCACCAGAGGTGTCGATAAACTTTTTTATCTTACGAATTCCTTGTAGCTCTAAGGTAATATTTAGAAGTGCCCTAAAATGGCTCTGGTCCGACAACGGGAGTTTCCGCTCCTCTTTTGGGTAGGCCATCAGCACTTTCATTGCCTTTATGATTCTCACATCTCGGTACGCCTATGAGAATTTGTTTCTCTTCTTTAAATTTTTGAGAATTTTCAGACACTCCTTGACTTTATACTGAATGACTTTAATGTCTTGAGAGCGCCTTGACTATCCGACAAGATATTGATAGTTGAGCCATTTATCGAGCTTTTATTATTGGTATTAGCTAATACCTCACACTGGAGTTCGGTAGGGGTAGAGCTCAGGGGCATTGCAACACGCCCAGTCCGGCTGTTTATTTTTGAACCGTCTGTATACCACACCATGGATCCTTGTTGTAAGGATGGCTCTATGTGAAGCCATGCTGTCAGTCTCCCAAAACCACGTCAAATGTTTTTACAAAATCCACCTTGGTTGTGATTATATTAGATTTTGTCGTCATTTACTCCAAGGATATCTGTTTAGTCCTTCAGTAGGCGCATGGGGTCAGAACAATTTTAACCACGAGAAAAATGTAGAATGCATTCTCTCTCGACCTAGCGCCTTCCTGTAGCTTTTTATCTTAGAACACAATTTTGAATATCGTCGTACTCGAGTCACTGGAACGTACGCACGCTTTTGTACTATAGCGAAGTGTGACCCAATGCGCCCAATTACGTAACATTTTTCGTGAAGTAAGTTTTTTTATAATATTTTTGGATGAGTTCCAGCGAAAATAAATAAAACGTATGTCGATATTGTAGTTTTGAGTGAATAATACAGCTTTTCTACTCTACTCCGAATAGCGGTACTTTTTTTTTTTACTCTTCTATAAAGACTGGCAAGATGTTCCCTAGTATGTAATATAAAATTATTGTTATTTTATTTTTGTGTTAGCTTACAGAGGAGTTGTTTGTTTTCAGTTTTTGTTAAAGCAATAAAATTTACTAATCGAACTGCATTGTTTTTGTTTTTGTATAATTCATGGTTTATTTAAATTTCTAGAAAGAAATTGGGGTCACTGGTATCCCCATGCGACATGCGCCTTTGTGTGATTTTGCTAGTGCGCCTACTTAAGTAAGGGTTAAGATACTTACTTGACCAACCAGATCACGTCACTTGAATCGTTTCTCCTTTTGCAATTTGATAACACTATAGAGATAGCTTCCTTTTTCACCTCCGAATGCATAGGTAAAAAGAAGGTTGAAAATTCTAATTAAGTCAATCCAGTAAAATTTGTCAATTTGTAAGGTCTAAGTATGGACAACTAGTAGACAATGTAGTTGTAAAATTTATTTTCATTATGAACAATTTTCTTCTTTTTTTTTTATGTAGTTGCATTTAAAATCTTAATTTTATTTAGCAACGCCGATACGTAGCTCATATACGTATAAGTGGCCTTAATCTGTGTGTTGTGGTTTTAATTGAATAAATAAATAATCTCGCATGCCCACAGGCACTATTATAGATATACTTACTGTTTCGGCCTTGTGTTACGAGAGCATTTGTGTAACGTGTATATACCCCCTTCCGTATGGCTGTTATCCAATACAATTTGTCTCGTAGCCGAAATAAGAAAAAAAAAAGTGACAATTATATTTCTTGAACAATACCACGTAATTGCACAAGCAACTTATTACTTCGCCGGAATATACTCGTATGTTAAAGTTACACTTTGACAGAGTAACACCCGGTTAAACTTGGAAGATAATTACCATCGGTGTGTAAACCCTTGCTTAACTTGTTATCGCCCTTCATTATTACCAGTCTATTTAAATCAGGGATAATTCCGCACATGACACATGGTATGCACTCTTCGACCTTGTCATGAAAAAATAAAGAAAAACTCAATTCCAATCACTCAAATTTACGAAAAATTATGAGCGGTTTATCTTTGAAAATGTCTGCGGGGTTGTCAATTGCTTAACGCTCACTTTGGAGACTGTCGACAGAACAATTGCTGAAAAGCACAATGCACACCGACCCTTTCGCCTCTTGCATAACCACCTACCCAGGTGGGACCGTGTGACAATAATGTTTTTTTTTTAAGTCGCATTGTCAGCCATTGCAGATTGTAGTATAGCGAACGCCGAAAGTTTTTATCTTGGTTTGCGCACGTTTTTCATAAACTCGTAGTCGTCGAATTAAAGTCATTGTTAATGGCAGCTGAACTCATTGCACTTGATATATTGTCAACAGTTCTAAAACCATGATTGAAGTTAACGTAAATTTTCCATAATTCTGTTTTATTGGCAAGCACAGCAGTGGTCTGTGGACAGGTGGTCAGCAGTAAGCTTATTGATCATATTTTCGTAATCCGTGGTTTATGGAAAGCCACTTTTGCAAGCTTATGTCGTAGATTTGTTGGAAGAAATAAACCTTTTTTAAGTAGTGCATTCCATAATTAACAGGCTTATTGCCTTCTTTCTCCCATATAAATATTTATTGTTGGAGGTATCTAAGCAAATCAAAGAAGCAGCATGCTTCGTATCCGGGAAAAGATGGTATGAAGAGTCAAAGTTTGCTCTTCATGGTAACGACCTTTGCTGTACTCCAGTTGGCGTTGAAGACGATGACGACGATGATATGTGTTGAATATATTCAAATGCAAATTAAAGTGCAGCAATGAACTTGAAGTGGCTGAAATGCCACTGAAGAGTTTCGTTGTGGTCCGGTGAAGATTTAAACATGGCAATAAGCTGTCTTATTGGCGCGGCGGATTGTTTTCTTCGTGCATGTTTTCACCTCGTCTTCATTTTAGTGGCAGTTAATTATTACCAACAACAGCACTAACTTGCAACTTAAGTACTAATAACTGCTTGGTATGGATAACTTATAGTTATGTGCGAGAAATATCCGTTAAAATTTATTCCGATTTGATATTCAGAACATAATATTCGCCATTGGTTCCAATGACACGAAGACAGTAAATAGCGCGTCCAATTTCACTGATATGGGAGTTTTTTTTTAAAAAAATCCTGTTACTGGGTATGTTCTTATTACATATAACTGATATCATTACCACTACTGTTATAATTGCATTTGTGAAATAGACGAAGCAATAAACCATCTCTGGTAATTATAACAGAAATTATAATGCCTCCAGCTTATTCACTATGCCCCTGAAAATTGCAGGACAACCAGACTCACATGGAGGCGCTGTGGTCGTCATTTTTGCAGAACTTTTACCGAACACCGTTTCTATAAAGCTGCGAAATGTCAGTTAGAATCACACTGCCCGGTAATTATAACAGTAAAAGGTAAATACAATTTTTCTGCAATGAAAATTAACATTAACTGCACCGAGTGAACCCACCATTAAGTAACATGTACTCCAATCAAATCGTTTATCTGATTTTCTACCTACTGAACCTGTATTGTGGAATCTTTCGGTATATTGCTCGAATGATTGAAATGGTAATAAACTTTAAACTATATTTTAGACTCTTTTCAATTAATATCATCGTTTGACGGAATCTGTTGAAAACGTATACTCATAAACCTTTCATTTTGTTTTACCTGTGTAAGTGTTAAATTCTCCTGGAAGGCTATCGCCAGGAATGTTATCTAGCAGTAATGTTAACAGTTCGGTCAACCTACTCATCAGTGTCTTCAGTCTCAGGTTGTAATATATTAAAAGTTGAGTTTTAATATTCCCGCTACAACTGTAAGGCTCCTACAAGTCCACTTAAGGTTCATAAAAACATACATCCCATAAAGTTTTTAAACCGGCCACTAAGGTCGACTCCATGATCAAGAAAGTGGCGAGCGTATATTAACAGGAGAAATCTTTTGAATAGTTATTCAATACACCCTTATTCGGCAAGAATGTAAAAAACAACAGTGCGCCACTGCATCCTTCTTCGTAAATTTTTTTTACAACCAGTAAGGTTTGTGCATTGTATATTCAAGTGTGTCTATTAAAAGCAAAGTGGGTCTATTCCTTTTAAAAAAAAATCGCTACTATCTCGTTTGATTGTAACCTGTACCTTTAGTTTCAGTAGATTCATGAATGCGATATTATTCCTTTGATTTTTTATGCTAAAATTTTTTCTTAAATGCAATGCAATTTGTAGGAAGGCTCTACATACTTAACAAAATAAATCTATTTCAATGCTTTGTATAGAATTAAGAATTAAACAGAGTTTGTTCCTCTATTTGGCGTTATTGGTGCGAAATATAGTGATATTTATACCGATTTCCACTGATCACGTTTTCTAGCAGAAGTGTTACACATTTCTTGCAGTGTTACACCAAAATTGTTCCATTGACCTGCACTGCTAGAAATGGTGTACGTCAAAACGCCTGTGGTGCTACACTCGAATAATCGGCGGTGTTACACCGGAATACGCACACATCTATCTGAGAAATGTCACAACTGGAAGTCATTGAGCATCACATAAAAATCTTCAACTACTGCTCTACCAAATTCATCCGTAATCACGCCAAAATCATTTAAATTACAATTTTCATAATTTTTACGTTATTCGTGATATTATTGTTCCCAGAAAATTTCAATCTGACAAATTACACCGATATGAGCTACAACTACATTCTCATCGCGTCAAAAGTTGTTCCATTGAATTTGTTTTTCATTGATTGACGTGCACTTTTCTTAAAATATCAATGGAAATCGACATTAGTCTGAGGTTAAAAGCAACATTTCCCCTCCTTTTCAAGTCAGGGCAGCGACTAATTGTGGTTATGTTGCCATTACCTAATATTTACGTCCGATTGAAGTACAAAATGGAGAATGAGAGGATGTCATATCGACCTAAATACACATTAAGGAAATTGAGGAATATTTCCCTAAAGGGCAGAGGAAAAATTTGCTTGATTTTGTAAATTTAAATTTAACGTAAATTCCACGTCGAATTTACATAAACTTTCCTTAATCTCGACCTATTTTCTATCTAGTTTAATTCGTGTTAACGTGTATGTAGAAGGAATTTCATGTAAATATTATGAACAAGCCGCAGTGGTGCGGCGTGTCTATCTAAAGCCTGTATTACAATGTATGCAACGTAATGCAACGGAACGGAGAGAAATGTCAAAACTGCTGTGAACGCTAGCTGCTTACAATGGACGCATCGTTAATTTATAGTTAAGCCACAAAATTGAGTCGAAAATCATGAATCCCTAAGGAGTTTGTTATTTAGAATAGAAATGATGCGGGATATTACAACATTGTCTTAGAAACATGAAATAGAACGACACACAACATTTTTTTTAAAGAAGGAAGAATGAAAATACCAGTGTACGAATTATTGTTGAGTTTATTGAAATCGCTTGTCTTAATTATAAATCGTTTTATTTTCCCATACAGCAGCTATTAACAGCGCTATTTATTTAATTGCATAAATCTGCACATTTATCTATCGCAGGAACGAGATAAACAATCCATTAACGCAAATTTGAGGTTATGTTCATCCGTTCTGTTGCGTAAATTTCAGATTTTATCAAACTTATTGCGTACTACTGCGACTTCCTACGTTCACTGTGCGCAGCTCTATTTAAGAAGCATGCAAAGAAAACCAGTTTGACATATCTCTCCGTTCCGTTGCGTTGCGTCCTTAGTAATTCAGCGTTTACCGGAGTGTTCCGGATCGACCAATATTGAGAAATTAATGTATAAGTGTGCTCAAATAAAAACTAAAAATAACACCAAATTGTAGTATGTCGTATTTTTCAAAGACAACAAAATATGCCTTAATCGAATCTCTTAAGAGGGAAGAATTCAATAAATAGTAAGCAGCTTATGTTACTGCTCAAGAACGGATATATACACTTTTGTTAACATTTCATACATTACTTCAATGATAATTCATTTATAAATGAATAGATTTGAAAGTATGAAGAAGCTTGTGTTTACTGATTTGCTGAATTACAAGGAATTTGCAAGTTATTCACAAAGTTTACCATCCAATGCATTTAATTTTATTAAGAATTTGTAAGGACAGTTCTTTGAATTTTCAAAATTGAATAATAAGATAATTGTGGTCTATAATTCTAATGGTTTCAGAAATTTGTCTGTTAGCGAAATTTTAAAATATATTACCCAAAATAAGCTTCAATCAAGTTTTTCTGAAGTCCATAAGCTTGCTTGCTCAACATTAACAATTTCTGTTGGCACAGCACAAAAGCGAATGAAAATATATTTGTGGATCTCTATGGAACAAGAAAAACTGTCGAGCTTAGGCCTTATATTATTTGAAAAACATCTCCTCGAAGAATTAAACCAGAAGGAAAAACTCTATGCGAAAAGTTAAAAAGTCTAATTTCCAGAACACAATAAGTGTTAAACTTTTTCACTTTGCGCATAATATAGAAATGTTAATAAGTTTTGAACGGAAGCATATTTTGGGGTAATTCTTTTATTGTTGATCAATTCAGTGTCATAAGGTCCCTATCCCAAAAGGTATTTTCAGAATGGACGTTTTTAAAAGCTTTAATCTTTTCTTCAGTTGGATCTAACTCTAAGTTTTAAATTTAAAGTCATTTTCTTATTCTCAATTCAGTCAAATTGTGCTGAGATTATATTGGTATAACTTTTGACGGAGCCATAGTAAATCTCAGAGGTTTTTGATAAATTTACTAAACGGATATGAGTAAGTTCTTATTTGCTGACTTTTTTCTAATTTAGACAACATGTATAAGCTACCATTTTGCTTTTGATAGACACAATTTAAATAAAGAATCTGATTCAAAATAATTGGGAAGAACCTGGCTAGGGCTACTTCTTTGCAATCGGGTTCTGTGATTCCTCTTGGGATATACATTTGTAGACTCTGAATGTTATACATCCACTATTTCTCCAGCAACTTGTAACATTTGGAGACCACTTTTCTGAATTCAGAGAGTAAATGCACTCTTACACACGGGACAAATCGATTTCAATAATTGGTCAAGTCAAAGCCATCGCATTCATTTCTTAATTTGTTCAATACGGCGAATATTTGTATCCAAAGTAACATTTTTAAGAATTTTATTATAACTTAATACAAATTCTTAAATAAAAAATATAAATCGTAATCAGATAAAGCAAAGCCTTGGCATTTGTTACCCGATTAAAAAAGAAAATCAAAATATTATATCACTTCTACGTCTCAATTGTTACTAGATAAATACGCAACCGATATAAATAACTAAAAGAAGTGTGACTTGCAATATCATCCACCATCTTCAAAGTCATTACAACTATTTGACCCTTGATCTGGTGCAAATAGTCATGCCATCAACGCCGCATTGTATCTAATGAAATCGATATCTAAATTGAAGCCATAAGCAATTCATGAAATCTGCACAACTGACCACGATCACCAGCCGGCGATCCAGTGAGCATCGATGATCGTGTCGGGATAATAAGCCGTGAAAAATGCAAAAGTTTCTTGCAGACTTATGTAATCGTTGAAAGTTGGACGTAAACCAGTTCTGCCAACAATAATAATTGTAAGTTGGCCCCTTGTACCCATGTTCGCAGAAAGTTTATTTTCTAATAGGGCTCCTGATGGAGTACGACTGTGATACGATCATGCGAAAACATGCTGCGCAATATGATTAACCGAAGACAATTACCGGTTCCCTCTTTATTGGCTCCTTAAAATTGTCTCGAGTTATTTATGGAGGTATCTAGAATTGGCCATAGACATTTGAACAATTGATCCAAAAATTGTATCGGCAAGAGTTTTATATAATCTTAATACTCTGTTACGTTAATGATACTCAATAGTTACAAAATTGCTTGGAATACTTTCCATACGCAATGATGTCCCGACTTTTCCTGGTTATTCCTACATGGTTACTGCTCGAAGTAAAAAATTCTAAATGACTACGAAGAATTCATGTGAATTGTATACACATAATTGAAACTGGGGTTCGCTACTATAATAATAATTATAAGAGGGACAAGCTCAATAAATAACATTTAACGAGTTTCAACGTTATTGGATTATTTGAGAAAGCAATCAACAAATGGAAAGTTAATAATATTCAATAGTAAAACTAAGTATGTGATGATGGAGTACTATTGGTTCATGGACTTGTTGTCTGGGCTGTAAACAGAGAGTAAAGGAGTTTGCAATAGCGAATGTTTTCCCTTCAATCATACATTAATCAATGATTGTGGGGAATTAAAAGACACACTGGATTTTGTAATCAGAAAGCACTTTCAAATCTTATCTTACGTCAATTGCGTGGGACAAGGCGCATCCTGCAGGCATGTTCTTGGCACTATAAGAACTGCTAACAATGTGGAATATTGAAAATCGGTAGTACATATAGGGGATTAGCCGTATAGTGGCCTCAATCGGATACATGCCCCGGTTTTGAATACTCTATGTTAGGGATGTAGGAGGCGTTAGTGCTTCATTATAATTAGAAACGGGTTCTGCCGTAGTCCTCTGTGCCATGTCAGCCGTCGAAATAAGCACACACGTTCTGTCCGTGTGAGCAAAAATCTTCAGCAGCGAAACTTTATTACTGATTTGTTTCTTTGCATGCATTATTGTTTAAACTACACTCTTTATTACGTTTTATTGTTGAATAGTTTTTATTTATTTGGCAAATAAAAAGCGCAAGTAAACCTATGAAAAAGGATAGTCGCCCTATTTACTTTTACGGATAGTTGCTCTAAGGGCAACTATCCGCAACTATAAATTCTTCAGCGAATAAAGCCAGATTTTTTTCTATTGATGGTTTTTCCAACTTACTGTGACTATAACTTGTTTTAAATAAAATAAACACCTAACTGTTTCATGCGTTCATTGTGGATGAGCAAAATACCTCGCAAGTATAAGCGAAAACCAGGTGTGGTGCCGCCCCACAATAGCTGATCAGATGTTCCAAAGTTTATATGTAAAAGAAATCGGTATACATTTCCTCAGACCTGTTTTATTAATGGCTGAATGAACATTTTATTCCATGCAAGCCGCCAGGAAAGGTATTACGGATTGCAGATGATCTTTCTTCGCATTCAAGTTCTGTCGGTATGCTAGAAACTGCTCGGAGCAATGATGTGATATTACTTTGTTTGCCTTAAAAAATATTATTATGCTGACAAACAATTTCATACGCACCAATCCGCAAAAAAAAAACTGAACCGGTACAATTCAAGTCAGCTAATAGCCATGGCTTGGATTCGAGCGGCTACTCCTGCCAATGCAATAAGTGGCTTTCGCGGCAGCTGAATCTGCCCAGCAATCGAAATGCTCTGCCTGACCCTGAATTTGCTATATCAGATATGGCAGTTGGGGAACTTTGCCAAGAACGAGAGTCTAATCATCTAAAGATGAACACAAATTAAACACTGTCTTAAATTTGGCTAAGCACCTATCGTTGTCATCGTTGAATCGCAGAACCAAAATCTTAAAAAAGAAACAACATCTAAATTTTTACCGCTGAGGTTGTGTAAATGGGCTAAACAACCTGCAGATATTTTTTTGGCTACTGGTGATAATTATTGCTAATGACAAAGTTGATTGCCATATTGTTCTATCTTTATGATAAATAATAATATTTTACTAATAAGTAACTTAAAGTTTGGATGCTATTTTTGATGTATTTTTGAGGCCATTCCCTTTAACTCGTACACGAATTTGTCTGTCTATTTATATATTTCTTTTTTACTATTTTCGACACTCTCGTAGACCCACTTTACGTCATCAGAGCGAGCTGGCACACAGGCACACAGGTTCATGTCCCGTGACAATTGAATCAATCAAAATTTGAACAGGAAACTTCAATGGAAAACCCGGAAAATCGGGAAAAATCATTTGAAAATTTGGTACAAATTTGATTAGTGATAAATCCGTTTAAGGAAAAATGCAGAGTTTTCAGATTTTTCCGATAAAATTTTCCGGAATTTTCCGACAAAAAAGTTTTATGAGCTATGCGGAATCATTTTTTTCCGCCCTACTGGCATCAATACTTTCTCTTCAACAATTATGAAAAATGGAGGGAAACTCATGTAAATTTTTAAAAAAATGTCATAGTAATAGGAAAAGCCTGTGGAAAACATGGAAAATCGGGAAAATTCATGTTATATGGGATCAAGTTGGAATACAGCTAAATAGCGCTTTTTAAAACATAATTTGAATTTCAGAAAACCGTTGCAGTACTTCAACGATTTGATACTCGAAAAATTTTTGTTTTCGGATCGGCACCAAACATGACTTAAAAATTGTTTTAAAATATCTCCATGCAGCACGTAATAACAATTTAGTTAACGTAAAAAAGGAAAAAAATAAAATAATTAAAAAAACGAGTTTTCAAACAAAACTGAGGCCAAGCCGCATGAAAAAGTAGAAAATAAAATTTTCTTCACACACAGAGGTGGACTCAGATTTTGTTCGCTGACAATCACCGATATATTTCAGTATGATCAATCAGAGGTAATAAGTGATTTGATTCATGAAGAGAAAGAATGTTCAAGAGAAATGTCCCAATCAAAAAATCTGAGTCCACCTCTGTGTGCGAAGAAAAATTTATTTTCAACTTTTTCATGCGGCTTGGCCTCAGTTTTGTTTGAAAACTCCTTTTTTTAATTATTTTATTATAGTTTAAAACATTAAAACTTAAAAGTATTTCATAATGTTGATCAATATTTTGATTAGTACTTATAACGGATTTCAGTAAATTATAAAGACTGATTAAATTCGTTTCTATCTAAAAAAAATCTTAGTGGGGCGTCTATTCCCGAACGAGGCAAGTATCCCATGAAGCACTTTTAACGTTAGGCTACTATCCGTTACAGTAGGCAACTAACCCATTTTTGAGAGGTCAAATAAAACAGGTTTTACTCAAAGCTAATATTAATTATGTTTATAAAAATTAGCTACTATAAAAGATCAAAGATCTATGTTGTGATACACATATTGCATTATTCTTACTAAGTTCATATTTTTAAATAATAGAGCTTTTTTCTAAAAATGAGGCAACTATCCGCCTTTTGCCCTACATATTGAAATTCAATTGTTATCAGTTCTGTTAAAGTGCACTGTTATGATTATTTTGAGTTAAATGAATTAAGACATTTTTTTTGGGTATTCTATTAATAAAGAACGTAATCAATGTTTTTTATTTATTGAATAAATGACAATGCCCTATATGTAATATGTGAGTGCATACAAACAGTGGTCGAGTGCCAGAAAAAGTGAAACACTGACTTGGTTCTATCAAAATCGGCATTAATTTGCTGTCAGAATGACTACTGGAATACCTTAATTTTTATAATGATCCCTTAAGTAAGGAACACATCCATCGATATCTTATAAAACATCAGGATGAAAAATAATTTTCTTTTCATTTCGTTAGATTTTATGGTTTTAAAAAAATAATTAATTTAAAATATAAAGCAGAGCAGAATCTTTATATGCTTTCCTGGGATTTTTGCAAGAATGTAATAGGCAAATTCAAGGCACAAAAACAGATTTTTTAATACAAGTTAGTGTTTATAACAGTGTTTATGCCGCAAGGACGCATAGCATCGGTCAGACCAGTAGAACTGGTAGATTGACGCATAACTGGATCAACTTTAGGGAGTAGTGTTATACCAAAGAAGGGTGTTCCTGTCTATAGAACTCAATTTTCTAAAACAAAATTGAATATTCGAAACTCCACAGTGTTTCACACCCAAAAAATCTTCTTAGGGAAGCCCTCAATTTTTTCTTAGAAATTTACTGTATATTTTATCATTAGAATATGTATGCATTTTTGGCGGCCGTCATCGGCACACGTGAAAGTATTGTATTGGTCACAAAATGAATAAAAATTGTGCCGAAACATTTGCTGTAAATTTCTAAAAAATGAATGCTTATTGCTTAACTAGCGTCTACACTCATCAATCAGCACCTGTTGACTGCAAAATGCATACAATTTCAAGGAAAAAATTGAGTCTTTCTCTACATCAGGTCGAGACATCGTTGATTTTATATTGGAGTGAGGCACTGCTCGGTCTCCAATACTACATACAAAATCTAAATAAGATATTTCCAGTAAATTTCTAAGAAAAAATTGGGGCTTCCCTAGATCAGCTCCAGGCTGTGGTGCTCATTATTAGTGGAGGCCATGAAGTTTTAATAATTTATCAACAGAGGTGGAATCTCGCAGATTCCACACATTATTTTTCATTGAGGCCAACCTACCCAATGTGCCTGCAATATCTTTGTATTATAGAATCTAAAAAAGTACTTCTGCCTACTCGCAACTAATCATGTTCTTGTCCGCGAGTAGATGAGCTAAGTATTTTCACAAGAATTTTCCGCTAGGTGGATTTGGATTCTAAGTGGTTATTGAAATATCAGATAGATGAAATTTGATAGAAAATGTTTATAAAAAATAAATAAAATTATTTAAATCATCGAGAACAGGAGAATTATTCAAATATAGATGTTATCATTATTAAAATAAATACGGTAAGAACTTTTAATATAATAAACATCGAACAGATACGAGTTTTTATCCTTAATTTTTCTAGGTAGTAGGTACTGCTTGCGTAAAGTAGTGCGGATATTGGTCCAGTTTATCATAGTTTTATTTTCAGTAGCCTTTTATGAAATTAATTTGAGTAATATAGTTAATAATCCTAACTATTTTCATACGGAACTTAATATAACAGAAACAAATAAAAATGTCTGAAATTGGAGGTTATGTTTTGTTCTTGACAACACGATCTTGCGTTCCATTCGGAAAGTGCTCGCGAGTACTTTACACAGGCCAATGGAACACAACTATTGATTTGAATTATGGAATTAGAAGCTCAAACATTCACATTACATAAAGTTTTTGTCGGCAGAGGCACTAGCAATGGCAAGATTTAAAATTTGTTTGGAATGATTTCCAATTTTTTGCAATGATTTCCAATTTCTTGGAAAGTTTGACAAAAATCATCTGATTCCATTTCTGCATAAAAAAGGGAATTGCGTATTAGAAGATCACAGACTTCAATATATAGACTGATGACAGCTCGCAAAAAGTGCAGCCAGCATAAATTATGCTTTTTATGTTGCGAAAGATTTGTGCTGTCACAAACGAAAAATATTTACAGAAGGGAAATTGTTACGCATAAAAGGAAATTATTTATTGCAATTAATAATTCATAGTAATATTTCACGCTAAGAACAAAAATTGTATGCTTTGACATTATTTTCAATACGAAAGTGGTTTTTGTTAATTTAAAAAAAATCTTATAGATGATTATATTATTCAGGTATTTGGATTAGCGCATAGATACTTGATCGATATGATAGATAATTCACCTTCCAACCTGGGATGTGAAACTTGTGGCTTTATTCTGACTATAGCGACTAAACTTATAACAAACCAATACAATGGTTTAGGTATTCTGACAGGGTATTAACTATTTTGCTCCTTTACTTAGGAAATTATAACGTAGTCGTCGTCAACAATTTTAGAATTATTCGAATATTATAATTTTACATTATTCTAATACTCATTTATTGATTTTCCATGATGCCAAAACTGCCGCTCCTCAAGAAAAATTAAGAATCTTACAGTAACTCTGCTTACTTTCGTTTTTCTGACTATCTAATGATATAAAAATCGACCAAGATTTATAGTAAATTAACTCAGAAGAATGTTTTTTCCGCTTATTCAAAAAGTTTAAAAATTGGTATTAATAACTCTAAAATTGTTTGCCCGCCACATAAATTGTTGGAACTGTTAATTTGATTTAAAAAAGGATACAGAGAATTTTTGCAATATTTATTTTTTCACGAAATTACATGAAATAAAAATTCCTGAAGGAACATATAAATTCTTAAGATTTCTATACAACGCAGATTTATCAATTCTTGAGATTCTTACATTTCTTATAAAATATAAAATTTATTATTAGAGCATTCCAGATGCGTTATAAGAAGAGTTTTTTTTAAATATGAAACGGGAAAAACGTAAATACTTAAAATATTTTCTGAATATTAAAATCTGCGTACAGAATTAATTTTTAAAATAAAATTCAAAATTTTCCTTCATTTTAGCTAATCATGGTAGCCCTAATTATGTAATATCCCGCAACATGACAGTAATGTGGAATGTTTTGCCCTTCTGCCCCACAGTTATGCTGGCTTTAAAAATTTTTTATGTGAAAGGCCCGCAGCTAGCAGTCTATATTATTGAAGTCTGTAGAGAAGATGGATGCGAGAAACTTAAGTAAAAAAAATAATGCATATGTAGAAAAGCAGCGATATTTGAAACCATATGATGTATGGCGTTCTTTTATCTTAAATTACCATAAAGCTGGGTGGAATAGCCACATTTGTAGTGACATGGAGAAGAAACTAATCGCAATATGCACCAAAACAACCCCATGCGAAATTAAAATGAAAATTAACAACATATTAAAAAAGTATAGATAAGTTCTATGATTGGACAACTTATAACTTTAACATAGAAATTTTAGAAAAAATGGCAATATTATAATCATGTGCACATAATAACTGGAAAATTTTGCGCAAATTATATGAACATCATGGTCCCACAAATCGCACTAAAACAAATAAAACAACATTACCTAAGGATATTTTGAAAGAAATTCAACCAACTAATTTAATCGAAGCGGATTCTAAAGAGGCTAAAGCTATGTTAAAAAAAGCAAACGAATTCGATGAAAAATGGCTGAAGAGAATTTTATGACGTTTAGAAATACAAAAAAAATTCTGGAAAGTGTAAAACCTAAAGATAAATAATTTTAAATATATATTTATAGAGCTTACATACCTGTATATTTCGTTTTTGCATTTCTTATTTCGGTTATATAGTGTTGTTGAATGATGTGGTTCAAATAGTTTTTGTTGACAAGTAGATATTTGACACTCTTCTAGCCATGTTTTCCAAATGGAATCGTGTTGCTCGATAAAAAATTATGTAGATCGCGAGAAGCCTCCAAAATTTTATGTACATTTTGTACTCTAACCTCTAAGCCTTTTCCCAGTCTACGAAATCTGGCTTTCAAATAACCAAAAGCATTCTCCACCACTCGGTGGCAATGTGATAAATATTTATTAAACATTTTTTCTAAAGGCGGTTGATCATTTGAGAACGGATATGGCTTCATTAGTATTTAAGATAATTGGAATGCTCAATCACCCAGAAGGACAAAATGTACATTCACACCTTCAGTAATTCTGGTTTCTTTGACAATTTCGCTGATTTCATAAATTCTTTTCAACGATGTATTTTTAAAAATGTACGAGTCGTTATGTCTCCCAGTTGCGCCATCATTTATATTCGTGAATCTACAACTGAACATTTTGATTAATTAGTTTAAGTTCAACCTCTTTTGGTGGCGCTATTTATGGCATCCATCTAAAGCAATTTTAATTGTATACATGCTTAAACAAGAATTATGCAATTTTTTCAAACACTTTAACGTTTTCCTTTATCTTACTTTAATTTGGCGGATATCTATTTAGGAACTCGAATTTCATTTTTGAAGAGACTTGTTTGCAAAACTGTAGAACAATTTTCCCCACTGTTGTTCTAACGACAACAAATAACTTCACTATCATTTTGTTCTCCGCGGATGATTAAAGTGCATAAATTGCAATAGGGATACGTTTTTCGAGCAAGATCGATTTCCTCATATCGCGCGTCATATAGAAAAGTGACCTAACTTAAAATTTTTCGTTTTTAAGTTAATTACACCCTGCGATTCTCAAGCTTCTATCATTTTGTAAAATCAACGGATTTCTATCTCTTTTTTGCAGCTAGATAGTGATAGTGTCACTTTGTGAGTTGTGACGATCTTCATTACAAACGTAAGTATGGTTTCGACATTTTAACAGTATTATTTTAAGTTGGCTCACTTTTCTACAAAATTAAATTTTATTCTTAAAAATTATATACTATATATAGAGGAAGTGACGGAGAGAAAACTAGTAAAAAGGTTTCGATTACTAATATATTTTCATTTGAAAGTAGCTTTTTTCAGAGAGGAATAACTACGAAAATTATGATATTATTGCAAAGAAAGATCAATTTGTAACAGATGTCGAACCATTTTTCTGTTTATTTTGAAAAACTAAAATTGTATAGTGCAATCATAAAGGAATAAAGTCAATAATGTTAACCATGGTAACTGCAAAAATTTCTTGTTTTTATATATTTTGCATACAATTTGGCGTTTTTAATTCATTTCATCACCGTCAGATGGAATGATATGCTTTCGGAAAGCATTCACTTGTTTTGAAAGTTTTGCGGGCTGTATAGTCTGCATGCTTGGAAAGTGTATGCCGCCATTTTCTGGATTAGGTATATGGCCGTTACACAGAAAATCGATGAATTTTGTGTAAATTTGTGAATGGACTATCTTTCATTTTAATTGAATTTTACAGGAAGTTTGGCGATGTTGAAAATAGTAATTTTTTGCTACGATCCACTTATGACCGAGATACAGTCTTTTACAATTTGAAAAATGTGGTGCTTAGCAGATGTAATTTTAAAAATACGTTTCTCAGAATGTACTCATTGCATCTCCGTGAAATAAACGTTATTTATTTTGGGAGGCGAGAAAAATTAATTAAGGTAATTTTTTCTGAAAATTAGGATATTTCGGTTATTCTCCAATATCTCAAAATCTGCAATCCCAATATTTTTTTTGTTTTTGTTTTTATCTCTAATGGGTTTTAGTGAATCTGTAGAAAGAGGAAAATGGAATTTCTTAAAGTTTGGATGGAGCTATTCTTTAAAATATATGTATGTAATTTAAAAAACTGTGAACGAAAATTGATGAGACGTGGTGAGTTATCAGATTATATACGGTATGTTCGGTAAATAAGTAGGATGAAGTTTGCCAATATATTCCTTGAAGTGTCCAGATAACACTTTTCTTGAGACTCGTCTCACTAAATTCACAGCTTCCCTCTTAAATTTAAGATATCGGGTCAAACATGAGCAATGATTGCAAAGAGGTCCTTTTTTCCTTTATAACCATAACTAAAATTTTTCCTTTATAACCATAACTAAAATTTTACATGTTACAAGTGAAATAGTTCTTTCAACTTGATACATATATATAAATATTAGGGTGGCGCAAAATTGTATGAATTTCCAATAGTGATTTTTTGGCTGTTTTGGACTTTCAGGAAATCTGTTTCAAACATTTTCTTTCAAAGCTGTTTAATTTGACAATATATATTCTTGAGTCTCTTTTCCATTTGAGGGAATTTATTTATAAACTTATTGCAGTGAGAGGTGTTTTAGAAAATTTAACTTTCCTATTTTTCATAAAATTTTTTAAAACGAAAACTCGGACCCGGAACTCCAATTTTTGATTTCGCGTAAATTTTTTTTGGAAGAAAAAGGTGCGCGCGTGTATATTTTTTCTACTATATCGTAATCTACAATCTAATTGATTATCTTTCTGGCGACTATAACTTAAGGGGTCGTGTAGCATATGAACTGTTCTCAAAATGCGATTTACGAAGGTGAAGCATTTTTACAAATTACAAAAAATTTGTGCCGACCCATGAAAATATCGACTTTGTACCTATGACATTTTTTTTTTAATATTTTTTGTTAAATTCTTTTTTATATAAGAGAAACTGCGGATGAATCTTTACGTGGTTTAATATTTTTTATGAATGTTTTAATTGAGCTCAATGCACGAAAATTATTATTTGTCTACAGAATAGTAAAATACTTAATCGGAATGTAAGCCATTAGTTTAAATAAAGTAATTAGATATATGTTTTTGTTTCATTTATTTATATCTTATAAGTTTTTTCAATTTGTTATTCTTTGCGAAATTATATAATCAACAGTTTTTTCATACTAATTGTTTCAATTGTTACTAGTACTACTTTAGATGTTGACATACAAGAAATCGGTGCACACCCTTATCTTTACTTTATTGCTAAGCTTTCACAAGCATAATGTGTCACCCTCAGAATTGTCCAGTTATATTAACTCCGAATATGCTAATCTTGTTGAATTATGTTAGTTACAAATGAAAATTTTGTGCGAACAAAACTGAGGAGTTAGAAAGAGATAAAATTGTATACTATAATCATACACTAAAATTGAATTGGAAATTCTAATAAAATGGTGAAACTGACAAATTCTTTACATTGCCAAAATTATACGGTACATTGGAACTCAGAATTTATGTGATGACTGGCTTCAGTAAAATAAAATTTGCTCAAGCACTAAATGGTGCCAGAAAAATTACAGGGAAAAGTGCTTGGGTGTCAGTACAGATCGGATAGATTTTGTTCGCCCCTTGCCTGATCCTCATGCAAATTCATTTTATAAGTTCCAAAAAAAATCTATGAAAAATCCTACAGACAAATCTAAAATCTCGCCATGCCTATGCGATTCTACTGCTGTGCAGATGCCCGAAATGCTTTGATGTACAATGCACACGAATACCTGAGACAACTTACAACTAGATGTGCAAAACTCCATATAACCCCATAGCACTTTTTGAAAGCTCTTTAACTTTTTATTCAACCAAAGAAAGCTATCATTGCGAAGAATTTATGTGGCATAATACAGTAAGAGAGAGAGGGAATGTGTAGAGCTTTCTATTAGATGGCCATTAGCTCGTTTTAGTTGGACCGCGTTTTTGTGAGGTTTTGCACATCTAGATGTAAGTTGTCTCAGCGAATACCAAGCATCACATAGCTTTTGCTTCAATTTCCAAATTGCATACTTCTATGCGTTTATGTTTCACTGTGCTTTTGAGAACAGAAATCGTGAGCTTTTTTTGGTGGTAACCCCCCTTAAAGCTTTTTTGGAAAATTTTTCTCTAAACCAATTTATTGAGGGAACAAATATATTCCTTCTCTACAAATTGGCTACTGATTTCACATCAACGTATTCGAGAGATATAAAACATTGCATTGAAGAAATTGTTGAAGTTACGACCGTCAGCATATTATTCTGTATGCAACCAAAAAATGCTACTATATACATACATATATCTAATATAATGAAAACCTGTCAATGGATATGATTTTACATAGCTGTAATATTAAATAATAGCTTCTCCACTTGGAAGAAAAACTCAAAGCTAAACAATTTTTGTTGTTGTTGAAAATTGCTTTCAATTTGATTAATTTTTAAAAACGTGCCCATTGAGAACCTATACCAAGTACTTTTTTTTTTAACATAATTTTCTGCCGACAATTACTCTTTACATATACCAATCGTAATCACATTGAACCAAACATTCGAGCCATACTTCAGACGCCACTTGACTCATTGCTATGGATTGACTTTAAATGACCAGCGTGTACTGAGTGCAATAAAAACCTTCGATTTGATAACTTAAATGCATAAACCTACAATGACCTTGCATACCTACTCTTGCAAATAAACTTTTGACGATTAAATTAGCCTCCACCCAACAACCATTGTCATTCCCCTTTCATAGCAGCATTATTCTTGCTTTTGATTCAAATAACACACGAATCACGTCAGTCAATCTTTTCTTTTTACCTCGGTGCTGTCCTAATTATGCTGCACAAGAGTCATATCCTTCCTATCGGTTGCAAATTCATTACTTGTTATTGATGATAAATGGCCAATTGATCGGGCTCCAGTGATATCTGAAGTGCATCAGGGTCTGAAAATTAATAATCTAATCTGGGAGCATGCGTCGGCACAATGCAGAGCGCCGAAGCACAAAGTACTTGTAATGAATTCACCTCGTTAATTTGCTATGAATTTAATTCAAGATTTATGGCGATATGAATGAGAGATGGGAGGCCGACGACGTAGAGGTTGGAGCTGCTTTTGGATGGTCTTAATAACTTCGATATTAATGAGCTTATTCGCAATTATAGATTGTGTTTTCAATATGCAAAAGACAAGGTTAATTAAGGAGAGGTGACAAGTTTGTGGTTGTATCTCGATTAATGCTGCGTTTTCGATTTTGCAAGACAAAAGAATTTAGGCTTCGCAATTTTATTCAGGTTTGCTCATTGCACGCCATTGTTGTCTAGAGAATTTTGAAGGCAGTCCTTTTGAAGAATTCAGTGTTGTCTGAAGATTACACAATGTATAGAAATCGCGCAAAGTTGGGAAGAATTTGAGTTATGAATTGGATGCGAATAAACAAAGTAATAGGAAAAGATAAAGTAGGTAAATGCTCTGTAAGATTTTTACAAAATCACATATGAATGCAGTGTGGTTTGACTCCATGTGCATACATAGCAACTATTATTTAAAAAAAATGTATATACATATTCTTACATGCATTATGTACAATGCTAGGATTATAAGATTGTTAAGCATATACTGATATCTAGAGAAGCATTGTTTGTATACTTTGACTGAATTGCTGCAGCTTAACATTGCTGGTTTCAGAGGCTTCAGCACAATAGTTAAGTTTTGAATACTGCAGAAAGTAAAATTTACCGACGCATTACGAAGTATAATGACATCATTAGGAGCAGATAATAATTACGATTCGATTTTTATTTGAAACAGCTGTCGAGGTGGTACTTTGCAACAAATTTTGATCACTTTATCTCACAATGAAGATAACTCGCATTTTTTCCAACTGCAGGTGATTCTTTCGAAGCAGCCATTCATTCATGAGGGTAGGGCTGCTCCTAAAAACATGTAAACTACGGTTGGCCGCTTCTATTGCGAATTTATTTTTGTGGCATGTTGCATTTCTCCCATACTTAATGTGTCTTATATTGAATCTATGGCACAAAACATTCATGAGAACTTACGGAGCGATTCTTAATATGCCTTTATTATTCAGGAGAGGAAAACGAAAGTGCTCTTGGTTTTCACTCGGGATGGCGACCATATGAGTCTAAAGTTTCATTCAGACTTTTATTTAGGATGCCAACGAAAGCCAAACTGACCTGAAACTGCAGAAGAGTTTCGTGATCTAAATTCAATCTGTTAAGAATCGGGTTCTTTCATAAATGTTGCCTGCAATAAACGAACAGTAATACTGTGTATGTCAAAGGGGTCACACTTCACCACCAACATGCGGTTCAAAGTTAGGCTGACAAGTGGTAATGACTGTCTTTCCTTACCAGTGCGTACTAATGATTGGTCGGTTGTTTTGTCCGGGTCAGTACACTAACTCAAAAGACCTGAGCCACCGTTTCAAAATCCTATCAGTCATTCGGTTACTTAGATTCAAGGAGACAAGAAATTGCTTTTCATGACTTATTTTTTAAAGCCATATTTTTAACAGATCTTAAATTTTTATTTACCAGGCTTCTTTACAAGGTTATGCATGCTACATCCTTAGCTAATATTTTTCATATTGAAATAAAAGCTTTGCTTCTAGTTCACAGTGTATATATTCCACCCAAAACTCTGTTTCGGCAGAGAAAAAAACAACAAAATTTGCTACTATGCATCGGGAATTAAATTAAAAATTTACTAGACCCTCAACTGCCAAATCTGGCGCCAAATCGTAGTTTTGGTATTTACCGCCACTTTTCCACATTCACAAAGGTACTTTTAGTTTTAGGCGTTGCTCTGACATGAACGATTCGGTGAGGTATGTAATTCTAGGGAATTAGATGATTATTCCTAACTGACTCAAATGATCCGAATGACCGATTTTTTTACAAGAGTCACATATACCAGAAGACTCGTATGATCTGAGCCACCATAATAACCGATGTTGCCCAGCGTGCTACATGCTTACTACAGACATTGGGTATCGATATCTAGATATCTATTTGAAATACCCCGTTTATATACGATGTGTTTCATCACATATCCCCAATATATCCAGAAAACTATTGGGTAAGACTAGATATTAATTCCTTCAAAAATTACTGGGTGTAGCCTGATCAGTACTTCTTACTTCTCGCAGCGGCATCTAGTTGTTAATATTATTATTATTACATATGCGTCAAATTAATCAAAAATATGTCTGTGCTTCCCAAAAAAAACGCAGAAGAAGACCCAGACATTTTTTGTTAACATTGAGCCGAAAACAGCAAAACGTTCACTGCTCGGGAGAAGAAACAAACGCCCAAAATAGGAAAATATTAAACTCCGCGAAAGCGGAGGAATAGCCACGTGTACAATGCAATGCAAGATGATTTAAAGAGCTGCAAGAAATTCAAAATCGTGTAAAAAATTGGACAAAAAATTCAGGATTGTAAGTGCTGTTTGTGTTACAGGATGAGATGAATATTATTTCACTACCCTTTCAACAAATTTCCAGGAAAGAAAAGCTAGAAAAGGAGCAATGGGCGGAGCACCACCTCACTGGGAGCAGTTGGAGGTATTAAACGAATACATCGGGCACCATAAAAGCAACGGAATTCATGGAGGAATCAATATCGTCAGATATATTGGATAATAAAAACGTGTTTTATTATTTGTACTTTATAATTTTTCTATTCTTAGAATATTTCGATGACATCTTGAACCTTGCCGATCCGGTTAAGCAGCTGGAAAATGTTTCCCACCACACCAAGCCCTAAACGTTATCACACTTCTACTCTCAGCTGACATATCTAACAAGTCCGAAAATAGGTTGATATCACCCCCACCTGCGACCTCATAACCGACCCCATCTACTTCATTCTCTGTAAGAAAAAAAAAATTTAATGAGCATTTCTTAAAATTTGTCGAAAGGAGGCAAATTCGTTCAAAGAATTTTATCTGGAATCAAAAGAAGCTGACGTGCAATATATGGAAAAAATTGCAGGAATAAATGAACTTTTAAAAGATTTTAAATTTGCACAAACAACTAATAAATTTTAATATATTTACTAAAAAATTCTTGAATAGCATTACGAGTGACATTTCCTGAAACTTCCATATTTCCTCCTGTGATAGGCCTGTGAGGCTGTGATTTCCTCTGTATACTGGTGCCAATACTTTTTTGAAAAGAAAGAATTAATAACAGTCAGGGACCATACGGAAAATTTAGTTAAGGTGATAATTAAGAGAAAAAATAAAAATTAAGCAAGAGATAAAGTGAAATTTCGAAATGGGGGATGTTAAGGGGTTGAAAGTGTTTTTTTTCGATTTTTGGCGAAATCTGACTTCCTAGTGCAAAATGTTCTTCGCGAAAGTTATAGATAAAAAAATATCTAAAACTTTCATATAAGTTGTTTTCCACATAACCTCCAATTTTTCGAGAAAATGGCGAAAAACCGATTTTTCAGTTCTTTATTCTTCTCTCTCGTAAAAATAATTCAAATTATATGAAATTTTGTGAAACTATACTTTTTTTAAATTGAATAAGCACAATTTTTTGGAATCTGGGAAATATGTAGTTTCCGATATATTTACAATTTTCGAAAAAAAAACTCAAAATCTTCCACGGAATTCTATATTGGTGTTTTTTTCGATTTAAATATTCTATACGGGCGCATTTTAACCGTTGAAATGTATATTTTAAAATGATATATATATGTTGATGGTTTATTTTTGAAGAAACCGCTTAAAATTAAGGAAAACAAAAAAAAGACTTTTCGGATCACGAATTTTTCAATTTTTATTTATAATTTACGTAAAAAATGGATTTAATTTCAGTGATAGAATTTACTTTAATGTATGATATTACTAAAATTGAATCATTTTAATAGAAGACAGTGGCAGAAATCATCCTGAAACTTAAAAGCACCGTACCGTACTGAAAGTCGTAAGCTGGAGTTAAGACTCACTGGTCCAGCGTGCAATTTTAATAACGTATATTTAGAACGATGAGTAATCTGTTTTAGGTATATTTGAATATTAAGTAGAACAATTAGTATATTGATATTTTTTTATAAAAATAAAAAATTTATGGGAAATTATAAGATTGTAATGAATTTTACATCTTTTGCATTGTGTTTGTTCTTCTTCTTCATCAATATAATTTTCATATTCCGAAGGATTTTCAAGATTATCGACGTCTTCGAGTTCCTCGATTTCAATATAAAGACTCTTTGCTAACTCTTCATCAGTAATCTGTTCCAAATCAAAAATGTCTTCAAATATTTCTTGAAGCAGTTTTCATTACAATTACTGCATAAAGTGGTACATTTTAAGCCGTACTTTCGGCAGCCACAACTTTGTTTATTACAACCACTTTCACAGCTGCAGCTAATACTTTTTAATAATTGTTCGGGATTTAAATCTGAACTCTCCGGGATAAATTTTGGGCACGAGTCTACTTATATGTGCGTTGTAAATATATAGGAAACTATATATTTTCAAGATTCCAAAAAAATTGTGCTTATTCAATGTAAAAAAAAGTATACTTTCCCAAAATTTCATGTAATTTGAATTATTTTTTCTCGAAAAATTGGAGGTTAAAAAACGTCTTCTCCTTTGTACTTTCCTTCACCGCAAGCCGGGTGCCATTATCAAGACAGGGTTGGTTGATATTTTGAAACATTACGATTACAGATTCGACTTTCACTTGGAGATTGTGACTCGGCAATCCGGGCAATTCCAGCATATTTAAATATTCGGTTGGATAGTTGATGACATCATCTTTGATTCTTGACATTCATTTCGTCGGCATCAATATGTTTCACAATTTTGAGCAATGTTTGAGAATTTTTTTCGAATAAGTTCGGTCTTTGATTCTGACAAAACAATGCAACCATTCGAAATGTTAACGGGGATTTTGCCATACTCAGTAATTGTTTTCAAAACACTTCTCCAGATTGGTTATTCTACCACGCATGCTGATAGTCCTGACGTGTTTCCAAAAAACGGACGACTTCAAACATGCATTAATTTCATCGGCTGGCATTGACGTGGAATCTCTAGCATTTTTTTTCCTGCAAACTTTTCCAAGAACATAATGAACAAAACAAAAAAAGGGATTACGCATATAGTGAAAATTCAAATTTTTGTGTAGCAACACCAAGAAGGCGTTAGCCTGATTTAATCTCTTTTTGAACATGTATTTGCAATTTTTATGGAAATGTCGTATACAAAATTTGACCTTTCCACGTATCGTCACGTTATTAGGCAAATCGTTTCAGCCGTTCTCAAGTGATCCGATTACCAACGAACAGCATTTCATTTTTATTTATATAGATTATACAACACTATTATTTTTGTTATACCTTATATTTTTATTTTTTTTTGTTGTGAGGCGGTTGTTATTGTCCATTATTACGGAAGTCCTTACTTTCTTCCATCTTTAGTTGTTGTTGCTTCCACATTCTTTATTTTATCAACTGTCTCCTGTAAATCCTAAAATCCGATTTCTGTTATGATTTCTTCTTCTGTTTCCATTCTCGAATATGTCACACAGCTTGTATTTTTATCCCTTTAAAAGTTTTGCGAATAACCTTTGCTGACTTTCACGCCTAGTTTTCTTGCGTTTTTCCTCCCTTCCTCTTACTTCCAAAATTGCTGTTTCTAGTTCTTTCCTTTGTTTTTCTTTTTAATATCTTTTTCTCCATTTTTCCATCATGAAATCTCCATTCAGAGTTGAAGAAACTCCCGATCAAAAATAAGAGTGCAGAATTGCTGCACATTTTTAAAGAAAAAACATTTTTACTGCAGTGCGTTTATCTAACATACTATTTCCCTTTTACCAATCTTAAGGACGTTTATGCACATTTCAGCAGTTCTAATTGAACAGTGTGTGCCAAAAAGATATTTAAAAATGTTCCTTGAAGAAATTGTCATCAAGATAAATTTACAATAACAAATCTCATTTAAAATATTTATATCTATCATATTATAAATTCTTTTAGATATTACTTTTCCCAGCAATTAAAATGCGTGATTAAAATATTCAGGTAAGTTAAACTTAATGAAAATATGCATGAACCTCTATGCCAATAAATCTCAATGAATTATTTGAATTTATGAGACTTGAAATTTCTCACGGTTTAGTCTGAAAACTATTCAGCTTAACAGAGGTGTGGTACAGAGGTCATTTTATTAGACTGGTATGCATAAGAATATTTAATAATAAGAACTAAATAAAAGTGTTAGCAATATATTGAGTAATACAAAATTTTTTTAGATAACACGAACGAACCTTAAAATTACCAATGTAAGCCATAAAATATTCTACAATTTATGGCGTATTTTCTTTGAAATTACTTGTTGTCCTTCTGTCATTTAAAAGTCCTTTCAGATTATAACAAAATTACTTTTACTTAGAGTCCGAATGATTTGTCAACACGTAGAGCTCCTACCTTCTTTGTGCTCATCTTCCAAATGCAGTGCAGTAGAAATTGTTTACTTTAAGTACTCGTTTGATATCATATTTCTGTCAAAGTAGAAATAAAAAGGACATCTATGGGCGCATATAAAATGAATAGTACTATATGGAAATTTTGTTTCGTATCAAAAGTCAATGCACAGCGTTTCAAAAATGAGTAAGTTTAAATAATTCTTATATAAAAGAGCTACACAAGTTGTGCATGTTAGTTACCTGTATTTTTTCCTTCTTGTCCATCGTGCCATCCTCACTATACATTGAAATTATGCTGCAAACGAATTTCTTTTCATATAGGTAGGCACATTACAGAAATGAAATAGAGATGTTATGCACTCAAATTCCACTTGAAGTAACCTAAAGGATTGTGTTCAATTGTGTCAGACCCGGTTAAAATCGAGTAAAGTAAATGAGAATGTAAAACAATCACCCTGGGATACATAAATAAATTGTAATAACACAACATAAAACGTATGAAGAACACAACATACAACCTGAGAAACAACATACTTGCATACAGATATAACATGTTCTTTGAAACCACACTGAATTCAATGAGTACCTACATATAACTAAGTTAAGATTAAGTTTGGCTAGATTTAGTATCATTTATTTCTTAGACTAGGAATAATTTCTGAATTATTTTTTTAAACGATACAACAACATATGCATTGTCAAAACGCGATGTGAAGCAAGTATGTAAGTACCCACCCGAAATCTGAGAACAAAACAAAAATCAAAGTTTGGTAGGATTTATCAGTTTTGTGCAGGATAATTTGTTGAGAAAATTAATTTTAACCATAATCAATCTCAATCTCGAACAACTTCGTTTTACGGCCATTTCATGACCCGGATATTAAAAACGCACGAATAGCGATGTTCCCAGCCCAAGGAAACCGTCGCGTCGGTTAATATTATTAACGAAAATATATTTAGATTAAGAAATTTTATATCCTGTCAAACGGACTGTCAAAATAAAATTTAAATCGATGACGATCCAACGAAAGCTAATTTTAATAGGATATTCAAATATATCTATCAGATTAACCCATTTGATCCCGAGTTATTTTTTTGTTTCAAAATTTTGCTCGATCTGCCATTTTTAATTTTTTTCGTGAATTTTTTCTTTGAAATATAAAACACCTATGTTCACAACAAGCTGGAAGAATCAAATGGCAAAAATTATTTTTATGCTTAACGGCTTGTCTATTTATTGGAAATAATTTACATTTATTTGCAGGTGTCTTTTGTTGCGTTATTGCAACACTGGGATAAAATGAGTTAAAGGCCTTCACAGATCAACGCGTGGGAGCGTATTTTGGTGGGACTCAACGAGAGTGAGAAATTATGAACCAATCACACTCAGCGAAACGGGAATGAATTCATCCCGTCGTTCTTATTAAAAGTATGATATAAATTTTAGTGCTGAAAGTATGATATAATTTGCTATCCGGATTATCTGGAATAATTATAATCTGATTTCTCAAACCCGGGAATCACGGAAATTTGGATCCTAGTATCCTGATCAGTACTATCTGGATTCGAACTATCCGGATCTGGGTCTGATTGTTCGAATTGATTAATTCGCCTAAATTAAACGACTTTTATATACACATGTGGTATAATTTTTCACAGGGTAGTAGCGTACTTCAATCCAAGTAAAAATTTGTTGTTGTATAGAGGAGATCGTACCTTTAACACCCTACAAAGAGACAACGTTTTTATTTTTTACAAAACCACCAAAAAAGAAGGCTCTTACTTATGTGCCTAAAGTTCTCGAAGTTCATAATCAAGATCCGTGCATCTTTTTTTAATCGATATTCCATACTCTATGCCTACCAATGGTATATATGTCGTAGATATTTGACGTAACTCAGCATTTCACGAAAAGTCTAGACACTTCATGGAGAGTAGGCAAATAATGTAACGGTTTTGACTTAGCCCCTTTTTACATTATGTATCTGAAATTTATAGTCATATCAGCAAATGCTAAAAGCGTTTACGCCGATACTGTAATACCACCATATATAACCCAATACTAGGAGTGGGAGATGGGTGGTGGAGGGGGAGGTCGCACCGAACCCTTCGACACACATACACGCGCCGCGTGGCTAAGTCAAAACCGTTACATTATTTGCCTACTCTCCATGAAGTGTCTAGACTTTTCGTGAAATGCTGAGTTCCGTCAAATGTCTACGACATACCGTTTACTTGCAGGCAACCATTCAAATATAAAATTTTGATGCTTCTAAATCTTGGTATCATTTGCCTCAATTTCTCTGACTTCGAGTTGAATTTCCAAAAAATCTAGGATTGTGATATAAGTTTCCTTTTTCTAAGTCAATTTTTTTAAATATTTCTCACGGTAAGTATATTGGAATGTCTAGAGTGTGGACTGTCGCATAAAACCCAATGGTTTAGCTTATGTATTAAAGAAATTATAGGCAAATAAGCAAGAGTCTTCTCTTTTTGTAGGTTATGTCATATCTCTTTAGGGTTAAGAAGGGGATCTCTTTTGTAGAATGAATGTTTTCTTTGATTGATATATGCTACCATCTTGTGAAATATTATACCATATGGTGACCAACAACCTATATATATGTTTTTTTTTCATTGATTAGCAAGCTCGGAGTGTGGGATTATCACTATCATCAACCTTTCAAGATTTCAACAAAATAAGAGCTCAAGTCGAGACAATGAAGATCGCAACAAGCTTAATGTTCCCATTTAGTGATAACTAGGCATCGGACTATATGCATTTGCATGTTTGCATATGCAATTGCATGAAATTGAATTTTTGCAACGCTATTGCATATTATAGTATTTTCTAGTTTATAATGCATAATTCGGCAAAAAGGTTGAGCTTATCAATTTCAAATGCATTAGATAGTAGGCGAGTGTGATATACCCGACGTCCTTGAATAGCTAGAAACTAAAAACCTTTCTCTTTATTTTCAATCATAGAAAAAATGGTGGATCTTATCCATACCCTTCCGCACTCATTTTCGGTAAAACTCTAAAATAAGTTAGACACTCTTCTTGCCAAAAATTAATTTCTATTTCTTGTGCGTTTTGTTTAGTTTTAAATATTACTGCTAGTATTGGTTTAAATTGCTTTCTAGATTTAACTCGAATGTTGATTTAAACAGCAAAAAAATTATCACTAGCAAAGTTGTTTCTTTTTGATAGTGCATATTTTGGCCTTTTTTCGTGGTTATTTGCATGCATATTCTAGGATTTTGATATTGCGTATAATTCGATGTCTAGTGATAACATAAGTGATTTCATCTCAAAAGTAAACCAAATGTGACATTTTGACTTGATAATTGCAGTTGGTAAATTAGCATTTATTTGTATACATTTGTAAACTCTCTTCTTTGTTCTTCCTACAACTCTTAAACTCCCACTTTGGTAATTAAGCCAGATGAGACTGGAATCATCTGGTCTTTTAGATTTCGTGAGCTATACCTGAGTGACCAGCACCCAGCCACCCTAACCCAGATTCATTCGTACTCCATATACGTATACATTATCCATCATTAGCTTTAATCAACAAATTAACAGCACACACTAATGAACGCTGTTTACATTTAAAATCGTTCTTAATTAATTAATTATGCTCTATTTTCCATACACACACACATACACATACATATACTTGGTAAAACTAAAAGCTGTCAGACAGCGTTATATGTGTAGTTTCAATTTAATTTAATTTAATTTTATCACTTAGATATTATTATGTAATTGATTAAGAAATTATCTCCATCTTACCCGGGAGACTTTCGCTTCTTCGATACGGTCGACAATTTGCATATTTTAAGTAAATTAAATTTAAATTTAGTAATTAATTAGACAACTTAGTAGTGATGTACCAGATTTTACCGTATATTATGCGATAACGCTACTAACTTATGTTCTGTTCATGAATGCAAATTAACGTGGCTAACTACATTTACTAATGTTTTCCTAACTGGTGAAAAACTGGCTTCAAATTTACTCTAATGTGGCAAGAATTAGTTTTAATGGTTCACTGAATTCGAGTAATTTTGTTGCTCTCAAAGTGTACCAGCAACTACTTAAAATGTGATTCCTTTACGAAGTCATGTAAAACATTCGCAATGAAAACGACAGGTGCGAAATGAGTCGTTACTTTTTCGATTTAGATCATGCTGACTTGCATGTCTAGAAATTCTATTTTTCATTCTTTGTGCAAATTTTAGATCCTAGAGTGTGTATTTAGTAGGTCCGTATTTGGATCACGACTCTCTCAATCAGATGAATGATAAACAATTCAATGCTCCGTTCCACTTGTTTACATGGTTCTTATTGATTCTTGATTACCTCAAAAGAATTTAATTGTTAATGTTAGTACAATTCCTAAAAAATCGGAGCAGGTGACTGCGACTACTTGCTGCACAGCACTGCAAATGGAAATCGTGTGTTAAACTTTATATCACGATCTCAATGCAAATAACGTTTCCGATTAAAAGATTTATTATTTCATTCCGGTGAGCGCAAATATTCTTGAATGTTATGCTTCGATTATATAGCGGTATACTCTGTCGTGACAAATTTACTGTTTATTTCGATTTTCATATACCAAAATAACCTTGGCTAGCTACAGTAACTGTTGCATTGCAGTGAATGGTATCAAGAAAATTTATTGGCTAATAGACGTACGTTTCCCATAGTAAACTAATAAAGGTTATAATAAATGACGTTCCAGAATCCATAAATTTTAGGAACGTGATATCAGTTTTTGTTTTTGCTGATATTTTTAAGAAAATTTAAGTGATAAGGTTTTAAGTTACTTTAGAACTTGTAGCTAAATAACTGTTTGAGCGATAATCTAATAACAGTGATTCCATACCAAACCGGACAACTTTCGCATGGACTCACTTCGACTTTGATCAAATTTGCAGTTACGATGAAGCATGTAAAAATATTCGACAACATCTCCTTCTTCCATTTAGTGTCCATGTTTTATATGGAACCGGTAACCCTGCAATACTAATAAAAAACTTATTCCGGTTCCCAGCAGAAGTAATTTTTCCTTAGCACTTAACTCTTTTTGCAAACTGGAACAGTGTAGAACTCTAGCAAACATTTTCAATGAATTTATTTTGAAATCTCTGAACTTAGCCATTGATATCCAAAAAATTGCGCACATGGCTATTTGGCTTAGGTTTTTGAGATATGTTTTTTTTTATGTTTAGTTGCTTAGGAGTGTACTATTGAAAGAAAACTATGATATAAATATAGTATGGCCTGGCCTTCCTGAATTATCAATTGGCAGCCACATCATATGGCATATTCCAGCTGAAAATTTCTTTACTTTCCAATATGGAACTATCCGGAAAATCAGATGAAATAAATATTTTTAACCGAATGCTTGCACTATGTTTCTCGCAGAAAAAAAAACTCAAAATCAATGCGTAAAGAATACACCTTTTGGGAAGAACACACATTGCTAATCTCTTTACCATGATTAAAAACTGTAGGCATTACGATGATAATACGATTTTAATCATCATCTATGGATAAAACTGAATACATTCCGTATTCTTACAGCAGATCTCAACAACAGCATGATCGCTCCTGGTTTAACGATAAGTGCAACCAAGCAATAAAAGCGAAAGAGTCTGCTTTTCGCGCCTATCAATTGAATCCATATCCGGAAATGAAACAAGTCTACAAGACTGCACGGAACACCTGCAAGTCCATTATCCAGAGAGAAAAATTTCTTTTTGACCAGAATATTAGACAAAGAATCCTGGCGAGCCGCAAAGGTAGCAAAGGCTTCTGGTCCTTGGTCAAAACCATCAGGAACAACTTCACCAGTTCCTCTATACCTTCACTACTTAATAATGGTGAAGTGATTGTTGACTCCCTGGATAAAGCTAATATTTCAGCTGCTAGATTCGCTTCAAATTCTTGTGTTCCATCTACTTCACAAACACCTGTTTTGCATCCACCGTGTCAATGTGTACAAGAGCCAATACACGTTCGTACGAGGGATGTGTTCAGGGTCCTTAAGGGGATCAACGTCTCCAAAGCCGCAGGTCCTGATGGTTTTTCGCACCTGTTAATTAAAAGCTGTGCCTCATCCTTGGCTAAACTTCTGCGCACACTATTCTACTTGTCTTATTCGACAGGAAAATTTCCAACTGCTTGGAAGCTAGCTCACGTTCAGCCTATTCCCAAGAAAGGAGAGGGGGGGGGGGCGATCCTTCAAATAATCGACCAATTGCCATCACTCCGATTTTTTCAAAGGTTTTTGAATCTATCATTAACTCAAAATTAATGAAGTATCTAGAAACTAATCATCTCATCAACGATCGCCAATATGGCTTCCGAGCTGGACGCTCATCTGGAGACTTGCTGACCTTTCTTACGGAACGTTGGAACCGTAGTCTTCACAATTTTGGTGAGTCTAAAATCGTTGCTCTAGATATTTCCAAAGCCTTTGATAGAGTCTGGCATCCAGCTCTTTTAGCCAAACTTAAAGCACTTGGTCTCTCCCCTCCTCTTCTATTATGGATTGAAAGTTTCCTATCTAGTCGCCAAATACGTGTTGTATTAGATGGCGTTACGTCTGAACCGCATCCCATAAATGCCGGTGTACCTCAAGGCTCTGTTATCTCTCCAACTCTCTTTTTAATTTTCATTAATGATCTGCTTTCCCTTACTTTCAATTCCATCCATAGTTTCGCAGATGACAGTACTCTTGATTTCGCTTACTCCTTTGACACTCTTGCGGAATCCAGGGGGAATGCCGCATGTGTTAAACGAGATTGCATGACTAGATCATTGAATAACGATCTTAACAGTATCGTCGCTTTGGGAAAAGCAAATCGCGTCGAATTCAATGCATCTAAGACCCAGAGCTGTCTCATCTCATTAAAATAAGATCATAACTTAACCACACCCGTTTCTTTTGATGGAGCATTAATTTCTGATTCACCGTCACTAAGCATTCTTGGCATTAATATTTCCAGTAAGTTAAACTGGACAGATCACATCTTCTCTGTTGCCAAAGAAGCATCGAAATGTCTTGGATTTCTGAAAAGGTGTAAGAAATATTTCTGCCCGTCAAATCTAGCGCTCCTCTACAAGTCCTACATTAGACCTAGAATGGAATACAACTCCCATATATGGGCCGGGGCTGGTAGCACAGCCTTAGCTTCATTGGATATTGTCCAAAAGAGAGCCTTCAAGCTCATTGGCGATTTGGCAATAACTTGTCATATCGACTCACTCGAGCACCGCCGCAATGTTGGATGCCTTTCGCTCCTTTATCGCTATATGCATGGTCAATGCTCTGATGAAATATCTAGTCTAATCCCTTGTAGAATGATTCCTGCACGCAATACTCGCACTGCAAACCGAGCACATCCTTTAACCCTTCAAATTACTTTCGGCCGTACAGTAAAATTCCGTGATGCTTTTTTATCCCGAACAGTGCGAATGTGGAACAGCTTACCATCTTCTGTTTTTCCTCCGGCATACAATCTGAGGAAGTTTAAGGGTGACATACATCGGCACCTCCGCCACTCTCCTCATATCCCCTAATCCTTTTCCTATCTCCTTCCTGCCATGCTGTGCTTTGCATCATAGGGTATCCCCTGAGCTTGGCTTAATAATATAAAAAAAAAAAAATCTGCTCCGAGTACAATAGGCGTTAAAAGCAGCACTCCAGAATTTCCCATTTGACCGTTGTCAAAATTGTTCTCGTTACAGTACTTCTCGGTATTTCTCATCAACTTGTGGGTTCTAGCAAAGAGTTTGCTTCGCTATACTTTTATCGTCATATCATAAAAATTAAATTTAATTCAATTTCACCTTCTGCATTTGATTTTATTATTGATCCAGACTTGGTCGGAAAATTTTCGCACTTCTTCGTTTATGATCCTGTTTTGTCAGAGAATTTTGTGTACAACGCAAATATCTACTTACAACATTTTGCAAATGGCGCGTGTTATGAATTAGGAAATCTCCTGTATTTCTCAACCATAAAGCAGCACTGAGTTCACCATATATAATATATGACTATGCAGAGTATTTCCAGTTCGGAGGTCCATAGGGTGGAATTGATAGTACTTACCTAGGCAAAGAAAAAAATGTATGGCAGGGGAGGGGGTGGGGTCATCTCAATTCTTTCGGAGTTATAGAGCGAAGATTATGAAAATATCCTAGTTTTTCACACAACACCCTCTAACGTCCTTGTTATAGAACCTGAGAAAGTGTCTTTTAGGTGAAATGAACTGTCTAAGCTTTACAACGAATAACGAGCCATTACTATACCGCCTTATGTTGCTAGTTATAGGACGTAGAGGCAAAAGAAAATTTAAGATGTTTACTATTTTTTTTTTGTTTTTTTTATTATCGTCATTAGATAAATTAACGAAATAATGAATTTTAAAAACTGGCTTATGTCAAGGACGGTTGCATGTTGGTGCGAATGTAGGATAAAATTAAGTGTGACATTCTGAGGTTTCCAAATCTTGCCAGAGAAAATGTAGCGGTTATCAGGCATTTTGGCGGGAATCAATAAAATATAAAAGAAATAGGAATTTTTTTCATTTTTTTTTTTTATTTTTGATGTCCTATAACTAGCGAATTGAGGAGGATTGAGTGATGGTTCAGATACCAAGCTTAGACGGTTTTCTATCAGCTGCATTGGTTGGATAACAGGGAAGGGTGTTTTGTGAAAAAACTATCATATCTTGTTAATCACCCTGTAAGTCCGAAGCTACTAAGATAGACTCTCCCTCCTAGATAAGTACTATCACCTCCTTCCCGATGGGCCTCTGGGCGGGAGCGCGTATATAGCCTATTTTATAAAACTTATTAAGTGCAACAAATTTAATAATATGACAAGCTTGTCAAATTTTAGTTCAGCCGAACCCTGATATAATCACATGAATCAAAAGAGATTTGGAGCTATAAACGGTTTCTGATTACATCAATACATCGATTTTTTTGTTTTTGAAAAATGTATTCAAGGCAAACATATTTTACGATATGGCTGGTAGCAAATGTTTCATGAAAAAGCACGTTAAATTACTTTACTCGATCAAATGCAACGATCAACCAGATTTAAAAGTTGCAGAAATAAATAGCAGTTTTAAATTTGTTTAATGTTTACAATTTCCAAGGCGCATGAATGGCAAACAGGTTGCCACACGTTCTAGTGTCTTTTTATTTATTTTTTTTTCATCCCATTTTTTTGGTATTGGTATGCTGCTTTTTTGTGACAATGCTCACAGGACCACTCTGTAGCTATTCTTAGAATGGTGCCCTGAAACAATTTGAAAGTCCTTTTTATATTTTTCGGTCACTTTATGGACAACCGTATTATACACTCATTCTCAGTGCGAACAGAGATGAAATAATACCACATGTTTTAACTTAAGTGATTAACCGTGATACGGTAGATAAAAAAAATTGTTAAGCTTAACTGACTTATATTTAATAATACTTTTTCACAGAATATCAATTTTCATCAGTAAGAAAAAAGAGGAGTATCTCTATTTGATCTAACACAGACGCGTAATGAAAATAATATAAACAGCACACACATTGTTTCCATTCATTTTCAGTTGAAAACCTTCAGCCAGAATTGCAAATAAGAAAGTCGGATATGAATGAAATGCCCACATGTTCCATAATATCAAAAACTTACTTAAAATCAAACTTTAAAGATGGTGCGAACACAATGGCTTAACATTTAATGCCTGAGTGAAAACTATCCATTTCGTGGAAGGACAATTGAAGCGAGACACGATAAGGTTCTCTCAATTATCAAGTAGGAAGGTGAAAGAAAGCTTCACGCTTATTTGTACCGTTATTATTCTTAATAATAACTTCCCTGCCCGGAAAGCGAACTCAAGACCATAACTTCGGAATTTCGTGCAATAAAAATATACGGACAGATGTAGTTTGCAGTTAATCGAAACCAAAGCATAATTGAATCTTTTAGTACCGCACTCTCAATTTTATCGGCGATGGTATTTATGTTTTTGGAAACACGAATTTTAATGATTTTCACCGTTATTAAATGGATCAGCTGAAACATAACTACACACACATTGTCCGTACATAGTGTATTTTAATTTAGCAAAGGGAAAGCAGTAATTGAAAGATCTTATCATACGATAATTAATTTATTGTAAAATGTTTCGATTTCGCTAATTTATGTAATTACACGGCTGACCGTTCGTACATAATATTTATGAATATCTTCTCCGTAAATCAGTTGAACTTGAAAAATTTGCTGAATTTGTCCAGTAGATATGTTTACACATCGCATCGTGTTCCATACTTACATATTTTTCAGGGTTGGTGGTAATCTCATTATGCAAAACGAAGGACAATTTTCCCGAGTTCAATCATACAAAATTATCGCTTTCGATCTGAATTGGGTGAATAATGTTATTATTTTTTTTTTGTTTTTCTCAATTATTTACGATGGAATTCTCCGATATGTTTTGAGTTCCATGCGGTAAAATATTATTTGCTTCCTCTTGAAAGAATACGCGAAACATTTTCTATGCTATGTGTTTAAATCTGCTTAGCGATTAAGATATATATTGAGGTGTTAGCATGTGTGACGTCTTCGTAAATATTACCTCTATTTCTTTTATAAATAAAATATTTAACTCATCCGTTTCCGACTTACAGGGTAGTTATTCATTTCTGAATGAAATATTTTTTTAACAATTCTATTCGTTCTTAAAAAATCAGTGGGATTTTCAAACAGAACCACCGAAGTTGCATTTCGCAGTGTTTTCTTCAGTGGTCATAATTCCATGGCCCGTACTATTACCAAACTCAATAAGACGTAAATTCCAAGAACAAACAAAAATTGTACACACCTGCTGTCAATAAGCAATGCCTTCAAAGAATGCTTAGACGTTGAATCGAGAAGTATTACACCAATACCACCATATCTTTTGCTCATTGGATATAGGAAGCGAATTGAGTTTCTTTACGTGACTGTTAAAATGCAATATTCTACATATGGGGAGTTTAGGTCGAAAGTTTAGACATTTAGACATACGAGTCTCAATTCATCCCAAATTTCAACCATTTTCTTCCATGGGATGTTTTGCAACCTCTTATATTATTCCATCATCATAATATCGTTTTTATTAGTGTTGTTGGTGATAAATTCGTTGGGGTACTTATTCTGGTTCAAGCTCTTAACAGTGGCATTTATTTTGAAGTTTTGGGGAACACCTTTTATACGAAATTCTAAAATTTAAAAGACATAATCGAGTACCAGTATATTCCTGCAACTATTATTATAAACCAATTGGATCTTTTCTCTCCTGGAGTAATGAAGGGTACACTTTACTCAAATCTTCTTAATACCAAAGAAAAATATGAGCTAAGTGCATGTTGTGGATAAACAGCTTATCCACAGACGACCTGCAGTCTGGCAGTAACATATATTTTATCACTCGGCTACTCAGACCGCCATCAATGATGCCTGCCTATCCGAAAGAATGGCAATATCTTTCCTTTGATCTCCATATCGAAGGCTATCTTTGCTTCGAATGGTGTGCCTCCCAAATGAGTACTCCGACCCAATATCAGGTTCAAGAAAGTAAACAATAGCACCGGCATCCTCATTAGTGTGAGACCCGTCGGTGAAAACTTTTAGAGCGGACTGACAAAGGCTCGATAAGGCGTTTCCCTCTACCAACAAAACCGTTCCAGGAAAACTCATAGAGAAGTGACCTCCAAAACGTAGAGTACCATCGCATCAACGCATTCGAGCCCGAAGCCTTTCCCGTTTCAGCCCTTATGCCAATGAGCAAAGGGAAGAACCAGTCCAGCCGTCCCCCAATATCCTCATGAGCGCAATCTGCACACAGCCGTTTTGGTATCTGACTGAAGACAAAATCCAAGGGTGGCCGATTAAGTAAGACGTCAAGAACAGCAGTAGCCGTAGATCGCATGAAGGGTGTAATTCCCAGACAAGCAAGCCTTTGCAGGCCCGCCAGCTTCCAAATCGTCGTCTCCACTTGCATCCTCGGCCACCATACACATGTTAGAAATGATTTTACAATCGAGGTGTACATCCAGTGCACAGCACTCGGTTTCATGCCCCATGTGGATTGAGGAAAGACCTTCATAGCCCAATGTGAGTCTATTAACAAATTAAAATTTAATAGTCGCCCTGTAATTCCGAAATATTTGAGCTTGGGGATACATTGACCGCTGCCCTAATCTCCCTCTATTTTTATTGCTGCCTCGGGTGATATCTATGACTTTCTTCAATTAAGAACATTCTGAGCGTAAAGTGGATCACCAGGCGATTACAGTTGGTAGTTGTACTTCATTAACTGATTTCGCCTTGACACCATTCAAACTGTTTAACTGAACTGACCTCTTCATATCCCCTTTACTCAATTTACTTCATTACCGCTCTTTAACTGAACTCATAGGTTACTAATAGATCCCTTTTACGCAATTTACTTGCTCCTTTCATTATAATCCATCAAACCATGCCGTAAGGAGAAAAGCATCGTCCTCGCTATCTTCAATTTACTCTGTGTTTGTCAAAAGTATTTTGCGCACAAAGTTTAACAAAACTTTTGATAACTCCAAAGCAGAGGATTGTAGAATTTCAACCTGAAAAATTAGTGGACGTCGCGGGATTAGAGGAACAGTGAACAGGATACATCGAGACATAGGATCGGTCGGACGTGTTCTTAAAACGGTCTGCACGGATCTTCGAAACTATAAAATATTCCTGTACGGTGGAAAATTTTTATTTTAAATTTCAGTAGGCTAAAATCGGAAAATTTACTTGGGTAGAGTAGTTAAATATTCAACTTTGCAGACGACACACTAATATATATAGCAGGACAAGACCCAAGTAACATTTCCTCTCTTTTTATACCCTAGATGAAATCTATGGGGTATATTAAGTTTGTCACACCTCGAAATAATGATGTTAGAGCAAAATGGATTGGACATCCATATTAAAAGGTATTTTGATTTTTGCATGTCCGTCCGTCCGTCTGCGCGCGTATACTTAGAGAGCTGAAATTTTGTACACGGACTTTAAAAAAAAAGTAAAATTAGGTTCGATAATGAGACAAATCGGGCACCTCCTTCTTGGTGTTGCCATATAAAAACTTGGGGTTTCAAAACATTTTTATTGTACCAAAAACTTCTTCAGAATGCGAAATCCTATAAAATTGATTATAATCGTTTTTTCTGTCCGACAAACCGTTCTAAAATTATATGCGAAAAACCACTTCAAAAATCAAACTTGCACAGAAGGGTGATAATACGAAATTTCATACGGACTTTTATCTAGGGTATCATAAGAATTGGTCTTAGACAAATTCTAGCTTTTTTACTTCTATTGCTTTACCTTATTTATGCATCTAGTTCAGGTCGAATTTACATCTATTCGATGTAAATTAGGGCACCGACTAATTGTGGTTAAGTTAAGATAACCTAATATTTACGTCCAATTTACAAAAAAAAAAAATCACACGAAACAGTATTGAGTCTTTCTTTTCAGTAACTTTCCCTTTTACCCGGAATTGTGTTTTCAGACACAAAACAAAAACAGACTGAATATCATAAACTGAATCCTTTACGCTCAGGATCAGTTTTATTGTTCACCTTCTAGTGAACATATCGTTGAATTTGTGTAGTACAGAAATATTAGCAAGATAGTGAGTATATTCACTGAGTGTTCTTTTCCGGTGTTTTGCATGTGTAGATTTAGATTAAATAAATCCTGTGTACCTATGATTGATAAAAGATCAATATTAAATGTAATAAATTGTTGTTAAATAGTAATGCATAAGCGAGCTGATAATTCTACTGATACGCAACATAGTTTTGCTCTGATGTTTATGAAGGTGAGCGGATGGTGTTCTCCTTACACTGTGTTCGTTAGTGTGGTGTTCCGCTAACAGACAAAAGCGTTGTTTGTGGTGTTCCGACAATGTTTAATTGTGTCTGCGACTGTATTGATTCAGAGGAGTGGTTCGCCTATGCCTCATCTTAGTTTTTCCTTTTGTAATGGATGAATCCTTCAGGGTACACTGCTATTTTTTTAAACAGATGAATTTCAGGCAAGGTAATTTAAGAGGAATAAAGAAAAAACATCTCTTTGATGTCGGGCTATGATATTAGCAATTTTACTTTTACGTGGGGCCGAATTCTGTAACTCAGAGAATTTGGGAGATGAGCATTTTCGTTTTCCCCGATGAAAACTCCCTAACTCTCCATTCGAGATTCTCTAACATAATTGGGGAGTTAAAGAAAACGTAAGAGGTATCGAAATATTGAAGGACGGCTCACTCTGTGTGGGAGGGCCGTAGAGCATTGCTGTTTTTTCCTGCGGATTTAGGGTCTAGAGCTTTTTTGGAATTGGGAGTCGTACCACCACCCAGTGGGGGTTGTTCAAAATACATCATGTTTGGTATCAAATTAAAGAGGGAGAGGCGGGTAATCCAGTGGTGTAGTTTTTTTTTATCATTTTAAATTCATAACTGACTTTTTACCGCCGAAAGACGGATTTTTTGCACTTGGGTCATATACACACCAAGTTCCTATATTTTGCATATATTTCTTCCGTTCTTTGTTTCACATCCATTAGTACTCTGATGTGAACATTTTTCTCCTGGAATGTGAATTTCCACATCTTACCAGCTCTTCATAATGATGAGTTGAATATATGTTCATTTTGGTACCAAAAAACGGCCATTTTTTCATCTTAAGAAAGACTGACTCACTTCTTTTGCAGTTATCTCCGAAACTGTTTACCGGACTCAGTAACTATTTACATATCTAATTAGGGGACAAAATGTAGATGCAATCTCATCCTACATATAAGCTTTAACGTGTATATTTAAAAATTTTATAGCAAATTGACCATTTTTGCGTGAAGTACAATTTATAGCGGGTGCCTGGAACCACAAAAATCCTTATTTCTCTGTAAGTATTGCAAAGATTTCCATAACTTGTTTTTGTGAACATAGCCAGGGTATGCAGTAAATCCATAATTCAATTTAAAAATCCTGGGTACATTGGTACCTTCACAAAGGACAATAAAACCAGACAACACTGTCAGTTGAGAAATCTTTTTCTTACTTATCCACAACTAACACAGTCGAGAGTGGAATAGAGAGTTTGATAACTCTCAATACAAATTCCACGAGTTACAGAATTCCAAGTGGAGAGTTAAGTGGCAAAAGAACTCTCATTTCCATTACTCCAAAACTCTCCGAGTTAGTTAATCCGGCCCCTGGAAATATTATATATTTTAAAAGGCAAAGACATATACCTCCTTACACTAGTAAAAATATTATGAACAAGGCACATAGCTCCAACTTCAGTGATTATGAGAAGTATTGCTGTGGGCTTATTCAAATTTAATTCTCACAGCTGCTAAGCATTAAATTTAAAACGAGAAAAATTTTATTGATAAATATGGAAATAATTTTTCGAAAAGCACCAACGCGCTTTAAAAATATTTTGTATTTAAAAAATAATAACTTAAAAATTTTTGTAATTATTCTTTGGTTCCCGATTTAGAGCATTGAATTTAATTTAAATATTCTTTAATCGCTCTGAAATTAAGAAAAATTCATTTATTTGGGTTTTTTTGTAGTAACTATGGAAACAATTAAATTAAGGTATTATGCAATTTTTCTATTCATTCCTTTAATATATGCAGCCATGTTTTGTTAAATATATATGGCGCATGTTACATTTCTCGACCTAGGAATTTGTTTGACTTTCCTTACACGACGAATTTCCTGGATAGCAAGAAGAAATAACTAAATTTTTCGACTTTGAGGACAAAAATCCGTGTTTAGGTAATTTTTTGTTCAAAGGTTATGATAATTGTTTCCTATAAATAAATTTCGACTTAAAATAAGGTATTTCGCCCTAAATTATGGAATTTCGCCTTAATTAGGTAAAAGAGATTTGACAATTGAAAGAATTGAATTGATTTATTTACATCTCAAAAATAGTAAACCATGTGATTAGCATCATCATTTAGATACAAGATTTGTTGAAAGGTAATAAAGTAAGGTAAGTAAAATTTAGGTAAAAGTAAGGAAATTTGCCTCAAATTTAGGAAATTTTCCTTATTTATTTCCCTAATTTTCCTAACTCCTACGAGGTAAATTAAAAAGAAATTATTATCATTTTATTATTCCTTATGGCCAGTTTCACAGTCTGAGTTTAAACCAAATATTTAGTTTAAAATCGACGAATGCGTTTCACAGTTTATTTTGACAGTAGGATTGTTTGTTTGTATGAAGAAAATAATTTCATCATGGATTTAGATTTAGACATTTTTAGCGATTAAGAAGATTTTTTTGAGTTAAATTTACAACTCTGTCGACGACTGAGAGTAATTAGAAATCGGCCAAATCATTTTAATGAGTGGGACGACGTTGATTTTTATGCTAGGTTCCGTTTAAGTAAAGAACTTTGTCATTTCGTCTTCGAATCTATTCTTTTCCGTTTTCTTGTGCTTTATTATATATCGTTTTTTATGCACTAGGGAAGGTCAACTTCACTTATGCTAAAATTTGCATCCTTTTTGAATGTTGGCATATTTAAAATTAACAAATATAACTACATATTTTATATTTTTTATTTCTGATCTGTTTCCTTTTTCCGGTTGACAGATTAATTGATAGAAAAATTGCTTCACAATGGTGGCGATAACTAATTTAATTCACAATTTAATCAGTACTACCAACGTTAATAAAAGAATGCACTGTGAAACCCGATTTGGTTTAAACTACGTTTAAACTTAGAGGATGGTTTAAACTAAACCTTGGTTTAAACTCTACTGTGAAACTGTCCATTAATAATTAACTACAGAGTCGAGATTACTTTGAGGCCTTAATTTAAGGAATTTTTAAGTAAAATTTCCTTCCTAATTAACCTTAAAACAGAGTGGCCTTGGAGGTTAAATTTTTAAGTCTAATTTACGTAATTTTAAAATAGGTCGATCGGCCCTCAAAAATTGGAAATTCAACCTCCAATGTTACTTGGGGACATTATTGAGGCGAAGAGACTATATTCCAAGAGGACCTCAGTGAACTTAGTGAATGGTTTAAAGCAAATAAATTGAAGTTAAATATATCAAAAACTAAGTAATTATTAATTAACGGTGAAGGTAATTTGAACCTAATGGTTACGGAGCAGATGATAAGCTTTCAAAGAAATTAAGTATTTTGGGATCGTTATTGATAAGTATATAAACTTTTCGAAACATATTGAATACCTATATCACTAAAAAAATAGCGAACAAAATTGACTTCCTAAGAAGAATTAGAGGTAACTAATCAACTTATATGGCGATCAATGTATATAACACTTTTGTGAGACCCCACTTCGAATATTTCTCCACAATTCTTTTGATGGCCGGCCAGCAAATATTGAAAAACTGCAGACCTTACACAATGCGAATTATTCTCAGATTCAGCAGATGTACAGGTATTACATTAATCTTGGAGACACTGAAATGGCTAAGTGTAAAGCAAAGAATAGCTGCGAAACTTTTTGTATTCATATGCAAAATAAGACACAACACGCTACCAGAGTATTTAACTGGACAAGTAAATTACGTGTGTGATATACAGCCGTATGAACTGAGATCTCCAAACGACTTCCGACTGACACCTTTTCGTAGTTCAGGAACTTAGAACTGCATAATTTTTAGAGAATTGCGTATGCTTAATGAGCTGCCGGATAGACTAAAGTACGAAATAAATTTCAGAAATTTCAAAAAGAATTTTATATCTGTAGCGACGCGTCAGTGCGCCTTCATCATTTCCTTTCTGAACGCTTGACCAGCCACCAGAAAATCGGGCAATTCTTTTTTCTATATTGTCGGCCATTAATGCTTTGCTAAAAGTTCGACGACAACGTCGAACGATGTCGTCATCATTGTATTTTATACCATACACTGCCATGTTATTAGAACCCAAATGACAACGTTTTTTCCGGCGTTTTTGTCGTGTCGCTCACAATGTGTTTTAGCCTTAAGCGTGGAAAGTTGTAGTTAGGTAGGCGTTGATGGACAACGAAAATTAATTAAATATAAGAAAATTCATTCTGATGTCAGTCTTGATACGATAAGGATGTTTGTTATAAATTTTAATTATTATAACGTTGTTTTTTTTCCGGAATAAAAAGATGAAGATTAAATACCACAGCAGCAAGAGGCTTTTGATCTGTCTGGATTCCTCAGGAGAGTTGCGTTTTTGCCCGCTCCAGTAGCGGCCCCACATTTTGTTTTACTTTCAGGCTCTTCCTTTTAGGACGGGTCGAATTCCGCTGTGCTTCTCTAACACTGCAGCTAATAGTGTTACTTGCGTTTTGAACGGACAAGGTCCACAACGTTGCAATTACCGTTGTGCGGGAAGAATATTCAACGAGTCCACAACGTTGCAACTATCGTTGTCCTCCATGAAGCATATTCGACGAAGTCAATATTACATGACATCTGCGTATCAAGACTGAAGCTACTTATCGCAACGGTAGAAGTCGTTTTCGCCATTTATAATTGCTGCAGTTGCTTCAAATCGACAACACTAATAACGTCTCAACTAACTATTCAACAACGAAGAGTATTAGCGGGAGACTGCGATACATTGTACCTGCCTGGCGAGACTGTTTTAATCTACCACAACGATAGAAGTGTTCACTTGACTTTATCAGTTTGACATAGGGTCAACTGGTCAATTACGACCATTGATCATTTATGCCCTTTATGAATGTTACAGCTTCTTTTTCAGACGAACAACTCGAACAGGATAGCGACACGACACTTGTCGTACTCGCACAATCAATATCTTCCTATTCAGTTGTTATACAGACGATAACGACACTCATCGTATTATCCTAATCAAGATTTCTTAATCCAATTGTTGTTCTAACAACTGTGTTGTTGCTCTCACTCTGGTTTGGATAACTATCGCAAAGTATCCAGTGTAGTCAAACCACACTACAACCCTTCATCAACATCCACCCGCTACATCAAGATAGCTAAGACGTAGCGAGGACTTCTGACTGCAACTAACCCAACACAATTCTTTCCGAGTCAAGTCAAGGCTACCAACGTACGCCAGGAGTCAGGCTTTAACTTTGTGGTATCTAAAAACCACTAAATATCTTATGTAAGAGAGAAAACGTAAATTACTGTTGTAAAAGTGGCTTTGTTAAGCTAATAAATAATTATTATTATAAAAACCTTCGGATTATCTGGACAATATGAATCAAAATAAGTTAACTTCATTACCTAATTATTTTTCTTTTTTTTAACTTTAATTTGCGCCTTCATATAATTAAAAGACAATCATTTCTGTGACGCACTTGCTTAAGATTCCACCAAACATTAGGTGACTTCCTTAAGTATATAAATATTATCTGCATAGTTACCTAGTAATTTACATAATCATGTTACACTTTTGTTCCATTTATTCATTTCCTCTTTGTGTAATACTCGTAAGTTCAATTTCTTGCAAAATTTTGGAAATAATCTCAGCCAAGCGTAAAGGTTTTCTGACATTCCATCGTCAAACACAATATGTTGTATAAAGCGTTTTTTTCTTCATTTCTCGTTGATCTAAATGTTTTTTAGTCAACAAATCAATTTGGTCGTATGATTTGTTGTGCAACGCTGCAGAGATCATTATCAGAAAATGGAACCAAAGCACAGTACATTAGGCCGTTGAGAAATTTATGTTAGAGATGTCAATTAGTTAAACCTAATCAAAGTTGATATTTCGTGCAAGCACATACACAAACAAACTATAATCGATCAAGTTTTTCAAGTGTTGAGTTGCACGTTTTTCCTTCAGTAAAAATTAGAAAAAAAAGTAAAGCGAAAATATTCAGCAGAAATGCATTCCTCTCTTAAGAACAACTTTCAGCAGATGCATTTATCAATAATTTATGATATTCGGCTGTAGATGTTATCCGATTAGGTATTCATCGGTAAATCAATCAATTATACGTGCTCGAACTGCAGAAATATGATCAACGCCCTTATCGTAAGCCATCTGCGCAGGGAAACAGATTAAAAAGAGAATTTTCGTGCAGAATTCGATTGCCAAGAAATATTTTCCCAACGAAAGTATACAATTGCACCGTCCAGAAGCATGCCAGCACCTGATTGGACTATTAAGCTTTAACCATAAATAAGTTCCAAAGATAATATCACCCGCCATCATAGCAACAGAGTGCCATTAAGCTCACCTGGCCGGCCGAGAAATCACTCAGTAGTCACCGTTTTGTGTAAAAACATCAATAATAATACATTTACCGGGACTAATGTATGTCGTGAGGCTCTGGCGTCCATTGTTGTCTATAAATTCAGTCACTGCGGAGACAAATTTCATGTGAAAAGCTCTAATAATAGTATTTCATCTATGCACTAATACTGACATTATTGGACAGGCGTTTACTGGGGATATGTAAATTAGCTGCAATTCCTAGAGAATTTCGCCCTAGTTTCACGTGGATGCAAGTTTTTCTAAACTTGAGTTATGTAAGTTTGCTCGAAGTAGTGTACTGGTTGGCAGGAAATCTGTAAAAGAAATATTTATTTCGAAAGATCAATCATTTTTATGTCTTCAGCTCTAGTTTTAGTTTTTAGATTTGCTTTGAAGTTAAGTGGATAATAAAAATGTGCTAGTCCTTAGTGAAGTTCATGAACTCTTTACTTGATTTTATCAGTTGAACGAATGATTTAGTCATTTTGCATTTGGTACCCACGTGTGGTGAAAATTGGTTTCAAAAATCATTGGAATTTTTCGGGTTTCAGAAGCTTGTGCAAGTTTGCCTAGCTTTTTGCAAATATGTTATTTCAATTACCTTAAAATTTCTTCACAGTGTCTCCGAGATGTTGATCCATCTTGAATTTTAAAAGCATAATTCATAGTCTTTCTCAACCTTTAAATTTAATGAATATCACAAAAACAATATTTCTGTTTTAGTCACATCATTAACTTCACCACAGAATTCTATACATAATTACTACGATTTCTGCAAGATTTCTTGTTCACTATGTGATTCCGGGTCTTCCTAACAAGTATAGTTCATTCAAGAGACGTAAAATGTATAGGGCAATCCAATTACAATTTCTTCTCTTTATTATATTGTATGCAAGTCTACACAGTTTTCGGTTTTACAGACAAAGAAATCACAAAATGTTGTATGCTATAAATTTCGCAAATTTCGCAACTCATACTGGGTGGCCAATAATATGGATTTATGATGACCGATAGGGGTACATGATTGAAAATGATTATTTCTTTTCAGATCTAGATGAGGTATCTGAGAGGGGTTATGGTCTTATCAAAACGGAGCCAAATCTGAAACAGCCAGAGCCTCAATCGACTTCCTCAGAACACATTTGCCCAATTAATTTAATTGTTAAAATTCAATTTTAGATATCTGTATGATCTCTATTACAAAGATTGCAGATTTGGAAAAAAAATTAGCTAAGAGTTTTGGAAGAATTTCGGCTGAAACTCGTGATGTAAATTTAAAAACAATTTAATAAGCTCTCAAATTTGCGAGCGCACTCAAAGCTACCTTCTGGGAAATTTTTTTATTTTTTATTTATTATTCACACTTTGTATTTCAAGAGCGTTTGTTTGTAATAGTTGTATTTCATTAAAACCTAAATGTACTGAGAGTGAACAGGTGTCAAAGTTCACCATATAATTTTCCCGACACGCATTTTACATAGTCATAGCAGTTCATCCGAGAGCTTAGCATTATAAGAAGCTTCGATCACCTAAGTAAGGCAGCGAGTTATTTTCAATAACAATAAGGGGAACTTTACCGGTTCCAAACTTCTGTGATGTAGCAGAATATATTTAGACTTTTTATCGTTAGAATTAAGGTCGTTTATGGTTGATTATTTATCTATCCACTTCAGATCACTACTGAGCTAAAAAATCCCTGTTTATATATTAACATAACGTATAACTTCCAGAAAGTCATTAATATTAAGTATAAATAATAGTGGTCCTAGAATTGAGCCTCGGGGGACTCCCATGTAAAATTTATTGCATTAGAAAGGCAGTTATTAATTTTAGTAGGATGTGTTCCTCTAGAGAAAAGGCTATTAATAGCTGAAAGTGCGGATGTGGTGAAGTTAAAATTCAAAGTAAATTTCTACATTGATTTACTGTGATTGACACCCATTTTGAAAATATTTGGAAACGTATATTTTTACTTGAATTCCCATGTTATAATTATCAAATATTTCACGAATTTCGGACTGAAATATATTTGAAAATATTTGCGTATGTTTTCACAAATCAACATGTAATTTCTCCACGTGACTAGCTACGATAAAGACTTAAATTTACTAGATAAATAATCCTTGGAACTTTCCAAATTTTCCGCTCCTCTTATGCGTATTGAAGTTATGACTCAACAATTCTAAAATTTCGGAATTTTAACTCGTTTTTTAATTAACTACTATTTTTATCAAAAAACAAGTCATCAGGACAATTTTTTTATCTTGTATTTAAGAAGCCCAAAAAGTTAGCTTTCAAATGACCTATTACACTCTCTAAAGTGACCTTTTCCGCGTTTTTGTGACCTTTTTCTTGAACATATCCACCGAAAATGGCTTAAAAGGTCGACCTCAAAAGGTAATTGCCTACTTTTACTGGATTTGCTTAAGAAAAAGTACAAAAAAACCCAGAAAGGGTCACTTTTTGGGTAGAGAGAGTAATACGTCATTTTAAAGCGATGCTATTGGGCTTCCTAAATCCAGTATGAATAATTGGTCCTGATGACATGTTTTTTGAATAAATAAAAAAAAACGAGTTAAAATTAAAAAAGTTTTACATTATTCAGTCATAACTTCAAAACGCACATGAGGAGCGGAAACCGTTGGAAACTTCCAACGATTATCTATGCTACCGAACTTTACATCTACATCATAAGGTGTAACATGGGGAAATTATAGGCTGATCTGTGGAAACATATCCAAATAATTTTAAGTCCCGTTATTATCTCGGAAATAGTTAGCATTTCGACCCACCACCCATGCAATTATTTGCTCGTCTAATATGACCTATCCATAACATTCTAGTTTCACACCACTTATGGGACACCCTGTATGTCATATAAGCATGTCAATTATAGAAGAAGCCCTTCAGGATATGTCAAGATTATTTTTCGATTACTACCGAAAATATGAAATTAATAAAATGCCTACTACTTCTTTCTTACAGGAATCCATAAACCTTGCTGAAATTTATATTCTTTGTAATCCTACGCGTAGACATTTTGTAGGATACTGCTGATATTTTTCCATTGAAAAAGATCCTGAAACTGGTATAAATGTACATAAATTAAGTAATCTAACCAATTTAGAAGAAAAAAAACGATAGCCTTGGACCGGCAAGTTGATATTACTTATTACAAATTGTAATTATTCTATGAATGCGTGAACTTCTACTACTTCCCTACTTCAAAATACACTAATGATATCTGAGAAGCATATTTTTAATTTATAAAATACAGAAATTATGTCGCAGAGTTGATACGAATCTTAATAATATTATTTGGGTGCGGCATTGATTTATTGAATTCTTGTTAACACGTTTTCATAGACTCACCACTTCCTTTCATTCGACCAACAGTGTCTGACTTTTTATGCATTTTCAAATCAAACTCAATCTGCAATTTTCATGTCAATTATATGCTGAAGTTGTACTTAGTTCGGTAGGTAAAACAAAGCAAAAGCGGATCAAATTAATTGCCAGACACAACGATCAATTAAAGAACATGCAAAGCAAAAAAAAAATTTCGACAAGTGAGAAACTAATTTTTACACCTTCGGAGTTCCTGCATACAAAAATATTTTTTTTTAATAATTAATAGATGACCTTGTGCCAAGAACTTGAGATCGAGCAACTGGAATGATGTAGCATGAAATCGACTCAAAACTTAAGCTTTTGACTTCGAATCGACTCCAATCGCTTGATAATTGGTAGTTATAAGCCGTAAATTATTCAGATGTTCTCCATCTCTTGCCGCTATGGAAATTATCTTGGGTTAAGCTAAATTTATCAGCTTAAGATAAATTTGACTTAACCCAAAGAAAATTTCATATTCACTCATGCGCAGAATGTGGTTAATTGGATGAAAATGACGAATTTATCCCCAGTCTGGCACGAATTAGAAAATTAGCTATATTTTGAGGTTGATGTTAAGAAGGATATGGAACTCATATCTAAAAGACCTAAAACTTCGGTTGACACAAAATATACGAATCCAAATTCAGTAAGAGAGCTTGCCGAAATCGGATCTGTTAATTTTCTCTTACAACATATTTCATATCGATTGGAAGGGATTTATGAAAAATAAATTTTGTGAAAGATTTCTAATTTACATATTATCTACATGAATGCAGACCGCATTTCATCAACATAGTCACAAGAATTTACTCAAAAATTAGTCATTGAAAGTGCCCTGAAAAGTGCAAGATATATTGCGCCTGATTGCAAAATATAAATCTCAAGGCCGGTTGTAGCTCGTTTAGGAGGTTATAGAAGCCGCATGAATTGATTAGACAAAATTAAGCCACTTCGTAGTGCTAATGAGACCAAGAAATGTTAATAGTTGCAAAGAAACGCAAACAAGGTAGCCAATTGCTAGCAATTACGCCGATGCAATTCTACCATTAATAATTTTTGGTTTTAAATTTTGAAGTCTTATGGGTTTTATATACGAAATGTTTGCATGCAATTGGTTTCAATGGATTGAGATTATTGGTTGCGACACAGGAATCAATATTTATGTTTTCCTTTTCGTGGTGGTGTTTTTTTTTTATTGAAAACAAAAATTATTTCATTTTCCAAAGAAATATAGGCCCACATTTCCATTTGTATTAATGTTTGCCAAGTTTTTTAATTTGCATTAATCTTTACGTATTAGTGAATCCATATCAAATCTAAGTCCCCTTTTGAGTATTGTAGGAATGTGTGTCTGTATTTAGGACTAACTGCACAAGTTTTAATTGTAGTGGTAAAAGTTAGGCAGGGGGGGGGGGGCAATAGGTTAAGCACAAATCGGCCGCATTTCTACATTGAGGTTAAACAGTCCCAGAATTTCTGTTGACTTCATCAACATCAACTTTTGTCATATCATTCACTGCGAACTTGGTAGAATCGTTTGTACTTATCAGTTAAGCTAAGTGCTTAAAGTTCTAGTTGGCTGAGTTGAAAATAAGGGATCCTCTTAAATAAACGCGCTATATGGTTGAAGACTTCAGAGAACATCGCGGTTGTTGTAATTAGTGAAGCTACATGGTACAATGCAGAGAACAAAACTTTGCTCACCTGTACAAATTGGATATTCTAGTATAAGTTCAAATAAACAATGTAGAGGTCGCCCTGAATTGCAAAAGTATGGTCTTACCAACGACGCTCTAAGAATACTGTCTGAAAGTTAGGCTTGATCACTTGTAGCAATTAAACCGAAAACAAATTTGTATATAACAAATAAGAAACATTTGTCTTATAGACCAATTCCTATGATACCCTAGATGAATGCTCATATGAATTTTCCATAGTACTATGCAAGTTTGATTTTTCAAGTAGTTTTTCGTATATAATTCTAGAAAGATTCGTCGGAAAGAAAAAATGATTATAACCAATTTTATTTCATATTCTGAAGAAGTTTTTAGTGCAACGAAAACGTCTAGGACTGCTCATTTTCGTAGTATACGTGAAATTCAAAACTTTTTATATTTCAACACCAAGCAGGCGTTGCGCGAAAATTTTGTCTGGCAACTCTATGAAGGAGTTACCCGATTTGTCTCATTTCCGATCTTAATATTACTTTTTTTTTAAAAGCCCATGTGAAAAATTTCAGCTCCCTTACTACATGTGCTCACGAGTTTACGTGCGAACGCACAGACGGACAGTCGGACATCCAAAAAACAACATCTAGTAGGGAACCTATACTAAAAATTTAAATCTTTCCTCAAAAATATTTCATGTGACACGACGTAACGGAAGGCTTTATGTGTAAAACATTATGCCAATAATAACAATTGTGTCATTTTTATTACAGTTTTCAAGACAATTAGTGTATCTAAGTGCTCATATTCTTAAACTACATTATATGGACTATAAAATAGAATTAATCAAAATGTGTAATGTAAATTTATATTACAAATTAGATACATGTAAAATCTGCCTATAACTACGAATTCCACTTCCAGCTTAGTTGCAATATAATCTAGTCCTTACATTTCTTTACAATTAAAACAACTTTTTCGATGAGTTTTATGGAAGGCGTTCTAATTGTGTGAATGCAAAATAACTAATATTCAAATAGCCTCCATTGTGAATATCTGTCACTGGAAATTATGCTTGGTACATAAAGATTCATTACAATTACGTTGGGAGTGTTATATTGATGAATAAGAATAAGAGACTCAAATTTGAAACGTTTACTTTTAAAAATAATGCTTTTATTATTTGTTTTTGTTTTCTAAGTGTTCCCATTTTGCATTTTTGTATCTTTTTTTTTTTCTTTTAACTTTTTTGGGGCAGGGGGAAGAAAGATCTCAAACACGTAGGCCAAGGGGCCCATTGCTCTAACCTACTAAGTAGGAGAAGCTACAGAAATTGACAGGAAACTAGGTGAAAGGATAGCACGGGACCGTGTCAAGGAGGGATTCGAACCCACGACCCCTGGGATAGCAGTCGGCGTGCTAACCAACTGATATCTCTTAAAACGGAGGACAAATATGTCATCCACACATAACTTTTCATTATACAATACCTACCTGCTTTCTACATTCTAGAAAAAAAAGGTGTCTAAAAACCTTTTAGATATAGAAACCATAAGCAACTAATTAAATTTATAAGACGTCTATCGATCGGTAAATATTCCCTATGATTATCAGGATATTTCCTGTCTTAGAACTGTTCGTTAGTTTATAAAAGTAAAAGTAGAATTATTGCAATTTATCTCTAGTTGACCTTAATTCTAGTTCGAAACCATAAATTATACTCTTGAAAATCAAATCAATCTCAATGAATGCATTTAAGTAAGTTAAAACCTCTAGTAAGTGATAAAATCGACACCTAAAATAATACAGGTACCGTTCGTCAAAACCGTGTGGCATGGAGAAATAAAATGGATGGCTGGACAGCAAATATAAATGAAGCGTAACTAATTTCATTATATCTCTACTGAAACGTGCATAGGCCTGCGCATGCCCATCACGAAATCATGCAAAATTTCGCGTTTGATTCAAATATCGAAATTCGGTTTCGAATCATTTGAAACAAAAATACAGATGTAATGAACCGAAAAGTCATTAAAGCCTACGGCTACCACGAGTCCAGTGTCATAACTTAACTCAAAATTAGCACGAAAATTACATGTAAAATGCACGACAAACCGTTCTTATCGATAAAGGAAGTACAACCGCAAGGTGGTATGGCAAGATTTATCCCCTGTTTTTGTGCCTCCTGTCTTATTGAGATCTTCACTAAGATACCAATAACCTACATTGCTGGTGTTAGTCTAAAATAATATTATTAACTTGCAATTAGGAATTCTCATGACCTCGTCCATTAAGTTCGATAGCGTGCCAAAAACGTCGAAAAGACAAATGACTAGCGCGATTAATTACTTGACATTGACGACGACGCCGCCACTTTGATTGAGGTATCAAATATACAACCGGGCAGTACCAAAACTTGCCATAAATTTCGCAATTGAAAATTCTTTTCTCAGGCAATATTCGCGCCAAATGCCCTCATTGTCAGTAAATAGCGGTATCCGCCTGTCCGGCGGATTCAATTTAACGCTAGTGTTAAAAATTGTTAAGTTCGGAAAGTTCAGCATTAGATATGCAGCAATTACGACATTTTATCAATTTACTTCAATAATCGCGAATTTCTTGCTCCCGATCGGGTAATGGTTTTGATAACGAAAAATTCCAGTTTACGTGATCGAATTCTTGCACGAACTTTGCGCTGGCGTGTCGGCATGAGTTGCGCGGACATTCAACTTATTTTTACATACATAAGTTAGTTAGTTTTCGGTGGAATAAGTAAAAGAAATAGTAAAGGAGAAAGTGCAGGGAGTACTTGTGTAATAATTGTTAAGTTGGGTTTTCCTTTGGAAGTGAAATTAATTGTTACAGACTAAAATTCAAACCGGAAGGAAATAGAATGAATGAATAGATTCGTTGTCGGCATGAACTGTGGGAATAATAATTTTTGGATATATCAATTTAATAATATATGCTTTTTAATCGAAATCGATTCGGGAACTCCCTCATAAAACATCTTAGCTCATCTGATGAAAATTATAAGACCCTTGTCTTAGCATTTTAGTCCTATACTACTTGAAACCTTAATTTTTACCCAGCATAAATTAATGTCCTGTTCCGGTTTTTGCTTTAAAAATTTGCATTTCACTATGAATTTTAAATTTAATGTACCCTAATAATTAACATGAGTTCTAAATTTAACTTAGGAAGTTAACTATTAACTATAAGCAGTAGCGTAGCGTCTTTGGAAGAAGGGCAAGCATTGCTTCGTCTAGGGTTTCTGATTTAATTAAATTAAAGCAAATAAAGAAAAAAATCCAAAAACTGTTTTCCCTGAAGGTGTTTTATTAGTCTTTTGCAGTAAACTGTCAAAGAGAAGCAATTATAAAATCACCTCTCGTCTGAAAGAAACAATCAAATACAAAACAAGCGAATAACTTCCAACAAAAAGTATAGCATTCGAACACATATAAACGTACCTATAATCTCACACATCATTGTTGCTTATTTACGACTTACAATGTAGCTACACGCAATAAGGAACTTGTTCTTATTATACCCTAGAAGGAAAGACTGTGTCATTAATGACTTTATTTTTAATTAAATGGAACCAAATGTGTATTATTCTGCACAAATAATGTACGTCCGGGACCCTATTGAAACACATCTGTAATGAAGCAAATTTTGCTCTATATTAGCGAAAAATAGGAGTAAAAATGCCATCTATCGCCATTAAAATGCACTGAATTTATTTGCAAGTGGAAGAACTTTCCAATAAAATCAGCAGTGACAACCACTAATTAACTAATCATGAATGAAATTTTTTTTATTTTATCTTCTTTCAACACAAAAATAGTTTTTTGTATAAATCCGTTATAACTACGGAAATAACAGAAAAAAAATTTCTTGATAGCATTTAATTAAATTAATGAACTCTGCTATGATCTTCACTGACAGTGAGGAACTGTTAACTGATATTTCAAATGAAATAATTTTCCTCCATCTACATTTTCTTGAAATGACTAAATTTTAAGTTAAGTCATTACGGAGGCAGTCTGTCTAAGGTAATAAGTGATGCCGTAGAAAAAATGCTACAATGGGACCAACAAATAGTGCTATAATTAGATTCATGTGAATAATTTTAGTTATGACATGAAGAATAGCGTTGCATTTGTTTCATCTGGAGGTGGTTATGTTTGTACTTTCATAAACTTTGTTTTGATACCATTAAGAAGCATTCGGTTGTGCGAAAAAATATCCAAGACTAGAGGGCGAGGGGGAATTGTAAATTCTTGAGAGGTATTCCAAGTTACATAAGGGGATTCTAATTTAGAGCAGAGACGTCTTGCAATGTAATGATAAATGACGCAGTCTGGGAGAAGTTAGCAAAAAAGCAAACTAATAATTCTATATTAAGCACTGTATTTTAAGAAGTTAGTGTGCCGACTCCATCATCCTCGTTGAGTTTCAGTCAAGTCGATACCACTCCACTGATGAAAAGAAATAAAATGATTTATACCAAAATTAGCTTCGTGAAGCAAGGTATAAATTTCATTCGTGTTTAATTATCATAAACGCATCTAGGCAACATAAATTATCTTTACATTACTTCTTGATTAAAAAAAACAAGACGTCCTTTTGTCACTGATCTCTAATCGACGCAAATATCTTTGCGAGTTGGGAATGAATGGATTTTAGATAACATATAACACTGTGGTCTATTAAAGCAATTCTCGTCTCCGTGAACTCAAAACACAAATAGCAGAGAAAGTATGATTTTAGTCTAAATTACGAACCTGCTACAAAAGATATAACTTTTTGGACACAACTGTCTCTACAATGATTAGAGTTTCTGTTTAATCGACTTCAGGATCTGTGGAATGAAAGTTATTACAAGGGTTACCGAATTTTTGCCATAGCTATTACTAAAATTTTTCCTACATATTCAACTTTTGTTTCGAAGCAATCACGTAATATTTTAAGGAATTAGCATAAAATGCACCTAATAAAATCCAAGAGGTAAACGAATTGGGAAGAAAAAGACCAATATACCTTTGATAAAATTGTATCTAAAATTAAATAATAGAAAGAAAATGCATGTTGAAAGTAAAATTTCATTAAGGATTAAAAGAAAAGTTCCACAGTAATGTTAGTTTGTTGGCTTAAGGCCGCAAATTAAAATTTTATTAATTTAATTTTGATTTTCTGTTTAATGCAATAGGTTGAAAAAATGTCTGTAGACTCTATATGGATCTCGAAAGAGTAAAACTCAATCCCCATTCTATTTAGTTAGAATACGATGCCCAAAATCATTCTAAATTTGAAGAAAACTCATTTTCCTTAAAATGATTCATAGTTAGATTTTGGAAAAAACAAAATCTTTATATGATCTACCATTAACGTTTGGGAATCTGAGGTCACTGTAGTGTAGACAGCAGGCAGTTCAGGTTTTCATTGCTGTCCTGATGAGATCGCCCTGGGTTGCTGATCGAAACATGCACTTCATAAATACCTCATCAGGCGTCAAAAAGTGTTGCAAAAACTCTCCTTCTTTCATTTTGCAGGTCTTAATTTCACAGTAAGGAAGTAATTAAAAATAAAAATTGCTAACATTCAGAAAGCTAACGTAATCTATACATAAGATAACCACAATTTTCACATGCTTGAAATATGTAGTCACAAGATAACAAATTATTTATTATATACGGTAATGTTCTAGCATTTTTTGATAAAGATTTAATACCTTCGTCACTTAAAATATCTGGAAGTTTGTTGCAACTAAGCTTAACTCGACAATTCAAAGTCCAGTCTTTTAATTTGTTAGGGAGAAATGTTTCAATCATTATCATCGTCCAGTGCACTGATACCATTTAAATCGTCTTTTTCCTGCAGATCAGCTCTTAGACAGTTTTGTTCTCTTTCTTCAACCAAAACTAGACTTTGTTTAGCATAGTCTGTGTCACATGTTTTAAGTAAAATCTCTTCCGGACATGTATCTACCATCTACCGATATCGATATTGTAGCAATATTATTAATACACAATTTTAAAATTTTGCTATTGTTCGATTGCATAACTTTTATAATTTTTGAATAATAGTACAAGAGTGCTTAAATACCTTTATATTATTGGAAGCAAGCAGTCATCTTGACACATATGACCTGATTACATTAACAATAATCGGTGTGGTCGTCGTTTTATGTCAAAAATATTAAGAGACAGTACTGCATGTGTAGTCGTCCGCGTGGTCGTCGACCCATCTCTAATCCTAACTTTAATTCTGGAGTTCCATTGCTACCCATATGCCAGATCTAAATCTGTTATGAAAAAATATGAAAAAATAAAACGATACTTGAATTTCTGAAAATAAATGATTTTATATTAAATAAAATAATTAAAAAACGAGTTTTCAAACAAAACTGAGGCCAAGCCGCATGAAAAAGTAGAAAATAAACTTTTTTTCCACACACAGAGGTGGACTCAGATTTTTTGATTAGGACATTTCTCTTGAATATTCTATCTCTTCATGAATCAAATCACTTATTACCTCTGATTGATCATACTGAAAATATATCGGTGATTGTCAGCGAATAAAATCTGAGTCCACCTCTGTGTGTGAAAAAAGTTTATTTTCTACTTTTTCATGCGGCTTGGCCTCAGTTTTGTTTGAAAACTCGTTTTTTAGTTATTTTATTTTCTGCCTTTTTCACGTTAACTAAATTGTTATTACGTGCTGCATGGAGATATTTTAAAACAATTTTATGACGGCTGAATAGACACCGATTTACCAGTTTTTCAAAAAATTTATTCGAGTAAAAATTATTATGCAACTCATTTCGCTCTACAACTTTGACTTAGGTTGCAAAAAGCTCAAACGCTTCCTTGGTCGGGAAAACTCCGGAAAAGCGTTTTGCATGAATTTTCCTCGATTTTTTCTGCAAGTTTTCACCATTGTCGGTGAGAAAGTAATGATGCCAGTTGATAGGGAACTTGATTCTGCATAATTTAGAAAACTTTTTTACCGGAAAATTTTCCGGAAAAGTCGGAAAATTCCGGAAAATTTTTCGGAAAAATCGGAAAACTCTGCATTTTTCCTGAAACGGATTTATCACTAATCAAATTTGTACCAAATTTTCAAATGATTTTTCCCGATATTCTGGGTTTTCCATGGAAATTTCCGGTTCGAATTTTGATAGATTCAATTGTCACGCGACATGAACCTGTGTGCGAAATTTCAGCTAGCTGTGATGACGAAAAGTGGGTCTACGAGAGTGTCGAAAATAGTAAAAAAGAAATATATAAATAGGCAGACAAATTCGTGTACGAGTTAAAGGGAATGGCTGGCCTCAAAAGGTGTGGACTTGAAGGAAAAGAAAATATTTTATTTTATCAATATTTAAAATTTGATTGCAAACCGGCAGAGATTAAAGCAAATAACTCAAATGTAAAATGTACGTGAAATTAATGTATAGCGCTCCCGGCCAGTGTTAATGTAACTTGGCCGGCGTTTTGTTCGGCGTTTTGTTCGGCGTTTGACGACGATGACCACGCCGACGTCGGCGTTGTTAATGTACTCCAGCCAAAAGTTTCTAAAACGTCAAATTTGTGAATTTTTTTTTTTAATAAAGGCCTCCTTGCAAAAGTATTTAATGGCAGAAACACATCCAGGCCTCGCGGCTTCCTCGAGGTGTTTCCAACACGGGTTTTTAAATGATGCAACACAAAACCAAGCCAGCAGCTAGCCTCAAGGCCTAGCCGCAAAGCACACTTTGCTCAATGTTGGAAATTTTCTCTCTCAGGCCTACTTCTGTCAACAAATGTACTAACAAAATTACAATGACTGCTCCGAGCTTGGTGGTATCATTTTGTTTTCATTTCCCTGGGGCAAGCCTTGAGGCGAGCTGCGAGGAAGCCTGAGAGAGGCTAGGCCTGAGGCTTGCTTGGATGTGTTTCTTCCTTAATTCTAATCTGTAACCAGCAACCTATGCTAAACTGTTTTTACGTGTAGTGAGTACACATTTAAAAAAAAGAGTTTCAATTTAGTAACCTTGATATAAAGAGTTAAGTATGTGTTACAACCACAATTGGGTATCTCTAACTGTGAGTCAAGCTGCCCTCAAGGCCTTAAAGTCCTACACCATCAAGCCAGGGATAGTTTGGGAGTGTCTACAAACCTTAAAAGATTTATCAAGAGGAAACAAAGTTATCCTCATGTGGGTACCTGGACATGAGGGCCATAGAGGCAACGAAATTGCTGATGGCCTAGCCAAAAGAGGAGCGGAAACTCCCTTTGTCGGACCGGAGCCATTCTGTGGCACCTCAAAGTGCTACCTCAAAGCTGCCCTAAATAACTGGGAGAACAAACAAAAATACCTATACTGGGAAAGGCTACAAGGACTTCGTCAGGCAAAAAAGTTTATCGACACCTCTGGAGGAAAAACAAAAGAACTATTACTTCTCAAGAAAACAGAGCTCAAAATAATTACAGAACTCTTCTCAGGCCATTGCCCCTTGAGGTATCACCTTAACAAGATGGCTTGGCTGAGACTTCATCCTGCCGCTTTTGCCAGGATGCTCATGAAACCTCGGAGCACCTGCTCTGCAACTGCGAAGCATTGACCAGGCGGAGACTACTCCATCTCGAACATGCTTTTCCTACACCTAACTACGTACGGAACCTCAATCCCAGAAGGATCATAGACTTTATTAACAGTCTGAACCTAGAAAGGGAATAAATTCAACGGGGACTCACAATAGATCTTTTAGGTCGCGTGATTGCGAGGCTGACGCCTACACACCCCTCTACGAATCTAATCTAATCTAAATCTCTAACTGTGTAGCTAACTTGACAATAACAATGTTATTTTAAATAAAACTAAAATAAAACTGGTTATCAAATTGTTACAGCAGTAGAAGCACTTTGGCGTAGTTTACAAATTAGAGTAGCTTCTGTTGCCTATTTGTAACAAGTTAAACAGTTTTTTTTAATGTTTCAGCGAATGTAACTTTTGAGTAGTTTTGTTCCCTTTGAGACAATAATTTTTTTTTTATTCGATCGCTCTTTGAAAGCATATTTCGAGTAAAATCTTACAACTTCCTTAGCTGTATAAACAGATCAAGTTGAAGAAGGACATCACTTCATATAGAAAACTTCAAAACTTTTTTTATGCCATTCGATCAGGGGTATCCAATCCGCGGCCCAGGACATCTTTTAATGCGACCCAACATAACTCATACTTATACTTAAAACTTGCTCAATTAATTCTATAAAACATTCACTTTATCAATTTCATTATTTCCATGGTTCAACATAATAAATATGCAATTGTGCAATGTGGCCAAAGAAAGTTTTCAATGTCCAGTACTTAGTCAAATTAACACCGAAGACATTGGGAATATTTTTTATTTTTCAGAAGTAAGTTGGTTAAGCCAAGGTAAAATCTTGAAAAGATTTTATGATTTGCGAAAAGAAATCAATTTGTTTATGAAATCAAAAACAAAATCTGATTTAGAATTTGGGTGATGGAAACTAACTCACAATTTGGCATTTTTAGTAGATTTGACAGCTCATTTAAATGAGGTAAACATGCGTTTTCAAGATGAAAAACAACTCCTAAATACTATATTTCAGTAATGGCAGTCACAAATTCAGGCAAACAATTTTATACATTTTGAAACGTTGGCTAAATAAACACTGTACTATGACTAACGAAATATATGGTATATGCAAATTTCTTTTTCGATTTGATACAGGAATGTAAGAAAATATGTGAAGATTTCCGAAAAATCATCAATTTTTTGACATATTTGCGAGTCCATTTTCAGTCCACAGAATCAAATTACTTGAAAATTTGCAAATAGAATGCAAGATCTTCGCTCTGACATTCAATTTAAAGAAAAACTTAATAATGTCTCTTTGGTTTCTCTTCACCTTTAGCACTCCATGAAATTGCAACTACTTAGATCCAACCAAATATCAAACCATTATTGTCTCAAAAACAATGTCAAATATCATATTAATTTCATGATGCTATTTCTTTAATTTTATAATAAAAAAATTCATGAATTAATGAGATTTATGTAAAACTTCAGTGTTAAAACTGATACAGGTATTGGCATGCGGTTTTTTTTTCTCCAGTAATAGAGGGTAGTAGGGACATTATAAGAATCTATCTATATTTGGCTATTTAATAAGCCAACAATAACCAAAATCCAGAGAGTCGTTCAAAAGTTATACTCATTAATTCCAATCAGCAGGGTTCACGAATATTGACGAATACTTCAACTGGCCATAACTCATAAATCAAGGTTTTTTTGATCAGTTTACCTCAAGGAATCGCATGATATACCGGACGGTATCTTGATCAGAATTACCCTGTATTTGATGTGTGGCCAATATAACTCGTATTCTTCCAATGTGACCCAGGGAAGCTGCTGGCTACGCATATAAAAAAAAACAAAGGAGCCGAGTTGTTAACCCAACTGAAAACTTGATTAGAAATTAATTTAATAATTTTGAACCGAATAAGATCTCGAAAACATATTTCCCTTTTAAAATTCAAAGTTAATTATATTATTCTTAACCTAAATACTGTCATTGGCGAAGAACACATCAATTGACATTGAACGAAACTTGATAATAGGAAGTTTTCCTCAAAATGTTGCTGTTAATTCAAGTCAACATCAAAATGGGATGGCGGCACTAGTAAGTAAAATAATAAGTAAAATTGTTTTTTGATATTATGTATTATATATTGTATGTATCGTTCATGTTTAATACTGAATTATAAGCGAGGTTACAGTGTTTATGTTTTTTTTTGTTTTTTTTTTCTTATTAAAAATGAGGCATAAACAATTCCTTTAGTTTATTTTACAAAAAATATTCAAACAACTACAGATGGTGATCCCCCTTTAATTTATCTTTTTAACGTGCCCCTTCAAACAAACAACCCAACAGAATAACACAAGGTCAGACTCTTTGTTATTGTTTATTATATATTAAGTCTCGAACACCAAGTAAGGAACAATTTTAATTTTTTCTTCTTTATATGATGCCCAACAAATTAAGGTCATTTCAGTTTGATCCCCAGAAGTTAAAAATCGCAACGAAACTCAAAATGTAGAAATATTTATACAGCTGTCATTTACAATTTAAATCAAGGCGTAAAATTTTTCCTTACAACATAATTAATTATAAATTAATCCGATTAAAAACTTACATCCAGCTCGGTCATATGATAAGATTGACTCCATTTGTTTTCCGGTCTTAAAACAAGTGGATTACGTGCAGTTATTAAAATCCACTACACTACCGAATTTCCGAGTATCCGAGTATATACATAAAAGAATTTAAAAAAATATTAAGCCGTCTTGAAATGGGTACCTAAATATCAGATATTTTAATCAGTGTCGCTTTTCTAAAACTCATCAAAAGATTTCAATGAAGAAGTCATATTACATCATCTCTTAATTTTAAGTATGCTATTTAACCTTCTCCAAATAAAAGGAGAATAATTTCTTAGCATGGGCGTGCAGTACTTACATACTTGACTTCAATATATTGAGTAAGTAAATAAAAAATTTGATTCCAAAAAAAATTTCTGTAGAAGTTAAATAACTTTTATGTCTCTCAGCAACCTTGCACCTCTAAACACCTTAGAAGACTTTCTTTGCTCGTTTTCTTACATGCGTGTTTTTAAAATTATTTCGTGCTGGTTTTTGCTACTTACTTGTGAAAAACGACACGCATATCCAGCCCAAGTGAAAGATGAAAAACTGTTCGCTTTGATTGCATTCCTTACTTTTTGCAGGTATTTTCAATTCAATTTGTAGTAGGGTTCAGTTAGTTGTTTCTTCCTTTTATGTAAGCCCTGCGTGTATCGATGCAATCCACATGGTTATAACGCCCAACCTTGTTTATCAGAGCTTTCTAAAAACTTACTTAAATTTTTTTTTACCAGTCACCACCTGTTGGATATATGTAGACCATGACCGAGCGGGAGTAACATGTTTTTATAGGTTGGCCTCGATTTTAAAGTACAGAAGTACTGTCATTCGAATAAAAGTAGTTTGCCTGCCATGTCATTGCATTGAATAATTGAAGATTTCTATTGAATTCGGATTGCAGATGACAGAGACATAATTAGATTGAGGGAATTATTTTCAGTTTCAATTAAGATTTTGGTAGCTCAGTTGATGAGATGATGATCGAAATGGTCAAGTGAGAAATCCAAGTAAGTTTTATTGCTCGACAGTATATGTCGTGCTAGTTTTACTATAATAAGGTACAAAAATTCGATCTATTGCAAATAAATAACGGACTCATTCTGCTGACAATATATGTACATAGCTAATAATATTGGACTCAATGTCCTGGAGAAAAAATTGTTCCTATTCTTCAGTGTTTATTTTTTAGTAAAAGCTGTAAGAGTTCAAAGATGATTCGAATAAATAAATCTGTAATAAACTTCAACGAAAGGATCTACTTAAATGAGAAAAAAGAGCATGTCAACCGATCAACAAAATTTACAAAAGATTCATTTTCTCAACAATATCATGTGCACTCTGAGCTTTTAGGGACATTTCTTTGACAATTCTTGATCTTGAGATGTTAATGATTTTCTAGGATGAGAATATCCAGAAGAAAAAGCATGTTATGGTGGAGCTCCTATACGGAACGAGAAAATAGATTTCTTCCAAATTTCAAAAAACTAATCTTGATGGTCATGGATCACTAACTTTAAACAAGTAGGAAGTCGATTACATTGCACCAGAGTAGATAGATACTATTTACATAAATGAAAGCCTCACGCTTAACAACCACAATATTTTACGTGAGGCTCTTATGCTACGTTAGTTAGTAAATTATGCTCTGTTAGCTCCTGCATTCCTCAATGAAGGAAAAAATTAGGATTTTGTGAAGCAACCACACTAGAAAATGTATGAGCTTGCTATTAGTTATGTATGAATGTGTGTGGATTTTCTATATTGCTTCTTTAATTATAACTAGAATTGAAAAATTCTGAATATTTCGGGAACTTTGCTATGACCCTATAGCAGCATTGCCATTTAAAAAAAAAATCAAAGTCGTGAGTAAAAGCTTAAAGTAACCTTGTCATCGTTTATCATAACCACTTAACAGTATATATTAAAATTTTTTGTTCAATTATTTATTATTTAATCAGAACTATGTAATTAGAACTCACTTATTTCCACAACGACAATAAATGTATGCTCCGCTTTGCCATTTACTTTCCAGCAAATGTCACCGTTACTTGACAGCTGTAATTGCTGATGCGACAATTTATCGTAATTATCAAAAGATCATGCATACTTTTACTAGGTACGATATGACAAGACACGCGATTTGTTTGATGTGGTCAGTTTGTGTCCAGTTTCTTGAGTAAGTTAAGTGGTGAATATGAAGTGCGGGATTAAAAAATAAAGTTCGGTCAGTGAGATAATATTGAGTTATGAGCTCCGCTATTTATACATCTATGAAAGTCAATTATAAAAAGAAAAAAGAATATTTAGATTTGAGTAGGGAAAAGTGGATGAAATGAAATACTTTCTTTTATATGACATTTTCTGGATAAGCATGACTTAACGAAAGGAAGTCCAGTGTTAAATCTAAAACTTATGTTTTTGTAATTTATGCTCGAATAGGAAATTTTTAGGTAATGTCACATAAATTTGACTGTATTTTTAAAAATACAGAGCTTCGCAATTAATTTAGCTTTTTCTTCGTTTACAGACTTGCTCTAATCTCTGCATTCGGAGAACCTCTAGAATTTCAGGACCACCTAACTTTTATTTGTCTAATATTCTAATTGTCTAATGTTCTAAAATTTATGGCGTAAGTTTTTTGTTATAGAGTAAGTAAAAAAAGTGCAATTGTAATGCAATAACTTGTGTTAGATACATCGGTACTGAAGCTTAGATGGTGGTAAAAAGTGACAAAAAACATAACCTAACTTAATTTTTACTTCATGTGCAGCAATATGCCTACCATACGGAGTTCACCATAAGCACATGGGAATATGCTTGCATTGCCAGCATGTGCACTCTTTACTTTCATACAATTTAATAGCGTAAATTATTACCGCTATGACTGGTACAGCGAGAAATAGAGGCATTCGGAAGATTGTGTGGGAAAACAAGCACATTTTTATTTGCCCATTATGCGAATAATAATGGTAACAATTCTTATTCCCTTTCTTACGTAATGAAAATAGAGATTACTCTTTAGATTTTTTACCGGCTTACCGTAATGAATGTATGCATTATACTCGTATATATGTATGCAGGTATATATTTTATAAATTTCAGGCTTTTTCATATATGACCATATACCAATACCGTGTTGGCAGTATGGCCATTTACACATTTTTTTTAAGAATTAGATAACAAATATTTCAAAATAAATTCCACGACAATTGTTTTTTGTTGGTTCTAAACATGTTTTACTTTATCATGATTATTATTACCGTTTCTTCTTCAACATTATCTTGTTAAAAAAAATCATTTAAGATTTGCATATTGTATTCGCATACCTTATATATAAAAAAAACTAATAGTACTAAGCTAAATAAGAAAATGTTCGTAAATTCCTAAAAAACATGTGATAGGTAAGTACTAACCAAATAACTATGCAGAACGCCCCGATTAGGGAATATATAGGAAACACACTTTTGAAAATAATCCCACCCGGGCTAATAAAGCTGAATTATTGTGAATTTAAACCAAAATTATTAATTTGTTTAATGCAAAAATTACTGAGTACAACAACAATTAGACATTTAGCTTATAAAACATCGGTAAATTATTCCAGGCATGAATAGCTCGAACAAAATAAGAGTCCTCCATTATGGAATGTTGAAATCTAGGTATCAATAAGTTTAAATGTCTGCCAGAGTTTAGAGATTCAAGTTGGTTAAAAAAGTACCCAGGATTTTTAGAGTGTATAATTTTGTGAAGGAATGCAAGAAACCTACGCCTTAAATATTCCATCAAAGGACAACCAAAAAGATGGCTACCATGCGGTGAAACATGATCAAATCGTCTTAGGTCAAAGACAAATATTGTACAGTCATTGAATGCAACAGTTAATTTCATCGAGCATACAAAATCCAAGTTCGGGAAAATTAGACAAAAATACAGGAGGTAAATCAGATACTTCAATCGGTCGTCAATAAAATGGAATGCATTGGCATTTTTGAGCGTTCAGTTGTAAACCATTCTTAGTCATCCAACTAGAGACATTCGCCAAGTCAGAATTAAAACGTTCAATACAATCCTTCATTATACCAATGGAACGACCAATATATTACTGCACATCATCAGCATATATGTGAATTTTACAATTCTCAATAACCTCAAGAAAATCATTAATATACATGCTGAAAAGCAAAAAGCCCGAAATAGATCCTTGAGGAGATACACCAGGAGTAAGAGGCAAGGCATCAGAAAAACTGTTCCCTATTCTTACACGCTGAAACCTGCCAGACAGAAAACTGCCAATAAGGGAACTGCAGTTGAATGAAATTAAAAGTTTGTGGGCTACTTAGATAATAATTTAGAGTAGGCTACCGAATCGAACGCTTTAGAAAAATCAACTAGAACTGGGACACATAACTTATCCTTATCTAGCTAGCTGCATATATCGGTTGTAACTCTTAAAAGAGACGTTTCGCAACTATGCGACTTGCGGAAACCAGATTAGCATGACTTTAGCATATTATTGGTCTCAAGATATTGAATAGGTCAGCAGCTTTTCCATTACTTTGGCTAGAAAAAATAACAGGCTGATATGCCGAAAGTCCCCAGGATCTTCAGCTTTATTTGTTTTAGGTAGCCACCGGCACCATTGTTGCGATGTTCCAACTAGAAGGAACTGAGAAGTAGTGATGGAGGTATTGATAATATTAATTGTAGGGTGGAATATCTAAGGTAAAAGAATTTTTATAAATTTAGAAGGAATGCTATCAGGGCCGGTTGCTTCTGAATTAATAGCTCTGTGCTCAGCAATAACTTCCTCAGCTTCAACGCATCTAAAACAGAAAGCAGGTAAATCATTAGTAGCACTAGTACCTGACACAGCGCCTTGAAGTAGGGAATCACTTGCAAAGGAGGAATGAATATTAGAGAAGCGCATATTCATTACATTAGGATCAATGTTTAAATCGAACTTGTCCTAAGCAGGCTATCCCATAATCTTCTCAAAGGTGAAGACTTATTTAATCTCAATTCAAAATATTTCTTCTTAGCTGAACGTATCCTCAAATTGACCCTATTACGTACAATTTTATATTGATTGTAGGTATCAGTGGATCTTAATCTGCGACATCTGTAATATAAGTAGTCACGCTATAAGTCTTTTTGATTTCAGCCGAGAACCATGGACAACCGCTGTCTCTAAAAAGTCGTGTTCGAAAATGGGCATACCAATCATGAAGGTAATGTACAATTTGTTGTAAAATGTCCACCTTATCTTCGATTGAAATACATGAACTGATACTATCCCAGGGAAGTATGGCAGAATTATTTTCTAGAGAATCTAGGTCTAAATTTTGATAATTTCTATCAGCAACTGTTTTATACATTAGATAGCCATATATATCAATGTTGTACGTCATGAAAATCAAATCATTGTCAAAAATAGCCGGTAGACTAATTTGATATTTAAAAGAACAGCTCCTCTATCAGCAGTAAGAAATAATTCAAGCATTGACGGATTTACCGCATTAAAGTAAGTCGTTAAAGCAGTCGTTGCTACAAGCCATGAACATATCTCATATTTAGTAAGCCCGCCACAATATTTAACAAATACTTACTCTTTAGCTGATTTAAATCAAATTTATATCAAAGCAATGTCCACTACATTTGAGGTTCCACAAAGATCGGTACGTAGATCATTTTGGTTTCGTTTGTTTATTTATGATCTGCTTCAGACTATCCAAAATGCTAGCATACATTATGTATATGCAAATGACAGGCAAATATATCTAGGGAGATTTATTGGCATTGTGCATTTAAATGATGACCTTGAGAGGACACATACATAGGCCATATGTAATAGACTGCTCTGAAGCTCTAAACTATTACCTTTTAATACCGGTCTTCTAGATAAAAGTAATATTTCCTCTTTGTGGCCTCGGTAGCTGGTATAGCCACGCTGATGGTAGTGGCTAGTGGGCTAGAATTCCACCTTGACATGGTCCTACGCTATTTCTTTATACTTAGTTTCCTGTCGACTTCTACAGCTCTATTGCTTCTTCTACTTCGCAGGTTAGCACAATGGACCGCCTTGGCCTCCGTGCTAGGGAGCTTTCATCCCCTGTACACGAGATCAAGTGAGCGAAATTAGCAGCAAATACTCGTCGGATGAAGACCCGCTATAAGTTACGTGCTAATTTAGCAGGATTCAATGAAGGTGATCTTGTTTGGCTGAACAACCCCAAACGACATCAGGAAAGTTCACCAAAATTACAACAACACTGGGAAGGACCGTATTCAGTAGTGACTAGAATAAATGACGCACAAGAAGAAAACGGAAAATCGTTCACCTTGGATCGTTTGTGTAAATACTACAAGCATTAAGAGCGTGGATCACATGTTGTTCGGGGCGAACAATTCTAAGAAGGTGGTAGTGTTACGCGCCACAAAGTAATTCAAGCGACATCTATTGGAAATGAAAACGACTTTAGATTAGCCACATCCTAGTAAACTATGGGTTCGGAGAACTGAATATGCAGGAAGGTTCTAAGATCATTTGTAGAGTATAAATACGGCGCTACTCACATCCAGGAGAAGAGTCTTATTTCAGCCAGTGAAGTGAACGAAGTAAACTATTTGGATTGCGATAATTAAAAGTACAGTACTAGCAATAACTAAAGAGTTGATTTGATAATTATTTGTGAATCTGTGAGAGTAAACAGCATAGTTAAATAAAGAAAGAACTCATAATGAATTCTATCCGAAATATTGTGTTTGAAATAACGAACTGAGGACACGCTCGTAACAATATAAAAGGTCTCCCAGACTAATTTGTCAATGTTCTCCTGTCCGGTCAAGTAAAACATTGTATGACAGGGGGGGGGGGGGGTGTGGACTAGTGGAATCATTTGGCAAAATATTGACATATTAGGCTGGGTAGTTCATGCAAGTTCCATAAATTTGAGCGGTACAAATAAAAGACTGTGAATCTAGTGTGCAAAAACTGAGAAATGAAAAAATAACTTTAAACTAAAACTGATTTTGAACATCCTCAAATGTCCCTGAATATGGTCTTGCTGATTATTGTTTAATATGTATTAGCATAGAAGGCCATGTCAGAGGCAGGGACGTACACTCTGGAGTTAGAGGGTTTTTGTTGTAAGTCCTTATAAATTGTATCATCTTTAATGTTTTATTCTCTTATATAATTAATTTTATTTTCAAGAATATGATAAATCTTGCAAATGTGCGATGTAAAGCTTCCTTAGAATTACTCTTCATAGCCTTTAATTATGTTGACTCTATGCTGGGATCTGCTTTTCTTGACCACTCTTTAATAGAATACGTGACAGTTGCAAAATTGTTTTTAATCAATTCTTTCACAACTTCTTCTAAATTACTCCTCACAGCAGGGTCGTAATTTGCTTAAAGGTAGAATAAAAATTAAGCTTAGCCAATCTTTATAAATTTTTTATATGATATTGTTAGTACTTTGTTGATATCAATCATTTTTGATCTTGAAAAAAAAACACATTTTTAATTGATACATTTACCAACCATTTACGGTTGTGATTTACTTTCAAATATGTCACTAAATAACTTTCTTGACACCATCATATATCTCATTAACATGATTACGTAAGGTCGAAACTGAACTTAAACTTATCTCTTTACCAGATCTCGAATAACTTGTTGAAAATCATAAATAAAATCCATAATAAGTACATGTCAACTAGTGCGAGTTGACCAAAGTAAGTTACTTCTAGTAAATATCGCAGCAGTTCGTCCTGTTAATGCCAATAAATATCACGCGACATTAGTTCCTCATTAACAGCATTTTTGTGGCTAGACGTTTACCAAAAAAGAGATTCCGATTAAGACCACAGCTGATTATGAATGGTGTTAGATTCATTGATTAGTTTTGCGAAATGGAGCCTCCTTTTAAAATGTTTTTAATAAATTACCTGGATACACGTAGGTACATACCTACCTATCTACATTGATATTTACATTGCTGTTTGCACTGCACCTGCTTATCTCTCCTTCAATGATGGACGGTCTAGTTTTCAATTCAATACATGAATTACGAAATTGCTCAACGAACAACCTGTTAACGGCATTCGTCAATTAAACGTTAACAACCTGCATCAATCTTAGCTACCGATGTGGAATGATGGAATGCAAATTATGAACGCCACCGCCAGAGAGGCCTATTAAAATTAGACAGAACAGGTTTAGGCCTAGGTCTTGAGCCCGCCAGTACCACCTAACTAATAAGTTACTGAACATTTTCGAGCACCACACATGCCATACGTAGCAGTTGGATGAGAAATAGATTTCTGATGGTAATTTTTAAGCTTCGAATGTATTCCGACTTTTTGTTAGCTCAACTAACGAAGGCGTGAGGAAAAATTCGATATTTTCTACCTCATTAGGTGCTGACAATTTTTTACTGGGTGTCAATCATTAACCATTTGGATGGAGAGTGCTATTAATTTCCTATTAATGATGAAAATATCAAATGAGTGCTTTTCAAAAACTAAACTGGAGCTAAGACAGATTTTTGTTTTAAAAGTAATAGACCAAAAAAATTTTCAACCAAAGCCTCGATCAAAAGTAATTGAATAGCGCCATTATCTAGGTTTATTCGAGTAATTTGTAACAATTTATATCTACACAGCATGTAATGCTAATGAGTGCCAGTTTTCATATCGAATCTGTTATATAACTACAAATTGTATCAAGCAGCTCATAAAGATGAATTAGTCTTAAGTGAATCTATGAGCGACTATACTGCTTCCAACATGCATAATTGTAACATACAGAAAATACCAATTCATGTGTTTTATATTAACTTCAATCTGCAGAAAGTAAGGCAAACTGAGTTTTAATTACACGCCTTTATTGCAATCTATAAGGAAACTCTGGACTTCCAATAAATAATTCCTAACGACTTATCTCGTTTGCGGACATAAGCATCAAATTTGAATTCAGTCCTATATTAAAAGTAGCTATCTAATTGACCAGATTTCAGTAAAATTTGAAAATTACACTTATTCCATTTGAACGGAGCTTATATCACAACATTTTCAAATATCTAAACAACTCATAGCACATCAGTAAAACGACAAATTTTAACAAGCTTTTTGGTATGATTTACGCGGAAATGTAGTGATGATTGAAAAAGAAACATTCTTCGGAATTTACCTATACAAATAGGATAGATCACCCTTCAATTAATCTACACAAATCTATCAATTACAAATGCAATGTACTAATTAAAGAACGATCTTATGTTAGTTCGGCAATGGGTCTCTTGAAATGGCAGTTGACAAACAAAATAATTGAAGTATTGAGCTTTAAAAATGCTTCCAATTCAAATATTAATTGTGATTACCTGAATTTCGTAAATTGCAAAATCAATAATTCTATAGTGTTAGCGGATCTATAGTGAACATACACTCATTTCTGCCTACCTGATTGGTACCATTCAACAAAACTTTGGAAACATTCAATTATTTAATTTAAGGCCAATTGTTGTTCGCTTGATTTGCAAAAGGGGGAATCTCATTTGGAAAAGGGTGAATTTAATTTACAAAAGGATTAATTTATTTTTCGAAAAAGTGAATTTAATGTGAAAAACATGTATATTAATCGTTTAAGGGAGGAAAAACATAGAATATTTCTCTCTTTCAGTTTTACATGAAATTATTACTCAAAAGTTCTTTTAGCTTTCCAGTCAAAACTACAATTTGTTTGCTTACATTAATACCAATTGAATTGGTTCAACACAACTGAAAGACTGCTGATTGATTCTACCCAAGGATTTTTTATGCATAAAATAGCATCAAACGTTCTAAGCACATACATATACGAATTGATTTGAGCATGGAATGAACAATGACCACTTCTCTCCTTTAGTTTTGCATGAAAATGTTAGTGAAAACGGATTTTTCTTCCCTATTGTACATCTATTCATTTTTAACGCCAAATTTCGTTCTCCACCTAAATTATCTCTCACAGAAAAATGATAACAGTGCTAAGAAATTGTAGAGTGGAATAAATTTTTGAAAATTGTGGTATTTGGAAGAAGTAGAAGCTACTTTTACATCAAATTACAAGCAATTAATCAATGGATGAGGTGCATTATAAGCTCATATTTTTGTTGAATATTCTTTAATTTTCGTAAATTTGATCTACTGGCTTCCACTTGATAGAGCACCATTTTCTGCTAAAGCTTAATACGAAGTACGGTTTAAACAGTACGGAGTTCGAGTAAAAAGTGACATTTCCCGCTGGTAAAATCCAAATCAAAAATTTTACTGAGGTTTTTGCTAGTCCAGTACGAAATTCTTTGGTATTTCTCTATTATAAGATAGATGGCGCTTTTTTAACCTCAGCAATTGACTGATCGATTTGCTATTTCATGTGGCACAAATATTGTGTTCCTGTATATCAGCCATGCGTTCAGGCGCCACATACTGATGTACATCGCACATCGCAGTGTACATCACATGACTTGACAAAGTACAGATACACACCTCTCTCCGCTTTAGAAACTGAACGGTTGTTGTGCACTTCGATGCGAAATGTCAATTTTGAATGTTCCAAATTTGATAAAACCACGCTAAACGTCAAAACGACTAGACACACCGAGACACTACACTAACAGACCGTAGCGTGTGTGCACATTGTTTGCAGCTGTAGCTCCGTGCGTTCAGCTCAGCTCCACGATAAATATCACATATTGTCACATTTTTACACACCATGTAGTTCAGACGGCTGAAGCGTTCTCATTTCCCCAGCTCATCGGTATGCACATTTTTACGCTACGGTCTGTTAGCACAGTGTCACGGTGCGCTTAGTACTTTTGACGTTTAGTGTAGTTTTATTCTTAAAGAACTTTCAAAAGTGACATTACAAATCGAAGTGCACACCAACTGTTCAGTTGATATACCTACTTTTTCAATCATGTGATGTGCTTACTGATGAACTGGAAAGCACATCGGCGTGTACACTTGAACGCACGGGCTGTGTAGTACTTTGATGTGTTGGAGAAATGACAACGCTTCGGTCACCTGAACAACATTGTGTGTAAAAATGTGACATTATGTAACATTTTGCATGCGACTGAACGCACACCAGGGTTTGAACACCCTTTAAAACGTTTACTACATAAAAACATATGTAGAATTCAACCAATCAGATGAAATTTTACACCCGAAAATCGAATTCAATTAAAAAAATATCTTTCTTGTGTTTAAGTGATATTTTAATCGTTTATAAGCACTCTTAACTATAAGAAATGAAACTCATTCCGACCTTAATTTTCAAAACGTTATTTTAATCTGAATCCTGCGTATGGGTAAGAAAAACGGAGAAGTGTAAGCACTATCCTGCGATGATTGCATTTGCAGCCAACATAAAAACATCAAATGATGTTGGCAGCTCCAGCTCTGCAATAGCGCGAAAGAGAAAACTATAAAACTTGTGCCATTCTTTCATATAGGAAAATGACAATACCCACAGTTCATTTTAGTGACGACATTAAAATGGTGGTAAAGCATTAAAAAGGTGGTAAAATTCTGACATTTCTGTGATTATTGACAACGAGAATTTATTTAGTTTTCCTATTGGTTTTTTTGACGACGATGTACCTTCGACCCTCCAAGGAACATTTGCGTCGTCGACTTAATGAATTATATCCGTTATAATATTAACAACTTATAATTTTTATAAATACTTCCGATTATTTCTGATTTTAACAGCTGTCACTTCGTTTTCTCCACACAAAATTAACGTCGCCTTTTTACCAGCGTTATGGCAGAAACACATTTAGGCCTCGAGGGGCTGTCAAAATTTCCAACACGGGTTTTTACATGATGCAAAACAAAGCCAAGCAAGGCTCGCTTTGCTCAATGCTAGAAATTTTTCTCTATCAGGCCTACTTCTGTCAACAGATATACTATCAAAATTACAATGACAGCACCGAGCCCGGTGGTATAATTTTGTTTTCAATTCTCTGAGACAAGCCATGAGGCGAGCTGCGAGGAAGGCTGAGAGAGGCCAGGGGTCAGGCTTGCTTGAATGTGTTTCTGCATTTACAATGCTATTTTTTGTAGACCGCATTAAATTTTAACAAATCCTGAGCTCCATGGTAGGCTTAAACTCTTAAAGGGTTATATCTACCTAAGCAGTCGAGAAATTTTTTTTTTTTCATAAATTTCATATTTTTATAGATTCATCTGTTGTCTATTATACATACCTCAAACCGATTTTTACCAACCTGAGATTACCTTTCAATTTGTTTGTTTTGATATTTACTGTAAGTCACTCTACTCACAGAATAAAGAAGGAAACATAGCCATTTTATGAAATGTTAATGTATGATGAAGGAAGCTTTTCAGGTCATGGAATAGTAAGTATAACGTATTTGTTTTTTTTTTATTAGTTTAAACTTTAAATGCATGGACGAATATCGGGCTTTCAGTTTTGAATAGGCACCATTTTTATAGAATTTATTAATTTTGAAACGGCTACGGCAATTACTAAATAATATTGTTTTCAAACAATGTACAAAATTTGAGCGAAATCGATTGAAAGCAAAAAGAAAAATTTTGTGGCACCGAAAAAGCTTTCTTCGATGACCCACCTCAATGGAATAACTTTCTTGACAAAATTTTAATTTTTTTAAATGTTATTGATATCGTGTTATAAAATAAAAACAAAATAGGTCTGTGTGTTTACTCGAAAGTTTTTACCCAGGCTTCAAAGTTTTTACACAGACTCGAAAGTTTTTTACCCATTATGTGTATGTTAACTTCTCGGACTAGAAAAATTTTACAATTGAATGCATTTCCCCTCCTGAACAAAAGTTAACATTTTTACACAGGGTAAAGTGGATGAGTGAGTTCATTCTTTTCTTCCATTTGTCATTTGAAATAATTCTTTCAGTTGTCAGGGCGATTTTTTAAAAAATAAAATAAGTAAAATGAAATAAGTCCGATTTTATTAAAATAAATAAATAAATAAAATAAGTCCGATTTTATTAAAAAATTATAAATTAATAAAAAAAAAAATTAATCTTGATTTTTGACAGCTTACAAATTTACGTCGATTTACCCCGGCTTTACTCATAAGTTGTCTGTTAACTTTTATCATTCTCATTTAGTATTATCCCATCTACCGAAAGAAACTTTTTACTTTATTTTTACTCAGGATTTTTTACACAAAAGTAAACATATCGGCCCAATATTTCTGCGAAACTATTTACTTAAAACAAAAAAAAGTCCCAAACTTTGAGGAAAAAATTACTTTTAGGTGGATATAACCCCTTAAAGCTATAAATATGTGACATTTGTTTTTTTTCACATATGATACGTATACATATATTCCGGGAGTTATGCTTCGTCAAATATAATCATACATATTTGCTCGGGACATCATATATGGATAAGTTATTTTTTGTCATCAGCTAACACCTACCTGCTTTGAAATTATTTGAAAAAATAAACTATTTTGCAACATTCATTAAACAGGATGTTATGATGCCTTATTAATGCTCTTACATAGGTATACCTACATACTTTAAATTACCGCAAGCCTAAGGAATTATTTCCTATGGAATTTTATAGATCTTTAGTTCATTAAAATCACATCAGAAACGCATTGGAAATTATGTTAATTTACAGATTGGTCATGTTTTAATAGCATCCAAATAGCATTCGTGTTTCGCTGCTATCAAAATGTTACTTGTGAGTCTCTCGCGTGAGGGACTATATAACTAGATAAAAGCTATGAGAATAAGTAAATGAAAACAGTGTCCAAAAGCGAACCAATTCAGCCGTAAGAAATCAGCCGTCATTCAACGGAAAGTTGAACAGTAATTATCCTACAAAATACTTATAAAAAATTTCTTTATTCCTCTATATTTACATAATCGCGATTTGTTTCCTAATAAGTAAGTAACACAAGTGCTGGAGAAAGTGATTTCTAGGCACAAATCAATTTCAAAATATTCTTAAAAACTTACATGACTGCATGCACTTTTGCATTACATCCTCTTATCTCGATGGTCATTAGTCTGATGATTGAATGGACAGCTAAATAAGTAGGCAGCATCACGCATTACACAGGTATGCGATGACGTTTATGTTGAACTTGAACAGGTGAAATGAATGAGTTAGGGTAGGACGACGAATCGTTGGTGAAATTTCACGATTTTCATTGATTGCTTTGCTCGAAATTGTTGGCACAAGTAGTACTATGATCTACAAAACGCTTTTTAGTCGTCGGCGATTTCCTTTATCTATGATGCACTTGGCGTGAATGCAAATCACCAAGAATGCATAGCACACAGTGTTTCATGCATATGCAAACTTTTTCAGGCTCTGGGTTCGAAGCGCTGCCACTTCATGATGGTGCTTGAACCGTTTGTCTAACAAGCACAAGTGGCCGCCTCCTGAAGGGAATGACTAATTGCACTTAAGAAATGGTAATAAAAATTCCCAGCACATGCATTTTTTGTCTTCATTTTTTTTTTCAATTGTCGTTCCATTGTTGGAATTCAGTGCATGAGTGCAGCGCATACAAGACAACGTCTTGTAGGATTTTCCACTGTTCAACCTGACTGATTTTGGGATTTATTGCATTAACATGTTAGAAAATGTCTCTAAAAGTGAAAGATACTTTAAGAGTGACCGAATGCTGACAAGTAGGAAAGTGAAAAGTCGGCCTGAAAATTCACAAGGTATAATCCATCCAACCACAAGGGATATGATTGACTTTGTCTCTATTATGTCGTGTATCGAGCAGATATTTCCGTCAGTTGTTGCTGTTGTTGTTGTTGTTGTCAATAAATTCATATAAGATAGTACCTGTGTAGGTACTGCATTTATAAATTAAAAGCGCAGCGAAAACAGCGTGTTATAATAATATATTTAATGAATTACTGTTATTCCCAATAATGGCGAGTATAGAAACAAAAGTAACTATACTAGCCTAAGATGGAGCTCGGTATGTTGCACGCCATCCTAGTATGTATGTACAACATTGATTGAGGTTTTTGCTTTGAGAATTTGTGGTCCTTTTGTGCGAAGCATTTTTAGAAGCCCATAGAAATTACAGGAAAATAATTAGCCATGATGTGGTAATTATGTTTCGTTCGTGTTTATCACACTTTTGTAAGGGAAAATTTGTATACGCCTCATTAACTGTTTCCAAATTGAATACATGAACAAAATGAATTTCACAAAATACGAAAAATTCGTCCATCGTGCCTGTGAGTTTATTGCACCAGACTTAGGGGATTGATAGTAATTTAAACTTGTTTAATTTTAAAATCTTAATTTTACTCATTATAATATTAAATGCAATGCAAATTGATGTAAACCTATAAACTTAAGTTAAGGAAACCTGTACAGAAAAAGAATTATTTTCAATTATAAATGCTGCTTCGAAGGAGTGAAATAAATGTCGCTGGTAGTAATTACACTGACTGGCTGCCACAATTCTTTCGGAAGATCGTCGTACGGTCACTGCTGTAGGGCTATCCATAGCTGAGACGTGTCAACTATTCGTAAAATATCCTATATAATGATTTCTTCAAAACTGTCATCATCATTGTAGGATGTGAATGGCTTCATTGTTGAAATCAGTTTTAAATGTGAAAGCTACATGGAAAATTTTCAGAGATCAAGGTTGGTTCCACCGACTAGTCTTGGAGAAAAGGTGGTTTGATAGGCACTTTTACCTGTATAGTGACCGACGCATTTCACCTTAAAATATACTTCGCACAATATAAATAACTTTTTGATTAAAAAAATATATATACATATACAGGGTGTCCCGTAAGTCGACGTCAAGCTGGAATCGGGTGATAGACCAAATCATAACAGTTACCAGAAAAATATAAAAAAAATCTAAGTCATGTATTTTTCAAATTATAGACGTTTCTTTTGTTTCCGGGAAAATGTACACATTGTGATGGTTTTTTAGCTCCTGTTGCTACAAATCTTTACTTTTTTTCAATTCTATTTTTCTTGTATAATCCCGAGTAGTGCTTATGTAACCTGCTGCTTTCAATTCTAAGCCTACTGTTCGAGCTTGGAAAAAAATGTCACATTTTGCCGAACCAAGAATAGAAAATTAATATTTCACCCAACTTTGACTGACTGTAAAGAAGAAAAAAATGTACTACGCTAGTTTGGCAAGTAACTTTAAAAGTTGACGCATTTAATAAGGATTCTAAAATGGTATAACACTTGCTACAGTATTTCTTAGATTACGGGAAAAAAATGTTTCTTCAAGAAACCCAGTTTCGAAAAATTTCTTTTCACCTACTAAAAATGATTCTAGTGTACCAAAAGCTTGCCGTAAGACCGTAAGTTTCAGATTTTAGTTTGAGTGAGACGGAGAGTCATTACATGAAGTGTGAGTGAGCAAGATAGTGACGCTCGCTAGTCAAATCATTGAGTTTTGACAAATGTGCATCGTTTACTCTCCACAGATAGCCGACTTCCAAACCAAGTACATGGTGAAGAAAGAGTTCCTTACCTTACGAGGATGTAGTACTTCAAGCAGTTGAAGAAGACCCAAGTTCTCCAGGAAAGCACAGGAGTGCCCAAAAGTATAGCTCACCGAATTTTACAAAACATGAGCTCCAGAATTACGGAAGCAGTTGAATTCGTCATCAGTGGAAGATTTGCCCGTCTGATAACCCGATCCTTTTTAAGAAGATGTCGAACTTGCATTGCAGCTTAAGGAAGGCAGTTTGAACATCTTATGTAAATAATAAATCTTAGCATCCAAATAATTGGTGTTTAATTTTAAATTTAAGGAATATTTGTACTAAATTCAACAAAAAGTTAGGATCTCTAACTTGAAAGCATCACTATCTGTCTCACTCACGCTTCATGTAATGACTCTGCGTCTCACTCAAACTAGAAGCTTAAAGTTACGGTCTTACGGCAAGCTTTGGGGTGAAAAGAAATTTTTCGAAACTGGGTTTCTTGAAGAAACATTTTTTTTTCCCGTAACCTAAGAAATACTGTAGCAAGTGTTATACCATTTTAGAATCCTTATTAAATGCGTCAACTTTTAAAGTTACTTGCCAAACTAGCGTAGTACATTTTTTTCTTCTTTACAGTTAGTCAAAGTTGGGTGAAATATTAATTTTCTATTCTTGGTTCGGCAAAATGTGACATTTTTTTCCAAGCTCGAACAGTAGGCTTAGAATTGAAAGCAGCAGGTTACATAAGCACTACTCGGGATTACACAAGAAAAATAAAATTGAAAAAAAAGTAAAGATTTGTAGCAACAGGAGCTAAAAAACCATCACAAGGTGTACATTTTCTAGGGGGGGGGGGGCGACTTTTTTCAAACTTTGCTCATTTGTTCTCATTTACACACAAATCACGAATCTGAATTTAATTTTCCGCGCAAACTTATAGTTTTCAAGATATTAAACTTTAAAACGCGCGAAATTTGTACTGCACTTCACAGCACAATTTGACATTCTCGCAAATTAATTAGCTCTTCTTCTTCTTTTTAGTATTAAAAAGAGGCAGTGGTAGGTATGTATATACTAACCTTCCAAACATTCGGGTTACCAGCATTGCGTTTTGTTATTGATTACGAATATTCAATTGATGTGTAGTAAACAGCATTTACTTAGAATGGAATAGAAAAGCTTTTATTAAAGAAGCACACACACACACACACACAGGCAGGCTGGCAGGGACAGCCTCTGTGTGTGTGTGTGTGTGTGTGTGTGTGTGTGTGTGTGTGTGTGTGCGTGTGTGTGTGTGTGTGTGTGTGTGTGTGTGTGTGTGTGTGTGTGTGTGTGTATGTATATATATATATATATATATATATATATATATATATATATATATGTGTGTGTGTGTGTGTGTGTGTGAGTGTGTGTGTGTGTGTGTGTGTGTGTATATATATATATATGTGTGTGTGTGTGTGTGTGTGTGTGTGTGTGTGTGTGTGTGTGTGTGTGTGTGTGTGTGTGTGTGTGTGCATATATATATATATATATATATATATATATATATATATATATATATATATATATATATATATATGTCAGTGTGTGTGTGTGTGTGTGTGTGTGTGTGTGTGTGTGTGTGTGTGTGTGTGTGTGTGTGTGTGTGTGTGTGTGTGTGTGTGTGTGTGTGTGTGTGTGTGTGCGTGTGTGTGCTTCTTTAATAAATGCTTTTCTATTCCATTCTACCTAAATGCTGTTGCATAAAAAAACGCAATGCTGGTAACCCGAATGTTCGGAAGTTTAGTATATACATACCTACCACTGCCTCTTTTTAATACTAAAAAGAAGAAGAAGAGCTAAGTAATTGCGAGAATGTCAAATCGTGTTGTGAAGTGCAGTACAAATTTCGCGATTTTTAAAGCTCAATATCTTGAAAAGTATAAGTTTTCGCGGAAAATTAATTTGAGATTCGTGATTTGTGTGTAAATAAGAACAAATGAGCAAAAGAACAATGCCTTCTTCCTAAGAAGACTTCCCTTTTCTTTGCCTTTGCAGTTTTCTAATTATTTTTTGAACTTTATCTAGCTTTACTTCATCAACATGCCCTGAACTATCTGCTCCACTTACCAAGATCACCGTTTTTTAGATAAATTTTTGCATTGTATTACGGGGCCACCTTGGAATTAGGGAGAGAGAAGTTGGAGCTTGGTAAGTATAAATCTTATTTTTATTGTACTAAAATGGCGTATATTTCTCGCTATAATTCAGATATAACTACTGTATCTCCCATCGCCTGCCAATTCATTCAAATCATCTTCGTACGATTAATAAACCTATAAGATTGAGATAGGAAAAAAATATACCAAATATAAAACTATTTATATGCAATAAAATAACCAAATGAAACCCCAATCCCTAAAACTAATTGCAGGTCTTCCCTCCAAGGTGTCGATCCATTCATCGTGCATGAAATTAGGATACGTAAATTCCATTTCGAAAACAGAAAACAGATGGCTAAATTGCTGTCAGCTTGTTTCAGGTCCTGAACTTCTCCCAAATTCAGAAGTATGCAGAATATTGTAATCCAGAAATATGTAGGATACCTCAGATTCAAATCCATAAATTGCATTAATTTCATTGAATTTTGGGAATCTTGGAAAGCATGCTTAGTTTCTCACTTTTAGATACAAGTAGAAAACTATCGATCGTAGCAAGGTCGAAATAAGTGAGTATTTAATGTATTTATCTGAAAATAAAGCAGTTCCTTTGAAGAATCACTTAAATAATTAGCTGGTAATTTGAGGACGACGCAGGCTAACAGATAACACAGAGGTAAGAATATTTATTAGCTTTTATTCATAATTGTTAAGCCCCTTAAAATTTCAGATTGCATTTATGTATACATAAATCTTGCGTTCGACAATTTTATTAAAGATATGTCAATAAAAGCAATTCATATCTTCCAAAAAATTGCTGTGAACGGTTTTGCTGTTAATAAAAATTAAAAATCTCAGGTAGGATAATAGTATTGTTCAAAATTACTGTATTATTTTGATTTATTTATTAATTTTCCCTAAATGATAGCTGCAATTATGTGTAACATGGTGCATACAAATGACTAAATAAATTAAACATAAAAAACAGATAAAACACAACATTTTAACAAAAGTCTAGAGCTACTAAGAACATTCTTTTATTGTGATTTACGGGAAGTGTATCAAATTAAAGCTCTCAATATACGGCGGAAAATTAAAAGCATCTTGTCGGCTTCTTAAAGCAAAAATTAGGAATGTCATTTGCACACCTTCCATTCGATCAGTGTGACGCTTGTAAGATGTCGGTCAAAATAGTGTTTTTATTAAAGCTTCTGTTGTATAGGCATCATCCTAGCGTTTTATAAAACCCAGAATCGAGTTTGCCATATTATATTCATATTATCTATGAAATATTTCCTTTAAAATGAACCATGCTTACTATTATGAGAGATATAATTTTTTAACTTTTGTACCTATTTTACCAAATATGAGAAAAATCTAAGAAATCAATTCGGAAAATGTTTAAAAATTTATTCATCCTTAATCGACTGACTCCGAATACATTATGCTGCGAGCAAGTCAACGAGTAGTTAGAGAAAAATTATTTCGAAATATCTCAAAAAAGGAATTATATCATCATAAAAAAATCTCTAACATTTTACAATATCTACAATTAGTCATAATTGAGAATTTGCTAAATTATGAAGGTATTACATAATTCTACCAATAAGATCATCAATGGAAGATCAAAACTAGTACACGACAGATAAGATCGCACAAGAAAATAAAAACTCATTTGCTTGCCATTAATTTCATATTGTTCACCTTCGTCCGATCTTACTTCCTCCACAGTATTCCGCGGTTATCGAATGTATCTGAAATATGATCTTAATTTATTTTGATGGGTAACCGATCAACTTGGATGCTCAGTTCCATGAGATGTTGCCGAATGTTTTGGGAATCATTATCATTCAGCTCGTTTTTTTTAAGTAAGAGTGGTTCCTGCGTTGTTTTACTTTCACATTAGTGGCCATATAAATTTTTGGTAACCGAACCGGAATTGAATCCGTATAGGTACTGCCCGGTCAATTTCACTTCACGAAATCTTTCTCAGATCGGATAACTACATAACCTTCAACTTGAATCTGCTTGGTAACTGATCGCAATTTAAAAAAACCGGAGCTGAAGTGGACATAATTCGTTCGATGCGTACCTGAATTATTTTGAGTCGAAGCTACTTTCAAATTGTTGCGAACTATTTGCCTCGAGTTTTTTTTTTAAATTGTTTTTTGTACTTAGGACATGCAATAAAATTTCTTTTAACCGAAGCCTTATGTCTCGTCAGTCACGAGTTTTCTTTTCAGATGATTTTTAACGCTTTTTTTTTTTTAAAGATCAACGCTGGTTTGGTTGCCATTGGGATTGTTATCTTTGGCAAATATGTATAATCACAACCAGTTAAGGTAAGCTTCACGCGCAACCAATTTTTTATATATTTTAAATTTCTCTTGTCTATAGGTACTTGATTTGGAAATGAAGCTTTATATTATATTTTAATGGAGGAATTTAAAGATTTTAGTTATACAGACGCATTAATTTAAAAGAATATTTATGCTGAAGACTGTAGAAAATTTGCTCATTTGCATTATGAGTTTAATATCTTTCCATACTCATTTACATCAACTGGAGAATTGGAATTTTTTGAAATATAACTGTACTATATCATAAGTATTACTCCAAACCAATTACTGAATTATACTTAGCTAATAAGTTTATGCATGCGGTAGTTTAATAATCATATTCTCGTAATCTCGCAAGTGGCAATATAATATTTTAGCAAACCTACTACTGACAAAGTTGATTTACAATCTAGACGCAATATAATCGCGCATATAATCAGATATTTCAAATTTATTTGGTCTGAACTGCACTGAGATACTAGTTTTTCTTAACCTCAATGATTCGCTGTTTGTATGAGTTCCTATCTGCATATTTAGATATATTTAAAAATGAAAATTAAAAATAAAAATGTAAAATGTATTAAATTAATAGAAAAGATAATTTTGAAAAAATATCCTAGAGTTTAGCTTTCATCACTAACCACTTCGGCTGGATTATTCAACACTAATATAGCTTTTTCTGTTGCATCAATCTAACACATCATTTTCTAACTGAAGGAAGAAATGATTTTCAAAATTCTAGGCTCTTCCTCTTATAAGGAAATTTAACTTTATGCATAAAAGTAAGAGTTTCTTTGCTGATTTTTCTTCCAGGAGCAATAGATTCTTCTCTTATTGTGAATAGTTTTGGAAAGGTACCTTATGTAGTCAATAAAGTGTTGGGTAATTTATTTTGGTGAATTTATTTTTATTACCTTACTATAAAAATAAAATTCAATTGTGTAAATACAAAAACTACACTCTATAAATCTATATTAAATCAAAAATGAACAATTAACAAAAGAGAGAGAGAAACAAATCAATTTCCTCTAATTGGATTGTGTCCCAGTTTTGTTTGTAACTGCTGTATCGACGTGCTTGTAGCTAGGTGTGCATTGTTTTGTTCCCAACCTAGTTTTGATAAATTTAAATAAGAACTTGGAATTAGATTTTTTTGAATGATTTTACTTTCAGGTGGCTTTTTAATGTTGGTTTCAACGTAGCATGTCTCCACCTCCCAACATTTTTTTTACAAAATTCACCCCATACCTGTAGGATGGGTCCAACTTTCTAAAAATTTCATCCCATCCCTCCGGGCCCAGTAAACAGTTGGCTTTTTTTCGTTTCAGCCAATATACTTTCGGTGCATTCCTCTTTTCAAATTACGTACTAGAGCCCCGGCCGGGTTACGTCCGATTAAAAAACGGATTTCAATGTTCGCCTCAGCTATTTGGCAGCTACAATTCGTGGAAGAAAAGTTTTTCTCCTAGTGTACTTTAGGCTGGAGGGTAGCAACCCTGGGCGGGGGAGATTTTTCGATATGGCATGATACATCTCAAACTAAAGGTCTCGCCGAGTACAATCGGCCGGTATACTTCGTTTCTCGATTTCCTTAAATAAAAATTACAACAACAACAAATGGGACCGTACCCTGGGTCATTTAAATCCCATTTATTATATTACGAATATATTTTCGGCGTAACTTATTTATCCTGAAATTATCTACACCCGATGGGCTATTATTTGCATGCAAAAAACCCTATGTCATTATCTCAAATCGTTCTCGAGCATTATGTAAAAGAAATTCGCGAAATCGCATACACTGATTAGTGCGACACGAAGTAAAGATCTTAACCCCCCCCCCCCCCCCCCCCGCAATGCGTAGCGAGCTTCAAATATATAATTGTGATGGTGGATACATGCTACAGATACGGGGTGAAATTTTTCGAAAGGTAGACACAGCTACAGGTACGGGGTGAAATTTGTAAAAAAAAATTTGGACGGTGGAAACGTTCTGCAGGTACGGGGAGAAATTTTTAGAACGGTAAAGACATGCTACAGGTACAGGTTGAAATTTGTAAAAAAAAATTGGGGAGTAGGAGACATGCTACAGGAATACCTTCAACATATTGTATGTGTATAACTTCATGGAAAAGTTAAGAAAGTTAGTTCTAGTTTATTTTGTTTTTATTTAACGTTCGGGGTAAGTATTCTAGTAAAACTATTACAAATTTAAAGAAATGATAAAACATTTTTATTCGAAAATAAATCTCTTGCTTTAAATGTAATAACTCACTGCACAATACAGAATGATTTCGCTAAATTTCTCCAATTACGAGTTATAGTTGTTTCTTTAAATGCTTGTTTTGCTCCTGCCGATAATATTTTAATAAGCCGTCTTTACATCGAAGACTCAGCAAAGACCTTTTGGCAGCTGTTTTCAATTCATACAAATCTTCCATAGCCTATACACGAATATGCTCCGTCGTGCTTCAAACACTGCGACAAAAGCCTTACTCATGTACACAAATTTTACAGGTATCAGCTTCAGCACTTCCTGCTCAATCTCTAAACTGCGCAAAGCCCTGACCTAAAGTGGAGCGAAGGCCAAGCCGCTAGCCATAAATGTTGCTTCTTCTTAAACGTATCACATTGAAGTTTGCAGTGTTCAGTATTTTACTTGTTTTTTACGAACAGATCAGTAGAATAGATTTACTACTCAATGAATCGGAGCAATGCAGAAGGTCTACTGCAATTTCTTTTCCAGTGGTCTTCAAGGGGATGGGGCGTCTAGCTATATCCGTCCTGTGCGAAGGGGGGGGGGGGGTAATGATGCGTCGAAAAATTAATTAAAAATATAATAAGTATGTGTACGCGTATATTTTTTTAATAACTACGGTTCGGTAACCTTTGTAGTAACTTTCATACTTCAGATGACCAGATTTAAGATTCGAGACAAATTCAAATCATTGTAGGAGCAGTTATTCTAAAGAGTTCAATTCTTTGTGGTAGACTCGTAACGTAATCTAAAATAAAACATTCTGTGCTATTTGGGTAAAAAAATTCCGGATCCAGACACTCAGGTATTAACCTTGGCAGTTAACCTTTCGAATATTTTAAAATTTTACTGACATTTTCATGTCAGATAATTACATGAAATCTATGTTTACAGTTTTAAGTTCATGAAAGATCAATGGTACAAACAGAGAAAGCTCTTTAACGACTAATCACAACCTATTAAATAATTATATGATAAGAAAAAAAAACGTTAAGTCGATTGTAATGTGGGAAATTAGAGCTTTCAAAATAAATTAAACCAAAAATCAGTATGTAAAGTATTATAATACCTTGCCACGTCCTAATCCGGTATTACTACTTATGTGCTTATGTGGATAAACAACTTCATATTTAAACATCCGATCCAATTCAAGAGCATGTTCATTTAAAAGAAATGTAAATCTTTGATGTGACAGTAACCTGACAGTTATAGGTAGACTTGATCCGGGTAACAGCATACACCATGATTCCATACCAAAAACCTTTTCACAACAGGTACATATACCTGGCCTACATATAATTTAAAATTTGGCGCAAATTTGGAATCTAGGTTCATACTTATGTACATTTGCAAATTGCCCCGAGGGCAAGCTTGTTTCAAATTGTATTTCTTGAATCGACAAGTTAGTTGTCCAGTGCCTATTTAGTGAGAGAAAAAAAAACATAGTTGAATTTATTCGTTCTACTCTTATGCGCATAAAATCAATGATTTCTTTTAAGACTTACGCTCGGTAATCTCTGTGTAAGTATGGGAAATATATCTGAAATGATCTTAAACAAACATTTTCATCTAATCCACTAAAACAGTTTCGCTGTCTTAAACTAATAAATGATCAAACTGTGTATTCTGAAGACTCCAATTATGTTTGGTTTGCTGAACCAGAAGACGTTAGGTTTTGTTAGTGATCCAAAAATAAAAATTGCATTTAAATTGAGTAACTCCACCCAACAATCGACCAGTCTTAGTAGTGATATTGAGTCAGATTGTGAACTATGATAATTCGTGATGAAATTATTGAGCTATAATAGCCATAGATAGCATGCACTTAAAGAGGTTGGCTGAGTTCGTGCAATACTTAGGCGTGGGCAGTAGCCACAACTTATAATCACGACGTGCTTGCTTACATGATATCTAGCATGATTGACGGGTAATAAGAAGTGATGCGATATAGAAGATTACGATTGGTGAGAAAAAAAGATCATTTATTAATACTGTTATATTTACCAATTTATTAATTTGCTTCACTTTGAAAAAAAAAAAACTATCGATGGTTATCTGGGATTGGATTTGCGCATTGTGTAATTTTCTAAGGAATCATTTATACTTTCCGATCCAAGTGTAGCTTCGTATTCATTTGAAATTTTTTCACTATTGAAAATAAGAATTTTACATTTGCGATTGTGAAAGAAATATCGTAGTATGAAAAAAATTGCAATACGACATATCAGAATAGAGGGGATTTTCGAACAAAATGTAATGAAAGTTTTTTAAATCCATTGTATTCTTGAAAATTTTGTATTTCTTATTAAACATCAATTATCAAGTGCATTCTATATCAAAACTATCTTTAAAAAATGGCATTTTCTGAACGAATCAGGTAAACCGAAAGATTAGACGCATCTCCATCATCTGACGTCATCGTCCAGGGATACTTAGGAAACTTTTCCTTCTCCATAAAATTAGATATATTTTAAGATGACCACGGAAGGTTGAATGTCTTAATCTAGGTACTACAAAATCGAATACTGTTTGTCCCAACATCAAAAGCAATTTATTAATTTTCATATTTTCTTCATTTTGTTGTGCACTTTAATTTTTTGAATTCCATACCCTACTATACAGGCTGGTACTTCTTAGATCTCGGCAGATAAAATGCAAAACAGTCATTGAAAGAATATATTATTATTGTTGAAAGTGAAGGTTTGTGTTTGTATAATTTAAAGAAGACAATAAGAACAAAAAAAAAGAAGAAGAAAAAACAAGATAATGGCAGCTGAAAAGTTGCATCAAATGTTATAACCTGAAAAATTTCAAATCAAGCAAAGATTACTCATTTCATTGGAGCGGACGTAGCTAGGGTTTTGCAAGTATTGTTTTCAGAAATGTGCAAAACTTTCTAAAACGTTAATATAAGTGTTAAAGCCAAGTTTCCTGACACCAAGCAAACTATTTTATGGAATACCGTTATTTGATTTCAAGCAATATATGCTTAAATTAAACAACAATAAGTTAGAAGGATTATTTCCTAAGAACAAGAATAATTTACTAACATATAAATATATGGTTTTCTAAGAAAATCATTTCAAATACATGGATCTAATAAATTGTGAATGTATCCCAATAGCTCTGAAATAAGAAAATTATTTCTTCAATAAAGCTGGAATTGGACTGTGGCCAATTCTTATGATACCCTAGATGAATGCCCGTATGTATCTGTGCAAGTTTGATTCTTGAAGTAGTTTTTCGCATATATTTCTAAAACGGTTCGTCGGACAGTAAAAATTATTATAACAAATTTAATAACATTTCATATTCTGAGGAACAAGTACAATAAAAACGTCTAGGACTGATCGTCTTCACAATATACGTAAAAAATCTAAATTTTTATATGGCAACACCAGGAAAGGGTTGCCCAATGTAGGCCATTTTTGAAATTATACGTAAAATTTTTATGAAAACGCCGTGTACAATACTTCAATTCTCTACGTCGACGCTTTCACTAATGTGTAGGTATATAAATGAACCGACTAATCTCCTATTTCATGTGGAACTCGTTTCGATTTCAAAAAGAATGCTGTCCATCACTGTCAATGCTACCAACTGTAGTAAGCTGGCGCGAAATTTAAATTATTTGAAGATTTCATGTTAATGGAATTTATGGATATTTTAACACAATATGTGTATGTATTTGGGACTTGGTTTTTAAACTTTAATTGTGAGTCAAAGTAAGTGTTTTTTACACTTGCGCTTCAAGAATGCGACTTCCTATAGAAATAAATTTTCAGAAACAAATGTTTAATGCCTTTTAAATAACTATTGACAAAAACTGGTGCTTACGTACTAAAATGAAATTACACGGGTTTCTACATACTAGAATATCCTTTACCAAAAAACTTATTTTATAATCGTTAGTCTAACAAGTTACAGATTTAGTTAAATTTAAGGTTTCTAAGTTAAGATTTAAGTTGCTCTAAAAAATGGCTTAAAAAAAGCTATGATTAATGTGTGTGCGTGTAGCGTGTGTAAATTAACTTAGCTTAGCTTAAATTAGGCTAGTTTGTAAAAAGTTTCAATTATTTACACATTTAAAAAATATTTACAATTACCTTAGAGAGTAACTTATTCCTAGGTTTGTAGAAGTTTGTAGGAGCATGTATGTATGTATTATTTGTTGGCACTGTTGTGGATGATGTGATTATTTGTGATTATTTGTGATTACCGTGATTTGATGTATTGTGAGGTATTATAGACTATGTTGGCTTGTGCAAATAGTAGGTCATTGGCAATTAGCCACTTTAGATGGGAAGTAGGGTGGTATTTAATGTTGGTGTAACGATTATGTAGTCGGTTACCTTCTTGCACCAACGGGTTTTCAACATAATACAGCTGTTCCAAATATTTGGTTGTTGTTGTTTTTATAAGGAAGCAGTCAATTGTAGCAGCTCTGGCTTTATTATATACTCGTTGCTTGGGATATCGGTATTGTTAAAATTTACACTAAAGCGATCAAAGTGTCTCCAGTTATTTCTGGGGGTATTTCTCCTGCTATCCTTGAATAAAATGGATTCGCACTTACTGGTGTTAACTTTTATTTTCCATTTTGACACATAGCTCGATAAGATCCTTAAGTATTTGTTAACACGAGTTCTCATTATACAGTATTAAGATGATATGTGTACTGGAGGATATCATCAACAAAACATATGATCCCTACTCTACAATCGCTTTGGTCAGGTTTGGAAATACCCGAGATGTAAATACTGTATAGGAGGGGAGCTAATAGTAAGCCTTGAGGTACCCCTGCATCAATTTGGAAACTCTCGGAGATGGTGTAGTTGCATATGATTGTGCAGATGTGACTTCCTATCGAAGTGAGCTTCTTTCTTCTCATGTTTCGATATACCTTAAAATTACTCAGATTTCCTATATTACTTTTGTCTAAATACCTTCAATTATCTATATATAAACCCCCTTCTAGAAAACTTTGCACAGCCAATTCCCAAGTACTTTAAAGCTTCAAAAATCCCTAAAAATGCCCAAGAATTGCCAAGAAATTTTCGAAAATGTCAAAAAATGCAACACACTGTATGAAGATGCAAAAATCGCAGAAACTGTCAAATAATTTCTCTAAAGTACAAATAATGTAACAAATGTAACAAAAAGTGCGAAACGGATGTGTTACAACCGTTCTTCTCTAGTAATTGAAATGTTAACAACGCGAAAAGGAAAAAAAGAAGCAAGAAAATTAATACTCTTTAAAACTTTTGACGAACAAAGACAAAAAATGTGAAATCGCAAGAAAACAGAGCGCCACATTAATTAATTTTCGTAAATAAATGATAATGAGAAAAGGCGAAATTTTCAGTTTTTTTCTCATATAATGCTCCCGCGAATGCATGTTTTATCTGAAATATTGAGAGATGCCACCTAAGTTTGTTACAAAGCTGTTACTGTGTAACCCAATGATATTTAAACAAAACGTACTTCTCTTTACACGCTTTGTTGTAAAGTTATTAATCCACAAACAGTTACTTAAACTGTTGTATTTCTTATACTTTTATTAACTTAGAACAAATGGTTGGAATTCGCATAATATATTAATTTGTGGGAAAAGTCCCATTTTCGAGAGATTTTTACCTGCAACAATCTCCCAACACTACTGTAACCCATTCTCTGATAAGCTTGGGAAATACGAGAATTTTATTTTACTGATAGATATTTTACATCTCCTTTCAGCACGTTGGCCAAAGCGAAAATTATCTTTTTCTTAAAAAATTGAGGTAGTGTGACCCGAAGTACGAAAAATTAATTTTTATGAATAATTCCAAAGGATTTTGAAGTTATTCAAGAAAATTGTGCAAATTATAGAAGAATGAATGAAAGAAAATTATAAATTATTAATAATAATTGTTTAATAATTTTGGATCGTATTTTCCGGAAGGGGCCATTGGGTTCACACCGGGTTCACTGCGGGGAGCCATGCCAACCCATGCCCCTACCTAGCTGCGCCCGTTTTCATTGGTCAACGTACGGACCGGATATAATTTGTTGAGTGCAAAGCTTGAAGATAAGTAAGTATTCCGAATACATGATGAATCTGAACTAAAATGGTGAACCCTAAAAATTATTCAATCAATCGGACTGTATGCTTCATTTAGGAAGACCAACTTGCAAGTTATCACTATGATCTATGAGAGTTATATTAGCTTTTTTTAAACCTGGGGTCGTCTTCTTCAGATATCTTGGCTCGGCAGTTGAAGTCTGAGTTGAACTGTTTTTTAACTCCCACCCTCCTCTGGATACAAAGTGTGGGCGGTACACAACGGATCTAATCAATCAATTCGCGATACCAATTTTAATAAAATTATTTTTTTCAAATATTTTTCACATCAGCCAATTTCGAAACCGTTATATAGCTTTCAACATTGGAGAAATATGTTTTACATAACAAATTAAATGATCAAATCCATTAATACTTACTAATATGTTTGTTCAAAGTCATTAACCCTACCTAGCAATCAGAATACACTGGTTTCTGGATTTTAACGCTTAATTTACAACTGATTAGAAAATTTAATAATTTTACAAGTGTAGGAGAAATTTGCATGCAATAAATATTTGCTGGACTTGTATTATATACTAATAGAACTTTACAAACGCTTGTAGACTTGTTTATCTACTAGTAATTCCGTACAACAGGCCGCAAAATAATTTAATCATTGCCAAACAGTTCCAGATCGCTGTATAGGCTTAGGCTCATTTCTAGTTGCAGCACCAGGACCATTATAACTGTTAATAACTTCAGAAGGGTGACTGCAAAATCGTCCATAGATAATAACAATAAATAGGGAGCGATATTGAGATTTTTACTATTTCATGACCCGTACAATATACTAGTCCACAGACTATTTTCAACAATAACAATAATTTAGTTTAAAGCAGTAGGTACGTACCACAAGATTATATTTTATACTTATATTTGCTTAATGCCTAAATCAGTAGTTGGTGAAAACTTAATGGAATAAAAAATAAGTAAGGTAAAATAATTAATAAAGAAATATATAAAATAAAGGTAACGAAATAAATTGTTGTATAATAGAGAGCACGTAACAAATATAAATGTGGAAATACAACATAAAATAGTATTACAATTAATAATATGTACATAATAGCGACTAAAACAGAAGAGCAAGAGAAACAATGCAATATGAATAAATCACTGAAATCACATGCCTTTAGAATTTTGATAAAAAAAATTGCACTTTTCTCTTGAATGCGCTCAGCATGGCAACCATTTGAATATTAATCGCGAAGGCATTACAAGGCCGATTAGATTCGCAAACAAAAACTGCTCACCCACTAAGATATTTAATTTGGGTATTAATACCGATTACGTCGGCGTCGTCGAGAGTGAAAAAATTCAGTGTATATATGTATGTAGTTATTCTGTATGCGGATGTTAAGGTATCGGCCAATTATCATCGAGCACTCATAAGACAATACGTGACTACTCCGACACAAGTCATACACTAATGTGCTGCATTCATTAATTGGAAATTTTGTTTTTATATTACAAGGAAATATAACATAATCGTACAAAATGAGTGGAAAAGCAAATGCTTTAATTAACAGTAAATTTGTCATCATCATATAAGTAAAAGTGGTACAGTTATCAAATTTTTCCACATATGAGTAAATAAATCCATGAGGAATTGAAAAAATTACAGGATAGAGGTGGAATTGCACAATTAAAGATAAACACTATTTTCACGAATACAGATAAACAGATTGCAAATCGTTATTTTAAGGGCTGAATAAAAGTAAGCCCATGTTTGAACCCTGTGGGACACCACATCCTGTACTACTAAAGTATCGATCAATCCGACAGTGTAATACATTTTTTTTTCAAATTCTGCCAATTAATATAATATTCAAAGTAAGGTGCTCGACCCCCCCCCCCCCAAAGCTAGTTATTATAAATGAAAGTCAGTAGTACTACGAATAAAACAAGACCAAAATGGCGTTACAGTAAGCAAAACGAATTACAGCCAAAAAAGCAAGGACCTCATTTTCGAAAAAATCTATAATCCGCTGTAGTTTTGAAAATAACACGAATTCGAAAAAAATTAATTTGAAATTTTCGATTGCAAATCACCTCATCCGTTAAGGGTTTCAGTATTGTATTCAGTACTGTTCCTGGAACACCCTGTACATACTATAACAGTTTCATCCAAATAGGAGATGGTCGAGTTCCAAGGTGATCAGTTTTGTGTGGAATAGCTTAAATATTAAAGTTAGATTAAGCTTTATATACATCAACTGCTCTCGTAAACTTCATTAAAAGCCGCATTTAAATCTCGTTTATAAGCCCATTTAGTATATGGACATGGTAGGATAATTTTCAGATATTTACTTATAATCATAGAACTAAAAAATTGTTAAGCAATTAATAATTGTCCTGAATAGAGGATTTATGGTATTATCAACAATATATCTTAGAAGTGCCTATAAAAATCGGATGTTTAAAATTGAACCTCTTTTTTTTTCTTTTATAAAATTGATTCACTGATGCTATTAGGCAGGTTGACTATGGTAGCGGGTTCAACTGATACTATTGTTACGTGCGTGGCCTTAGTTCGTTATTTAAAACACAATATTTCAGATATCATTAAAAAGTTCTTTCTTTTATTTAACTTCACTATTTACTTTTATAACATTTACAAACAATTATCAAATCAACTCTTTATAGTTATCGCTAGTACTGTACTTCTAATCATCGCAGTAGTTTACTTCGTTCATTTCACTGTCTGAAATAAGACTGCCTCCTGGATATGAGAAGCGCCGTATTTATACTCAACGAATTATTCTAGAACTTTCCTGAATATTCCGTTCTCCGAACCCAAGGTTTACTAGGATGTCACTAACCTAAAGATGTTTCTATTTCCAACAGATGTCGCTTGTGTCACTTTGTAGCGCGTAACACTATCTATAATAATATAATAAAAGAATTCGATTAAGATGGAGTCGAATATGCCGCCCAACCCAATTAGGGTTCCGTACCATAACTTTATCAATGAACAGCCGATCTACCGACTTTAATTGTATTTAATTATCATCCAAATTTGTTTATGAGAACTGAATAAAATTTGTTCAAACAAACAGACGCAAGGGCAATTTCATAAGTGTTTGTCTTATTAATAAAAGTTGTCTTCTATCTTATTTTTTCCATTAACTATGAAACTGGCAAAAAAAGAAGCAGTTTTCCTATTATCTATGACTCCGTGCCTACTAGCCTTAATAATATAAAAAAAAACTAGAAGATGGGGAAGGGGAAATTTTTCGCACAGCTTGGGACATATCTTAATAGAAAAAATATCGGGCTTTTCGACCCAGCGGTCAGCGGGGTCTGATCAGTGTGGCTATCTCTGTTCGCCTACTACAAAAGTTCGATGTTAAAGGTCACCCAATTGCCCATATTAATACAATTGCAATTTTCAAATTAGTTGATTATTCCCCTTGTTACCGTATGGCACTCGAATAACCCAAGTAAAATTTTAAGCTGGAAATTTTTCGTCTTTTTTAGACTAAATATCAATTTTTTCCCCAATGAATTTACAAAATGCATTGAGATGCAGAAAAAATATCGAACTTTTCGATCCAGCGATCAGAGAGGTCTCATCAGTGTGGTTATCTCTGATCGCATACCAGAGATATTTTTTCAATGAATTTCAGTCTAATAAAGACGACAGATTCCAGCATAAAGTTTTACGTGGGTTATCCGAGTGCCATATGGCAACAAGGTGAATAATCACCTAATTTGAGAATTGTAATAAGCACGTCGTCTTCGAGAAAAACGTCTGTAACAGACAGTCAGACGGACGCACGGACGATCTGGCAATGGTTCCGTTTTTTGTTTCCCTCTTATTGTACGGAACCCTAAGAATGTAACAAAACATATTTTTTAATAGTTAATGTATATTATTATACGTTACATGCAACAAATAACATAAAACTGTAAATAGCAATGGAGGTAATCAGTCACATTGGAGAAACTATCAAACACGGATTTTTGTTACGTATCTGTGTAACGATTTGTATCGATGTTATGATCGATAGCAGCAGCATATATATGCCTTTTTTATCTATGATCACTTCATGATACGCTCTTTCTATTACTTCTTTTTCTATTCAACCTTTATTAGTTTTTGTACCATAAGCAATCATTTTCTAAATAAAAAAATATGTGTAAACTAACCCCATAGCAATATTGGCCTATCAGTCTCCAGCCTGCCATTTTATAAACAATGTTCAGTACACACGAATCACAAGAACAATTGAAAAAAAGACATTACATAAATCTAGTGTCTAATTAGTTTGTGTACTTTAATATTATTGACAATTTATATCGTTTAGGCACACGTACAACATAGGAGAACAAAAAAAAAGGGAAAATATATTTACTTTGGTGCCTTCTAAATATCCCCAACTATTCGTCAACGTGTTTGTGGCCGCGACTTCTCGTTTGGTGCTTACCTCTAACGCTAAGCCGATGCGCTCCGAGTTTGTTCACCGGGAGACGATTTCAACAACAATAGCAAGTTTTGTGGAACCAGTTGTGCGGTTACTTTGCGTGTTGTGAAATTTTGAAAAACTTAGTGATCTTGTAAAGTAAAATACTTTTGTTTGAAGTTTTTCCTTTTAGTTAGTGATTTTAAGATAGCATAGTAGATTGTAGCTAAAATATAAAAAAACTGTATGGTTGGCAAGAGTTCTTTACCTATTTTTGTCATTTCTACGATTGAAAGAAATATACATAAATATTCAGTGATTGTGTTTGACTTTCTCTTAAAGCAATTAACTGACAAAATTCCATTCCGTATTATATCCGAACTAATCCTAGTCAATTTTTTACCCTTCAAGAGAAGCCTTACAAGATCCCAGGTAATAGCCTGGACAAATACGTGCTTAGTGTTCAACAACAGCTTCAATAATAACAAGAACACCAGCTTCAACAACAACAGCTTTCAGCAACACATTCAACAGCCATAACAACAGCCTTCACGCCAGTCGACTCAATTTCGAAATCCAAAAAGACAAAATACAGAGTAACCAACAGAAAGATAAAATCCGGAAGAGACAATATCCAGAAAAGGCAAAATCCGGAAGAGACAAAGTCCAGAAAAGACAAAATCCAGAAGCGACAAAGTTCACCTGTCTTCATTTGCATATAAACTGGGCACAAATGAGTTGCACCAGAATTTCATCCTGGATGACACAGGTTTCCATCAGTTATAAATCTACCATCAGCAAATCACAATGTACCAACCAGTACGGACCTGCATATATTTAACAAATTTGTCTCACTAATTTACATATTTGTAGAATGGGAACATGACAAAATCAAGTATAAAATCTAGATGGGATAAACCCAGAAAAATTAAAAAAACTGGAAATGAGAAAATTCAGAAGTGACAAAATGCAGAGGTGACAAAATCCAGAAGTGACAAAATTCAGAACAGACAATAATAAATGTCAAAATCCGGAAATTATAAAAATTGTTATAATTATATTCTACAAATATATAAAATATTTAACATTCACATGAGTGAGACAAATTTGTTAAATATTTGTACTGATTGATACATTGGGATTTGTTGAAGGTAGATTTACATTTGATGGAAACCTGTGTCATCCAGGAGGAAGATCGGATGCAACCCAACTATTACCAGTTTATTTATATACATATGAAGAAAATTCATTTCTTACAACTTAACAATCATTACTCACGGACACATTTAAAGGAGTCCTTGAGCCACATCTTTCTTCATATTCATATAATCTGGGCACAGTTGGGTTGCAACAGAACTTCATCCTGGATAACACAGGTTTTCATCAGATGTAAGTCTACCAACACAATTTAAAGTAAGATGAAATCCAGAATAAAATCCAGAAAAAATATTCGCGCGTGTTAAAATAATTACAATTTAATAAAATGAAAATAATAAAAGATTCAATTTTTTAACAAAGACTTTATTTCGTACTTTACGTTACAATATTCTATCGAGAACTAACTTCTATCATAAAATTATTTTACTTGCTAACTAAAATGCAACTAATCATATTTTCAGACAAACAAAAGTTTCGAGTTGACTTGAAAAATAAAAGTTTCGTATTTCCAGAAAAGTGGATATGGAGCTATGGGAATGAATTTAAATGGTTTCGTGGGAAATGTTGCTGAAGGACAGTGTCTAAATTGTTTCCGGTGTTAGATATGTAACTCGCGCGCAAATATCTTTTCTGGATAAAAAATTCTGGACATCCCCTGAATTTTGTCGCTTCTGGATTTTTGTCACTTCATGATTTTCTCCTTACCGGATTTTGTCACTTCTGGATTTCGTACCCAACCCTTGTGGAATATAATTATAACAGATTTTACAATTTTCGGATTTTAACACTTATGTATTTTGTCGTTTTAATTCATTTTGTCACTTCTGAATTTTCTCATTCCCTGATTTTTCAATTTTTCTGGATTTTGTCATGTTCCCGAACAATAGCTTCAACATCAGATTCAACAACAGTCGACTCAATTATCCTAGCAACAGCAACATCAACAGCAGAACTTTATGTATTGTAGAAACAGCAACTACAATAGCAGAACAATAGGATCTGTGCCCTACAATCAAGTATGATCTGTATACTGCAATCCAGTAAGATCTGTAGCCTACAGCCAAGTAGAATCTAGGAGACGTACATACAAACCATCCCCGGACCCTATCTACTTTATATAAAAAAAAAACAAAAACAAAAAAAATATACCCACTTAGACCAAAGCCAATGAAGCCTCCTAAATTTTATTTCCTTTTCAAATGGAAATAAAGCCGAAATATAGAAAAATTTCAAGTTCGACTTTATTTATCTACTTTTCTGAAAGGGAAATTATATCATTTCGGCTTTATTTCTTGAGGTCTTTTTCTGAGCATCGAATTGCTATTATGTATATAATTTCAATACTATGCGAGGCTCCTCATAAAAGTTTTATATAAATGTGTACTTACAGGTACATGAAGAGATTGTAGTTTCACGTTCATTAGTAGTCATCCAAATTAAAATTTGGCGTACAATTAATTATACCTGCTTGTACTACCTATTTTTATTTCTGATCGACTTAAAAGATTCAATTATTCAACTTTCAAAATAAAAACAAAAAAACATCCCAAATCCCCGGAAAGCTTGAATCTCTAAGCAGTTTCATTGCAATTTTGTTATTAACAAAATGTCAAAAGTATTAAAAGGAATTAAAATAGTCCACCGAAATAGCTACCATAGTAGCACAAAAGTTGGCATAAATAGTGCATCAATCATTTAGTGTCATCTACACCGCAGTTCCTTAAATGCTACCAGTTTTTATTCACACCTAAGCTGACATGATCTCTTGGAAATATTATGAAATTTCTCATTATTACAACACCACCAGAAATGAACGATTATACCTACCTACCTGTACCGACCTATACCTATAGCTACAAAATGAGTACATGAATAATAATTATAGCATTGAACTTCTGGCAGAAAAACAGATCAAAAGAATAATTACAGCAATAAAGTTATCACTGATCACTCCAATACTGCACGTCATAGTATTTTTTTGACCTTCTAGGAACAGTTGTTGGGTTGTTGAGATACAGAATGTGATGCTGGCTTAGAACCTTCACAAATCACCAAGTGCTCTGAATGAATATGTGAGATAAAAAGTAATGCTATCTGAAGGACGATCATAGTTGGCAATATATACGCTTTCCGGACGAATTTTGTTTTAAGGTAGCAAGTATCTATGCACCCTGTATAATTACCAAAATCATATAGGAACCGAGTTGAATCATTTTTTTTTTTATCTTCTACAGCACACTCTTTCCCCCAGGCATTGCACTTGAAATGTTAAAAACAAGATCAAAGTTAAGGCGTTGGCTTGATTACCGATTTTATTGAATCAGCAAAAAATCAAAGCGGAACTATTGTCTTAGGGGGAGCCTACGTAAGGAGCGATGTTATAATTTTGTTTATAATGCCTGTGGCAAATTTAATAACAACTTCTCTAGCTAATTACTGCTTAAGGTTACTTAATGATTTTTTGTTTTTAGGACCATTGCAAATATAATCAGCATTACGATTGTTGTGTTTTTGTAACTGAAACCGAAAATTGCTATTTAATTGAAACCCTTTCACATTCCCCCAAACATACATACGTATAAACAACAGTTACAAGAATTGCTTCACGGTTAATAAAATTTCGTAATTATTTTATGGAAAATATGAAAAACTGGTACAGATAAGTTGGATAAATTGTCGCCTCTGAATTGAGTGGCGAGTGCATATATGTTTGTACATATGTGTGATTTGTATGTTTTTTTTTAATGCGGTACCTACTACTTATTTATCAGTCTAAAATATAATTAAGAGCAAAATAATTGTGGATATTGCATGCACTAATTCTGTGGCAGGTCAGCTATATACTTACTAAAATATAAGTTAGCGTATGCTTCGCAATCTGTAACATTTAAGAAATACTCAAGTTCCATATGTTGAAAACCTATTGAGTTAGGTACGCACAAGGTGAACAAAATTACAAAGTTTTGGAAATCAATTTCAGTACTCAATAGTTTATCAAATCAAGCAATTATTCATGGACCGCAATTCTAACTTACCAAGAGTATTCGTTTATGATCAATTTGACGCGCGTAAAATTTTTAATTATCAGCACATTGGACCAGTTTTCAAGATTTTTCCTAGGAACGCATACACCTACAAACATATGGGGAACTAAGAAAAAAGAGCTTAACCTCTCGAATCACAATTTGACGTAAAAGTTTTTACTGAGAAAAGTGAAATCAAATATAAATGTATGTCTACCAGAGGAATTTCGTTTCGAAAATTAACCTCAATGCAGAAATTTACATACCATCTAAAGTAATTCAGTTAATGAATCCGTGTAAAGTGGGATGCAGAGGTGAGTGGCGTACATACAATTTCGGATGTAGACTTGTAAATAATTTACAAGGAAAACATGTTGCAAGTTAAAATTGTTGCAAAATGTACTTCAATTTATAGTTTTAGCTACGACTAGGTGTTGTAGAAGAAGTATTAATTTACGCTTATAGTTTTATGTTTAATATTTAACAATAAAAAAATTGAATTAATTAAACTAATTACCTGCTGATTTTGGTATCATATTTTTATTAATAAATAATATTTAAGCCATATTCTGTACGTGGGCTTAACTGGATCCGTTTGATATGAAAACATAGCGCTTTACCACATATATCTTAAAACGTTAATCTGTTTCTTTCAGGAGATCCTTAAATAAAATGGAATAAATTGCAATCCTTTCACATAAAATTTAGGGGTTTGTCGAAGAAAAGAGAAAGTACCTGCCATTCTTGATTTTTACCAAGATTTTGGTAGTAATCTTGAATTTTGCAACTCAAAGCTTCATCTCAAAAATAAACGTGTAATTTGTGTTTTAGTGTCGAACCCTTTTGATTTGTAAAATAAGTCGTGTATGTAATATTTTTAGTCTAAAATACGGTTGTCAATATTCCTTGAATTTTGTTATTACAGTATTTATGTGATGTTGTGGTAGCTAGCTAAACATTCAGTGATGTTGAACATATGATGTTGATAATATTGATGAAGACAGCGATGTCATGCTTCCGCACTATGGAATATATGCGTCCTTTGCTGATTAGAAATCAGTAGTTTTGTTATTTTTGAAGATACAGACTTTAAATTTTGCATTTGGCCTTTAAAAAAAAGAAAATTTGAGTTCGAAAATGGGACCAATCGGGCAATTCCCTCGTAGGGTTGCCATACAAAAATTTCGTTTTCGCTAATTGGCACTGCTAAAGAACGCGTCGACATAGAGAGCTGAACTTTTGTACATAACATCTTCATAGCAATAGTAAATAAAATTTCCTAAATGAGCTAAATCGGGAAACCCCTTCTTGGTGTTGCCATATAAAATTTAGGTTTTTTACGTATACTGTGAAAACGATTAGTCCTGGATGGAGGAGACCAAACGAAATTACAAGCTGGCATTCATCTAGGGTATCACAAAAATTGGCGTTTTACTTGTTCTTCTCTTGTGTTGACCATTTGTTTTCGTCCTTCGTCACCATCAAAGCAATAATTATATGATATGCACTGTAAAAAAGTAGCACAGTTTTAGAGAATATTCCCTACATTTTAGGGGGAAAAACCTAACTGCATTTTAAACATAAAAACCTTATCCTATCCTAAAAGTACCTAGGATCTGTAGCACAAATTCTTGCCAATTTAGGGAACATTTCTTTACTATGTGTGTTCAGGCATGCAATTGTGTTCAGGCATGCAATGTTTATGATCCATACTGGAAACAATTTTCGTCTTCTGGCCTGGCAGTAACTTCCTCTAAATTGTTCATTGCACGTGGAGTAGTACCACATATGGTACATATATAACTGAAGGAGTGTCAGTTGTTAATGATGGATATAAATTGTCAATTGGACTTTACGTATTACCCAAAACAACTCTAGGTTTCTCGAGAGTTTCTTTTGAAAACACTAGGCCGGCACAACATTACAGATGAAGCCACGGGATTTTTTAAGACAATGGTTCCAGTTCCTTATGGGAACAAAAAAAGTAGTGAACAAATTTGTGTCTGATATAACATCAAACTTTTTGCTTATATTCACATTACCCAGATGAGCTATCTCATCCCCACTTGCTATATAATATCATTTTTCTTTAACCCAGTTAGAGTCAATCAATATATCGTTTCAAGGCTAGAAATGAATTTGAAATGTTCCTTTTCCTCGAGAACGAATACAACCTGTGATTTTGTCAAATATGATTTGAACTGGACAATTTCCCCAATGCGTTAGAGTAGTGTCGAGTGTTATTCTATATTTTGAAAAGCGTTCATGACAGATTGTATTCGTTCTCGAGAAAACCGAAAGTTTCATATTCGTTTATAGCTTTGAAACAGAGAATAGTTCCAGCTGCTTTGTTTACAGTTCTGTATTTTTTTATATGGTGGCAGCAAAAACCGTTTCTTTTCATTCGATAGATTCGTCAGCAATACTGTGCTTTTGTTTGCAGAAGAAGTTGAAGGCGTGGAGAGAGTTGATTCGTCATCTGTCATTGGAATAGGCAGAGTTAAAGAATATTCTGTATTAAGCCAACTGTTATTAGCTCTAAGATATTGATTTTTCCTGCATGAAGCTTGAGCCCAACGTCTGTTGAACTCTGGTGGTAATTTCTTTAGAAAATCACAAATAATTAATTCTACGGGTTTTCCACTAAGAGGTGTTATTTTAATTAGCCAGCTATTTCGGTAGATATAACTTTTGAAGCTGTCATTTTTTGGACATTTGACAAGTAGAAACTACGCCATTAATAAAAATGGAACGATACACGATTCAGATACGCATTGAAATTATTAAAATTCACTATAAAAATGGTGAAAATGTGGCAGAGACGGTTCGTAAAACTCAAACAATTTTGGGTCGTTGTGAAGCACCTTGTCGGACCGCAATACAGAAATTGGTAGAAAAATTCGAGCTGTCGGGACAAGTTAGTGATGTGAAGAATAAAACCCGTGCACGTCGCTCAAGAACAGCCGAGCATATTGCTGCTGCAGCCGAAAGTGTTGAAGAAAACCCAGGTTTGTCTATTCCTCGTCGTTCTTTGGAATTAGGCATTCCACAAACGTCATTACACCCTATTTTGCATAAAGATTTGGGTCTTAAAGCTTATAAACTTCAGTTAACTCAAGAACTCAACCCGGCCGATCATCAACAACGTCGAGTCTTTGCTGATTGGGTCCTTGAAATGCTTGGAAATGATCCGGAATTCCATCGAAATCTCATCTTGAGTGATGAGGCCCATTTCCACCTCGATGGATTCGTCAACAAGCAAAATTGTCGCATCTGGGGCTCGGAAAACCCAAGAGTTATTGTTGAAAAGCCTCTCTATCCTCAACGTGTGACTATTTGGTGTGGTTTATGGTCCCGCGGGGTCATTGGACCTTACTTTTTCGAAAATGAGGCTGGAGCAACAATTATGGTGAATGGATTGCGCTATCGACAGATGATTAATGATTTTTTATGGCCGGAATGGGATGGTATTGATCTGGACAACGTTAACTTTCAACAAGAAGGCGCTACGTGCCATACAAGCAACGAAACCATTGATCTTTTACGGGAAAAGTTTCCGGACCGTGTTATCTCTCGAAGAGGTGATCACAATTGGCCACCGAGATCTTGTGACTTAACACCTTGCGACTTCTTCCTTTGGGGCTACGTGAAAGAGAAGGTCTACGCCAACAGCCCAGCGTCGATTCAAGACCTCAAAGATGGAATTCGTGAGGCTATCGAGGACATAGAGCAGCCACTTTGCGATTTGGTTATGGAAAATTTCATGATAAGGATATGGTCCTGTAGGCATGGTCATGGTGGTCATTTGGCTGATGTTATTTTCCATTATTAACGGCATACATAATGAAATAAAAATCCGATCATTTATCTCAAAAAATGGCATTTTTCTTTGAATATCAAAATAACACCTCTTATTGGAAAACCCTTTATGTTGTCCTCTAAAATTTGATAATTCTCTAAGAATGTACACAGGATCGAGATATTTATTTTCACTCTCAGTGTAGAAAAGTAGCAATTCATATCTTGAACAGTTAAAACAACTCATCGTTATGAATATTATATATAACGATTGTAATGCAACGCGTCTGTAACCAAGCTTTATAATACGTATACGATAATTAAATGAAAGTAGTTTTCAACATGTACCTACCACCCATACCGCAGATGACTTTATCATAACTAACTTTAAAAAAAATTAATAATTGCTTCTAAATCTACAAAAAATATCCTTTCTAAATAAGTATCATAGAATAGGACTGTTTTTGGAACTAATGCTCATCATCTAACTCTGAAAGCATATAACTTGCGAGTCAAAACTTTAAAAAATTGCCATAATGTAGGTCTTAATGTATGTACGCTTTATTTTGTGCATTAAGTACATGAAAAACGAAGTAAATATTAATGTGCGATTTCTCAAGTAAATAATAAAAACAAAAACATATACCATTTGCAACACTTCTAAAAAGTATTTATGATCAGATCTTAAACTACCACATTCCATAGCGCGCCGGGTAATAATAATGATTTGGACATATTAGAGGCAGACGAACGAAGTACTGAATACAATAATCTGGTTTCCACAAATCTCATATTTGCGTAGCAGCTCTTTTACGAGATGCAACCGATGTACGCAGTTGTCTAAATAAGAATGAATTATATGTCCTTATTCGGCGGGGTTTTCTAAATTCTAAAGCGATTGATTCTATAAGCTATTCCAAATTACATGCTAAGTTATTCCCTAACTTCCAGTTTCCTTTGACTGCACTTTCTCCTATATGTAATTTTTTGTCTTGCTGGTTACACTGGATAAGTGGAGGGTACAGTTTGCCTGATGCTTCTCAGTCAGACTTTTGAGGTATAATAATACCATCTTTCATACCTTCTAAGAGAGCCGATAGTAGCTCTTGTTTTAATTTTAACTCGCATTACCTTTACATGGCGACGGGACTGGAGGACAAGTATATACTTCCCAGCTCGCTTCTCGAAGATGTACTTAAAGTAGGCATGCCTTTGTAACACATTATGGAAGATATGCTTTTATGTTGCCCTTTGGAAAGGGGTGCTTTTATATATGTTTATAGAGCGTGTGGTAGGATATGTAATTTTATAATAGCTACGCGGAAGTCTGAATTTTCAGGTACAATAATTCGTTTTTTCAGACAGTCTAAGGGATCCGGTAGTAGTTCTTGTTTTAATTATAATCCCCATTACATTTACCTTACGGCGGGGGGACTGAAGGTCAAGCATATACTTCCCAGCTCGCTTATTGAAGATATACTTAAAGAAATCATATTTAACATCGCCCTATGGAAAGTGCACTTTTGCATCTCCTTGCAACTTTATTGTGCTGCATATATGCAATAATATGAAAAAATAAAAATTAAAAAAAAATTATTTGAACGCATTCATACATAAATACATTTTTAAATCCATGCCTTAACTATATAAATTTATTTTGTTGGTGCCTTTTCCCATTATTAGTTTTGTTTTGTAAAAATGTTTTTATATTCTTTATTTTTGTTTTGCTTAAAAGCGAGTTGCAGTAGCTTTTTGAAGATCTCTTTCGTAATTACTCATTCGAAATGCTGAGTGAAAGCCCAAAATTCGTATGTACCTATGACCCATTTTTATCTGCGGAAAACAAGTTGTAAATTAAATTAACACGTTACCTACTGCCTTCTCATATAAGTGAATAAGGCGTGGAAAAAGAAGGCCAACTAGAATTTTCTTTTAAGTTACTCTTGTGGAAATGCTGAATGAAAATCCAAAAAATTGTTTGTAACTATGACTCATTTTTAAATGCAGAAAACCTTAACTGGCCTCTTCACTATTGTTCGAAATAGTTCAACAAGTTGTAAATAAACTGAATACGTTACCTACTCCCTTCTCAAGTTAGTGGTTGAATAAGGCGTAGATAGAGAAGGCCAACTATAATGTTTTTCAAGTATTTTCAAGTAACGAAAGAGTCGCTTCTCAAAGGAACTAAAATGTCCGACTGGGCTTGCTTCCTACTCGTCGTGTGTCTCAGGGATCTATTTTGAGGCCTTTGCTATTCCTTACGTCTACCAATGGACCTTCCTAAGCTTATCGAGTAATGTCAAATTCACCTGTTTACTGATGATATCCAGGAATATCTTGTTTGTCCCATTGGACTAGCAGTGGTTTGCAGCTGAATGTTTCTGATTTGCCGCCATTTTTTTTTTTTTTTTTTTTTTTTTTAATAGTTAAGTGCTATCGTTTACTGGTTTACTGATGGTGTACGAATCCGAGGTGTTTTCTCAACCCTACAAAGAAATGTTGTGATCATATTAATGTTGGGTAAGATTTATGGTTCTTTTCGGCGGTTCTGCCTGTCTTATGCACTTTTACCTTTGAATATTCGTTTAATGCTAGTAAAGTCCCTACTTATCTAACAGCTAACCGTCTATTATTTCCCCATTGGGATTCTGTATGTTCGATGAAATAAACAGTTGCATTTAATGACTGTACGAGGTTTGTATTTGATCATTTTCATTCGCAAGACTTCATGGGTGCGAGGCAATTGTTGCCTGTATATGACAGGAAGAGTACAAGAGCCCCCCTTAATGGTAGTAGAACTGATACCAGAAATCTAATAGGTATCATTATGGGTAATTGGGTCATATGAAACCTTGTTAGTAGACTGGGAATAGCGGCGAATGATTACTGCAGAAGCTTTAAGGATTCGTAGGAAATCGAATCCAACCAACACGTATTTTGTGAGTGCAGCAGTCTGATTGATAAAAGAAAAAGAAGTAGGCTTTTAGGTAGCTACTCGTTTCAAATTGTGGCGAACTATAAAGTAAAAAGTTCAGATATATCCTGGGAATTAATATCTAGCCCATTGAAGGAAATACTGGAGTTCGTCGAAGTTATTCCCCTCAATGAGCTTTAAAAATGAGGGAATCATATTAGTCCACCTAATTTAATACTTTATTAATTAGTATTAAATATTTATACCAGTTGTAATATTGATAGCCTTGGTGGCTTCACTCCGTTTCTTATGCTATAAATCTGGGCCTTGTAGTTTAAAGATTAAAGAACCATATATACGTAATAGTAAATAAAACCCTTACTGCTTACAAAATACTGGAATAATTTCCGATTAAATTGAAGCCATAGCTTGAACTTTTACAGATCTCACCCGTTGCCCAAAATCCAAGTGTCAGGATTAATCGACTACAAATAATATTACCTAAAGAGTTACCTCAAATCCTCTAACCTAATACAGGGAAGAATTTTTTTAATGTAAATTAAATTTAATTAAAATACTATTTCAGAGATCTTAAATAATATTCAAGTATCTCAGTTGCAAAATTATTCGCTTGATTTTATATAGGTACATAGGTAATCAAGTGATTAGAAAATATTACAAATCCACGCAATATTTCGGACCTGAACTCAACGCACGCACTGTAAAACAAGTTACAAACTTCGCACTGCTTTCAATTTACATACTTAGATTTCAAGAAAAATAACTCTTTCCAGACAAACTTAACTGCAAAATATTTCCACCTTTATGGAATTGTTGACGTTATTTTTCTAGATCCTAGCGATATCGTACTTAAAATTAATTTGCTTGCGATAATTAGTTCCACACCTGTCCAGTTGTATTTATGTGGAATGTTTGGTATTTCGTGTGTACTTTTTGTCTAACCTTTTTGTAGAGCTCAAGACTTGATCGATCGCACTCATAATTGCATAAACTGGTGTCTGACATATTTCAAAGTTTTCAATTTTTTTCCCATTTTATCAGTATAACTAGGTAGATAGGTACCTACAGTCTCGTTTCGAATAGCCCCCCATACTTATCACTGAAAAGTGGAAAGTCAAGAAATTGTAAAGTTAGTAACAGAATTTTGTAATTAATAAGTACGCAGAGAGTTGTATAATCAGGCGTAGGTCGTAAAAACTCCTTTTGAACATGACTCTGTTGAAAACGAACAGGTATGCATGATTCATATGAGAAATTTGCGTGTTGCTAGATATTGCGATTTTTTTTGTATTTATTTTTTTTTTATTTCGTCAATTTATGTATATAATTATCCATTTACATTTAGTCTACATAAATTAAATAGTGGGTCTGATGCAGAAATCCAAAATTTGTGTAGACTGAGTGACTGAAATATTGCACAATATTAATACGAACATAATGATTTCTTGTAACTCAAAGTCAAAATGCAGCCAGGTTCAGAAAAGTTGTAACTAAAACGACTTTCTATTCCAGACACTTTATTTAAATTTAATTTTATTTATAAAAAAAAAGCTTCCTTTGCTAGACAAGCACTTAAAATACCCTAAACACACCACACCCGAAATCACGTAATAACACAAAATAATACAAACTCGAGTTAAAGTTGTCTGATTAGTTCTTCAGCTTCCCCGTTTAAGATAGGTAGCTTATAAGTAGTGCATTTTTTTAACTTTTGATATATGTAGGTACATACCTCAGTTATTAAGGATATGATACCCCTCAGGGAAATATGATATATGTATATATCCATGGTAGAGAAATTTCACTATTGTTTCGTTATTGTATCGACATTTTCTAACTTTTGAATTAAGGCATACTACGAAAAGTTTTCACTGCGCTTTCTTAACATTTTGAATTAAAACATGTTACCACAAGACTTTTCAGTGCGCTCTAATTGGAACCGATTTTCTTCTTTTAACTCTAGTTTTTGAAGTTTTGAATGTCCACCTTAGAGCAATCCTTAATTTTTAATATCGATATGTTCTTTTTTGTTTCATTTTTTTTCAATAGAGCAGTATAGAAAATATAAGCCTCTACGAAGTACATCCAGTGTATAATCAATAGCCAAAAACCAATATTCCGTAAATAGACACTACTTTATTTATGTTCGTGGTGAGTAGAAAGAGGAATGCCAATTTTATGCCCGATACCTTCAGACATGAAAGATGCTTAAGCGATGCTATGATACTCGTGGATCGAATACCCCATGTTCTATATCAAATTAAAGCTCCCGCATAATACTGCATATCTGGTGGTGTACACTTTTCCGAATTCAGAAAACTTTTTCGGGACGTTTTTGTCGCCGAAAAACGCATTTTCATGCACTTGAGCCACATACACCCCACCTACTATATTAGGAAGACATTTTTCACGGTGCACTAATCCCGCACAGTCACGAGCGGTAGGAAAGCCCATTTTTTCACCCAAGAAAGTCGCTCACGATACATCCGATCGTTAAAGCTTAATTGAAATAAACATTGTTAATAAAATATGTTCAGAATATCATAATGCATCGTTTAAGACATCTATCATGTCTGGTGGTTTCGGGCCTAAAGTTGTATGTTGTATTCCCCTTTATAATGAACATATGTATTACGAGTAATAGCAGTAGAGCAAACAATTTGTCAGGTGATATGCTCTATATGCATTGAGCACACTCAGCTTAGTTGTGTAATTCGACATAATGTTGCTATTATCTCTTTTATAAATTTATTTTAACATTTTTTTTTTTTTTTTTTTTTTTATTATTAAGCCAAGCTCAGGGGATACCCTATGATGCAAAGCACAGCATGGCAGGAAGGAGATAGAGAAAGGATTAGGGGATATGAGGAAAGTGGCGGAGGTGCCGATGTATGTCGCGAGCGCCCACCTCGGAAGCCATATTGGCGATCGTTGATGAGGTGGTTAGTTTCTAGATACTTCATTAATTTAGAGTTAATGATAGATTCAAAAACCTTTGAAAGAATCGAAGTGATGGCAATTGGTCGATAATTTGAGGGATCGCTACTCTCTCCTTTCTTAGGAATAGGCTGAACGTGAGCAAGCTTCCAAGCAGTTGGAAATTTTCCTGTCGAATAAGACAAGTAGAAGAGTTTGCGCAGAGGTTTAGCCAAGGATGAGGCGCAGCTTTTAATTAACAGGGGCGAAAAACCATCAGGACCTGCGGCTTTGGAGACGTTGATCCCCTTAAGGACCCTGAACACATCCCTCGTACGAACGTGTATTGGCTCTTGTACACATTCACACGGGCGATGCAAAACAGGTGTTTGTGAAGTTGGTGGAAGACGAGAATTTGAAGCGAATCCAGCAACTAAAATATTAGCTTTATCCAGGGAGTCAACAATCACTTCACCATTATTAAATAGTGAAGGTATTGAGGAACTGGTGAAATTGTTCCTGATGGTTTTAACCAGGGACCAGAAACCTTCGCTACCTTTGCGGCTTGTCAAGATTCTTTGTCTAATATTCTGGTCGAAAAGAAATTTTTCTCTCTGGATAATGGACTTGCAGGTTTTCCGTGCAGTCTTATAGACTTGTTTCATTTCCGGACATGGATGCGCGAAAAGCAGACTCTTTCGCTTTTATAGCTTGGTTGCACTTATCGTTAAACCAGGAGCGATCATGCTGATGTTGAGACCTGCTGTAAGAATACGGAATGTATTTGGATAACAATTAGTAATAAAACGTTAAAGAAAACTTGAAAATGTATATCCGTTAGAAAGGTAACGAAAAGTCGAAGAAAGTATAATGGGGCCATACTGTAAGCACCACCGATTTTACCACTCTTCAAAATTGTTTTCTGCCTATCAACGAAAAAAATATTTTTAATGACTTTTGGAGTTTGTCTGATAAAGTTAAATTATATGCGCAATTTGATAAACGATGATTTAGATAAAGTCACTCTTTTTTTAATTATTTCAGGTAACTGATACTAATACCGAAGGAATTTGTCATACATTCTTTGTTAATATATTAGGCATTCATCAGAAAAGAATTTACCTACTATTTCTTTAATTCAAAAGTTGGCAATGGTATAGGTATACTAGGAAAAAATTAAATATATCAAATTTTGCACTTCACCTAAAAGGTTTGGAGAAGTTCAGCAACATAAGTATTAGGAGTTTCCCGTCAATGGAGTCGCAGAGCATGTGTTCGCGAAAAAACAAAAGAATAACTAAAAATACGACATTTTCTTTAACAATAATGCTCCAATGCTCCAATATTATATAGAAGATGTTGAAAATCTTATAAAGAAAGGTATATATACATATTTAAGATTTAATTAAACCTTTCCCGCAAAGAGGTAAACTTGGAAATAATTAGGTTGTTATTACGTTTTTTTCTTTTTATTTGCAAATATTTTTTATATCAGTGAAGTGGTTCACCAAATGATGAAGGACAAATTCGTCATCATTTTCCTCATATGATCTACACATCTGTAACATTTATTTGACTACGCTAGGTACTTTCTATTCCTGAAATAAGACTGTGCTCAACGGATGTATATGCGAGAATTTTCCCCACAGCTCCTTTAATCTTGGAAAACGCTTACTCTGTAGAATTTAGAAAAGGTAAATATTGTGGAAGAAATTAAAGTTTTAGGAACAGCATAAAAAACTATTTTGAAGAATTCTCTAGACACTTTCGAAAGTAGACAAACGGGTTTAGAAAAAAAAAACAACTTACGGACTAATTAAAGGTTGCCTGGAAGAAAACATAAATAGGTATTCTTATATTTTTAAGATATACTGGCCATGAAACCTGTTCTATTTCTATTTCTACGATTAATCAGACTATAATCCGTGTGACGAAACTCTTAAGCATTCTCTCTGACATATAATAGTCAAACAGCACCAAAATTGAGTATTGAAATTAAATGAAATTGAATATTTTCGAAATAAATCCAGATTCCTAAAAACTATTGGTACATAAGAAAATTCAGTTTCATGATATATTGAATTATCATAATAATTCTGCATATCTGAATGTACTATCTATAAGACTCACATTTTGATAGATTCTCTGACGGAAGAGAGGCATGATTACATATACCGAAAGGGACAACCCGAATTATCATTTATGGTATATGTGAAGAGGAAAAAAATTTATTAACATTTTCGGTAGTTACTCAGAATCTACATGTGCGAGCAGAGTATTTAAAAACTCCTTTATACACCCAAAAATAAAACTCTTTGCAAAAGTTATACAAGAATCTACTATGTAAAATAAAAACAGGATAATTTTTTATACAGGGTGTTTCACTATCGGTCCGCATAACGCAAGAGTTTGATAGGATTAATTGAGTTGGAGACAAGCATAAAACCATATGGTAAAAGAGCGGGAAAGACGAGTCATTTTTCCACTTTACACCGTTTACCTTTCTTGATATACACCCTATCAAGGTGAGATAATAGCAAACCGCCTAAGCTTTTTAAATGAATGCCCAATCGATTTTCCTGTCAACTTCCGTCGGAAGTTGTAGGCCGTCAAACTCAACAAATTGGGAAGAAATGTCTAATTTTTTTCAAATTTTTACAATTTTCCCGCCAAAATGTATGATAATTGTGCGGGTTTTTTACAAGATGTAGAGTCATCGGAATGTTACCTTTAATTTAATTTACCACGGTTTTTGAGATAAACTTGCTTATATATAATTTCATTACTTTTGCTACTGGCGATATAAATTACGTCTAATTTTATACAATTCCACGCAAAATTAACAAAATGATGAAATTAATTAAATTGTACATCATAAAAATAAGTTTTCTCAAAAATGGTTGCATTTATGTAGCCAGATTAAAGGTAACATTCTGGGGTCTCTATATCTTGTAAGACAACTGTATACTTATTTTGCATTTTAACGGAAAAATCGTTCAAATTTGACAAAATTAGGAATTTTTCCAATTTTTCATACATGTTCCGAGGGAAGGTGACATGAAGGCTGACTGAGCTTAGACGGTTGCTAACAGCTGAGATAAATCGCACCTTGATGGGATGTATACCACGAAAGTTACAGGGTATAAAGTGGAAAAAGTACAAAAAATCTTAAACCCCCTTACCACCGAAACAAACGCATCTTACCGCTTCTGTCACCATAAAATTTTTGCTTGTCTCCACCGCAGCTAATAAGCCCTTGAGTTATGCGGACCAATTATTAAACACTCTGTATATTTTTTTATATTATTTGACGAGTTGTGTAATGAAATAACAAACTAAAAACATTTTTTAGTTTTTGCTATATACCGGAGAATCCAAAAAAAGTTCCTTCTTCAGCAAATATTTGACTGGATAAATGGATCGTGGGAGACTCTGAATGTTGGGTAGTAAACGGGCATGAAAATGGTATGCTGAAGCAAGAGATAGAGAAAATATACCATTGAATCCGATTTATATTTTAGTAAAGAGCCTGTACAAACGGAAGTAAGCCAGGTAAACAATGTAGCGCATGCTGAATTCACTTCAAATCATGCAGCATAGGTCCTATGCGATTTGACGCGTTTAAGAATATGACAGCGAAAAGCATCTATTCCGACTCAAAATTAATTTTCTAATGATAGCTGTCTGTTTTCATTAAAAAAGAGAAGTATATAGTATAAAACTTCGGGTTAATTCATCCAAAACGGAAAGCTGTGACATATGCAGAATTTTTTGGACGACAAATTAAAGAGGAAAAAAATGTGTAAGTTCGTTCATTGTCCCAAAAATAAGTACATGGCGAATTAACATTTAATCAGTATCATAATTGAAACAGTATTTGCCCCATGCATTTAGCTTGCCTCCCCTAAAGACAGCATCTATTTAATGGATAGTCCAAAACAGAAAAATGAGACCAAACTGATTTGAGATTTTCCGTAATTTCAGTATACTGAATTCTAGAAATTCATATGACTGATTTAAGAAAACTGAAATACACACAATCAAATGGACTATCTTAGATGCCCGGTTCCCCAATAACTTGCCCTAAAATTTAAATTTTGGGAAAGTCCTTTTATCAAAATTACCATCATTTACAAATACTTCGCTTTCCAGTTTATTATTAAATGCGAAACAAATACAATATTATTTATTTTTCCCGCGGACGGGAATCGAACCTACACTTGTTAGAATCGGTCAATGATGGAGAAATAAGAATTTTAAGAACTTTTATTTTTAATGATTCTAAATCAAATTTATAAATACAAGAAGAAAAAACAACCGCCTCGTCCGGGATTTGAAACCGGGACCTTCCGCTTGCCGGGCGACTGCTCTTACCACTGAGCTAACGAGACAGATGATTTTCCCTCCTGCATTTATCAAATTTGTAACTAGCCTACTAAGCCACGTTTTGCTTTCAGCTGGCATTAACCAGTAACGATGAAAGCGCACAAATAAATTGTAAATTCAATTTTATTTATTTTTCCCGCGGACGGGAATCGAACCTACACTTGTTAGAATCGGTCAATGATGGAGAAATAAGAATTTTAAGAACTTTTATTTTTAATGATTCTAAATCAGCAGTCGCCCGGCAAGCGGAAGGTCCCGGTTTCAAATCCCGGACGAGGCGGTTGTTTTTTCTTCTTGTATTTATAAATTTGATTTAGAATCATTAAAAATAAAAGTTCTTAAAATTCTTATTTCTCCATCATTGACCGATTCTAACAAGTGTAGGTTCGATTCCCGTCCGCGGGAAAAATAAATAAAATTGAATTTACAATTTATTTGTGCGCTTTCATCGTTACTGGTTAATGCCAGCTGAAAGCAAAACGTGGCTTAGTAGGCTAGTTACAAATTTGATAAATGCAGGAGGGAAAATCATCTGTCTCGTTAGCTCAGTGGTAAGAGCAGTCGCCCGGCAAGCGGAAGGTCCCGGTTTCAAATCCCGGACGAGGCGGTTGTTTTTTCTTCTTGTATTTATAAATTTGATTTAGAATCATTAAAAATAAAAGTTCTTAAAATTCTTATTTCTCCATCATTGACCGATTCTAACAAGTGTAGGTTCGATTCCCGTCCGCGGGAAAAATAAATAAAATTGAATTTACAATTTATTTGTGCGCTTTCATCGTTACTGGTTAATGCCAGCTGAAAGCAAAACGTGGCTTAGTAGGCTAGTTACAAATTTGATAAATGCAGGAGGGAAAATCATCTGTCTCGTTAGCTCAGTGGTAAGAGCAGTCGCCCGGCAAGCGGAAGGTCCCGGTTTTAAATCCCGGACGAGGCGGTTGTTTTTTCTTCTTGTATTTATAAATTTGATTTAGAATCATTAAAAATAAAAGTTCTTAAAATTCTTATTTCTCCATCAAATACAATATTACTAAATTTTCACATAAAATGCCGAATGTAAGTATTTTTCTCTTTAACACAGTTTCAATTTAAGCTTCACCTACGGCTTTTGCGCTAAAGTACATTTCAATAGCGAAAATAAACAAAAGTAACATTCAGGATACGTGTAGACAGAGTTGAAACTATATAATAAAAAATGAGAAAAATAACCACCTTTGGCCACTGATATCTATCCTATAGATTGACGACGTTCATATAAATACACTGCAGAAAGTGGCCTTACTTCTATATGGAAGTCCTTTTCGGTCTAAGCGCCAAGTATCTTCCAACTGAGAAAGAATTGTAAACAACAAACAAATAAGTGGGTTCGTTAAAATAAATGTTTTTAAATTAATTATTTAGGTTTATTAGTAATAAAAGTGTTTTACCAAAAACAATATATTCAAAGGTACTCAACAGAAATTCGAAACGTTTTATGAATATCACTTTTCGAGCTACGCGCTCACTTGTTCCACTTCCCGCCAATGATTTTTCAATCTTGGCACCAACGTAAGAACCTTTTTGACACACTAAATTATGCCAACATCAAAAATTAACAGTCCATATTATATATGGCAATGCCAGCTGACCGCTAGAATATATGGTATATCAAAGACGATCAAAACTGATCACATGTTTCTATATTTGAAATTCCTTTGGCTCTTACATGATACCGCTAAATCGCAGATGGATGTAACAAAAAGCATATTACTCTCTACACGTCATATAATAGCCCAATCAGTTTTGCACGCATCTTAGAAAAATAAGAGGCTGAACAATTCTTAATATTTAATTTAATTCAATTTAATCTATAAACTTTTATTTTTCAATGCAGTAATTCTGTTAGGAATGCTATTATAAAGTTTCTCGATAATATTTTCCGGAATATTTTTCTATTCTTCGTGAGTTCGACTCCATAGTTCATTCAGTCCCTTTGGTGGCTCCGGATACTTTCCAACTTTCTTTTTAAGTAAACCCATAAATTTTCAATGTGACTTATGTAGATCAGGGCTTTGGGCAGACAACTTTAATAACGAGAATTTTTGGAGATGATATCTGAGTGGGAAATGCCCAGTAAGTACATACATAGACGCGTTATGAGCCTTAGTTCTTTCTCGTTGAGAGTGAGGAGTATTTATGACCTCTGTTGCGACTCCTTTTCTTATTATTTTGGCCACGTGTTACGGCTCCCCGCCTAGTTGAAAGATTAACTTTTGCCCTGGAAGTTCACTATTTTCAATTACGCGAAATAAATTGAACTTTAAAATATTTAAATAATCCTCCTTTCTCATTATTTATTGTAAAGATCGGACCGACACGCCATTTAGGATGGATACACTCCCAGGTTTCATTGTTTGCTTCACTGCTCCAGCCTACAAGTGAGTTTTATTTTTGGCCCAATACCATGAACACCCATCCAACTCATATCTGCTGAATTTTTTTGTTTCATCAGACCAAATAACCTAAAGTCAGTGAAGTTATTTAACCCCATGGCCTGCGATTTAATTTCCAATAGCGCACGCACACCAAGCTCGTCAGTTCGGTCAACCACGCATCGAGCTATTTCACTACTCTGCTTAGCGTTCAAAGTTGGCACTATCACTTGATCATTATTAGTTTTGTTTCCTGCTGCCCCACAGCTACCACCAGTGGCGTATCCAGGGAGGGGTGGGAAAGGAGGGTCATGATCCCCCAGGAGTAAAACATATTTAATTAATTGAGTTATTTGAAAAAATATATTTTTTATTTATAAAATTCAACTTCAAAACATTATACAAAATATTTTTATTCCAAAACTTAAAAAATTAAAAATTTATTTCAGAAATAGACTGCAGAAAGAGAGCTCACTTCTATCATAGATGGCACAAGAACAAGATGTCGTATGGCATACTAGAGCAGAGTATACAGATAGTGAAATAGATAGTGCATTCTGGAATGGACCAAAACATGTTTTAGTGCGTGCCGTAAACAAATGTTTTTATAATAGCAGTGTTGTATACATTTGATCGACTTCATGAACACTTCACATATGAAAAAATATGAATCACTCGACGTATACATCATTTCAAATGTTGTGGTCCATTCCGGAATGGATCAGCCAGCCATATAAATTTTGTGTATTTTTTTTGGTACTGCATGCGACATCTAGTTCTTGTGCCATCTATGCGTTTATATAGCATTCTCTCTCCATTCTCTTTCGGTATAAGCACCAAAAGTACCAACTGAGAAAGAACTGCAAACAACAAATAAATAAGTGTGTTCGTCGAAATAAATGTTTTTATATCAATTCTTTGGGTTCATTAGTGATAAAAGGTGTTTTAACAAAGGCAACATATTCAAAAAAATTTATTAAAACCACTTTTCAACTACCCGTCAATGTTTTTTGAATGTTGGCACTGATGTAAGAATTTTTTTTACACAGAAAATTGTACCCGCATCGAGCAGACATATTATACATGCCAGTGTGTAAAAAGTTTGGTTTGAATGACTCCTGCAGTTTGCACCCGAAACTATTATTCTATTAAAAAATGACTTTTTGTAAAAAAAATCGATTAAAAAATTATAAGCGGTGTGGCCTAGTGCAGAAACCTTCCTAGTACTGCGGTAACTAAACGTAACGACTTAAGGCCAAAACACAGTGAGAGCGACACAACAATGTTGGCAGCGTAGTTAGCGACAATTTCGCATTTAAAACACAGCGAACGCGACTCGATAAATGATTTTGACAGCGATCACTGTTTAATTTATTGTAATAGAAATGGCAAGAAGAAAATAATTAAGCAAAGTTTTTAGTATAATTATGTGGCTTACTTAAAATTGTAAAAGCATAAAGAAGAAGAAAATTAGTATACATGGAATGACGCTTATCGCACAGCATAACCTTTTCCCTCAATTTCTCTATAAATTCAACCTCAACCACTCAATTTCTCTATAAATTCCTCCACAAAACTCATAATTTCTCAAACTATAATTAAAGAAATTAATTGTATTCAAGTTTTTAATAACTAGTTTATTTACTATTATCTTTTAATATCCAATCCTTTATAAAAAAAAACCAAATCCACATGGTATGAATGTCAATTATTCACTGTCCACACAGAATGTAAATTATGTAGAGATTTTTCCAAACCTTTTGTTGTTATCGCGTCGCCTTCGTTCTGTTAAGTATATGGGACTTCCATACATTCGAATCTGTGACAGCAACCAATTTACGCCCACTTTGTTGTGTCACTCTCACTGTGTTTTGCCTTTACGGCGCTGGATTTTTTTTTGCTCAATTTAATTTGTAATATGACCCCCCCCCCTAATTTCAATGCTGGATCCGCCACTGAACACCTTCCTCGTTGTTATCATTATTGGTTCCATCTATCACGAGTGTGGCTCGATATTGTAGGCGAAGGGGTTAATACAGCCAAGATTTAGTAAAAGTACCGCTTTTCAAACATCTGCTGGCCATTTTTAATGTCTTCGAGCAAACTCCTTTCGGGCTAAAATATTTTTAGTAGAAAAGAACAGTCTCTTTTTTTGATTTTCCACAGCATTCGCTGTCATTGCAACCAACAGATATAGCCGGTTCCTTTTGTGTTTTAACGTCGTCGATTATTATAGTCGAGCCAATTCCCTACTAGATCTCAATGAGATTTTTCGGGGGTCTCCCACCTTTTGAGACATTTGCACTTTTACCACTAAGCTTTTTAATTTTCAGAACCATTGCTTGACTAATTTTACACTTTACTTGACTTTATCTCTAAGCTTATAGCGCGCATTTTTAATAACTGCTCCAAAAACAACAGAAAAGTGTAATAAACACTAACTCTAGGCATTCTGCAAACAATGACTCACCAATACAAAGTAAGGAAACATCTTTTTTTCGCAAGAATTGAACAATTTTTAGAATCTTCACGTACTATACGTAATGGCCTCTCCCTTAGTTTCTTAATCGTATCGTAGGTAGTTCCTTACTAAAACTGGATATCAGTAAACTACGGAAAATACGACATCAGCCAACCGCATACTTTACTTACAATAATTTTTTCTTTCCAATTTTCTTGAAAACTTTGCTTTAGAACTTTTATGCGCAAAAAATAGGAGTGATTCGGGTTTTATTTCTCATGAACGTTTACGAAAATTTTTCATTATAATTCGTATCCGGTAGTTATGATATGCTTGACAAAACCACTGAACTTCTAAGGAGGGCTAATTTATTAACATATAAAACATTCGTAAGTTTTTTTCTTTCTCTTTTTATTCTTAAAATCCCTGATAACAAAATGGGGCACTTTTTGGACACAGACGATCGAATCCAAATCGGTAAACTACATTGTAAAAGTATTCCACTGGATATGAATATAATATATTTTTAACATACATTTTGGAAAATCGAAGTTTCGTTCCTACCTCGGTACAGCACTGTTCGGGTTTGTGTACCGTCGGACATAAAAATGATACGTTTCCGATCACTGACTTATAACTTATAACTTGTTATAAGTCAGTGTTTCCGATACATTATTTTATATCGAATTTTCGTTTCGAAACGGAATCTCCGTTAGTGATCTCAGTCAGTTCTAATGTGTAGTTTGTGGCAGTTTCTATTGAGTCATTTTGGTAGTTTGTGCTTTTTTTCAATTTTATATTCATTTGAGATCGTTTTGAATACGTTTTGGATATGTTTCTGTGGATGCTCATATATATCAATTTTATATTCTTTAGAAAATGTTCTGAATATGTTCTTTCGGGTACGTACTATTACCACCAATTATCACACGATCATATTTGAGTGACGACGTCCGAAGATTTCGCTTGGCAGGGCGGACATGACTCTTATAAAAAGCATATGGAAAGAATATGTATTTTGATATCAATTCGTGTTGTCAGGGAACATGTTTTCATATCCTGTGGAGCATATCGAGAAGATGGTCAGAACATGTCCTGTGTTATGTATCTAGCATGTGCATTTAATTTTTATACAATGACGGATTCTCTGAAAAGAGTAGGTTCTCAGGTAGCAACTTGAAGATATCTCAACTTAATTCAACACACTCTAAAATGAATATCACTGCTATATTGTTCCATCTTATACAGGTTGTTGCCCTTAAAATGTCAATAGAGCAGAAGGATGGTACCAAAACCCTCGAGAATACTTCCCAAGCCATGAAACAGAAATCTACATGTGTGCGTTCGGAGTCCGTTTTCTAAAATGTTCTATATTGATACTTATGGAAAAGTTCCAAACATTGGCTTTAGATATGTCATAGAACCTCAACTACTATCCATACAGGAAAATAGTCTTCCAGTAATTTAAAGCTTGGTTCCTTACCTTCCCAAAGGCTGCATTTCCAATATAACTTACTTAACAAAATAATAACATTATTTTAATTACAAAGTAACTTTACCATTCTACGCTCAATACCTCTCAGCTGAGTAATAATTGCATGAGTGTATGTGCAGCCGAAGTCCGAATCTGTAGGCAGCTACATTCGATATCATCAACCCACGGCATGCCATGACGGCACAGCGACATTACAATGATTACTCAGCTGAGAATTTTTGTTTGAGGAATCGTTGTCATTTGGTAAGATAATTTTTTTTAAATAATTTTGTTAGGAAAGGTATGAAAATGTTATTACGGTTCGGAAGATAAGAAAGCAAGCTTAAGATTAACGAACGCCATTTTTTTGTATGAATAGTAGTTTAGGGCGGAGAAGCTATTCAAATCAAACTTTTGTCACTTTTACATAAGAACACTGCAAATATTTTAGAATGTAAGGACTACGTTGGGCCTCGCATGTGGTAGGGAGGGAGTCTGTTTCATGGCTTGTAAATTTTTCTCGAGGGTTTTGATGGTACTCATCTAGGCAAAAAAAAATTGAAAGGGTGGCGGGTGGGGGGGGGCAATATCACCCGTTTCGGAGTTACAGGGTTATTACGAAAAACAGCTAGTTTTTCACAAAACACACTGTAATTTAAAAGCACTGGATGCACGGGCACAGTTAATAGCTCATTGTATGCAGAACTCTTTCCAACTTTTGTTTTTACTTTGACCTCTACTTTTTTTCACAACAGTCATTAACATAACTATTATTTCTAAAAAGTATAACTTGTAGACTCTTCTCTTTAATTTGACCTATTATACCCCATGCGCTGTCTTCATCTATTAAAGAGTTATTAGCTCAAAACCTATTTATGTTATTCCAGAGTTAGCCAATATTTTTTTTTAAATTACGTGTTTTCAGTCAATAAGGGAACAAATTTAGGTTTGAGAATAACTTTCAGAATAAGTTTTGAGCTAATAACTCTTTAACAGATGCAAATAGCACATAGGTAGGTCAAATTAAAGGGGAGAGTCTATAGTTTTTATAAAAAAAAAAATATTAATTAATATTAATATTCAGGAATTCTGACAATTTCGACTTTTTTGTGTTTTATATGAAAGAGAAATAATTATTACAACTTCCAATTAAGGTACAAGCCTCGTCATATTCCATTTTCAATTGATATATATTTTATTATTTGAGAATGTATACTTGTTTATGGAAAGACAATATCAGTAAAAATTAATCACATCAAATTCTTCTTGGTAACCTAAATAAGCTAATTGTTTCGTACGCAAATCGACTACCTTTTGATCATGTCGGAAGCCAAAATAAAAATATAAACTGGTCCAAAAATTCCAACGGCAACAAAAGCCCGAATTTAAGATCCGTATCAGTAAAATTACATTGCACTTTCCCAAAAGACTGAACAAGAGGAGCAAATGGAAAGTCAACAGATAGTCGCAAATGCATTTTCTTTATATCACAGCTGAAGTTTCTTCTTCTGCCTATATTCATTGTATAAATTCAAGAGAAAAAAAAATATAAAAAAAGTACTCAAAGATATTATTTACCTGATAGTGAACTGCTTGAAATCCCCCAGAGGCAAGAGGTTAGCAGTACTGCTCAGATAAAAAGATTTAACACCTGTTCAAAACATACCAGAGCTCCACGTCAACTTGAACAGCAGAAACGGCATCTTGAGTAACTTCTTCGCTTTTCACTTGGTCATCCTTGGACGTTGGCAGTGAACTAGCCACAAGTAGTGGTGAGTTGAATGGATCGGAAGCAATATTGCATTGGACACGACGATGAACGCAAAGAATGTAGAAGCAAATGACTCACGACTTTTGTAGTTTTCCTTGAGCAAGGTAGTCGCATCTTCTGATGATTTCCAAACGTCTTCGGTCGTCAGCGGTCAGTACACTTTATCTCGCGTTAAGTGTGACGACAACATTTTAGCGAGGGAAGATCAAGTTGTACATGTGCTGGATATACATACATATGCATAATAAGTAGTCGCGTGCGCAACTAGAGGTGGATCGTATTTTTATCTGATTCAAAGTAATTTTTTAGCATTAATAATAATTTTAATTAATAACGGCGTGCGACGACGTGTGGCGGCTCACGCGCCACAAAGGCGATGTAGAAGTGTCATTTATGACCCTTATGAAGTATAATAAGCATCTTGAAGTGCACATTTTAAAAGTTTTCTGTGCTCTTTGCTTTTTTCCAAACTAATTAACTAAAAAGTGATTGGCATAACAGAAAAAACTTTACGTTTTATTGCTGTCTTTAAGTAAAATTAAACTACAAATTGTGTGATGTCACGTGATTTTCTCGTACTCATAATCATGAAGATATTTATAGTTAAGTCACTTAGTAATGGCTTGGAGCACGTTAAGTAATTACTTTTTCGCTCCCCGACATTTGTTCAATTTTCTGCTTTTTACAATGTTTCAATTAATGCTGTAATTGAGGGCCTAGATTGCCCGGAGGAAATAGGTTTTTTTTTAGTTTGGACATACGCCTTACAGTTTCAAGGTTTGAAAAGATAGATCGATTGAAAGCAAATTTCCGAGTGTGAACAGACATGATTGGCTCCAGTTGTCATTTTATGAGTTTTATTTTATTAAAATGAGTTCTTTTGTTAACATTAGCATTATGGTAGAGCTATGTATTTAGTGTACGTTCAAGTATTTACAAAAATTTGTAAGAGAAAATAAGAATAAAAAATAAGTGAAACCCCAACGAAAGTTAATTTAGGAGCTCTGAAGTGAGGTTAATGATTACATCGCCTCTGCTTCCATATGGCAGATGTGGACACTTCCATTTGATGTAGGACACGACATACCTTTAGGATGGGATTTCTAATGACACTATCTTCTTCCTCAGGAACGCATTTTTGGTATGGAAAGGAAGATGTCGCATAGTGCCGGCAATCATCTCCAGAATACCCTCCAATTTTTTAATATTGTTTTAATTCATGTCCGTCTTTTTGTTAATCATACAGCTCTATTCAGCTTGTCAATATATCTCTAGCCCAGTCATGCTCGTGGTAGCAATTGTTTTATAGTTTACATAAATAAGCTTTTTGAAATGGTATGAAAAATGTTACTTATGGATCTAAAATAAGGTCGATATCATTTATTTCTGTCTATTTTTAGGTTGATGCCATTGCCTTTCATTGGAAAAGTATCTTCAAAAACAGCAATATTCTATATATATTGTAGGGTGGTTCATATTTTGGAGGACAACTTCAGCCCACATGACATTCGGTTTATAGATATTAATGCACAATAGCTGCGCGGCAGCTCAACTGTGAAAATCTGATTTTATTATATTTGCAATTGATGACTTTAACATTTGCCAGACTGTGTTAACTAATCGCAGGAAGTATCCTGCTTTTGAAAGTCGATCTTTTGCGTTGGTTTCCTGCACTGGCAAGATGTTCATATGGTTTTCTAACGTATCTACTATTAAAGATAATTCCATTTTTTCTCACATCGTCTGTGTTAATTGGCATGCTCGCGCCTACTAATGTAGGCTATTTCTATCAAGAAACTGCGAATAGAGCAGTATTTTTCTTCTCCTGAATTTAGTCAGGGAGGCAGATATGTATATTGCAGAAATACATTCTTGTAATAATAAATTTTCGGGGGTTACTTCTTAAATTTTGCATGTAGCAAAAAAAAACATTATAAGTACCTACTTAAGTATTTAAGTTGTTTTAAGAAAGGATATAAAAAAAAGTCGCAACGTGTCAAGGTTATGCCTTAGACACACAGCACTCTTAATGAAGAAATAACTAACGACTCATTAGTCTATAATGATTCATTATAAACTGCGGACACACAGCCATTTCTTTAATTAAGTTGAGCTGTCAAACTGGTTTTGATAAACTTATCACCTTAAAGAAGCAATATGAATCGAATTAACGCGATAAACTTTGTTTTCATTTATTTTATTTTCGAATTTAACAATTAACAAATGAGAAAAACATTATATTAAAAAAAATATTAATAATATAATTTGTGATTTGCATTTCTTTGCATTTCTTCTTATTATTTTTCAAATCGGCAGATGCACAGCGGAGCTCCAGATTTACATTATATGTCAAATCTAGCACATTTTTCCTCATTATAGCTATAATGAAGGAGGAAAACACTTCATTAATGCACTTCATTATCATCTGATTTTCGAGCTATAATGACATATACAATTTGACACACGGCATTTTAATGAATAGTTAGTACAAATGATTCATTAGTTCGTGCTGTGTGTCTAGGGTATTAGACAGTATAGCGAATGATTCATATATTCTACTACTGACGCGGTCAGGAACTCGATAGTCCGAAATGCGGCATATGATGGTAAATTATTATAAGCTGAACCAACATGAACGTATACGTAAGGCGAACGTGCCCTTTAAATTAAATAGACGTAACCAAAATAACATTAACGCGTCAGTAAGGATCTTTCGTTAAGTTCAAATGTCAAATTACCGTCAGTAAAGCACAACAAAAGCCGCTCATTACATACTGGCACATCTGCCTGTCCAATGATAATAAAGATATATTAATAAAATCGATAACACTTATATTATTTTATTTTATTATAGAAGAAGAATGTGGAAAGAGGTAGTCCCTTTTAAACGTTTGGGAATGACCTAAGAAAGCAAGATTTACTTATGGAAGTGCTTTCGATTTTTCTTCAGATAATTCTTATATTTTCTATAAAATTCCCATAAAAGGCACAAATCTCTAATTAAATCAGCGTACATTTGGTAATTTTTTTTTTCAACAATTTTTAAAATCGAAGGCATTAAGTGTCTCTCTACAGAATGTGACGTCTATTTAGGGCAAAACTGTCAATTATCTATAAGAAAACCTCAGTCTCATTCGTAAAGCTGTTTATGTCAATTTCGGTTCAGCCTTCACTCACTTTTTGAAAAACATCTGATGGTGAATGTAGAATTGATCGTACAATGAACTTTGAGTAGAATTACTGTCATACGTATGAAGAATGAGGCAACAATTTTCTGGAAAATTCATCGTATTCAACTTCAATTTGGATAATTTATCAAAGATCTACCGCTATAATTGGCACCTGCTTTCTAGCTTATATTCGTAAGACCAAGATAAGTCACCTGTAAAAATGTCAAAATCAGTTTCTGGTTCAATTTCTTGGACAGTTTTCTTATGTACCTTTTTTTACAAATTTTCACAAATTTTGCGGTATCCAACGAGCACAAATCTTCCTGACGGTCATATATTTACGCAGGATATGCACACGAAGGACTCAAGCGTTATCCATGTAGATTCACCATTTGTCCTCAAGAAACAAATTTGGCGGTTTCTGGTACGATAGTGGTACGATTTCCTTCTAATGGCTCATATTTGGGCGAACTACGCCCGCGTTCAATCTTATTGAACAAATGTTATAAAGTAGCCAAGAATGGTACTTTATCATCAAATAACCGTTTTAGTTGTTTGCAGCATTATTATCACATTAACTCGTTTCCAAAATCATAGAATATCACTGGTCGGGAAATGTTACGTGTTAATTTCATTTTTAACCAAAACACCGTTTTTCACCGTGACGATAATTTTAATGATCTATAAATGCTGTCAAGAAATATATTACCAGCGCATTCCCTACGCAATTCCATAGGAAAACTTTATTTATTTAAATTTAAAAGTTTTTAAAAGTGCGTATACAAAAGAAGTGAGACAGAAAGTTACGGAATGTTTAGAAGATTTTGGGGATTCTGAAAAATTAGGAGAAGTATGTTCATTTTCTGAGAGAACTTTGACCTGAGATCTTTCATGTATCTACAATAATGGGCAAATTTGGAAGCTTGAAAAGAACACAGTTTTTATGATGAGGTTGATGATACAGAGGATTCAGATGTTAAGAATAAAATGGGGATAAATTCTGATGGGTTAAAACTAAATGGAGAAATACACATGAAGTTTTCGATTGAGGAGAATAGGTAAATATTTACAAGCTTCAAATAAACGGGAGAAAAAGGCATTTAAAAATTTTCTATCAAAGAGCCCTTCGGATGGCGATGACTAGCTTCAGTCTCTTTTGACTTCTCCACAACATGGTATGACCTTTAATGATGGCCAGGAGAAGCGGTTTGTCGCAGTCCTGTGGAGTGCTGAACGATTCCGGCAGGTTTTTGAACCTGGTATTAAATTCCTGCGATACTATCGTTTAGTGATCTTCTCTCCCCTCGTTCCTGATACTGATCATCATTCACGTGGCTTTCTGTTTCGTTCCTTAAACATTAGTCTCTTGTGATTCAAGCACTTATTGTTATAATATTAATAAAGCAGATTTCTCTATACTTAATAACCAGCTTTTTTCCTGCGACTGGACGATAGCTCTTCGTGAGCCTGACATTTGTAAAGCTATAGAATCTTTTTATGATATAGGTATTATCTGTATGTATTGCAAGTTGTGTTGCCTTATCAAAATCGTGCACTTTTCAGCCATGGCTTAACACCGCTGTTAAGCACTTGAAGAAGGTAAAAATAAGGCATGTCCCTCAAGGAGCGATTCTGATATTTTATATTCTGCTAGTGGGAACCTGGAGATAATATAGATACCTAGATGGGTGTGGGTGGGATGGGGTTGGTTAGCGACAAATAATATCTAAGCTATTATCTGACTCGATCGTGCGATTCCGTACTGTAGGGTTTCACTCTGTGTCTGTATGTGTGTGTGAGTGTTCAAAGTGTGAGAAAGTGTAGTTTTTTACTTCAACGCTAAAACACGAAATTTTGATATTGGTCCCGTTTTCGAACTGTAATTGCAATTTTTATGAAAACGCCACGTACATAATATAAGTTCTCTACCTCGAAGCCTTCCCAGGCAGCTACCAAGTATATAGTAAAAAACAAAACTTTTGTATGGCATCACTAAGAAGGGGTAACCCAATTTAAACTAGTTTTGAAGTTTTTTTACCATTGCTTTGAAAAGCAATTATTTTGTATGGCAACCCTACAAAGGAGTTGCCCGACTGGTCCCATTTTTGAACTTAACTTAATTTTTTTTAAGAAGGTCCCTAAACAAAATTTCAGATCTCTACGTCGACACATGAGGCAGTATTTAGTGAAAACCTAAAGTATATAGTGAAAACTTGCAGTCTTGTATGGCAACACCAACTAATGGTCGTTCTATTTAGTCCAGTTTTAAACTGACTTGGCTTATACTAAACGATCTTTAGAGACGTGTGTTTTTCTGCAAATTCAGAATGTCTGCTTTTTCATATTACGTGTATTAGGGCTGACTCAAATTCCTAGTTTGGATGTTAAAAATCTAATTGCATTTAAGAATGTGGATATAGTACAGGGGCCCAGATTGAATAGTTGCACACGGGCCCATAGAGACATAGTTACGCACATAGTTGCCACACCTAGTTTTGTGAACATAGCTTAGGGCATTATCAAATCTAAATCCGGCTGATATTCTACACACAGCCTTTTTATAAAAATCTTACATCAAAATTTGAAAATGGAAAAATCTGTCATTTCTTACGGAGGATATCCATAAAAAAATTTCGATTTTCAATTATAATGAAAATTCGGTTACTTTAAAACACTTTGCATGTATTGAAGAGTTCTGCAGAATGGAAAAGTCTATATAGGTACAATTGGTTGAAATCATTTCTGAATTTGGACAATCCTTTCTAGAAAAACATGCGTAAAACAACTTTCACGAACATTTAATTTTAAAAATACATAGAGAGGTTACTATATTTCCGGGACTCGTGTGGAGTATGGGAAAAATTATATGAGACCAATTGTGTCTTTCTTCTAGTTTATCTTCTTTTCCCTTCAACTCTATATGGAATCCCTCATAGGTCATCGAGTAGATCGATAAATTCATTTATGTTTCTTGTCAAAAAGTAACATCCACTACTTTACATAATCCGAAGTGCATATTTGTGTCCTGTTTAACTAGGTTATATATTCAGACAAAAAATTTTATACATATTTTCGTCTATCAAAATTTCCTTTTTTTTGTTGGGTACTTCAGTAAAACTGGAATCCTCTGATATCTGGACGACTAGACCACCAATTAGATAATTCCAGCTTTGGTATTTCTGAATAGAAAGTTGTTTGGTGTCTTATCATCAGTGAATGAAAAGAAGATTCAACAGTTGACAGATCTTATGCATCTGTTACTTACTGATTAAACACTGCAATTTCTGTTAAGTGCTTGTTAGCTTGTTTTAATTTGCGTGATATATGACGGTGATGATTTTAGAGCTAGAAAATAGCTTGTGCAAACATACTGATATCACTACGTGACCAGTCTAGAAACCGGTAATGCAACTAGCTGAACTTCAAAATAGTTGAAGAAATTGCAAGTGAACAGTTTAATATTATTACCATTATGCTTCCTCTCTGATGAAATTGGAAGATTTTAGCACGCCATTTAGAAATGTATAGGAGTACTCAAACGCCTTGAAGTGTTTTTATCGGTTTTAGGTAATTTTCTCCTCCAAGATGAAGTAAAAGTGAGAATTTATCGTGCTATAGGTTATTGATCTTACGCATATTTGAATCTTTATTTTTTAATACCGCAGATAATCGGCCTAGTTATGTAGAAAACAAAATATGTAATTAATGTATTTTAGGAATATAAAGACGAGATTTACAAATATTTTCTATAACCATAGATAATACTGAAATCAGTAAAAATTGAAGCTAAATGTTAGCTAAGATTAGTAAAAGAAAAATAGAACGGAATCAATATTTAGAAGAAAAAATGAATGAAATATATACATTATATAATCACGTAGTCCTATTTTTTAAGGTCCGTTTGACCTTATAAGAATCTTAAATGCATGGAACGTATATAAGTAGCTACAGATGTGAGCAAGGAACGTTTTTCTAGGACGGGTTATTCGAAAATAGGAGAGTGCCCTCCATGAATCCAGTGATGAAATCAATAATTATGGCAATATTATTAGTCATCATACCAAAAATAAAAATTACAATTAAGGCAACAATCAGAAAAACAACAAAGAAATAAATTACTATAAGATTAAGGATCATATTCACCAAATTACATTTATTGTAATTTAATGAGTGTTTTAGTACTCTCGCTAGAGTTGGTTGAGACCACTTGAATTAAATTTCAAGATATATATCGCCAGTTATTTACTACATAACTGCCAGACTACTAATATCACCACCTCGTAAGTTAAATTTGAAGTAAAGTTTTCCGCAAACACTAAACTTCTTATTTTCTTTATTATAATGACAAAAGTATTTATGCTGAACTCTAGAATAGGACGAGAAATATCAGATTTTTGGATTTGGAGATAAAATTGATCAAAAAAAGTTATGGTACCCATTCAGGTTCAGGCCGTGGACTGTTAGATCTGAACTGCAGATGAGAACTGGTGTATGCCACACATTATTCAGTTTAATTGACAGTCCAAACCTGGAGGCACTTACAGATTATCTACAGCTCCGAACTGTAGATATATTTGATTTCCGCCACCCATTACCAGTTGAAATCGTACGATTTGATCCACAGTCTAGGTAATCTGCGTGTGTATGTTGAATATTTGTACGATTTGATTGTCAACCAGATCGGCAGTTCATGAACTGCAGATTGTATATCTGTAGATAAATACACCATACACATGCAGTTCATCGTCAGATAACAGGACTGCAGATTTGTAACCTGCATACAAAGTGTACAATTTCAACATCAATCATTATTTTCAGATCAGTTTGATATTTTCGTCAGATAATTGTAGTTTCTCATCATTCCCAACATGGACAGAAATACAACATTCAATGAATTCTGAAGTATACAGGAAACATGGAAAATAAAGTATGATTCAAATTCGGATAGAAAAAAAAATCATCAGGAATAAATATAACGTTATAAAACTACTACTGATTCTGAGAGTAAAAGAATTAATAACCTCAAATGTGAGATGCTTTTTGAAGCAACCCATCTTTCACCCAAAGGCCAGAAACGTTCTTAACTCTTCACTGATACTTCTGGTAACAAAATTATTAATCAGCAGCAATTTTCTTCTTTGACAAAATCAGTTTAAAAATTCAACCGAATTGCATGAGAATCGTGAACAGACTAATTACGATATAGACTGAAGACCCAACTGTAGGTGTGTGGTTAAACGTCAGTTTATCTTATGTTTTCTATCCGTCAAATTTCAAACTTACGATCTGATCTGATACTAGTGGTTGGACAAAAACAGATTTGGACTGACAGATGCCATCTACAGTCTGAATCGGCAGATAATCTGTAAGTGAATGGGGACCATTAGTTTTAGTTTCTTAGCAACGTTACCATTAACTTTGAAATTGGATTTTGCTACTCTATGCTATTACGTTATGATATTACTAGTCTCAAGGTTGTACAGTATAACCGACGACATCCGTTATTATAACATAAAATTACCCAAATTAAATTATAATTTAATTTTAAGTATGCCCTACCCGCCGTTGGCGTTGGAACCTCAAGTATCGGGTCTCTCATCAAAGCGGATGTTCATAGGAAGCATCAGCAGAGATAGACCTGAGTACCTACAAGTGCACAAAATGGTTTCAGGATGGGCCGAATGGGAATATCTCTGATTTTCTCATGAACTGAGTCCTGAGTGTCTGTCCTGCCTAGAAGGAGAGCCTGAGATAACCGAACACTTTCTCTGTGGTTGCCCGGCCTTTGCCTGGAGCAGACTAGATACTCTAGGGTCGGCCCGTCTGTCTGTAGATGAGCTGAAAAGCCTTTATCACCAAGACCTGATGCGCTTCATTAAGAATACAGGAAGGTTTTGGCGAAAGGGCTTCCAGCAGGACAGCACAATGGGCCGCTCTGGCCTCCATGCTTGGGATGTACTGTAACTCTGCCTTTAAAAGAAAAAAAAAAAATACCCTGGATGAAAGTGTGTGTGCTTTAACCATCTCTTACAGGAGTGCTAAAGGAGAGATTAACTGAAATTTTTTGATCAGCTTACCTCAAGGAATCGCATGGTATACCGGAAGGTATCTTGATCTGAATCACCCTGTATACGACGTGATATTTACTAAAGGCAAAGCAACCAAAGTGTAAACATCATATGACAATAGAAGAAATGCGCTTGGTTGTGCATACATTGAATCCCTTTTGTGTTGTCTTTAAAATTTATTTCAAAAATTATTCTGCATAATCCCGATGACAAGTCTATTTTGGAAAACTTCGAAAAAAGCTACCGCAGTTCTATAAATTTCTCTATCAACAATTACACATGTTAGTTAAAAGCTGTTGCTTTGATTATGAACTACTTTTATGTAAGGCAAAGAATATTTCAAGCCAATTGCTATGGAGTTTCCTCCACTTTTAATCTACGTTATACACAATTTCACTTTCTGAAAATAACAGTGTCCAACAGCAACTTCGCTTTATCGATTTATGTCACAGTTTTCACTTAAAAGGAAACTACCAATGACTTCATCTAAGTATATATAGTCACATATACCTAGCCAATATGCCAGCAATCTTGCATCATAATCCTCTGTGAAGTGAACACTAAATTTCACTTTAGAAGTCAAAAATCGCCGGTTCAAATAACACTGGCTAGCGGGCAATGAGCGTAACGCTTATTTCCAAATAGATTGATCGCCTCAATTTCCTCCAACGCGACCCAAACGAAAAGCAAATCCCTGCTGTTAGATAAGTCAATTACTCGGCAATGAATGGCCACTAGACTTGAACGCATCGGCATTCATTGAGCGGCACACTGATCTGCAAATAAACTTGAGCTAAGCTTACCTGTCTGTGGTACCTCGTGTTAACAGTATGCCGGTGACGTGCAATTAATCTAAGTGAATCAATCTTGCAGTATCTGAGCTCGAGAAATTCATCTTTTTTTTTTAAGCATCATCGGATACAACCAGACCAGATGACTGCGCATATCTTGGGAATCTTCTTACAGCCTTTAACTTCTTGTCTTGTATTGCAGTTTTGAGTCATTAAGAAAGCATGCAGCCAAGTGAAAGGATTTGGTCAAGTTACATTTTAGGGAAATTTGGTAAGAGTTTACGAATTAAGCCTATATGTGTATGAAAATCGTTGAACAAGTTTTTTGGTGGGTCTTTGTTTTCGTAATATTCTCTATAAAAGGCTGCAAGATATTCCAACCAGGACAGTATCCAGTAGAATTCGTCTCTTTCTTTTCCTTTCACGACTGACCGAGAATTCATTTTTAAAAATTGTAACTCGAAATTTGTTTGTTTGTTATTTTTTTAAATGAGTATCTCAGAACCAGCTTAACACAAGCTCGCTGTAGTAACACGTTTAATAAATAAATGGTCAACAACACATGCTTTTCATCACTTAGTCGGTGTTAGTATTGGTATGTTAAACTAAACATAAATCAAACACCAGATTAAATTACAATGCAACATTGAACAGAAAACATTAAAATAAAAAATAGAACTAAAAAGATTAAATAACATAGACTTTTTTTAAAAACATGCTTAAAAACGTCAAGAACGAAATGCTCAGCCATCTTTTAGTAATGTGCATGCGATTAATATCTCCATACATGCTAAAGTTAGACCTTGAAGAGTTAATATGCAACAGAGGTAGCTTTCTCAAATTATGCGTACTATCACGAAAAGAGATTTTGTTAAGTAATAACGGTGAATCAATATTCCCGTTTAAGAGTTGATGCACAAAAGTTACGTCGGAAACCATGCGACGTTTCTCAAGCGAGTGCATATTTAGTAGCTTCAAGCGATCCTCATAGGGTGGAAGAATTAAAGAATTATTCCAGTGTAGATGCCTGAGAGCAAATCGTAAGAAGTTTCGCTGAACAGACCCGATACGGTCGATATGTGTACCATAAAATGTAGACTAGACCAGGCTAGCGTATTCAACAAGGGGGTCTCACAAAGCATATATATAAACGCAATGTTATGGTAGGCTTCGAAAACTGGTATCAAAGAGAGTTTATATGGTAGATCAAATTCAATCTATGGCCACATTTGAAACCCCTGTTACAGACAGAGCCCACACGACGAATTGAGGAATCCGCGAACACATAATCATAACTGATAGGTTTCTAATTCCTGTGGAAATTTTCGATATTGTGTATTAAATTATTGCTTTTGTACCAATCGTTAAATTTGTGGAGGTCACCCTGTACCTGTTCACAATCGTTAAAAGATTTCATATCAGCGAAGAGTTTGATGTCGTCAGAATAAATCAAGACCTTGCAGTGCTTCACAACAGGGACAGTGTCATCAATAGATTGAATATAGAGCAAAGGTCCCAAGATACTCCCTTGAGGTATGCCGAACTTAACTTTCAAGACTCTAGAGATTTAATGGCAGAAATTGATTTGGTATGTTCTGTTATCTAAATATGACTCCGTCCATTTTAGAAATGTTAGGGGAATCCCATACTTTTCCATTTTAAACAATATCAAGCAGTGAGATAACTTGTTGAAAGCTTTACAAAAGTCAGTACAAAATACAATCTGTCTGGTAGCCTTTTGCAAGCCCACCAATGTTTTCCGAGACGTATTTCAATAAGTTGATGATGATAGACCTGCCCGAAATAAACGGAATGAACAATAAAGGTGATGAAGAAAATGCGGAACCCTTTTGGTAAACATTTGTAAGATCATAAATTGTGGAGAGAATCCAAGATGTAAATGTCCATTTTCGTGTAATTACAAGGAATATTTTCAGTGTTGTCTTATTAAAAGAAAATTTACTCAATATCGGGTACAAAAAATATTTATGTTTTCCAACATCTGAATTATATAAATATTTATTATTACTGACTAAGACTACCCGCCTAGAGTCGTAATTGCCTTCGCAGAATCCTTAGATATAGTGTTTATTCCTGAACCATTTAGGTGAACTTTGCATATACAGCAGTCCTAAATAATTTCAAAACGTTATAAAATTACTGTAAGCATAAAAAATACAATTAAAAAAAGGATCTAAATACAGAAAAAAAGGCTTTAATTAAACCAAAATATGAAAGGGGCTCTGATAATAACAATTATTGTTTAAAGTGAGTTAAAGAACTAACTGGTTTTAGACGATCTATGGAGATGTAGATTTACCATTGATTTCTACGACGTAATGTTTTCTGAACCGCCGCATAACTTTATGTGGACCATCGTAGTGTGGGGTGATGGTCAGTCCTGTTTTAACCCGGTCGATTCTAATAAGCACATACTCTCATGTATTAAGTGACTTAGGGATGTATGTTTTTTTATGCAAAAGTTGGCGGGTGTCAACGGGTCACACGTTTCAACGATTTATCAACGAAGTAAAGAAGACCTCGATTTCGTATTTGCTTACATAGACGACTTGTTAGTAGCTATCAAAAGCGAAGACGTGCACCTATCGCACCTCCGTATACTTTTCCAACGTTTAGTTAACTATAGGTTAAATATCTAACTCTCAAAATGCATCTTTGGAAAAATGGCTAGATTTCCTTAGTCATGTGTTAAATGAGCATGGTACACACCATCCAAGCACCGAGTCGATGCTATAATGCAACTAGCCAACCTAAATCTATTCGCCAAATCCAACAGTTCATAGGAATTGTGAGTTATTATCACCGATGCATCCTTAAACTAGCTGAACTACTTTCACCAGTATACAGCCACCTAGCGAAACTACAAAATGTGCCCAACATTAAACGACAGTTCACTTGGCCCCAAGAATGTGTCACAACCTTCGAAAAAATGAAACTATCGCTATCGAATGCCGTAATGCTCGCTCATCCTTTAGGTAATGCAGAGTACAATGTTACAACAGACGCTTCGGACAAAGCACTCGGCGCTGTCTTGCAGCAACGCAACAACAACGAGTGGGAACCACTCGCATTTTTCCAAAAAAATTGTCTAAAACAAAGTCCATATATTCAGCTTTCGACCGTGAGCTACTGGCTATATACCTGGCAGTAAAACATTTTCGTTACTTCTTAGCAGGAAGAGAATTGGCTTTTTTTACTGACCACAAGCCACTTACGACCGCAATCTTCGCCAAATCAGAGCGTAATCCTCGTCAATCAAGACATCTTGATTATATAGCACAATTTTCAACCAACATCAAGCACATTAATGGAAAATTCAATATAATAGCAGATACCCTTTCTTGACTAAACAAGTCAGACCGAACAGACATAAACGCAGTTTCGTTAGACTTCCGAAAACTTGAAGAGGACCAAGAGCTAAAGGAACTTTTAAGTGGCGGTCGCAAAGATTCGAGCGTTAAATTAAAGCTCGTTACGATCCCTGTCACTGGTGAACAAATTTATTGCGGTACAAGCAATAACAAATACCAGCCATTCGTTCCATTCCATCTTAGGAAAACAATATTTGATCAATTGCATAGCCTGTCACATTCAGGCACTCGCGCGACGCGTAAGCTTACAACATCGAAATACTTCTGGCCTAAAATAAACACAGACTGCAATATTTGGTCTAAGGAATGCGTTCTCTGCCAGATAACTAAAGTCAATAGGCACACAAAATCCCCATTAGAACATTTTAAAATTCCCAACGCGCGATTTGAACATATACACATGGACATAGTAGGCCCGCTACCCCCGTCAAACGACCTCTCGTACATATTAACCATTATAGATAGATACACAAGATGACTGCAGACATACCCCATCAAAGATGTAACCGCTAAAACGGTAGCCACCACGTTTATTCAGCAGTATATCTGCCGAATCGGTGTCCCTTTGGAGATCACAACCGATTAAGGCACCCAATTCGAGGCTAAGCTCTTCGCAGAAATTTCCCAGTTTCTAGGTACTAACAGAATTAGAACCACAACTTACCATTCACAGGCGAATGGCACGGTAGAAAGGCTTCATCGACAACTAAAAGCCTCCTTAATGTCAGGACCAAACCTCACAAAATGAAGCGATGAACTACCGTTTGTCCTTTTAGAAATTCGCACCTCAGTTAAGGACAACCTAAAATGTTTACCGGCAGATCTCGTATACGTCCAAAGTTTGAAAGTTCCAGGCGAGTTTTTTGTAGACACTTCAAATAATCCTCCAGATCCATCAAACATGGTTACGTAAATAAAACATTCATTGAGAAACGCCAAACCCGTAGACACCCGCCAACTTTTGCATCAAAAAATATACATCCCCAATACATGCGAGTATGTGTTTATTAGAATCAACCGGGTTAAAACAGGACTCACCCCACCCTACGATGGTCCACATAAAGTTGTGCGGCGGTTCAGAAAACATTACGTCGTAGATATCAATGGTAAATGTACATCAATCTCCATAGATCGTCTAATACCAATTTACGTATCTGAAGATCAAGCTTCTACCTGCGAAAAACAAAAAAACAGAAAGTATCCTTTCGATCTTAAACAACGACGCTTCGCTGGATGGGGAGTGTGTAGTGACTGGCAGTACTAAAAGCTGTCGAATATACTGATTGTACTTAGACTGCAACCTGACGAACTTTGACAGTAGCGTGTGCTCCCGACAAAGCAAGAAACATGAAAAGTCGTCGTACTACAGCAGAGTGTAGTTGACTGTCCGCCGGCGTGTTGTGCTAACTAGAAAAAATCATTCAGTATATACTGGCTGTAAATATATAAGGAATATGTGATAATAAATAGATTTATATAAATAACAAACACTATAAAATTAAGTAAAAAGTTAATTTTTGCAGAGTGAGTTTCAAAATAAAACTCAAACCAAAACAAAACCAATATCAAAAGATTGTAAATGTAAATTTGGAAGCGTACTTTTCCAAAAATAAGTAATACGAAATATTTCGAAGGGATTCAATTATAGACTTGAATATGAAACTTTAAAAATGTAATTTAAATAGTGTCAGTGGTTCCGAAACTGAGTTTATAATAATTTATCGGACGACCGATGAAATCATCCGACATGACGAAGGCAGCCTGTAATATAAATTTCATCCGTTCAAGATTTTTCCACCTTAAAATTTTAATGAAGTCTTGTCCTTCTCAAAATTCTTGCGAAATTTCCGAGTCAAGCATAACTCTCGTGGACAAGTGTTGCTTCTGACCAGGCGTACAATCAAAATTTATTTATTAATAATTTTTTTTTATTTTTTATTTTTAACAATCTTTATTGGTTGGCCAAGACTTTTAGTCTGATCTTTCCTATCGTGTTCGTTAAGTATATCTTGATTCTCCGAAGTGTTGAGCGAATATTCTTTGATAAGAACAAATGTCTAATATATTGCCCAATTTCTAAATTACAAAGTTGTAATTTATGTCTAACATTTAAAGGTTTATGCATTTTCACCAAGCGGTATCTTCTCCCCGCCTGGACAATTTTTGCTGTTGCAGATCAGGTTCTCCGATGTTTCATGAGCATTTTGACAGAAGCAATAGGATGAGGTCTCAGTCAAGTTCATCTTGTATAAGTTATACCTCAATGGGTAATGGCCTGAGAAGAGCTCTGTAATCATTTGTTCTCGTAAGAAGTAGGAGTTCTATTTTTTTTCCACCAGAGGTGTCAATAAAAATTTTTGTCTGACGAAGTTCTTGTAGCCTTCCCCATAAGGGAATTTTTGTGTGTTTTCCACAAAACTTTTCTGGTCCCCCAAAAGGAATTTCCGCTCCTCTTTTGACTAGACCGTTAGCAATTTTATTGGTCGTCATGTAACATGTGACAAAGGTCTCCCTTTGTTAAAGTTTTAAGGATTTTCTGACACTCCCAGACTATCCTTGACTTAACAGTATAAGACTTTGAACCCTTGCGAGCAACTGTTCGAGAGGATATTATTGCTTGAGCCATTTATGACTCTTCCGGTTGATATTGGCAGATATTTGAGCAGTCTTCAATGGCTAATACCTCTGCCTGAATACGGTACGGATAGAACCCAGGGTCTTTGATATATGACATCTGGAGCAGTATATGCCCAGTCCGAGTCCACTGTTCGTTTATGAACCGTCTGTATGCTACACAATCGATCCTTGTTGGAAGAACAGTTTAGTGAAATTACATTGTTTTTGGTCTTCTAAAACCGCCTTGGCTGTGATTATATCAGATATTGTCATTATTTGCTCGAAGCATATCTATTTTAAGATCATCAAATGATTAACTAAATCACTTGGCTTTAATATTTTCTTCTTTTGCAATCTGATAGTAGGTACTGAAGATCGATTCCTATTGCACCAGCAAATGCAGTGGTGGAAGGTTTAATAACGCTTCCATGGCTGCTGCAGGAAAGCTCCTCATGGCACCAGTTATTCCTAGCCAGTGGACATCGAGACACTCTGTATAAAATAAAAACTATTATTCTGTATTTAAATAAAAAAGAAAAAAACATTAAATTATTTGCTTTGGTTCACAGTCACAGTACAAAGTTTCAACATTTTTGATATTCTGTTTTACTGCCGCAACTTGAATCTTCTTTTTTCTTCATATTGCTTGAGGCTCCGGATTAAATGAAATAAAATTATTAATATAAATTTTTAGAAAGAAAATTATTTTACAAAATTAGAGCATTCTTATGTGAAGAGACATTTATTTGTGCTGAACTAAGTAAGTAACTAATTATAGCAGCCCCACTCCACCGTTAGAGCTTTCTACTAAATGGCATACTTTTGAGTAACCATAACCTCTTCACCTCAACCACGTAAAGAAATTTCAACTCGATTCTAAAGAAGTTTATGAGATCAAATTCCTCCTACCCAGGTGACTAAGCATGTAAGTCCTGTAACCTTATTTTGAAGGAAACACTCATTGTACTATATTAAGGAGACTTAACCTTTATAAATTTTACGAGTTACATGTATGACCTCTTTAGAAAGTAAATATTTTCATGTCTAGCAGTAAAATTATTACAAATTTCACTTTTGATTGGAATTTTTAAGCATTTGCTGTGCGTGATATAAAATTTATCCGCCGTGAAAACATTAGCAATATAATTTTAAACAAGTGAAAACAATATATAAATAGTTCGCTAATTAATTTTTACGGGCTCCTAAATTGCGGTAAATACCCATGCAATATAACGCTAAGTATGTGTTGAGCGATTCTTTCCGCTCTTGAATAAATTCAAGTGGGTGGTAAAACGTAAATACGAAGGAAGTTTCGCACTCCTTCCATTATAATTAACTAATTAAAGTGATTATAGTGTGAAATTTCAGATTTTCAGCTATTAAAATTCCTAAATAATTTGGATGTATGTAAGTTCATCCAGCATTTTTTAATAATTTATTAATAATTTTCTAGGCCTAACGTGCATATTAAAATTTATATATGCGCGCATTATGTTCCTAATATGATGTGTTGCAAAATAAACTCTTAAAAGTTGATTACTTCTTAAGAAACGGCAAGATTTTAATTAACGAGACAAGTATGTATGTAGGTAAGTACACTTTACAGTCTAGGCCTGCTCCAAAAATGTACATTATGTTTTCAAGTCATAGTTAAGCTCTTATCGTTTTTAAAGCGGAGGAGGTTGTTAAAAACTTACTCAAGAAATATATCAAGGAAACTATAAATGAATTAAGACAAGGCATCGTAATTTACTCGGACTTACTTAGACTGCGTATGTTACACTTGGGAAATTGTAATTACCTCACACCAGATGTTAGTATAAAATCGAAAAGTTATTTCTGTGCTGGAGGTTTGTTTCTTTCAAGTTGTTCACAGTATCTATCTAAGTGATTAGATGTGAATAATTTACTGCCGAATAGTCAGTATAAGGAACTGATGAAAGCGAGACTATTTTGCCTTCCTTAATTAAGTTTTTTGAGTTACCTTTATTACTCGTGTGTTTTCGTTACACTTACAAAATCTAAATACAAATTTTCCACTTTTTATATACATTATGAAGTTCGTTTTGCTTTTTTAGTGCAAGTCCCATTCATTCGTATTAGTGCGTAAGTTTTAAAGGTCTCTAGTCATTAGCTTTGACACGGGTTAATATTCAATTACTTTCCAAATACCTGAAAATTTGAGAAGTTAAAATGTGAATTGAACTTTTTAGGCTCCAATAAGTTTCTCTCTTAAGTTCGAAGGGAAATTTCTCTTATTATAGAAATTTTACCAATCTGCCTAGAGTAATCATTGCGATGAAAATTAGTTTTCCAGCGGTACTAGCAAACTGAAAAGTATACGATTCTTTATATCTACAATGCATGCATATATGTATGCATGTGTATAATAGAAAGGAATATGTCCCGACGGATTGATAATAATAATAAAATTAACACGATGAAATTTGAAGGATTTTTTTTTTTGAATTCAGCCCCTAAGATGTAACACCCCTTACAGATTGTATGCTAAAAATATAACTAGCGTGTGTATAACAAGCTGAAGCATTGAACAAATATTCTACTAAACCAATTATCAAACACATATTTTACTGATTTTCGTAATTCTAATTCTATACCTAAGGGGGTGAAGGGGGTGAAAGGAGGTCAAAGATTGTATAAAAAACAATTACTAATAGGTAGGTATTTGATCGATTGTCAAAGTTCAACGAAAGAAGTGGATGAAGTGCAATATAACTCTGCGAACTGATGATGCAGCAAATAATCCTTTGTGGTTCTTTAACACCGTAAACCCAGTTGATCTCCATCCCCCTTCGTTGTGTAATCCTTAAAATTGACACACCGTTATTATAAAGAATCCCGAGACCTCCAAAATTATACCACGCCACGAATATCATGATACCCTCAGAGTACCCATTTGAGGTCAAAACTCTTCAGTTCCAACTCAAATTGTAATCGCGATTAATAAATTCCAAGGCCGGTCGTTGAAAGCGAACGAAATAGACCTGAGAGAAGAATTTTTCTCACGTAGAGAGTTTTATGTGGCCCTATTTCAGAGTGACTTCCACTAGCTGCGGTGATCCTTGACTCAGATGGATTAAAGAGTCGTCGAGTACCATAGGTTTAATCAGATCAGTAGTTAAATTGGCATGTAAAGAGATGATTTGTGTCGCTATTAAATCATTATTTTCTAAATATTGTAACGAAATCAAAATCATATTACATAAAAAATCAGACCTGTTTACCTACTATTATTAATTAAAATATCTTGAATGACCTTGATGTTTCTAATTGAGTAAATCCGTTTGCGATTTCATCAAATCTAGTGTATCTAATGAAAAACGATTAATTAAATTTGCTGTTGAAAAATATATCAAAACTAATGTGTGCAACATTTTTAAAAAAAATTTACGTCCATTCACACCATTAAATGGTATTAACAAGCGGTGTGTACTAATATCACATACAACAACACAGGAAAAAAAAACATGTCAGGATTACTTCATTCATGTCAAAATCTTACCACCTGTTGTGCTTATTCTATGTATGACCTGTCGCTAATAATCCTTCGTTTCACATCGAATCACATGTTTTTAGGAGACGAAACAAGCGACAATGGCTCGTGTAGCTAATAAGACGACACCTGAGTCGTAATTCCAATAAGCCAACCAGTCGTGACTAGATATTGAGCATAATAGGATTATGTGGGTGTAGTCAAGTGCATTATTATGTTATCGCATGTCGAAATTGCTCAAATATTGCAAGTATTTTGTAATGTTGCTTGCTATAAAAGTGAAGAAAACCTTTAGTTGCGGTAGAAAACTTATATAAAAGAAAGCGCAAGTGGGAACGCGGTCGGCTGATTTTATTAACTGACATGGTTTTGATAGACACTCATTGATTTATGATTAGCTATTAATTTATTTTTAATTGATATTTCGTTACTTAAATTGAATTTCTAAGGAATTCTCAAGATTTTTTTTAGTTTCGATACTAAGTTAGTAAGTAGGATGCGGTGTTGACTTTTTATTTTTCCCGTCTAAAAAAATTTCATCAGCAGACAAATGATACGATTTGTGTAATAAATAAAAAAGTAAAATATTATATTAAATAAAAATAAATTCTCTTATATTTCGCAAAAATCATTCTTTCCTTTATTTTCGACTGGGTAGGGTCTCAAATCTTCTAAGAAAAAAATTAGAAATTGAACATTTTAGCCAATTTCTGTGGGAAAAATTAGTTTTCTTCTCACATCTTATTCTATCATAAAGAAACCATTAAAAAGGTGAATAATTAGCAAATTTTTGGAAGAGAGAGAGTGAATTTGTGCTTAACAGGTAGATATTTAAAAAGAAGATTGTTGAATGATTTTTCATCTAAATTATTTCTCTACTCGCTGAATGAATGTAACAACTATTCCATATTCTTGCCAGTATTCACCCAGGTTAATAATAGCTAAACTCAGGATATGAAAGCCAGTAAATTCTTATGGATTTGTACTGTACTTGGCGCATGTCCATGTGTTAGTGCCTTTGAAGACCGAAGTAATGTGCTAAGCTATTTGCACTGCTGAACACATGAAAGTTAGCATACTATTGCTTTGAATGTACGTAAATTATAAGATGAAAACAAAGATGTAAAATAATATAATGATATTGATTTTTAGTTTTAGAATAGAATTGTAATTACAGATATTAGTCCAGCCCAGCACATTGGGTGTAATAGGTCACATTAAAGAGGCGAGTCTACAGTTTACAGTTTTTATAAAAAAAAGGTAGGTTAACGACCGTTTTGCAAAAATAATAGAGGTTAAATTTAAAAAAAATGTAAGAAAATCCGAAATTTTTAGTTTAGACAACCATAATTGTTGAGGGAAGAGTGGCACGGGGCTATTTGAGTGGTCGTTGGAAAGGTCAAGAAGTTCTCCATACAATGAGCTCTTAACTGTGACCGTACGCCGTATACCTTTCAAAATACAGGGTGATTTGTAAAAAACTAGCTTTTTTCATAATCATCCTGTAACTCCTAAACGGTTGATATGCCCCCCCTCCTGCCATACAATTTTTTGTTGGTCTAGGTGAGTACTATCACCTCCGGCTCTACTGACCTTATAGTGGGAAACACCCTGTACAATACGCGGGGTCCAAGAGCACAAAAAACGATTTTTCACGAAAAACTAGTTAACGGTGACTTTTATCGAAAAAATTGTGGTTATAAAATTTATAGCTTTAAAAATTACCTACAAAATATATGGTATTACTTTTTTTCGTAAGACTAACGGTTTTCGAGAAATTTCGATTTAAACAGTTCTAAGGTATATATACAGTTCTTAACGGTATCTATGTGTCGAATATTTGTAATTAAACGTTGAACAATATTGAAAAATATATTTTCGTGAAAATTTCAAAGTCCATAACAATACAAACTAATACACATATACTACAGAATAGTGTCGACCTTATTCCATAATGGGCTAGATGAACAAGGATGAGCTCCGAAACGTTCTCATTTGTCATACGACCTTGAAGGACATCTGCCCGTCTCTCTTTTGTCAGATTATAAATTTGTTTATAGCTGCTTTATTTATGTATTGGTAGATTTTAAGTATACGAACCAAGTAACGTTAATATTAAGTGATATTATTTCCTTGTGAACGGACGTGCTCACTTACTATTTTTATTCAATTATTTTTGTATAAATTAAACAAATTATGAAAAATGGCAGCACTTTGTTTTATTTGTGGTAAGTCTTTGCTGGAAGGTAAAATTTTTGGTACGGTTGATCGTCCTGAAGATAGTAAAGTATCATTAGCGATGGAAGAAATATATTCATTTATTGATAATAATGATGAATATCAGTTCACTTTAAACGTATTAAAGGATGTGTGGAAGTATTAAGTTCCAGATGACAAGACTATTAAGAGTAAACTTGTTACAAAATATGCTAAAAGAAATAATTATTAGATACACAAAAAAGTACCTCTTTAACTATTATTTGTTTCACCGACGCACGATATGATATTTTACAACAACCATGGTATGACAACAGAAAACCTATGAAACAGAAGAACGTCTTCGAATTATAAAAACATCTGCAGCTATTATTCGTAAGACATCGGTAGTAGTAAATAATGAATATTATCCTCCTCCCAGCAGAATATTCGAGAATATGAATGACGAAATTCCAAGTTCACTGACCTAATTTCAAGAAGAAATAATTTTAAAAAATCGCAGATTTACATTGGATCGTCTTAAACTAAAATGCAGTGCAATTTGTCACGCCATTCTAGCTCAAAATATGGAAATACTGGAAACGGAAGAAGAAGAAATGAAGAGATTGAAATCGAAATTGAAATGGAATCTGAAGAAAAACCATAATTTCTCTGATCAATTTTTTAATAAAAATTTGTAATATCTAAAAATATTAAAAAAAAACTATTTAATCCTTTTTAAATGAAAACAAAAAATATTCCTTTTTTTTTATTTTTTTTTATAAATAATAATTTTTCGTATAAAAAAATGTATAATTTGTTTATTTTTTTTAATACCTTAACATTATTCAATCACAAATAGACGTGGATTATGATTATTGGGGATAACACGTAAAAAAAGGTGGTGTGGAAAGGAGTGCACGTATCATAAGAAATATAAACGTTACAAATACTGTGTTTTTTTATGTAATTTTCAAAACCTAGATATTTAATAACTACTGTTTTTGCAATTTCAAAGTAAACTTTCAATAGTACCGGAAGCCTAGGAGTGAAATTTAAAAAAACAATCTATATAAATTAATTACAAAGATGACAATTTTGTCGTTTTGTCTGCGTAAAGCTGCCAAATAGGATTTTGCATTTAATGCAAACTTTCCTCGTAGCTCGCTTTTTCTTTTTACTGGTATCTTGGGTTGGGTACAAATGAACGGAAGCTAAAACTTTGTTTTTAAAATTTCGCATTTTCAAAATATGTCATATAACAATCATGTTACTATAATGTCGCATAGAAATTATTTTTCTTTTTATTTATTATCATTTATTTTTATTATTTTTTTGTTTGTAATTATTATGTATATTTGTAATGTTATGCACAATAAAATGTTCTTCAGAAATGTTCTTGACATATTTTCAATAAATTTTCGCAGGACACAAAATAATGTGGAAGTACCTGACACAGGCGTTTAAATGCCATTATCAACAAAAGATACATTGGCTTTTATAGTTTTGTAATATATCTACATATCCAATGAACTAAGTATGGGAAAATTGAAACTGCAGCATTCAAGATACAATCGACTTGGATAAAACGAAAAGAAACTGCTTAACGTAACAACGATTTAAAAATTGTTTTAACTAGAAGACTTAGAATGTCAAAAATTTAATGTTTACGGAAATACCTCACAATATCTCCATTTTTCAAGATTAAGAATTGAATGAATTGAACTTTATATTTTTTCTCAAACAAAAATTGTAAAGAAACTTTGTTTGTGCAATAAATGAACTTTGAAGAAATTCATTTTTTATTTATGCTAATTTGTTGTAAAAATGAAAAATTGTTTTTCTTTAATTCAATAATTTCTAGGAATTGATATAAAATATGCGGCCAAAATATGTTTATTGAAATTTTTTAGATAGAATTCAAAACAATATTTAGTTGCTTTTATAAATTCCAACAATAATATGCTTATAAATAATTGTCAGAAGTTTTGATTATATCTATAGAAAATCATATAGGAAAACAAATATTAACCCCAGTTAATACCGTTAAGATGATCCAAAATGACGAAAAATAAGCGATAAAATGCCCTAAAAAATTTCTGTAAATATACATACGTATATATATATTTTTTTTATATACATATGTCATCAGAAAATTCCAAAATTTAGTAAGAGATCCGGAACGGTTATAAAATCAATAAAATTTACGGAGATATACAACTTCGGAAAATGCTATATTAACCCTGTACTATGTTTCCATGCGGAGTTTAACCCGAGATGAGCCCGAGTTAGTGCTCGTGCAAACGAAAATTGAGTTGAGTTTCATTAACTCCTCCACGAAATTAGCTGAGTTGAAATCGTTTTTGTGTAAGTAAATATTTGTTAGAAAGTGCGGATATGTGTTTTATCTAAGACAAACTCAACTACTTTGTAAGAAATTTTTCAGCTGTCAACTCAGCTCAGAAGCCGATCATGGAAAGCACATCGGGTTAACTCAGCCTGCAGGACTCAACGCTAACTCAACTCTAATTCAACTCTAGCTCACTGAAACATAGCACGGGTTAATCTTGTTAAGGTGAAGGTTAACCCCACACGACTACGACATTAGGATAAAAATAGAAATAGACTTTCCACTATTTAATAGAGAAAGAGAGGGAGAGAGAGAGAGAGAGAGAGGCAGAGCTAGCGAGAACGAAAGTGAGAGAGATAGGGAATAAATAGAGCGCTAGATTGAGAGAGAGAGAGCTAGAGAGAAACGAGAGAGAGAGAGAGTAAGATAGAACGATAGATAAAGCACGAGAGTGAGAGAGAACGATAGGAAGACAGAGAGAGAGAGAGAAATAAGATAGAGAGAGAGGGAGAGAAAGAGTGCTGAATTTATGTTATGGGCAAGACATTTTATTTATTATTATTTTTTATTACGATACATGCCAAGGTAGTCGATTGCGATGGCGTCCAATGAACTATGTTGATCTAGTTTTATTGGATTAGCATTATAATATAATTGAAGATATTAAGTGGCTTAGGACTGCCTTGGTGTATATATAAAGCTAACAAAGGTTAACGTGTCGGTTTCCCTAGACGAAAAGTTGTTGTTACGGTAAAGTTTCAGTTTGCACAAACTGTAGCCCTTGATTCACGTTGGCATCGATCAGAACTTTCCGTTCATAATATTGGATGGGAAAATTGTTATGTGTCTTTAGTTGCAATATACCAGTTTAATTTTTATCTCCCAGCTGTTGATATTTCAAGAGACATGACGATTTTAGTAGTTTGAATATTATTTCGGGATTTATATGAAGATTACAGCAGATACGTCTCTAGCATGAGTTCTGGTGGTTTCATTAATGAATAGTCGATTTATTTATATTGTTACTAGAGATCATAACATCATTATATTCCTTCCGTTTATGAGTGAAGTTATAGCTTATATTCAGATTTTATTAAAAATATCATAACTTAAATCTAACACAGATTCTGTTTAAATTTCAATGTAATAAACTGAGCTACAAGTGTTAATTTAATTCTACAGCAAAACTACAATTAATTTCAATTTTCAAATTACAAATTTACATTTCAAATTCCAAAGGCAAGAAAAACTACAAAAAATCAATAGTAATTAAGGTATAGCTCGATAACAGGATTTTACGCAAATTGCATGTAAGATTGCACTGCTCACGCATATATATACCAATTTTGTTGTCAATTTTCCAAATTATCATACAAATTGTAATGAAATAGCGTGCTAAATCGTCATCAAACAAAAATAATAAAATAGTAAACTAAAAATGAAAATGAAAAGAATTGCAATGTCCCACATCCGGCATTTAGTAATTCCGATTATAATTCGACATTATCTTAACTGTGATGGTACGCCCAGTACTTTTTAAAATACAGGGGGTTTTTTGAAAAACTAGTTTGTTTTTTTAATCACCCTGTAACTCCTAAACGGTTGATATTGCCCCCCCCCCCCCTGCCATACAATTTTTTGTTTGACTACGTGAGTACTTATACTATCACCTCCTGCTCTATTGACGTCCTAAGGGGAAACACCCTGTATATGTATAACATTAAAGTGAAAGCTTTGATTATAGGTTAGCTCCAAAAATCAGAAATACATTGGTCAAATCAGTGTGGCAATTTTTATCATTAGTATTATTTTATTGTATTCTACTCCACACTTTCTAGTGGTATAATTTCAATTTATCTAAGGGCTATCCTTGAAATAATTTTGGTATTATTATTCCTTATTTCTAATTATTAAGATCAATTTAAAAAAAAACTTGGATTTTGATATACACATCTCTTTCCAATTTTAACAGATTATTTTTTATTCTCCTCTCTATTTCTATGTTATGGCTACACAAAAGTCAAATTTTCCGAATTTCATCCATTTATTTGAAATACTTTCTTTTAAACGCTGTTAATATCAGATTTTCGTAATAAATTAACAAGGTCCAAAACTTTCCCCTTAATATAATTTTGTCTTGCACATTTGTAGCAAAAAGGATGTAAAAAGCAGCTCAATTCCACAAGAAAATTGTCTGTTCCTAGGCTTTTTATTGAAATTGTTCAATGCTTAAGAAAAAGTGCAAAAACTGCAGAGAAGGTTGCATTTTGGTAAATTCGATATAAAAAGCTGATATTGATAACAAGTTTTTTGGATAAAAATTTTTTTAAATTCCGAAAAATTTGAAACGAAGCGAATTAGGAAAAATAGATATGAACTGCTGGAAAGCGGCAATGATTTCTATCTAGCAAACATTAAGTCATCAGTTTATCATTCATTGATAATTGTTCTTTATATAATTGGAAATTTTGGGGTCTGGACGATCAAAGAAACAAACAGCGCTGATATAGCAAATTAATTTTCTGATATCTGGATCCATAAGTAAAAGTCTTTCTGTTTTGAGGTTTTGTCTAAGTGTGGAAAAGGGTTCCTGTCTAGAGCAACTTATTACTTGAATCCAATGTACTCTATGTACATATGTAAAGGTGTACATAAAAATACACCAAAATTGCAGTATTAAGTTATTTTCAGCAATAATATTTAATTTCTTAAAAAAACTCTTTTAATTGAGAAAAACAAATATTTAATGCACCTCAACAAAACAACATCAACATTAATTAATACTTAAAAAAGATAAAGTAAAAACGCTATTAAAAATATTTTTCTCTATCCTAATTAGACAAATACCAACAAATAACTCGAGACACATACTGATGAGCTTCAATGGCACCTAATGCCCAGCATCTATTTATTCTATGAACGACAAGCTGAAATCTCGAGCAATTGAATAATTATCTTCAAACCACAGATTTCCTTCCGGAAGCATTGCAAATATTTTTTCCCTTTTTTATTATACATCATAAGAAACGTATGAGAAAAAAGTCATTTTTTTTTTCTCTCGCTGTTTTTTTACCAACACTCAACAAGAGACGTTCAAACTAAACATAAAATTAAAGTCACATAAAAACATTCATTTTTCTTCCAGCAAGTAAGCTTAGTCCATAATTAGTTACCCAAAAGAGTCATTAACCACTGAGATCAGAAGGTGTACATAGATTAGGCGGATTTAATGAAAGTAAAAATTAAATAAATTTTGTCAAGTAACTTTACTTCCAATCGTGCATCCACCCACGTTATGAACTACCTTGATTTTTTCCACAATACCATTTTTTTTATCAATTTGAAGTAGATTTGCTGTGAATAATTAGCGATTGAGATAAGATCGCACTTTATAACCTTCGGTGAATGTAACAAAATTGTCACGTAGGTTTTTTAATAGTGTTTCATTGCGTTGTATACAAGGTGAGAACATGAACATTTTCCGGATTATTACTCAAATTAAAATGTTGAATATCCACGCCCTTCCGACAAGCCTTTTGAAAAATCTATTATGAGGTATTTTCCCAAAGAGACTTAATCTGTCTCAGAAGACAAAAGGTATGCCTGAAAATGCTACGATAAATAAATAATTCAGATCAAATTCACCGTTCATTATATTGTGATTCACTTTTATGGCAATATCTATTTAAGGAATTGATTTCTGGCTCACCCAGATTGGTAAGATAAACGATGTTGCACTCAAGATCATTTTGTATTGTATATCCGTCCCGATGATGCAAGCGCAACAACTTTGACTGCTTTTAAAACGGTCTTAAAAATGTCAAGAAATGCAAAAAATTAAAAAATCATGTCAACTTTGTAGGAATGTGATTTTAAGTATTTTCAGTTTGTTTGTTTTTTTTTGTCGTCTATTGGTGTGGGAAAATGGAAAATTTAACGAACAAATAAAACGCAGGTTTTTGTGATTTATCTATTTGTGGTGAAATGAAATATATTTTTTAATTGGACAACTCATTCAGGTTCTCTAAAAGGAAATTATGGGAACACTGAGATATACCGTGAAACAGGTACATAGTCAAGAAAAAGTAGCTCCGTGATTGTACTATTATTGTACTCATTAGATAAGGGTGTTTTAATCACTTTGGTTTTGTAGCTAGCTACCGGCGGCATTACTTGACTGTAGACATCAAGCTTCCTAAGCTGCCCGTACATAATATGCTTACTTAGGAAATGACTGGGTTTTTTAAAGACTCTTATCAAAAGTGGAACGTCTGGCTATTGGCTAGATAGGCGAGCAAAATAAAGTGCAACATTGCAATGCACGCACATGCAAGAATGCGTATAGTAAAAAGCTTTTCGTGAAATAAAGCCATTAGTTTTCCTTTTTTAATGCAATTTTAAAATGCGTTTAGTTGATGTTAGATAAATCAAATTTATTCAATAATATTACAGCATCTCTGGGGAATATAACCTTTTTGGTGCAATAAATATTTAAACAAATATTCATATGTGTGAAATTATTAGTCAGAGATAATCTCGCATAAATGTGTCGTATGGACTGCTGGAGTTTCATCAATCTAATCCAGACTACATCTAAAAATGTCATCATGTTTATGAAGAATATTATTAAAAGATTCTATGGTAGAACAGTGTATGCCAAGTCCTATTTACAGGCAATTAACTAACACTTATCCGTCTTTATTAATAGATATGTAAGCTATAAAGAAAATAATATAAAATAGACGGATAAGGGGTTTTCACTCTATCAACGTAAAGCAATGACCTTAGTTAGGATGAGAATGAGGACCAACTTGTTGAGAACATCATGGAATGTAACCATAATTTGGAGTGTCCCGAAAGAAGTTACAAAAGTAACGCTTTTAGATCAGAAAGCTTCTACTACTGAAAAACTGGTGGACGGACTGTATTTATTTATTTCCCTCACTAAAAACATTTCTATACATATACTAATAACTAATAACATTTCTACATATATTAAATAGTGTTTTCGAATGACATGATGACCAGTAGACAAAACACACAGATAAAACACAAGTTTTACAATTGGAGTCCACAAAATCGGATATTGAAAAATTACAAAAAATTCATTTTAAGAATTGCAGAAATATTATAAAATTTATGAAAAAATAATTAATAAGAAAAATTGAAATTATATAATATTTATTTATTTAGAAGAAAAAAGTACAACGGTGTCTCTGAGTAATATATAAAAAAAATATTAAAATCTTTAAAATCCAGATGAATACATGCAAAACTAGCCAGCTTCATATCCGGTCGGGAGTTCTCTTCAGAACTTCTTGGGTTTGATCCTTTAAAACTCTCTTCATCTTCCCATCATCTTCTTCGGCTTCAGTTTTCCTGGATTGTTTTTCTATTTCACAGTTGGAAAAATTTCCGAGAATCTCTCAATTAAACTAAAGAGTATCTGCTTCCTTTCTTCACATCACGCTTTTCCCACAAAACTGGGTAATATTACTCTCGAATTGAAATCTGATGCCAAATATTTCGGGGCGAACTAAACTGCAGGATAAATGTGAATGATTGGGTCCAAACAGCAGCCATTATGACTGTATGGCTGCTATATGTGCTCTGGATATATACCGTATTGTAAGACCTATCCTCACCTATGGAATCTTGGTATGGTGGACTGCACTAGAAAGATCGAATCACCTGCAATTCGAAATATGGCGAGCTGCCTGTTTCGGTATTACATGCACTATTCGAGCGACACTAACGGCAGCAACGGAGATTATGCTCCAGGGCGAGAGCAAATGTATTGCTGGATAATTGCAGATATTGGTCACAGCAGAATGCCAAAGTTCTGCTTCGAGGACTGTATACGCAAAGCCACAGTCACACCCCTTGACTTTGAAAATAGTTTCTCCAATAGAATCTTTAGTAGTAATGGCTGTGTAATACAGATGGATCGAAAGTGACTGTGGAAATGCAAAAGTCGTGCTTCCTCCCAGACTACTTCAACTACTACTTTCAAGTGGAGACTTTACCTATTTATAATTCAGTAAGACAACGCAAGGCACAACTGACAACGTACTTTCAGGCATCAGCATCAACTACAAAAGTTGAATGGACGAAGGGAAGGTCAAAGGTGGGCAACACGTTTGCCGCTCATAGAAGAAATAAGGTTGGTAACTAATTTAGATTGGTGGACATTGCGGGCAAAGTATTGGGGGACCTAGAAAGTTTCACTAATTCTCATGGCTACATTTAGCACAACCCCCCCCCCCCCCCAACACACATTAGGTAAATATCTCCAGGTAATAAGTGTGGCTGATCAGAGATGCTTATTTCTATAGCCGCCACTATAACCTAACTTAACTATGTAGCTGCTATGAACATTTTGTCAAAAAATTAACCCAACTCTATGCGCTTATATTTTACCTACTACGGCACCCTGTATAAAACTTCTAGCTAAATTTTATCAACCATATTTCTAAATTAAATTAAATTTATATTTTACCTTATCTGAATTGGGTACTAGAATTGAAGCATTAAAGTAGATATCTGATAAAAACCTGACATAAGTCTTATGCAGAGAATACAAAGATCCAGGTGGCGCATTTAGTCTTATGAAGTTAGATATTTAGTTCGGAGCCTGCCTATAGTGAATGGGTTTTCATGGGATAATACATAATAAGAAGAAATCAATTTTAGAATGTAATAATTTTTGCAATTCAAATATCATCACCATATAAATGCAGTATTCTTATGGATTTTTGCGACTGCTGAGTCTTAATCTATGTTAAACAAAAACAAAATTCAAAAATTTTGATATAAAATGGCGAACGATCATTTATGATTTTATCAATAAATAAGGCATTTCGTTTCAGCAAGAACCAATACTCATCAGTACGGCTAGTCCCTGCCTGCCATAGATGCCAAAAGAAAAATGTCAAGCCGACCACCCCATATATAATCTCCGTTTAAATTCTGAGTATGAATCATATGAGGCGAAACACTAATTATTTCCTTCAGCATTTAGCCATTTAGACACTAGCCAAGACCAGTCAAGTTCATGAGTAAAAGTCATAAGACTTGTACGAAAATGTTGATGCAGTTTGTAATGTTGTCTTTGTTGAAGAGAATGTCTAATCTTTCGTAGGACTTATTTGGTTTATATATTTTCACGACAGATTGTGTGAGCGTTACCAGATTGTCAACTATTTAAATAATAATAATAATAATCCTCTCTCTATTTAAGATTCATTCGATAATTAAGATTTATTTGTTTAATTAATTCTTACCAATATTTGTTTAATATAAAAGATTAAAAGTCATACGATTAGAAACTGAATTACAAAAGTGCTATGAAAATCTATTCATAGTTTCCAAGAAGACTTGCGCAACTAACTGAAGAGGACTAATTACTTAAGATTCATTTTGATAAAATAGTTCACATTTGTTAACATTTCATCAAAGAAAATTTGTTAAATGTAAAAATTTTACTTTTTATTTTAATTTCCAGTAAAATGCATAAGAAATATCAATGACAAGATTAAAAGGGATGAAGGATACTCTGAATAAATTTTATTAACAATGTTTATTTCAATTCAGCGAGGGAAAGTATTAGCAATCGGATGTATTGTTAAGCAAGTGTGCTAAATCTAATAAAAGATACATAGAAAAAACATCCTTCTATAATTAAAAGTAAAAAGAAAAAAATCTGTGAATTTTAAAGGACAACAACCTGAATCCAACACAAAAAGCTGTTTCGCGCTCGGATGTACTTTGAGCGAGCTGTGACTGCTCAAAGTACAAAAATCACTCTGAAAATCATAAAACTTTAATTAACACTTTTTTGTAAATAATGTGCAAAATTTGTGCTACTGCAACTATCATTCGCCATACTCTAGTTTACAAAACAATCACGAACTAGTCTTAATCAATTACCATTTACGCGCCCGCAGCGATGTATTGTTCACCCACACTCAATTTTTTTTTATATGTTACTAAGAAAATTGCATAAACTTCTCAGTTATCTATGTATGTACATCTAATTTTTCATTATCTTAGCTATTGGTACTGACCGACTTCTGCAAATCTATTGCCGATCAAAGATGTACTAAACGGGCATATAGACATTGTTAAATATCTATTCTACAAGATATTTACTGGCTTTGTCGCAGATTGCAAGATTTTTCCAGACAAAGTTCAAATTGTCATTAGTCATTCTAATTATATGAAATTCGCGATTAAGTTTCGCTCGAATCTTGTGTAAATGTTGCTCAATTTCATCTTGCTGCATCACGACCATTATATGAGATTTGGGACACAATGCCCAACGAAATTTCAATTAATTGAAAATGAACTGAACACAAGGTTCCCATCCCGTGGCTACTATACTTAAAAAACGATGCAATGACAATGGCTCTTTGTTCAGGCACGCTCCAAAAATTTATTAAAAAAGGTTTGATGTAGTAGCATTATGGCAGTAAGATGAAAAAAAAATGTTTTTAGCGAAAGGTAAAACTTTGTGACCTTGTGCTTGAACCATAAGAAATGGTCCAGCATTATCCAATCCAAACACTAGTTGGTATCACAAATAAATGTGGCGGTGGCTCGACCTTGATACTTGGCTTACTTTGCAGATACATGCGCTACCAGCTATAATAGAATACATATACATAGCTAAACTGCATGGTTAGTATTTTATCCGGAACTTGACCATTTAAATGGGCGCGGACCCGCGAACGCATCGAGACTTTGCTAAGTGATTCAGCATAAATTATTCCGTTTCTATGGACTGAGAAAATCTATGGAATTTGAAGCGATATTTTGATTTTAGTAACAGCCAGGGAGATTATAATTTTAGCGTCGAAATTGCCCTTCTAATGGGATTTTTTTTTATGCGGAAAGTACATGTGCACGAGTGTTTCTCTTTTTTATCACAACAATCACGTCTCAGTCAATCTTTGATCAATGAAATAATCTGGCAACGATACAACAAACACACCCAGGTCAGGTGAGCTCAAATTGAATTTCATTTTCGTTCCAATTAGTGTCTAAAGTAAACATGAGTGAGGAATTGATCGCCTTAGGAATCCCGCTGGGAGTTACCTGAGATATTGAGAAGGTGTTTTCATTTTGTTTCGTATACCTGTTAAATTCATGTAATATTTATATCGGGCTACTTATACTTTTATTTTGGTATTTATCAAAACTAAGTGACACTGACAGCTGCATAGGCCACTGTTTTACTATGACACCTACCTACTTTTTTCTACACCACAAATACAAGCAAAATTAAATCAATTAAGAAAAAGAGACAAGCAAACGAGAGAAAATATATTCAGGTGCGCAGTTGAAGGCAGTTTTGAAGCATCTTCAGCATTCTCTTGCTTTTCTCAATATGTATCCATTTTAATGCAGTATTGAGCAACTTTCGTAAAGTATATTGCTTCTAATTACAACGACAATTACAACCATAGGGCAAATTCATTTTATAAAGAACAAGAAAAAAAAGCTAGATTTGGTCTAAAAACCAATTCTTATGATACCCTAGATGAATACCCGTATGTCATTTCTTATGGTCGGCTGTATAAGTTTGTGGTTTTTCGCACATATTTCTAAAATGGTTCGTCGGACAGTAAAAATTATTATAACCAATTTTATAGAATTTCATATTATGAAGAACTTTTCAGTATATTAATACCGTATCGGACAGATCGTTTTAGTATACATTTTTATATATATATATTTATATATATATTTTTTATATTTATATTTTTGCATGGAATTTCCAGACTTTTCTGTGGCATTTCTATATGGAATTCCTATGGATTTCAAAGCATTTTCTGCATTTTATATTAAAAAATGGAACATAAATAATTTGTAGGATGCAAAGCAGTAGAAAAAGTTTTGAAAGTATAGAGAAAAAATCAAACTGCCATGAATTGAATCCTTGAAAAATGTTAAAATAGAGCTTGATAAATTCGAAACAAAGTTTGACAGGTTTAGCGTTTTGTAAGAATTAAAGTCATGGCACATTGATTATTTCTCTATACTTTCAAAACCTTTTCTACCGCTATACACTCTGCATATCAATTCAATTCAAAGTCGCCTGTGTTTCGCAGAACACTACACAGAACCAAAAGACCACATAATATAAGCCATTAACAATTTTTCGTATACCTCCAATACATCTGTAAAGATGAAAATTGCGTTCGCTGGAATTCCGTGAGAAAATTCCACATCTGGAATTTTTGCTCATTGGGATCCTATCTAATTCCAATAGTTAAAAATCGCACAAACTAAATATGACAGAAAAACTGCAGAGGAGCACATTTTTCATATTAAATATTAACATTTTCGTTAATTAAAACAAGTTTAACTTCCTAAATAATTATAATTGAATGCAATACTATTTTTCAACATCTTTAGTGTCGGGGCTTAAATTAAGACTTTTGGGTTTTTATATAATTCCATTCTGAAAAAGTCTAACATTAAAACTTACACAAAGTCTTAAAATTATTAAGACGAATCAGTTTTATATTGATATTTCTTCATAGTCTGAAATTAAAACTTTTCACTGTCTTAGCTTTAAGCCGGAAAATTTGAATTTAAATAAATTATTTGGTTATAAATTAAAAAAAAAAATTTCTGAATTTGAAGCAGTCGAGTTTAAGTTTTAGAGAAAATTTGGTTTCAATATAAACTAAAGTTATCTCAATTTGAGGCAATGGAGTTCGTATTTTGGAGAAAATTTTTTTCAATGGTTTTCATTGTGGTACAATTGTACTTGAAATATTACATGGGAGTTTAAAAAAAAATAAAAATAAAAATGTATGCGGTTTCAATTTTATTATTTATTTATTTATTTATTTTTGAGCTTTAAATTCATGTGTGTATACATATTAATTTACATCTGTAAATTCAAAAGCAATGATTTTTTCATTGTTTTCTAAATTCATTAGTTGGACTTTTATTTGCCTCTGAAATTTATTCAGACAAGTACATTTTCGATACGTAAAAAATGTTTTATTTTTAATAGGTATTATTGAAATATTTTGAAAATTTGTTTTGAATTTCAATTATACTTGAGGTAGCTCAATTATATATAAATATTGTAAAAATATAAAATATCTTCTAAAATTTACTTCATATGTAAGATAAAATACAAAAATTAAATTAAAAAACAAGTCCATTGTTCCAATAATAATAAAATTATTTGGTACCTTTAAATATTGTTTGTAAATTAAATAGTATGAAATTTCTGATGCGTCCGATCCAATTGCCAATATAACAGGCTGCCCTTTGGTATTGTTAACGATTATTTCATCTTTGGGAGTGTCAATCTAGATATATGGAAATATTTATAGTTTTTTAAAAAATTAGCATTTTATAATTCTTTCAATTATTTACATTTCCAAATTTAATTAATTTGTGCTTGGCTTGAGAAAATGATTCTTTAGATTTGGATTTATTTCCCATAGAAGCTGGAGGTAATAACTTCAAAAGTGCTATAAATGATTTAAGGAGTTGAATTATTCCATTCTAAAACATTGAAAAGAAATAGATTTATAGCAACCAAATTTATTGTGATAACATTTTTATTATATCTCCGCAATCCTGTAAAGATATTTCGGGGTCATCTAAAATTTTGAAAATCATATTTTCAAATCTTCCTCAATTTAAAATCATTTTGTCACTATGTGTGTCCAGATAATAGCTCACAATCAAATAATATCTAGAAAGTTAGATAAATATAAAAAAAAAATATTTATTATTTCATATGATACATGTAGGCTAAATATCAATTTATAATAGATGACATAAATTTTAATAGATATTTGCCATTTGTGGATAATAGTAGTAAAATGGCAAAATTAAAATCTCTTCTGAATGTTTTTCCATTAAGTTTTTACGATATTTGACTGTTTTTCTTAAATTGTCTTTAATTTCAATACTTTGTTCAAAAGCGACTGCATTTTGTAGGAAATGTATTTCATTTCTTCATTACTACTTTATGATAATGATATTGCTGTTTCCATTGGGGTTCTGGCAAATTTTTTTCTTTGATCATTTGAGATAATTGTTTGAACAGCAAAAATTTTTTAAATAATTTTCATTATATTTATGACTTTCTTGAAAATACATATTTTTGAAAGAAATGTTTTTAAATAAAGATTTCAAAGTTTCAATAATTGAGACATATTAAATATATTTTTTCGTTACTGTATTTCTTAAATTCGAGGAATTTCGTTCTTGGAGCTACATATAAGTCGTTACTTTCATAGTTTAAATTTCTTTTAAAACCAGTAGTCAAAATCATTTAAGACATCAAGAACAAGGTACTTAAATTTTTTTATAATTTCATAAGATGTACATAGGTGATTCTTTTAAATTATCAGTTATTAAAAATAATTGGAAAAAAAGTTTATTATAATTTCACTTAAATTTTGGTTGATTATATTATATTATATGTATCTATATATATAATTGTTGTTCGAAACACCAAATGAATTAATTTTTTGAAAAAAATCGTCGATTCTTACTAAATGCGCGAGAGTAAATGAAATGCTACTAAATGAATTTCCACAAATATACCATAAAAACATTATTTTATTTTATATGTAATAAACAAATATAATAAAAATACTTACATGAAAAATAAAATGCAACCGCAAAAAAAATCAACTTCACTCCACGGATGCGTACTTCTGAATAACTGATTCACTAGCAAAAGTTGCTCTTGTTCTAAGTATTAAAACCGTTTCCGTTTTATTATCTCAACAATCCCCTTAGATTTTATTATTTAAGTTGAAAAAGGTATAAAAATAACACTTCGTTAGTTTTAGTTCTTTTCCATGAAATTTTTCGGATTGATTTTAAAACTTTCCGAGTTTAGAAAAAATTGAGAATTTTACGAGTTTTAAGTTAAAGAAATATTTGTCTGATATAAACGTGACTGTTTTCAATTTAGACTAGAATCGACTTGAAAATAAACCCTTTCGATATGAATTGAAAAATAAGAAAAAATTAGACCTAATTTTAAACTTTCAGGTTTACAGAGAAGTTAAGACCTTCACAATGTTTTAAATTAAGACGAAGCTGATATAAAAAATTTTACACTTTAGCGATTTCTTGTTTTTATATCAGTATGTCTTAAAATACCTTAAAACTTTCTACAGGTTTTAAAAATAAACTCAAATTTTTAACCGTGTAATAATTAATTATAAATCAGTTTGCAATTGTACGAAATAAAGGGTTTTCATAGCCTGTTCAATATTTGTGCCACTTTTGAAGCAAGAATTCTCAGTCCATTTTAATTATATGTCAGTGGTGTCATGACATTTCCGAAAATATTTATGAAATATTCTATCTAAACTGGCAGTTGTGTGCGATTTCCTTCAAATTTCGCTTAGAATTCGCCGCGACATTTTTCCTATTTTCGACATTTTCGTATCTGCCAGTTCAGCAAGGGCTTTTACAACTTCAAACAAATTCGAAACATAAAAAATTATATGAACTGTAGCTTACTGGGTACCCTGTGTCATTCATCTTGATCCAACACCTGAACAGTAATTCTGTAAAAAAATAGTTCGGAGCACAATATCCTTGTAAAATGTATCCGCAAGAATTTAGGGATTTTCCACATGGAAATTTAACCAGACATATGTGGGAAATTTGTGTTCAACTTCAGGAAAACTACCAGGATATTAAAAGTAAACAATAACCATAAGCAGATAATTCAAGAGTGCTTTTCACTGTCTCTCATTTTGATTTACAAGTGCAGTGCAGCTGTCAAGCATACACCTATATTCATACATAATGTATGTAGGTATGTACGTACGTCATATCTAATTTGCATATGCTTAACAGCAATTTATTTAATTCTGATCGTTGAAGCGCGCGTTTCTTTTTTATGCACTTACAACTTCGTGACATCGGTTTTATTTATTTATTTAAATTTGTCATCCGTTTCACACAAATCCGAAAAGAATTGACTTTATCTGGAGTAAATTCAGTACTCAATATTCTTTAAGTGTCCACCTCAAACACGAGTTATGCCCATAAACATGTTGAAAAGTGTGCGCTTTTTCCTAAACTTTTTGTTTTATAAGCAGCATTAACCACTCAGAGAGGTATTAAAACATGATATCAATAACGCTAGCCAAAACAATTTTTTAACAACTTTATCGATTAATTAGCTACTTAGCTTACCCATTCTAGAGAGCACGTTTACATATAAGATTATACGGTTTTAGATTGCTACTTATAGCCATATACATAGGAAATAATCAACCCGTAACACCTGTTCACTATTTATTTCATCACCTGGTGATATGCATATAATAGTAGATAGATACTATACCACAACGAGGCTCTGATAAAAAAAATGCAATTTATTAACTGGCAGAGAGTCGAAGTGCAGCTGTGATTTGATAATGACAAGTTGAATAATTACTGACGGAGGGATTGAATTCGGTTCAATCAAACCTCAAATATTGATGGCGCTCCATTTAATCTTAATTTGTGCAATATCTGTCAGTTTATTTGTTTCTATATGCGGTGAACCCAATGAGGCATATGACACTATCCAGCAACGATCCAGGCACAGGTTAATTCAAAGTTTAAGAGGCGGCACGGAACTGACGTGAAAGAATTCCAGTCAGGCTGGCAATACGTTTTCTGTCTTATTATAATTTTTTTTTTTTTTATTATTGGGTTTGAGGTAAACAAAAACCATAACCACAGATGCTTAGTAGATTATTATTACCGAAGTTTGATTGTGGAATTTAGGTCAGACTGATTGAGACCTTGTACGGATTACTGTACTTCTGGGTGATATTTTACATGGGTATATAATAATTAAGTACTTGAGTGAGTACCAATGCTTTGAAAAAACTAAATCATTGTGTTGTGTATCGAGATATAAGTATAACGTATGTAGCGGGATGAGCTTATGAATTCTGATTTTTTAGTGTGTAGGCTTCAAGGCAGATTATTACGAACATAAGTAGTAAAGTTGAAAATCTTATTAATTGTTTATTTAATTATATCTGAACAGGTTCAAAAATAATTATCATAATTAGGTAAAAATTTGGCATTCGTTCCGTAATGATGATTAACCTAATTATTTTTTTTAACTACACTGCTAGATATATGAGGTGTGATAAAAAAAATACACGAAATTTATGAATTATGCGGGCACAATTGTCCCAGACCTATTACTTTTGATATTAACCATAATGGATGCTTACTTTATTGCCGAAATCGAAAAGGTTACACGTGCTATATAGTGTGCGCGAAGATATTTTACTTGTGGAAAATGAAAGTAAGAATTTGCATTTAACTTTGCTTTAAGAACGGAGTAAAGTGCAGCATCGAATTGGACAATCTTAGACCAATGACTTAGACTTCAAAATGACTGCGCGTCCTAATGAAAATCTCGTTGTTGTCACACGAGCTTCCTCGCGTCTTGATGAAAGACTCGTTGTTGTCAACAAGAGCGGAACTTTATTCACAAAACAGAAAATTATGCTGCTCTTTGCCATTAGCTATTTAGCTTGAGTTTAACTTTTGATCAAAATAAATGTTCCAAAAAATGTCTTATTTTTACATTCTGTTGGAAAACTTTTAAAAAATCAAAAAAAGATCTTTGTATATTTTGTTTCTAGTATCCCAAAGATCTGGTCTCTGGCGTATCTCCGTTATCAACATAATTTTTTTTAAACATAATTTAAAAGTTTTGCACCATATTGAAAACATTACGTTTCTAATTTCAAATGGTGGGCGATCATTTGGCAGCTCGTGTAGCAATCCAGATGCTGTGCAGTAGATAGATTCAGATTCAGATTTATTAAAGGGTTAACGTACATTGAGATTAGACATCTTTTTGGTACAAAGAAAGTTGGACTAACTAGCTTACGAAAAACTCATGACGATCTATAGTTCACGCGCCTTGAGGGGAGAACTCCAGACCAAATTGGTGTACAGCTCCATTATATGTACCTACATATTCTTATCGCGCATGGTCAAAAGGGAGCGCGGCATAAGCCGCCCGTGTGACATTGTCCTTAATGTTACTTTTGCCAAGTCTTCTATGAATAAAACAAGCGGTTACAATTCCAAGTCTTGTATGAATTAAACAAGCGGTTACAATTGGTACAAACGTTTCCGAGAGGGGCATAAAAATGTTGAAGATGATGAGCGCCATGGATGCCCCGGTATAACAACAATCGGTGACAACATCGAAAAAGTTAAGAAATTCTTATGGACAATCTGTAATCTAAATCACTATCATAGAAGTTCCTGATGATGTTGGCATATCATTTGGTTAATGCCAAGCAATCTTGTGAAAATCTGATTGTCGGATGTGTTGAGCATAAAACGTGTAGCAGCAATGCTGCATAATTTCTTTCGAAATTGTTGAATTTCCACCAAAAATAGTGGCGAATAAATATTGCTGAGGAGATACTGACAACGACAATCTAAAAATACTGAAACAGGTCATGACTAGTGATGAAACATCGTTGTATTGATATTGCAATATGCCTGATTCAACATCAAGAAATACCTTGCAAAAACCCAATTAATCGAAATGCATACTTGCCCTAGTGACGCAAGTCACAAATAGCAGTAAAATGTAACGCATCATTCTCGATGCATACAAGTGCGGTCAGCGACAATATGCTTTGGTAAATAAAGCATAGATATGGGTCAAGCATTTCTTCATGAAGTAAAAATGCAAGGTCGGGCATATTACAACTTTCGTAATTATGTGCACTGTACAATTAACATAGATATAATTATCGATTAAGCAAACTATATATTTTATATAAATAGAATTAACCGGATAAGAATAAAACAGTTTGAGTTGAAGTTACCAATCAATACAAGCAACACGGAGTTTTCTTTTATTTGGGAGTTCTGCTACCTAGCTGCTCCCAATCTATACACATGGAGTAAGTGCTTCATTTCCGCTCCAACTAAAGTCAAAGAGTTAATGCTCTAATAGTTGCTCTCCTCTTAAATAACGTTAAGAGTAAAGCCCATAGGCTGCTCTTCGTATATTTATTCCACCCAATATAGGGAGATAAGGAAATAGACCAGTACAGATCAATTTGGGTTATCACATTATTTTTTTTTTATATTATTAAGACAAGCTTAGGGGATACCCTAAGGAAGGGATTAGGGAAAGGATTAGGGGCCAATAGGAAAGTGGCGGAGATGACGATGTATGTGACTCTTGAACCTTCGCAGATTGTAAGCCCGAGGAACAACAGAAGATGGTAGACTGTTCCACATTCGAATAGTTCGGGATAAGAAAGCATCACGGAATTTTACTGCACGGCTGAAAGCATTTTTAAGGGTGAGAGGATATGCGCAGATTGCAGCGCGAGTATTGCACGCAGGAATTAATCTAAATGGGATCAGACTAGATATTTCATCGGAACATTGGCCATACGTGTAGCAATGAAGGAGGGAAAGACATTCAACATTGCGGCGGAGCACGAGTGAGTTCTTAACAAGTTATTTCCAAATCGCCAATGAGCTTAAGGCTGGATTGTTGTCCTAAATTGGACAGCTCGGTGCACAATTCGCAAGATGGGGCAGGGCGTTAAGATTTTTGAATAAATCGCAAATTGATTAATGGAAAATTTATTTAAACACCTAAGCCAACAAAATAACGTTTTCTAATTTTTAAATTTATCCCCCAATTTTTATTGAAAATGATTTAAAAATGAAAATTCAAAGATTTTTTTTTAATTTCTCTGATTTGCGGAGCGGGGCTGCCACAAATTAGAACTAAATTCATTAAATTTTTAACATAAGCTTTTTGATGTTAGTAAGCAGAAAATAACGTTATCTGATTCCTAAAATTCTACTTATATCCACGAAAATTTGACGCAATAGATTGCGTTACATGCTTTTCTGTTACCCATTAAGAAAGCAATTTATTGCATCAGATTTCCATAAAAATAAGTACAAGGACAATTTCCAATAGATTGTGGACTGTGCGGCCAGCCCCAGCCCAGATATGAGAATTGTATTCCATTCTAAGTCTGATAAAGGTCTCGTAGAGGAGCACTCGAAATATTACTTACACCTTTTCAGAAATCCAAGACATTTCGATATTTCTTTGACAACAGAGAAGATGTGGTTTATCCAGCTTAATTTAGTGGAAATATAAAACCCAAAAATGTTTAGTGACGGTGAGTCTGAAATTATGGCTCCATCAAATGAAATAGAAGTGGTTAAATGGTGATCTTTTTTTAAAGAAATCAAACAGCTTTGGATCTTAGATGCATTGAATTCGATGCTATTCGCTTTGCTCCAAGCGAGGATAATATCAGGATCGTTATTCAATGATCTAGTCATACAATCTCGTTTGAGACATGCGGAATTCCATCTGAAGCCCGCAAGAGTATGAAAGGACTAAACGAAATCAAGGGTATTGTCATCAACAAAGCTATGGATTGGATTGAAAGTAAAAGAAAGCAGATCATAAATGAAAATTAGGAAGAGAGACGGAGAGATAACAGAACCCTGGGGCAGACCAGCATTTATAAGGTGAAGATAAGATCAGATGTATGACATCCAAACCAAGGCTTAATCATCCCAATGGAAGTATGGCACTTGAAAACGCAAATTTAAATACAAAAAATTAATTTATTTGACAAAACTAGCCCTAATGATGGCGATTCTAGATAAATGCTCTTAAGGTCTGAAGGTCTTAACTAGACTAACAAAAGTAGTCGACAGAAACTGCATACTGTGTACTCTGCGTATGAAGTTAAAAGTTGTCAAAAATCAACTGGTCTCTTAACTTTAGTGGACAATTTCTAATTAAAGATTTGGTTTCCAAAAGCAGCTTACAGATGACTTAAACATTAAGGAATTATTATGATAGCTAGTCCTTGCCTGGATAGTATTATGCTATAAATAGCCAGTTATTTAGGTTAAAATGAATATGACCAAATACTACTTTTGTTGAAATATTACTTTTTATTACACAAAAATACTCTAATATTTTTTTCTACTGCTTGTATAAAAATTAAGATAAAGATTAAAAATTTAAGGTTAGTCGAATAAAAACATTCGTCATACTTAAGAACAAGCTAGGTTTTTGAGTTTTTAGTACAAGAAACATCATAGAGTGTCAACAGTAATTACGTGAGCACCTCCGAGCAAGGTTATGTAGTTAATGATTAAAATTTAGGTACTTTACGCCAAATCGAACATTTCTTAATTAGGTACTAATGGTTGTCAAAATGGTCTGGATGCTGTTGCTAATTTGAACGAAACGGCAGGTGAACTATTTAATCTGTGCTGCTTGAAATTAACTATAGCAAAAATAATTACAGGTGGAGGACAATATTTTGTTACGTTTATTTACAACAGGTGATTACCAAAGTTTATTTTTCTCCCTCTGGTTACTTTACTAACTAGTTTCATTCCTTTGGCTAGCAGTAACTTCTGCAGGCTTTGTACTGTTACATTACTTATTTCGTCAAGTTAGTAGATTCTACTACAAAACCCAAGTTTCAGGTGTGTCATCAGAAACTGATTTTTGTCAGCACGTTTCAGAATGCTACTTCCTCCTTGTATTATGTACCTACTTGAACTCTGTAATATAAAATCATGTCGTTTTCCTACCTTGCAGATGAGTGATCCGTTGTGCCTTGAAAAGCTAACGAAGAATGTAAAAACTGTCGTTACATTCTTATTTTATATATAAAACTATTTTTAAATAACATCAGCTATTAGTAAAAAATGAAATTAAATAAAATTTTCCGGACTGAAGTTATGCGGATGAGAAATCCACCGAAAGCCGACGATATGTAAAACATTAAAATTGAATTAATAATTTGGAACACTGTTTATTCATCAAGATCGGCTGATGCCTTTATATTTCAAGAGAAATGGAAAATAATTTAAACTGAGACTTCCCGCTCAAATACCGAAACTATCAGAAATGATCAAAAAATATTCTCTTCGTTTTCACAACAAATTGAAATCGAAAAATTTCCTTTTCTACCGTTTCGACTTTTTCCTCTTCTGAACAACTGCCGTTGGTGGGCACAGCATTAAAAAAAAATTTATTTGTCTTAAATAACGCAATGAATTGCATTACTGATAATGAGTTACTCAACATATCCGGCTAGAAACCGCCTGAATTTAATGCTAGAGGGAAATGGGAGTTTATTAATAAAAATTTTCACGAGGTCATAAAATGCGCTCTGATTAACTGGAATGCCTCAAATCGACATGTGTCCAGAGTAAATGGTCAGTCAAACGGTGCCATAGTATGCCGTAAAATAAGTCATGCATATTACCTTGAAAAAAGCTGCGTGATTAAGATCCAATTCCGAGTAAATACGCATTATACGATAATTGTAAATCGATTCAAACGCCTAATCGTGTAGATTGATCTTGATCTGTTGAGTCTGCAGTTCGGCTATTTCCAATAAAGTTTGAAATTTTTCTGCGTTCATTGAACGACTTCAAATTACTGTGTTCCGACAGTTGGCCTGCGGCACTACAAGGTCGACTTTGTTTTCTGTTTTTTTTTTTTTATGTTATCTAAGAAAATGATAGTTGGTTGAGACCCCGATCTTAGTGTAAAGACTTTATGAATTATTTGATTTATCTTAACTGATTAACTGGGACAGATTTTTTAAGAATAAGTTTTGCTAAATTTTTATCTGATGGCATTTTCTGTCATGCTATTGCCGAAATGCATGTTTTCATTGTATATTCGTTATTCTTTTAGTTGTATCTCATGACGTGATTTGTGCCTTCCAATTGTGATGTTAAAATTTTTAATAAGTGCCTACTTGTGTGATATAAGAGGTAATATGAGGCGGACGCTAACAGAACATGTAAAGTCTAATTACAATTCGAAGTTCATTCATGGATATGGGGCCAAAGATAAGGGATAATTTAGTGACTCGTTGAATTTACTAAATTGAACTGTCATTAGAGGTTTTGGCATTGAAAACATGTGGGTGGCAATCTATTTTATTACACAATGAGCAGCATTAGTCAAAATTTAATTTGCCGGAATATTGCAGGTAATGTAATTAAGATGCAAGAAATGCAAAGAATTTGTGTGTAATTTGCATATAATGTATATACATATAGGTATATAAAGAGAGAGAGAGAGTGAATAATCATTAATTCATTGTGAGAAAGTTCTTATATATCTTTTAAAGTTATTTTAATTTATTGCGATATGAATAACAATCGCGATGTTAACAGATATAGTTTAAGTAAATAACGTAAAATATAGGTCATGACATATTAAATAAACATATAGTATATGATGTATATAAGCTCAGCTCCATTACCATGTCAATAATCGAAACTGAAAGCAAACAGGTATATGATTCCAATATCCAATTTAAGATTAGACTCTTACTTCAGTCAAATTAGAAGACAGGCCAGTATGAAAAACTAAAGGCAATTATTCTCAAGAAAAGAAATTACTCTTAGTAATAATTTCTTAAGGAAACGAGGAGGAGTTGAAATGCATAGAGCCGCCCATATTTGAGGGGAGTTAAAAACACCCTGTGAAATATCTAGATTTAGATTTATATATATATCGGGACGAGTGCCCTTTGCACTGCAGCCATTATTGGCTTATTGTGCACCGCTTACTTTACAGTTCCTCCAGCAAGCCCAATCTTCCCAGGCAGAACAGTATTTTTTGGAAGAGATTTCTTCGAAGTCGGCAGACTTTAAGAAGTATGAGCCAAAAGCCTGGAATCTACATTGCGCAATGGTTTCGCATTCACACAGCCCGTGCTCCGATGTTTCATCCTCTTCGAAACATAGTTTACATACATCAATGGGTGAGATGCCTATCCTATGCATGTGTTTGTTGAGTTTACAGTGTTCCGTTAAGAATCCTGTAATGACTCTGAGTTGATTTCGAGATAGCCCTAAAAGATCTAGGCTCTTCTTTGAGGAAGGTCTTTTGATGAATCTTTTGACTTGTCTGGATTCTGTTAATGAAGTACATTTCTGGTCCATCTGGTTCTGGATCCAGTTGAGCATGGTAAGCTTCACAGTATTGTAAGAAATACCGCACAAGTTTTGTGGTACTATGAGGGGCATGGATGATCATTTTTGTCCAGTAAATTTGCATTTCTATTCCCATCAATTCCCTAGTGTCCTGCCACCAACTGAAGTGTTAGGTGGTTGCATGTACCAAGGTTCGTTAATGCTTGGATGCATTCCCACATTAACTTAGATTTGATCTCAGGTGATGAGATGGCTTTTCAGATCCGCTTGGCTATCTGTTAAGTATAAATATTTTTGTTCGTGTAAGAGCGGCTGAGGTTTTCGCATGCACACCTAGTGATGGCATAAACCTCTGCCTGAAATATTCAGGCGTATTTTCCTAGACTTTGGTATATGTTATCTCCTGGCCTACCGCCATATATTCCTGCTCCTACTTCTTTCTCGATTTTAGACCCGTCGGTGTACCAGACTAGGGCTTGATTTACTAGATTTTTATCCATTTCTTCCCTATCTGGTATTATGAGCTTGAAGGGCAGACGGATATTGTGATCATCAATCGCTCTATCTGGCATCATATCCAGTATTGGATTTGCTTCAGTTTTTTTGGTTAGAGTGCGTATATTTCCAGAGTTCCATTTACTATATCCACATGTCCGAGCTCTGTACGCCGTAAGTCCAGCCTCTTTTGCAACAACGTCGCCGAGTGCAGGTTGATTCAACAGTGGCTCTAGAATGCTGGTAGATATTCTGCGCATGGTACCAATTTCACTAAGACAGGCCATCCTTTGGAGCATCTTCAGCTTCCTGATGGTTATCTTTTGTGTACATGTATTCCAGCAAGCTGCTGCAGCACAAGTGACCATGGGTCTGACTACCAATTTGTAAAGCCAGATCATGATATTTGGCTTAAGTCCCCATGTTGAGCTGGCCAGTTTTCTGCAGTTGCACAGCATTAGTGTACCTTTCTGGACTGTCTTATCAATATGTTTGTTCCAATTCAGCTTATCGTCAAGAGTTATCCCGAGATATTTAGCTTCTTTGGATATTGAGACCTCGCTACCAAAGAGAATAGGGCTAATTATGTTCCTCATTTTCTTTCTTTTGGTAAAGGGTATAATTGTTGTTTTTTTTGGGATTGACTGAAAGCCTGTGTGCAGCACACCAGTCTTGAAAAAATCTTAGGGCTTCTTGAAGCTTTCTAGAAAGCAAGCGCTTATATTTACCGCTGATAATGTTCACAAGGTCATCGGCGTAACCTTACATTGGTTGCTTAGTTGAACTAAAAGGTTGTCAACCACCATGGACAACAGCAGAGGAGAAAGTATTCTTCCTTGTGGACACACCCTGATTTTGCGAACCTCAAGTATCTGCCCAGATATGTGCGTCCTTATTGTTCTGTTGGAAAGCACCGCCTGAATCCATCTCTTACGTTTTGGATTCACTCCGTGTCTAACCAATGCAGGCATTACTGACTTAATGAACAGAGGGCTATTTCTCTGTTGTCAATGGCCCTTTCAATACCATCTGTAAGGTTTAGTACAGCTAGTTCTGTTTGTTTTCCTTTTTGGGAGGAAAATTGGTTCGGACTTAGTGATGCTCCTGTCTCTGATGTACCTTTCTACAATTTTCTCCATTGCCTTAAGAGCAAATAAAGTCAGGCTTTTGTGCTGATATGACCTTGGCTGGGCTTCAGGTTTACCTCCTGCCTTCGGTATATATTTCACCTTTACCTTCCTCCATGTTTTGAGGATATATCCCCATGCTAAACTTGCTCTAAGGGTTTTGATCAGGATTGGCATGAGTTCATTCAGTCATCTTTGTAGCAAAGCGGGGAAGATTTCGTCTTCTTCCGGCGTTATGGTTTAAATGAGTGTACGGACCATTTAATTGAGTCTGGTGTGAAGAAGCTACAGAGTGAAATATCTAAAGCCAAATAGACTCTGGATCGGCTACGTCTCTTATCTAGGGTGTCCAAAGAAAGCAAATTAAGTCTCTACGAGTATAGTGGTAGAACAATGCGGATTCTGGATCACTTTTTTAAGCCTCCAGGATTTCACCACAAATGGCGCCACCGTCGCTAGGTGGTTTGAGTCCATACTAAATGTAGGTTTATGCATTGGTTGTATTGGTTTGTGCCTTGGATACACCATTGTGTCTTGGTGCACCATGAAGTCTCGACTGCGCCCGAGCGGGATTAATCGGTACTACCAGCATGCTCTGTGATGTGTCATTTGGTCTTGACTGCGCCCTAGCGGCATTAGCAGGTACTACCAGCATGCTCCGGTACTACCGCTTTCTTAGATAGATATGTGGTGCACCTAAATGTAGGCTTTTTATTATGATTTTTCTTGAGCGCTTAAATGTAGGCTTTTGGTTTTCAACAAATAATTAAAGTTAATAGTAGGAAATTTTTGTTCATGCCAATGGATTCTAGATGACGGGTAAGCGTGGGGCGGGGGGATAATAAAGATAGGGAAGGGGGGGGGGGGGGGGGGGGGGGTAATAAAGATAGGGAGGGGTATAATAAAGATATGGAGGGGGGTAATGAAATTTTCATCTACGGGCTCTGGTTTTCGAGATATTAGCGTATTAACAATTCAAGTTATTTTTGCTCATGGAAATGGATTCTTGGCGGTGTGGGGTGGGAGGGGGGAACTAAATTTTCATCAGAAATCCTCTGGTTTTCGAGATATTAGCGACATTTGTTTGGGCGCAAACGCCACTTCTTGAATAAGTTTTCCTAGCGGCCTTAGCCGGAACTACCAGCATGCCTTGGTGTTGCTGTTTTCTTTTATTAGCGGAAGAGTTCAGCATCATTCGAATTTCACAACATGACATCACCATGAACAGATTCTGGAAGATGTCAGTGAGACATTAGCCGATACTACCACCATGATCCGGTACTACGGCTTTCTTGGATGTGTGGTACGGTTTTCTTGGATATGTGAAGTTTTTTGCTTCACAGCTTCATAGCATGCTATGGTTTTGGGAAGTTTTTAGCTTCACATTGGCCCACACATAGCAGCATGCTACGGTTTTTGTGCCCACACGCAGCAGCATGCTACGGTTTTTTTTTGGGTGTGTGGTGCGCCTAAATGTAGGCTTTTGTTGTTTCCAAGTGTTGCGCCTGGTTTTGAATTAATATTAGTAATAATTGATTTTTCTTCAGCGCCTAAATGTAGGCTTTTGGTTTTGATCTATTAATAAAAGTTAATAGTAGGAAATTTTTGTTCATGCCAATGGATTCTAGAGGGGAGGTATGTGGAGGGAATAATAAAGATAGGGAAGGGGGGTAATGAAATTTTCATCAGAAATCCTCTACGGGCTCTGGTTTTCGAGATATTAGCGACATTTGTTCAAACAATTGGGTAATTGGCAATTAGCAGCTTGGTTGGTAATTAGCTAATTGGAAATTAGTAATGTGGTGTGATGCGCTTTACTGGAATTCTCATAAAATAAACAAATTTAAGTAATATCAACACTTGCTGTAAATATTTAATAGAAAACTTCAAGTTTAAGGTAAAACATGGTTGCTGTGATTGTTGTCAAACCAAATTAAATTACAATATTTATTCACATCAAATTAATTATTTATTTCTAAATCTTAAGTTATAAACTTTTTCTCTATGTTCTATATTCAAAATTGGTAGCAATATAAGTGAAGTTCTATTAATCCTATCCTGGAAACGAAAGCGATCCAGAGCATATGTCTCCCAAGGTCCTTTTCTGGGCTCATATTAAATTATATAAACTTGTGGAGCACTAGTACTAAACGTAACTTTCATTATCACTAATAATTTAGAAATATTAATAATAAAAAACCAGTTTCACATTATTGATTTTTTTATTTAACGATTATAATAATTAATTGGGTACAGATTAATATCATGGCGAATAAACTCTATTTTAAACGTTCGACCGATAGGACCTCTATTTATAAGGTAAAAATCTCCTGCGGTATTTATCTCCAGTAGAGTATCGTCAGTAATTGTGCTGTACCGTGCAGGAAGGAAAAGTAAACAGTCCTCCAAGTCCAGGATGATACGAGATACAAATGCAGTCTTGCATTTTCTGGCACCCAGAATCTTTTATTCCTTATTAAATTATATTTCAGATGTCTTTAGAGAAGGTGGGTACTGCTCCAGCTTCTTCAGTTCCTCCATTGTGTTTGCCATTTCAGATTACTTTCTACTTGGTTGTTTATCGTTTGAACTCCAAAATAAAACTGATTGCAAATCTAATTCAGCTCCTCAATTTATAGTCATGATTCCAAAACAAGTTTAATCCTGCTTAAAGCAAATTTGCAATATCAGCACATTAAGCTGAATGATTCATGTAATTTGATACCACACTTCCTGTAAGCAACCCAATTCCAAGAATTTTACTGATCGAAACGTTTCATTGGAATTCGTAAACATCCTGTTGTAAACAAATTTAAGCAATATCAGCAAATGATTCATGTTTATTCTACTGATCGAAACGTTTCATTGGAATTCGTAAACAAATTTTCACATCCTGCTGTAAACAAATTTAAGCAATATCAGCAAATGATTCATGTTTATTCTTTTCATATAATTTGATACCACACTTCCTGTAGGCAGCCAAAAATTTTATTGTTCCAAGAATTTTATCGATCGAAACGATTCATTGGAATGTAAACAAATTTTCACATTTTCATGTATGCATTCATGTAAACAATCTTATTTGCCAATTCGACCAGCAGAATAAAGTAATCAAATTAATTTGAATGATGTTTTTGTTTATCGTGTAATTCGATATCATCTCAGCCTGTAAGCAAATTCGTTGCAATTCATCCTGTGCAATCATTATTGTAGCAGCAGGATCATTCATGTTTACAAACCGTTGCTATTAAAGCGCAAGTATACTCTTGGGGAGCACCAGTCAATCTAAGTGATTCAAAGTGTTAGTGTTGAACAACAAAAATGAAAAATGTCTATCACAGTAATAAATGAAAGTTTTTCATTAATTAAGAAATTGCGAGAAGATGTGTTGAAGTGTTTAAGTGATGCAAATTTTGTGAATAAAAACAATATTATTAAAGAGTGCAACAGAAACATTCGTAAATATCAAGCAGCATTTCGGAAGTGTAATAAGAATGCTATGAAACGACATTTGGACATCTGTGTTGCTCAAATTAAATCGTTGAGAGTGTTAATCAAAGCTCCCCATCGAGGTGGAGGAATTAATCAACGAGTAATAAGAAGTGATTTTGTTAAGTGGGAAGAAATAAAAACAGCATTCGTAGGTAGAATTAGGGCAGGTGTTATCGTGAATATAAGCCACCTAGATCCTAAGTTATTTATGTAAGATGCCTCCAAATTACTTGCTCGCCGCATTAAGAATACATTAAAACAACAATATCATATTAAAGTTGCTACAACGTTTTGCGGTGAGTTTATTAAAGAATCTGGTGATAATGAAGTTATTAAAGACATTAAGTACTTCCAAGTAAGAACTGCCCCAATCAGTGTGGAGGATAATTTAAATGAGTGGTATAAATTAAATATATATGACCCAATACTCACTCAACTAGAGTTTCAAGAGAAAGATAGTGGTTGGGCACTGCATTTTGTAATACATTTAGCGGTACATATCAACAAGTTTGAACAGATTCGGGGATCATTTTATATACCTCTGCCAAAGGAGATTGCATCAAAGAAAGCTTGCATTAATTTAAAAAATAATGATGAAGCATGCTTCGCGTGGGCAGTAACATCAGCGCTATATCCTACAACTGTCAGCTCCGATAGGACCTCATCATATCCACATTATTCTACTGTGCTAAATTTAACTGGAATAACATTTCCCATGACGCTTAAGCAAATAACGCAATTTGAAGGCCAGAACGATTTATCAATAAACGTGTTCATCCTAGGGAAAGAGCGTTTCATCACCACAGTTCCAGTTAGACTTACGAAACACAGGATGATGCGACATGTAAATCTCTTAATGCTGCAAGATGACTATGACCAGGCTAATGATGATGATATGGATGATGATGATGATGATGATGATGATGATGATGCTGATGATGATGCCAGCAGATATCATTTCTGTTGGATTAAAGATCTTTCGCGCCTCATATCGAAACAAACTTCTAAATATAATGGTAGAAAGTATATATGTGAGAGATGTTTGCTCTACTTTCGCTATGCTGAAAAATTAGCATCCCACACTCCCGAATGCTAGAAACAAAATGATTGCAGAATTATGTTTCCCTCAGAGGAAAAGAAATGGTTGGAATATAAGAATTATAACCATAAGAATCCAGTCCCGTTTTGTGTGTATGCTGATCTTGAATCAATATTGAAGCTGATTCAGGGAAACGATCAAAATACACAGCGAATCCAGGAACATGAAGTTCACAGCATAGGATTCTATTTCCACTGCAAACATGATGCTAAGCTCTCATATTACAGAGCATATCGAGGCAAGTATTATCAACAATGGTTTTAATTAGAATTGCCAAAGATTGCATCCATAGCTGTACAGGAGAAGCTGAACTCAGGCCAATGCAGTCCCTGACTAAAGAGGAACGGCGGTCGCATATGGAAAATATTTGCTGCCAGATATGCGAAAAAACTTTGCAGCCGATGAGGAACGAGTCCGGGACAATTGCCAATTAACAGGTAAATACTGAAAATCATAATTCAATTCATTTCTTTTCATGAATTCTTTTAACAGGAAAATACCGAGGGCCAGCGCACAATGCATGCAATCTGATGTACCAAGATTGCTCCATAGTTCCAGTCATTTTTCACAATTTATCCGGATATGATGCTCACTTCATTATTAAGGATATAGCTACATCTATTCCTGGGAAAGTGGATCTCTTACCAATAAACAAGGAAAGATATATCTCGTTCACCAAGCACATGGACGGCAGTTACATAAAATTCAGATTCATCGATTCCTTCCGTTTTATGGCTGAATCTTTAGATAAGCTATCATCATTGCTGCCAATGGATAAATTAAACACTACAAGATCAGTATGGAAGGGATTGGATGATGACACTATCAAACTGCTTACACGCAAGGGTGTCTTCCCATATGATGACTGGGATAAATTGGATTTCCGGAACTTGCCAACACAGGAAGCGTTCTACAATAAACTGACTAACAGTGCTATCTCCTGATCAATTCGACCAATCAGCTTGGCTTAAGCCATATATTGACTTAAATACCACCAAACGGATGCAGGCTACAAGCGATCATGAGAAGGACAGCTATAAGACGATGAATAATGCAGCTTTTGGTAAGACCATAGAAAAGGTACGAAAGTATAGCGATATCAAGCTTTGCATGAAGTGGGAAGGTCGCTATGGTGCAAAAGCTCGGATTGCGGTACCCAACTTCCACAGTGCAACGATATTTGATGAGAATTTAGTTGCTGTGGAATTAAGGCGACTCAAAATGTAATTCAATAAGCCGCTCATAGATATGCAGATACAGATTCACTGATATATGAACTTGAAGAGATAAATGCATATGAGTTCATGGCTGAAAATATACACAAATTTGATACAAGTGATTACCCAGAAGAAAACCAGTTCAATTTACCCCTCATGAATAAAAAGATTCCTGGTCTTATGAAGGATGAGCTGAATGGGAAAATCATGAGCGAATTTGTTGGCTTGCGCTCGAAAATGTGCAGTCTGCGTATAAACGATAGTAAAACTGTAAAGAAAGCAAAAGGACTAAAGGCTAATATAGTCCAGAAGCATATCAGTTTCGAAGAATACGTCGAATGCTTGAATAACAAGCGAATATTAACTGTCAATCAGAGCTCCATACGATCCCATAACCATAGCGTGTACACTGTCAGTCAAAAGAAGATTGCATTGGGTCCTTATGATAATAAGCGACATATTATGAGCGGAACGATGGATACTCTACCATGGGGGCATTACTCCATTTCATTAGATCAACAAGTGGCAACCAAACAGCTCTGACAACAGGTAAACAGCTTTCCAAACAGCTCTGATAACAGCTTCACAGCTTTTCAAACAGCTCTTATAATAGGTAAACAGCTTTTCAAACAGCTCTGATAACAGCTTAACAGCTTTTAAACCGCTCTGATAACAGCTTAACAGCTTTTCAAACAAGTCTGTTAACAGGTGAACACCTTTTCAAACAGGTCTGATAACGGGTGAACAGCTTTCGGCTGAGTTACAGCTTCGAATTATGAAGATTTCGTATGTTTCATCCTTTTATAGTAGAACGAAGGTATCAAATCCTTTACAGTAGCGAGCACTGGATGGGAAACATATTACTTACCATTAGTAGTACCATTAGTATACCCACTAATGCCACTAGGGAACCTTACTCAAGAAATGGCAATATGTAGTACCGGCTAATGCCGCTGGGAACCTTACGCAAGAAGTGGTGTTTGCACTCGATGGATCAATACACGCACCCCCATAAACCCAATAATAACAATATTTGCTAAGAAAACATCAAACCAAGGTGATGTCATGTTGTGAAATTCAAATGATTCTGATATCTACAACTACCCCGCTAATAAAATGTATTCAGGTGCAGCACCTGTAAACAGCAAGAACCAAGCTGATGTCATACGTGCTATCTACAACTTCCTCGCTAATAAAAGAAAACAGCAAAACCAAGGCATGCTGGTAGTACCGATTAATGCCACTAGGGAACTTTACTCCAGAAATGGCGTTTGCACGCGAATCAAAATTATGGAATATGCTAAATTGTATCAGGGCATTGGATGGGAAACATATCACCTACCATTAAATGCCTGTAGTACTCACTAATGCCACTAGGGAACCTTACTAAAAAAAATGGCATCTGTACTCGAATCCTGTAAAAGCCGAGCCGCCTGCTGATATCTACAACTTCCTTGCTAATAAAAGAAAACAGCAAAAGCAAGGCATAGGTAACCTTACTCAAGAAATGGCGTTTGCACTCGAATCCTGTAAAAGCTTTGATACCCAGAACGCCCACTGACATCTACTATAATCTGTTCATGGTGATGTCATGTTGTGAAATTCGATTGAAGCTGATATCTACAACTTCCTTGCTAAGAAAACTTATTTAGGTGCAGCACTTGAAAACAGCAAAACCAAGATGACCTCACGTTGATATCTAGCACTTCTCCACTAATAAAAGAAAACATCAAAACCAAGGCATGCTGGTAGTTCCGGCTAATGCCGTTAGGTCATGCTGATATCTAGAACTTCCCCGCTAATAAAAGAATACAGCAAAACCAAGGCATGCTGATAGTTCCGGCTAATGCCGCTAGGTAACCTTACTCAAGAAATGGCGTGCCCATAGAGGATCTCTGATGAAAATTTCGTCCCCGCTCCCACCCCACACCGCCAAGAATCCATTTCCATGAGCAAAAATAACTTGAAATATTAATACGCTAATATCTCGAAAACGAGAGCCCGTAGAGGATTTCTGATGAAAATTTCATTATCCCCCCTCCCTATCTTTATTATCCCCCACATACCCACCATCTAGAATCCATTGGGATGAACAAAAATTTCCTACTATTAACTTTAATTATTAGTTCAAAACCAAAAGCATACATTTAGGCGCTCAAGAAAAATCAGTTATTACTAATATTAACTCAAAACTAGGCGCAACACTTGAAAACAACAAAAACCTACATTTAGGCGCACCACACATAAAAAAACCGTAGCATGCTGCTTCGTGTGGGCACAAAAACCGTAGCATGCTTCTACGTGTTGGCCAAAGTAAAGCAAAAAACTTCCCAAACCCGTAGCATGCTGCCACGTGTGGGCGAAACTGAAGCAAAAACTTCACATATCCAAGAGAACCGTAAGACACATCCAAGAAAGCCGTAGTACCGAAGCATGCTTGTAGTATCGGCTAATGTCTCACTGACATCTTCTAGAATCTGTTCATGGTGATGTCATGTTGTGAAATTCGAATGATGCTGAATTATCCCGCTAATAAAAGAAAACAGCAAAACCAAGGCATGCTGGTAGTTCCGGCTAAGGCCGCTAGGGAACCTTACTCAAGAAATGGCGTTTGCGCCCAAACAAATGTCGCTAATATCTCAAAAACTAGTGGATTTCTGATGAAAATTTTGTTCCCCCCTCCCACTCCACACCACAAAGAATCCATTTCCATGAGCAAAAATAACTTGAATTATTAATACGCTAATATCTCGAAAACTAGAGCCCGTAGAGGATTTCTGATGAAAATTTCATTACCCCCCTCCCTATCTCCCCCCCACATACCAACCATCTAGAATCCATTGGCATGATCAAAAATTTCCTACTATTAATTTTAATTATTAGTTCAAAACCAAAAGCCTACATTTAGGCGCTTAAGAAAAATCATAATAAAAAGCCTACATTTAGGTGCACCACATATCTATCTAAGAAAATGGTAGTACCGGAGCATGCTGGTAGTACCTGCTAATGCCGCTAGAGCGCAGTCAAGACCAAATGACACATCCCGGTAGTACCGATTAATCCCGCTAGGGCGCAGTCGAGACGCCATTGTTCACCCAAGACACAATGTGCATCCAAGGCATAAACCAATACATCCAAGACACGAACCTACATTTAGTATGGACTCAAACCACCTAGCGACGGTGACGCCATCTGTGGTGAAGTCCTGGATGCTTAAAAAAGTGATCCAGAATCCGCATAGCGTAACTACTAGCAAACATAAGGAATCTTCGTTCAACGACTACAATCCGATTGATATGCAGCGTGTAAAAGGAGCCCAAGCAGGACAACCGTAGGTCTGACAAAGGAACAGTACAGAGATTGAACGACATATGGATCCATCTCTTTACAAAAACTAAAGTAGCAGAAGCCTTGGAGTCAGTGTGATCCTCGAAAGAGAAACTAGTTTAAAAACGACCCCCAAATCTTTAGTTTTGTTAAGTCTAATCAATATATATTCATCTAGTTGTGATGGGGGTAAAGGGGTATTTCTATTAATAACTCCGAATTTTAGATCGTAAGAAAAAATATTTAATTTCAGAATAAACCCGTTATTTTGGGAAGTAATACAAATTAAGAAACATTAGATCTTATGTTTAGTTTTTTCAAAATAGGACATTTTTCTGAATAGCTTCCCATTGCAAAGTACCCCATGTTAGGGGTCATTTAAATCATAATATGGGGCATATTGTATATAATGTTATGTAAATCAAATCGACTTAACTAAAAGTGGAATTTATAACTGAAATTTATTTATATTTACAGTCACAAGCTATGTAAACATTTCTATAAGTTGCTTTTTGTTACCTCGAAGGTTATAATAATAACAAAATTTAATCTTCGGCATATTATATAGGCACCTAGCCATTTTTATTTTTAATATAAACATACGTATATTACAGAAAATAGCAATAAACAAAACTTAACAATATATGATTGAAAAAAAAAACTAAATCATACTTTAGTGTTTTAGCTGTTTATTGCAACTTGCCTCACAATGAATCATGGCATGCGTACCCGCTTGCGCAACACTAATGCGTACACAACACATATTAGAGTGTAATAATATGTATCAAGAACTTGCCAAGAAATAATGTATACTTACTTACAAAGAAAACCTCAACGTGAGACAATTTTTACAAAATCATTCGAAATTGTTCATTGCCACGGTCCGTGAGCGACTGAATAAGAACATTGAATGAAACATCTAAGAGAGATGCTTGACATGTGGGTACGACTTTTAGTTGAAATTACTTCCGTGAAGCTAAAATCGCACTGTTTCAAGTTGCCCTATAGTAACTATCCCCCATTTCGTTCGCAGAAAAATTAAAATGCAGGGGAGACCTTTTTCTATAAAAGAATAAATTAGTACACTTACTAATATTTCGAAGGTGGCAGATTAGTAAAGCACCAATCGTGAAAAATGGCTAAATCAGAACTTAGAAGAGCACGGTCATTTTCATCTAAAATTAAATGAACAATTTTCAATCTCTGGATTTATCTAAATTCTACACTTTCCATCTCCCCAGACTTGAAAAGAAGTTACTAGCCAATAGCCTACCTCTTTTATTCATCAAAGTGGGGCACTCGCAAAGCACATATTGGACGGATTCGATTTCCTCCGAGTCCTTACAGCTCCTGCAGAAATCGTTTGCCGCCATGACCAGCTTTCTAGCATGGTCCCCTATAGCCAGTGACCCGTTATGACCCCTACTAACTTCCTGGTATTTGTCCTGCTGCTATTAAGCAGTTTTCATGTCCTTTTCCTGTCATGTGCAGGCCACAATTGCCTCGCAGTATGGCAGGTATCCATACTGGTCCACCGGAGGCTTACCTTTTGATAGGCGCCTCTGATAATTTGCTCTTTTAAAGCTTCGATTGAAATGCTCACATAATCTACTGCCGTGGAGCTACCCAATTCCTCCTTATCCTCCCAGCCACTCCTGGTGGGCATAATTGAATTGACACCCCACCAAAAGGCAAGATGGGTACTTGGTTTCTTCCCTGCAATCACTACAGTCTATCTGCTGGAGTATATTGTATTGCCAAAACCCCTCTCCATCCACCAACCCACCGCCCTCAACCGGACAGCACTGATTGCCGCCAAACCTCTACAATAATCGTCCAGCGGCAATAAGTCAAGCATGACCTCCAGTGCTGCCGTAGACGTGGTATGCAGACACCCAGTTATTCCCATAAAGAGCTGTTCTCTAGATTTTTGACAGCACATCCTGGTTACATTTCCTCTTCAGTGCCATCCAGCAGACCGTGGAGCCGTAGCAGAGGATGGGCCGAACTATGGCTGTGTACATCCAACGTACCACCCTGGGTTTAAGTCCCCAGTGTCCACCAAATATTCTCTTGCCATGTAGAAGGCCATACTAGCCTTCTTTACGCGTTATTTTAGATTAGCCTTCCAGCTCAGCTTGGAATCGAGGACGATTCCCAAATACTTTGCTTCGCTGGAGAGAGTACGCATTACAATTAAAAGTTAGAACATCAGAAACTAGAACCTCAAATGGCATTTTTTCAAAACAGATGAAGGAACACTATCAGAACCACTAGAAAAGCACTCCGGCAAGCCCGAAATGCACTTCAAGGCTATAACCTTGTGAAATACAAGGTCCCCCTAATGAAGAGAAATAGATGGAAATTTCGTCAAATAGTTAAAATTACTAAAACTAATATTACAGTCAGTCTTATAAAAGGCGGTTTTAATAAAGTCACCAAAAAGATTGCAATCGGGGAGAGATTATAATTTTCCACAACCCCAAAACTCAGAGCTATCAGGTAACCATCGACCTTAAGCTTGGATTTCACAAAATTACAGAATCGCTTTGGCTCAAATTACAAGGATAGTTCCATTTTATCAACATATTTAACTTTTGCGTGCTCAATGCTCGAAACAAACTCATTAGGAAGATTGGAATATATTATATAGTACTCATCCACTCTCCTACTCACAACAGCTCTTCCAATTTTTTTTATGTTTTCAGTACTATTTACAACAGTCCTTTTTTATTATATTTATACTTTCAATTATTCAATTATTTCAATCGATAAAGTAAAGGATAATATACTAGTAATAACTTTTCTTAACATTTCATTCCTAAAGCTCTGCATCTTTGACCCAGCGTTTTTTTTCCAATCCCATTCTGAACTTCACTTTTCATGATCCCATAAATTATGTTCAACTATATTCAGCAGTAACCCTAAGTGCTCACAAATATTTAATTTGGAATTTAAATGAACAAAATAATTTATTAAATAAAACCTATTTGTTAGTATTACTTTCCTACAGCACTTGCATTTGAAAATAAGTTCAGTTTTGCATTTTATGCTTTCCTACCAAGAAAAATAATGCATTGCGCACAAGCATTACGAGAAATCATATAACAATCAGCTTATCTATATTAAAAAAGCAATAAATTAAAACAGTTTCACTAACTACTAGTATTATTACGTATATTAGTAATTAGTACCAGTAAATTTGCATCAGTACTGTGAACGATTTCTTATACCTAATATATGACTAGAAATTAAAGACACCTTTCTTTTCCGCCAGACTACATACAAGATTGCAACAGAAAGTGTTGCAGTGAAGGTCGATTAATTGTAGGGGCGAAAACACTTTTATTTTGACAATTATTCTGACAACCTCACAAATCACTTTCACTCATGTGTCGGACGTGATAGCTGCATATTATACATATGTGTAAATGCATGCTGTGTTCGACCAGAAATAATATATGTACATGACAATGTTTTATACTCACCTGTCGTTAAAATCATTATTTTTGAAAAATAATTGACGCAATTTTTCATCAAGAAATGTTGCAATTCACTCAGCAATTCTAGTAATGGAATGGTTAAAATAAAATAAATTACTTTAGGCCTGTTGGAAATTTCTTCCTCTATTAGGTATATAATGTACAATGTAGGTACATATTATGTATTTATGTATAGAATTTAAAATCTTTGGTTAGATTTAGTGGTGTAATTATTATGCAAATAGCATCAAACAGGCCGATAGATATAATTTAATCAAAACTATTTTGTCTGCATATCTACCTGCAGGCAGTATTTCCATACATTTTATTTCAGTAATTGACATTCTTGAGAAATTAATTATATATACTATATATATATACATATATGTACACATTGGTAACTGGCTGTCTCCTTTACTTATTTCTAAATTGGTTTCTGCTTTATTGGGTTTTGGAAATGGGACATTTGTATGACGACAGCAATTAAAGACAGTAAATTTTCCATAAAAAGTGCAACTAAATATTACGCTAAATGGTCTTTCTACTTTTATGTTATTACTTTCATTATTATCGCTAATTTATGTCATTCTTAGCTTCTTCATTCTTTTTCTTTTTTCATGGGTTTCATCAGAATGCTTGTCAAATGATCACACTTTAATTTTTCGAAGCGTGAGCACAAAAGTATTAAAAACTACTTAAAAGCCCCTCTAATTACTCAAAAGGACATCACGGTCAAATGTTAGTAAACTTGCCACATTGATAAGGTACAAGAGGAAGATGCCACTTGTTATGTACGATAATGTACACTTGCTTTCATGAGATTTGCGTACAAGCAATGAAATGTTTCCGTAGGCGCCTACTCTTCAGTCAATAATTTAATTATTTATTTTGATTTGGAAGAAAAATAATTGGGCACTGAAAATATTACAAAATAATCTAACCCATATAGCAATAAACTAATAAATAACAAGGCATGTCAGGTTCTATAATTCACACAAGCCTAAGGAATGCCAAGCAATGAAACGTTCTTTCTCACTAAAAACTAATAATAACTTGACAACAGCTCAGAGTTCTCCTGTTATATTTTTTTGGTTTTTGCATGAAAATACAATTTTCTCAGAGCCTAAGGACTATAAACACAAACGGGGATTATCTTATTTTCTGTGTAAAGATTATTCTTATCCGAGAATAACCCCGTTTGCTTTGAATGTAAACACCAACTCGTGTATCAAGTATTTTTTGCTTATGTGACATTACTTTCGGATATTTTCGGTATTTCAAAATAAAACAAGAAATGTTGTATAAGCAAAATAATGAAGAAAATTAATTCAGTTATTTGTTTCTTTTTTTACATATCGTCGCTGTTTTTATGAAACATCCTATGTGGCAAAAGTATAAATTTATAGGAGAGACAAAAAACTGTTCGTTCTTGTCAACTACACGTATTGAAATAGCCCATAGGACCTTTCGTTTTCTACTTTATAAGAATAGTTTTTCACAATGGAGTCTTTTTCCATGGATGTTGAGTTGATACCAAAACCTCAAAACAGCTTAATGTGACACATAAGAGGTTTCATAGAAACAACGACGGCATGTAATATAAAAAAAATTATCTAAGTTAAGATAAAATTCATAAATCAGTGCATCTCTAACCAAAGTATCGTTGTCACAGAATCGTGTTATTTTTTGTGGCTTCTGCCATTTGGCCTGTTTAGATCGTGCCGTTTAGAACTAGTTTTACCTAAGTCCACTTACGGAGATCTAATATGCAGTGGTCCAAACATGCCGTATTACGAAAAACTAGTCCTACTGTAATCCGGTATCTGATGCGGTATTGTCTTACCAAATTAGTATTTAACGTAGAAATAAACCTCACATAAGAAATTGTTTACAAACTTGAATGCGTATATTCATTAACAGAGAGTTTTTATGTTGTTTTAATAAAAATATGTGGGATTAAGAAAGAAAAAAGTGCGACTGGTCAGAGGGAGGGACAAATTCCTTATAGACTTTGACTTATTGAAGAACGTGTACCATCCGTAATGGGTGGTAAAAATTTACAAAATTTGGACAATTTATTTTTTCTTCTATGCTGTATTCTGTTGTGCATGCACTGTGCAAACAAAATTAAAATATTATTTCTCATTCATTCAAGTAGGCAGATCTGACAAATTTTACAACTGTCAAAGCTTCAATACGAGCGGACTAAACGGCAGCCGGATTAGTACTAACGTAAACCTAGACCTAAATAGCTCCGATCTGAACGTACTCATTGTTGGTTACAAATTCTAAATCGTGGCTCTGGGTATTTCAAAGGCTTTGGATAGAATCTGACATACCACCCTTTTATCCAAGCATAAGCACTTGGTCTTTCCCCTCTTCTCCTATTATGGATTGAAAGTCTCTTATCCAGTCACCTAACACGGGTGGTATTAGATGGCGTTACATCTGAACCTAATCCTATAAATGCCGGTGTGCCCCAGGAATCCCGATATCTCTCCGACTCTCTCCTTCTTTCAATCTCATCCATAGCTTTGCTGGGGATAATACCGTGATTTCGATTACTATTTGGACACTCTTGTGACTCCAGAAGGAATGCCACATCTGTCAACGAGATTGCGTGATTAGATCATTGAATAACGATATTGCCAATATCTTTGTCTGTCTCATATCTTTAAAACTAGTTCATAATTCTCTCACTCCCTTTTCATTTGATGAAGCACTGACTTACGATACACCATCTTTATGCATTATTGGCACTAAGTATGCATCCAGTAAGCTAAGCTGGACTGATCACAACTTTTCTGTTGCCAAAGAAGCATCGAAATGTCTGAGATTTCTGAAAACGTGTAAAAAATACTTCAGCCCATCAAATATAGTTCTACTCCGCAAAGCATACATCAGACTTATAATGGAATATAATTTCCATCTCTAGGCTGGTGCTGGTCGCACAGCCTTAGCTTCATTGGACATTGTCCAGAAGAGAGCCTAGAGCTAGACTCATTAGGGATGTGGTAATAACTTGTCATATCAACTCGCTCAAGCTACGCCACAAAGTTGTATGCCTTTTAATCCTTTATCGCTACTTGCATGATCAATGTTTCGTTGAAATAGCTAGTCTGATCCCTTGTAGAATAATTCGTGCACGAAGTACTCGTGCTGCAAACCGCGAACATCCTTTTACTCTTAAAATAACTTTCGGCCATACTGTAAAATTCCAAAACGCTTTTTTGTTCGGAATAATTCTCGAACACAAATTTTATCCCCAGCAAATCTCGGATAAAATATTACACCGATGTAATACGATGTATTAATTCTCGAGTAATCTTGGTTGATGTTTGTGCATTACACGTGAATATGGATTATTGTGGTTGGTTTTTACGGCGCTAAGAGTCCACTTAATCCCGGGTTAATCCGAAAAGACAAAGTTTGGTGGGGAAATGTTGCCAGGTCCGGAAAAAAATAATAACTTCAGCCCTCCAGGAAATTGTTGTTACCAGAAAGTTCCGGTGCTATGATTTTTATTTTTGTATTTTAAATCTCGCGATTTTTCAAAATTGGAAACGACCGGTTGGCAGGTCCCTCTCACCAAAACCGCTCAACAGATGTATAAAGTTTATTCACGAGGGTGATAGCCCTCCTTAAGACGCAAAAAGTTCAAACAGACTACAAATGAAAGGTTTCGAATTTTTCATTATTTCCGCATTTTGTTCGTAGGTGGCCGGCGATCATTTTATTTATTGCCACAACAGGTTGCCTACCCTCTCGATCCATGGGAAATAATTTTTCTTACAGGAACTGAGGTAGTCTATAGAAGATAATGGTTAAATAAATTGAGTAATTTTTGACATACCTTTGACATACCTTCTCAAAAAAACTGACTTATGTACAATTTTATGTATGTAGAGCTCCTGAAGAAGTGCCGCACCTGGCCCCAAACGTCGATCAAATAAAATAAAAAATCTATCTTCGAAACAAAAACGATCGGTGTTTTACTGAAAAAATACCTAAAACTCCGTCATCTATATCAACCCGATTGAAAAACGTAAAAAATCAGCTGTAAAATCAGCTGTTAGACTCATCTTAATATAAATTGAAAATCACTTTCTTCGGATAAGGTATGCCAAATTATAAGGCTACTAAACTTAAATCGAAATCTAAACTTTGAAAAAAATAATTTTTCCTGAAAACTGTCCATACTTTCACCTCTTAAAATATTTACCATTATTTCTGAGACAACCTGTATATGGTTGCCCCACATAATTTAAAAGGACAAACTTGCGGTATTCTTCTTATTTTAATTTTTTTTATTGCATTAAAAGAAAACGAAAAACTGCTTGATACCAGATTCATCACTGAAGACTTTTCTTTTCAAATACTTTCATTTGATCTAAATTAATGAAATTAAAAAATTCGCGCACTGAAAATTGATTAACTCTTTCAATTCAATGATCGGCGACCTCGAAATCGATTCTGTTATACTGACCCACCGCAATTCAAGATCAGCTACTTTAACACGATCACCGAAATTCATTGTATTCATTATGATCTTTCAGAATTGAGATTAAACTCCAGTTAGGAAATTATATCCAGCACTAAAATATAAATTTTGGAAGCCGATCAGGCTGAAATGTTGGCGTTATTGGATACAGATTGATCTAACCTAATCAAGCAGAAGCATAAGAAAACGTGAAATTCATAACATAGTGCATAGGTGTATTATAGGTAATCCCGAGAAAAATAAAAACAGTTTGGGCTAAATTGATGCACATGCGATGCTCGTTATTGCAATGGTTATGAAATCAAAACGCATCTGTGGGTGATCAACTGAATATTCCAAGATAGAATGTAAAGAAAATAAGTAGATCAGAGCACGAAAAGTGGTCAGGCTCAATTCTTTGATGGAATAAAATTAGTTAAGTTTATCATGGGTAGGTAGGTTTACGGTCAAGGAATTACAATTTGCTGACTCCTGTTCTAACGGCAAGGTGCTAAATGCTAAGCCTTTGTTGTAGTTTTTTTAGTTTTGTTTTATTCTTTAGTTTAATTTAATTCTTTAGTTCTTCTTCTTTTGATTAATTCTATTTGTAGATTTTTTTTCTTCTTTTAATAATAAGGCGGTAGTTATTAATTTGTGTAAACTGTTTACTATCGCATGAACTTCATAATAAAATAAATATTAAATAATAACACGGTAGCAAAAATACTTATCACCTTATATTACGGAAATCATAACAGTTGGATCCTCGTCGCAATGCAGTTTTCTGTTTCCCAAGATGACTGCTGCAATAATTTTCAGTATTAAAAATCTATAAATTTAAGAGAAAGCAGTTCAATTTCAATAGAGTGCACTAAGTACACACATGGTCAAATTTTCATCTTATATTTATAGTTGACTTAATAGATACCAAATATGTTATTAAAAATATGTAATTGTACAAAAAATGTATAAATATCATGAATTTTGGAAGAAAAAAATCAAGAAAGAATTAAAATGGCACCCTTAAAAGTTTGGAGTATATTACCAAATGTGTGGATAATTTTTAATGTACGATAATGTCTATTGATATTTTTGAGTCATCAGTTTTAAATAGAAGTTAATCCTGCCAACCAAAAGTGTTTATATTTATATTTTATTGGAGGTGGGGATAGAGAGGAAAATATCTTCTGCCCGTTTTTCGTGTCACCTTGCCTAATTCAGAACTAATTGGTATGGAATTTGAGAATTGAGAGACTTTTCACTTGTATTCTGTGATTTTCAACAGTCTCCGAAATTGAAGTCGGAGTTTTTATGATATCCGTTTTTGTGTGAAATTAATTTATTATTTTGAACTGTCGGATACTCACCATCTAAGAAGTTGTTTGTGGTAGATTTGACAGGCGATAGTCTATCATGAGAATGCACAGGGAAGTTTTGATGGTAATTAAATAACTGGTAAACGCTGCGTGGCATATGTATGGCGTATGTAGTTTAAAAGTGTCCATATTATTTAGGCAAATTGCAGTCTCTTCCGTATCCTTATAGATGAAAAATAGTTTGAATAGTGTTATTGTAAATAGTACGGTCATCGAATCTGAAACGGCCTATATGAGCATAACGGGAGTCACCTTAACATCAGAATATTAGGCCAAAAATGTGTAAATGTAGTTCAGGTCCGGATCTATTGCGGGGGGGGGCGGCACTACGATGGACTTCTGCAACCATAACTAAAATCTAATTACAAGAATTGGAAAAATTTTTAAGACCATACTTAACAATTCAGTCAATCACTTTACTGTCTATTAAATTTAATTCTGTAAGCCTCTGTAAGCTAATTAAACTAAAAATTCCAATTTTCAAATTGTATCTTTGTATCATATAAAATGAATTCAAACATTTTGCAAATGTGGCTGGTAACCCTATGTTCCCCGTCATCCATCAATCCTACCTCGAATGTAGACACAATATAAGACAGGAGGCACCGAGTTACCAGAAAATTATTTTTATACCAGCTAAATTTAGCCATTTTAGCCGGTGTTAAGGCCTTTGAGTCCGAGTAAAAAATCGGATAAATTGTTTCAACCTGAACGGCAGTTTGCCAGAATTCCTACACAGAGTTTTTTTGAAATCGTCTCAAATTTTAGTAGCTTTAGGCGAGAAGATTCATATTGAAAAACGGGAAAAATAAAAATCTAATCTCTAACATAATTTAAATTTTTAATTTTTTATCCTTGTGTTAATAATACCGAAGACAGACTTGCAAGTGCGGTATTGCATTTTGCGCACAACCGCTAGTCTGTCTCTATATATTGAGAAACACCTCGGTATGCGCTCGGTGTACACTCAGTATGTAGTACATTGGAACTCAATATTGAAATTGCGAAAAACGTACGCGTTATACGAGTTTATTGCAATATGACCCTAGTTAGAACCTTTTAGAACCGAATTTAATACTGCAATGTTGGCTACAACTTTCGTTTCGTTTCGTTTTTATTTTTCATATAGAAAAGTAATTTCACAATATTTGCTCGCATTTTGTACGTGCGAGAAACTTTCTTAAGTCAAATGACAAATCAAATGTAAGTTCCCTAATTAAATTCTTAGTATCGCAAACCGCTAGTGTGTCTCTGAAGTTTTATATTGCAATTGACATAATTGCATTATCAATATATCAATATTGAAATTGCATGTCTGTCTCTGGTATAAAATAAAGTCTATTTGTAATGATACGATTTTTTACTTTCATTTTATTTTAAAACAGTTTGAGATTCTAACTACATTTACGATCTATAATGGGTGTTAATTTTTGTTTGAATTTCGAATTCTTTCTATTTAACAATCATTTGTTTCAAATTCAAATAATTCTGGTTCTAGCTTCAGGGTATGCAGTATAAATCGGTCATCTATCATATACATGTGATGCCTAGAATAATGTGGAACTGTAATAAAATTTGCCCCAAATAAAGAACGTTGTTAGAGGGGGCGGTAACTAACGTCCTTGCCCCCTTCAAAACTTTCTAGATCCGGCACTGGTGTAGTTCGTCTGACTATAAAGCTACGTCTTGTCTAGGAGGATTAATGTGTGTTTAGTATGTGCGCATGTGTGATGGTATGTAGAACTTAAACTTTATTCAATGAGACATGTTCTTATTGGTTTTTTTTTAGGATTGCGTACACAAACCTTATCAACATTTCTGGTAACCAAGTTAGTTAGATACGACGAGAATTATAGCTAGGAAATATTGTTATTCAGGAGCACAACTAAGTTTTTATCCTTTACCAGAGCAATGCAATGATTTGCTCCAATATAAAATCAACAACGCCTCGACCTGATCTAGGAAAGCCCTCCATTTTCTTTTCTTTTTTATACGCATTTTTGGAGGCAGACAACAATTTTTATGAGCGTAGACACGTAAATATGCAATAAGAATTTTGTTTTTAGAAAGTTACAGAAAATGTTTCGGTAGAATTTTTATTCACTTTGGTGGGCAATTGTAGTTATTTTCACATATAATACTTTTCATTTGTGTCTTTGTCGGCCTCCAATTGCCAATAAGCATTCATTTGCTCTGCGGTTGTTAGCCTTCAATAATGCATAAAACATCTAGAAAAATTTTTAGTAAATTTCCAAAGCTGCTTCCCACGGCACGTTATTTCACGAGCCGCGCCCCGTGGTACTAGCCAACGCGCCGTGGGAAGGGTCTGGATCGAGGTGGTGTAACCTCGCCTGTGCTGGCGCGTCCGATCCATTTCGAGTCCGCGAGGTGGCTTGCGTTCATTTGCACTAGGTGGCTTGGCTCTTGAAACCAGCAAGCTTAAGAATGAACTGGATGGCGCCTTCCTTCATCGTCCATTTTATATTGACTTGCAAGTGCAACATGTATCTGACTTCTGGTTGGTTTTCAATTTTCCTATTCGATACAGATAACGTATATTTACCTATTTGTGATATTATTCATTAATTTTATACTTGGATTCATTCGACAAGTGTTCGTTGATAAAGAAGTTCTGATACACAACCGTGATTGCGCGAACCTCACTCGCTTTTAACCGGCTTTTTTTTTTGTATGTAACCTTTGAGTTAAGTATTTCTCGAACAATTGACGTGTCTTTTTTCCTTTACCTTATAATAACTGGAAATGCATTCTTCACCGCTAAAAATCGACATTTGGATGAAAGAGCAGGGAATGGGATGAAAAAGGTATATATCTAGTATGTTAAACGAAAAACGGCACTAAGGCATATGGATTAGAGTTTGGGCGATTACCAGATTGCGATTAAATCTAAAGGTATTATCTCCTTAAAAACTCAATTTTTGGTCTATTTCCAAAAAGGGACTAAACAAGAATATTCTTTAGATTGATCAATAGGTATAGGTAATATCATAGCTATAGAATAATACTGCTACGAACAATAGAAAAACATAAGCCGCATAATTATTAGAAATGGATACTTGGCGTAAATTAACTAATTAAGTAAGTACAGACATAAACAAATTTGGGTTCGAAGAATCATATTACGTGCAATAGAAAAGGACAAGCGTCATCTATATGTTCGGACAGTAAACAACTTTAGGTTCGGAGAACCGAGGTTTCTGGAATAGAATCTCCGGGAACGTTCTGGGTAATTTTTAGAGTATAAATATAGCACTCTTCAGCGCTAGGGGCGAGGCTTGTCTCAGACAGTGAAGTGAGCGTTGTAAACAGGCGAAAGTGTTCTACTTGGATTGCGATAATTTAAAGTACAGTACTAGCGATAATTAAAGTATAGTTGATTGATAAATTTTTTGTGGATTTTATGAAAGTAAGCAGAATAGTGGAAAAAAAGTGAGCTATATCATAAATATTGTGTTTTTAATAACAAACTAAGATCATGCTCGTAACAATACTTTTTCATCACAATCAGGGTTTTCTTGGGAAATAAAGGTGAAGTTCACGCTGTACATTTTTTTCAACTTTTTGAGGAAATGGCAGAAGCAGGTTTGAATTTTATAATGTTTTCTCCAATATGGTGACTCACAAAAACAATATTAACATTTCGTAAGTATCTACATTTATACGAGTAAGTATTTCCATACATGTGGGATATTACGCAGTAAACGTTTTTTTTTGTTTTTTTGTATTATTTCTTAATTTTTCAGCAACCGTTATCTTGAAAGTGAGTAATAATTTATGAAATCACTCTACCCTGATCTGAAGTACATTTTGTGAGATCACCAGCTGTAGTAAACAAATATTTCTTCTAAAACGACATATGGGAATTTGTTGATGGTGCGTTATTTAGTAGCTAATGAAACTGGCTTTCAAAAGATATACTTCTTATTATTTTAACATATCTTTGTTTATTTAGATATTCTACTGTATTTCCAATATTAATTAATTAAATGGATGCTGTTTTTTATGAAATTGTTTGAAAAAAAAATCAAAATTTAGAAAACATTTGAGAAATAAGAATAATGGAAAGTATTTTTGTAAGCTATGCAATAAGCCAACAACAAAAACTAAAATCGATAAGGTGGTTGAAAAAAGGTTATACATGTAATACATGGTTATTAAAGCTAAGCCGAGCCGAGGCGAGTGTAACGAATTCCCCATGCTTTGTTAGATAGTTAAGAACTTTAATCACTTTTTAGTTACGGAAACAGTGTAAGCCGTTCAAAAGTTTTTGGAGAGAATTGTTTGATATACGTTCGTATGTATAACATTTTTAGATTTACTTAAACCTTTTCCAAAAAACAATTAAGCCCCTTTCAAAAAGATCTAAACATTTTCCACAAATAATTAAATCTTCACCATATAGAATTAAATAAAATCCACAAGCAATAAAACTAAATGCATAAACAATTAAACAATTAAAGCAATGATTTTTTTGATTTTTTTTGTTCATTCCTTAGAGAGATTATAAATAAAATTATTAATATACGCGTAGCAGATGCATGGTTAATTTTGGATAATGCCGCGATACACAAGGAAATACTTTTCGAGATGTTGAGGCCACCGGTAATAACCTACGACTTCAATTTCTTCCACCATTTTCACATACTATGCCAAATGCTATAGAGCACAGCATTTTTAAAGATTAAAGGGGCTGCGAGGAAAATTCTCGCGGATGCATCGGTTGAGAACAGCCTTACTTCGGTTATAGAAAGTAGCATTAGCGAGATAAATTCTACACATGCTGTGAATTCATATTCATTATAAAATATACAGCATCTGTAGAATTTGTCTCACTGAAATCTATTTACAAATAAAAAAAAACATTGGTTTAATTGGTTATGAATTTAGTTTTGTTGTTTGTGGAATTTGCTTAATTCTTATTGGGGCTTAATTCTTTGTGGAAAAGGTTTAATTTTTTCTGGAAAAGGTTTAATTAAATATGAAAATTATACTTATGACCGGTTTCACAGTCAAGGCTTAAACCACAGCGATGGCTTAAAAAATATTTCGGTTTCACAGTCAAGGTTTAAGTGATATCAGTGGCTTATGGAGAGCATAACTTAAGCCCGACATCTCGAATGCTTAAGACTCAGATGTTGCTGTGAAACACATAGGAAATTATTACTAAATATATATTTTACCTAAATATTATATTTTTTGTTATTAATCGAACGTGCATTGCATATTTCAAAGGTTATACTTTAAAACTAAATTGAAATTTTCCAAGCGAAAAATAGTTTTCTAGTTAGCAGTTTGGAGTTGTGTCTGGCAGCAAGTGACAGCATTCCATTTGACGTTTTAGAAAGAAACCAAACAGTTCAAGACAAAAATGAGTTATTTATCTGATGCAGAGAATATAAGCGACGAGGTGATGTATAATATAATATCACAAAATGTGACCCGTGAAAAACTTATAAGAAGGCACTTACAACATTTCCAGAAATGGGATGACGTTGATGTTTATTTTCGGTTCCGACTGTAGACACATTCGGCTATGATAGTTTACGTTGTCAAAACATTCTGCAACAATGGTTTTTAGGTTTGATATCCTTCCAGATAAAAACCACAACAAACTGATAAGTAAAAAGTTCTTCTTTTGCTTGGTTTTTAATCCCCAATGGAAATTTTCTTTTACAAAAATTCACAATTACAGCATTGCTGACAACTTAAAAATTGTCATCTGCGGCTTAACTAAGCCTCAGCTTACCGAGTACTGTAAAACCGAGTAGGCTTAAGTTCTGGGATTAAGCCGCACGCGTGGCTTAGCTAAGCTCTGGCTTAATCCTGGACTGTGAAACCCGCCATTAGTGAACTTTCAGGAAAGAAATGATCAGATCAAATCTACAAAAAAAAAGGACAGTGACTTACTACCTTACCTTTTCATATCTATGAGTAATTGTGTGCAGGAATTATCAACGCAACATGCACGCAAATAACTAAAAAGAGTGTATGTGAATGACTAGCAAAATAAGTGGGTTGAAGAACCGGTTCTGCAAGTGAAAGGATGTGCGAAAAGACGTAGGATAATAAGGGTTGATGAGCTGAAGAACCAGATTATTGTTGATCATGGTGCGTGTTGGTTAGTTCTTTTCTATTTTTAAACATTTTAATCTATTTTGTAAGTTCGTAACGAAGAATAGTTCTAAGTCCAACGCATGGGATTCGTTACAAATTCTTACAGTGCTTTCTCATTATTTAAAAAGTTAATGCTTTAAAATTAGTCAAGACAAACTTCTTTTGATATATAAGAGGAAGTTCGCTACCCGAATAAGGAACAACAGAAAACTAATAATTTGCAGAAATCTCGGAGTACGTTAATCCAAAATGTTAGCTTTCAACTTTACTAGTGGTTCTTAAAAAAGACCTACCCTGATAGAGGTATGGAGCATAAAGGTAGTGATCACAAAACTCAGTTTGATAAACAAATAGCTCAAAAAAACATAAAACATGTTGGAACTGAAATAAGAAACAATATTTTTCGGATTTAAAATATGAAAACTTTTTTCTAGACTATTAGTTGAATGTCCAAACAAAAATGGTTGCTGGGAATGTAGAAGATTGATCAAAGTAATGGATTTTGACATACCCAAAGTTATAGTTTGAAAATATACTACCAATTTCATAAGTGTACGTATATACATAGGTCATTCTTATAAATTTGAAATATATCTAAGTTTAGTTAACATAAAACTTATCAGCAAAGAAATTAATTTCAAATAATATTTCTTAACCAGTTTCCCCAGCTATCTTACAATATATATACATATGTAGTTAAGTAAGTACATATCTCTAACTGTAGTACATTCTCAATGACTTTCATTCTTCCTAAGTTATTGCGAAAAATCGCCCACTTCATATTTTCTACATACCCAGATACATACTCACATATGTACTATACTATATTTAAACCCAATTCATATCTCCTCCACATACATATCACCGACAATTTTCTAATCAAAAATGTACCTTCACTACTTCAAGTGTTCACCATTAGCCCCAAATATTAGATAATTTGTCCTAATCTGTAAGACTTCATTAATTTAAACTGGTTATTGCTGAGAGAATTGCGCAGCACCAGTACGAAAAGCTCAGCAACGCAAACTGCAATTAATTGCCTAGAGTAGTGCTACAGAGGTCCGTAAGTTGTCTTCTTATGCAAAACTAGCCGCGAATGTAAATATTCAACGAGTATGCATCAAATTGCATAAAATATTATGTTTAAATGCTCGACTAGCATAGACTAATAGAAGATCTAGAAGTCTATGGTGGAGTATAGGCGCATAGACATAATATTTACCTAGTTATATACAATGATCGCGAACCGCGCCGCCCGGTCGACCCATTGATCGATTTTCGAACCATATTCAAACTATGAAGTATAAGTTACTTTCGTTTTCAATTTTATGAAGTATAAGTTACTTTCGTTTTCAATTTTATAAGACAGACAACAGCCGTCTTACATATGAACTTAAGAAGCCAACTGGTTCGGGAGCACTGAGGTAGACTTGGAGCTTAGATGAGACTGGTGGTAACGGTGATCGTGTTAAGTTGATTCAAACAGTGGGGTAATGTTTTCTAAGAGAAAGGTTTACAGTGGGGCTTGAAATTATTCTTAAACTGGATCGGTTGTAAAGAGAAAAATTTCAAGAAATACAAGGTTTCTTCTCATAACGGTATCACTTGTCTTGTAGATTTACCACAACTTATATTATATATATATGTAGTAATATCATGTGTTACACTGTTAAATCTCGGTTAAGTTTTAAACTGTTAAGATTTTAAGAGTAATATCTGAGAGAGAGAATAACCGAATGTCTTTCACCTTAAAGAGGGGTTTCTTCTTTGAGTTGAACGGTAATGTTAAGTGCACTCCCGCTGCTTCTTTCATCGTTCACAAGAAATTAACCGAAAATGAAAACTTCGATTGTAGAGTTTTATTGCAGAATTACACCTTCGTACGATTGCAGACAAGTTTTAGTCTGCGCGAGAGTCTTATAAACTAGTGCAGCAGAAGGTTTTATATATCCATTGAATTAAGCGTTCGAGTTCAGTTTGGTGCTAGGACGCGGGGCGCGAATTTCCTGTTGCAACATTCAAATCGAAATATAAAAATTTTTCAAATTTAATTTCATATCTTTTTGACGGAACTGATCGGTTCTAAATAATAAAATTATAAATAAAAATTATCGAATTTTGTTTGTGTGCGCTCTATAAATGTGTATTATATGAAAAAGTCGATAGTGAAATAATGTGCTTTAAGGATTAATTAATTACAAGGATATATAGTATAGAGAACATAGTATACGCAACCTGTAAATTTTCTCTATCAATATTTTGGATTACTTTACTATATTAGTCTGATTGCGGTGGACGGTGTACCGTCTCTATTTACAATATTTCATAGTTCAAAAGGATTTAATCAAAGGATATAACAAGAGAAAAATCAAAATCAATATGAATATGTCTGTTAAGTGGAAAATATCAAGTGTATTGAGTTCTTTAACTATAGTGCTTTTATTAATTATTTCATTAAATGGAAATGTGCATGGTGTTAGAGTGCAATCAAAGAGAATCAAAGGTGAGTGATTAAATACCAATTTATAATTCGAATATCGTATTCTATAAGGAGCAATATAAGTATTTTGTTATAGTATAGTGAATTGATTCGATCTCAATATATGTATGTAGAAGTTTGCATCAGAAAAACAACATTGACTCATATTATGTGGAGCAATAAATTGCTCTAAACTAGTTTTTCTATCTAATTATTGTTAGTCGCTAGTCGCTAACTGTGTCACTGTGCAAAACTGCAAAATGCATTTGCCACCAGACTGCAAAATACAATTCGACTTGACTTTAAAAAGGGAAATTTACTTTGAAATCCTAGACAGCGTAAGTCAGTCAGTCAGTCAGTAAGGCAGTTAGTAAGTTGGTTATTGTAGGTGGAATTTTAATGCAATCACGATTCATTGGAATTTTTATTTTGCCTTTGTTATGCATTTATTTGTTACTTTGAACAATATGATTGTTTAAAGGTAGTAAGTAGATGATGAGGAAGAAGTAGAAGAAGAAAAAAAAAGTAGAATGAATAATTGTTTAATGTTATTACTGAGTAAGTTCGATGCTATTTATGTAACTCGAGGTCGGTCGAATAGGTGCAGTGTTCTATCGCGTAGCTATATTTAAAGGTCACCGATAGTTTCTTAATGAAACTTTTTTTTCTTGTCTTGTGATTGTTAGATTCATTTTGAACTTTAAGCTCCTATTGTTGGTTAGGATCTTTATCATTCTTTTTGCTTTTCAGTGAACTTTTTTATTTTTTGTCTTCATAATAGGATGTATACATATAATACATTGGTACCCCTACTTTGTTAAAACTTATAATACCATATGGTGGAAAATATGCATACAATAGTTTAGTGGTGAGGTGCAAAGATTTTGTAATTTATTTACATGACAAGTCTTGGACAACTTATGTAGAAATAATTTTATGGATTTCCTGAATTTTGTATAATAAATCTGTGTAACGAACTTGAATAATGTTGCTTATAAGTTTATAAATAACAGGCATATGATAGGTATCTTATGAATACCTGGCAGCTTGAGAAAAAATCATAATCGTTCTGCCATTATATTTTTGTAGACAAAACAAAAATAAAAATTGAGTTTCTTATAAGATCTCCGATGTAGTGAGTAGTTATATTTCTTGTGGGCAAAATAATGATTCAGGTGCAAATACTACCTTATTTTTTTATTATAAGTTACCCTTTTTAACCCGTTTGATAGATTTTAAAAGATATTCTTTATAAATGGCTTTTCCAATATCCTACTAGGTGATATCTGTTGCCCATCGAAAAAAACAAACGAATTGTGTAATAATCTTCGAGTTTCATTTCCCTTTATTAGTGGTAATACACACAAATCAGTACTAGAACCTTACGATATTTGGGTAATGATGGAGGAGGTGGGTATTCTCAAAAAAATAAATTGAAGTTGTTGCTAAACGTTACAATTTGAAGTAGGTGATGTAAACCCTTTGAGAATTGTTACTGCATATCGAACAAACTCACCAGAAATCTAAAGAACTCATTGAGTCTGGTGGAGCTTCAATCATAAGTTTGCATCTCCAAAATTTTACATAATGCTAAGAAACTAAAGAGTATGTACAAAAATCTCAGTGCAGAGGGACAATTCTAACCAAGTTTGAATTTAAAATGGCTGAAGAAAGCTATTTGCATTTTACGTACTGATCAAACGTTTGAAGAAGATTGGTGATAGTTTAATCGATAGGCTCTTTATCGACAAAAATTCAAGTGAAAATTTAGTAAATTAATATGTGATAAGAAAACTACATAGCTGTCTTCCGACTGTCAATTGTATAATTATAATAGTGATCTGAATTCTAGGAATATATTGATTGACATTTTAAAACAAGGGGAAAGGAACCAGAAATTCTTAAAATTCTCTTATATTTCCGGATATTTTCTGAAATAGCCAAATGAGTTTTGAATATTTAAACGGCCGTACAGAATAATATGATAATGGTCCTTATTTATACAGGGAGAAGTTAGAGAGGAGTGAAAGAATAGGTAACCTTTAACTCTTGCTCACCAGTATTATAATTTTTGAAAGAGCTCAGATATTCCAGGCTTCTACATCGAGAAAGTATGCGTTTTGTAGACAGTAATAACTGACTCAGTTCAACATAATGTGGATCTTAACTCAGTACTGTCTCTACCTTGTTACTGTTAAGTGAAGGTTCAATATAGAAAAGAGTGAAGAAAATATACTTTCCCTACTCAATGTTTCTCAATGTTCTCCATTTTGTACGATAAATTTACTTTCCGATTTAGTAGTTCAACTTCAAAAATCCTGTAAACTTGCTTTTGCTTTGCATTCTCTCAGAATATTTATTTTTGTTTTTTTTTTGTATTCCACATGGTTCAATCTTAGGACCACTCTTATTTTTTCTGTATATATTTCAGGCAATAATATTTCAACAAAATGAGAGTATTTATGAATCATAAAAGATATTTAGGACCGGGCGCGGGGAAGTATAACGTTGTTAAAATTATTTTAAAAAGATTTGTGTGTATTGTATACTATTCTATACGTATACATTGGACGCAGTAATTACAAAAAAGGATAACAAATATCAAGAAATGTAATGTAATGTATAAAATAACAACAATAGTGTCAATTTTAGCGGCAGGAATTTAAGAGTGGAAAGTATGTAAAAGCATTATTTATTAGGTCAGGATTGATAATTTAATTATAAATTTTTAAATGAACTGATGCTACATGATTTGAGATTACTCCACTGTTGGTAGTATTAGTATTTACAAGATATTTATGATTTAAGAACTCCATTATATACGGCAGTTTATCCATTACAAATAATGTGAATAGTAAGCTTTTAGGCCGCATTACGATATCAAACCATTGATCCTAGAAAATCAGGATTAACACATGAAATGCTTTGAACTTATGAAATAGATAGTTTTGAATTTCTTTGTAGTAGGTATCGTATAGTATAAAAAAAATATTAACATAATCCTAGTCAGTAATACCAACCTTAGTAAATAATTCATCTATTGAAATAGTGATAACGAAAAGTTTACTGACAGTCCAAAGAATAATAGATATTGAAAATACAGTAATGTCTCAACAAGACTGATTCAGAGATTTGAGGACATTGAAGATTTTTTGAAGACAAAAAGGTCGATATTTTTTTTTCAAAACATTACGTGATATTTTTTTTAAGATTTACTATTTATTAAAGTCACTTGCAATTATCTTATTCTGATAAGAGTACATACAAGGGCAGCAAGTGCAGTATCTAAATCTGTGAAGTAAGAGATGGAGTGGCTTATCAATTTATCAACTTCAACGAACCATTTAAGAAAACTAAAAGACACTTCAAAGATGAGAAACACCCGGTACAGATTTGGTCCACACATGTACATTTATGTATATCCATTGAAAGCGAAGAAAATCTTTAGATTTTAAAGACATATCTCACCGATAAGTCGATTGCTTTTTTTTTTTAGCTTTTATGGGTGAATATCTTTTTATCTGAAATCATCAAATTAACGGTAATTTTAATGCTTCGAGTTGGATGCAAATCGCTCCCATAAATTGGCTTTTGTCAAGAGAATTCATTATGTGTTTTTGGCCACTTCTCACATGCAGAATGCGATAACGAAATCGAGAAGTTATATGAATACTGAGCAAATAAATATTTAAAAATTCCATTAAGGTCTCATTATATTTTCTTCGGCACGATATCGTTACTGTAAAGTCGTAGGTCAAACTGTACAATTTTATCCGGTAAAGTTGGTAATGGATTTTTCATTAAATTCGACATTAAGTTGCTAAGGACTACTTTAATCATATTTAAGCTATTGCTTCTATCCATCCATAAGTCATTGTAAATTTTTTGGAGAATCTTTGCTGAACATTTTTATTTTTTTTTCGTATACAAACTTGAAACCTACTTTAATTTTTCAGTAGGCTGCAGATTATTTGTTTTCAATATCAGGGTAAATGGATTCATGTACACAATTTCAAAAATATCATTAATCTTCCGTGATGATTAGACTTAAATGCAAAAGCATGAAACTTAAATCATTTATACTCTTAAACTGACATTATCTGGATGCAATTTATACGAGCTTGAGTTTTGAGTCGATCAATAATATACCCATCTTAAGAGCCATGAAAATTTAATAGAAAACAGTGTGTAATAAAAATCCTTCCAAAATTGTCTTCTAGTTTATTTACAGGAAAATTACTTTTAAATGCAAAGGTATTCAGAGTAATTATTCTCTGGCGCAGTTTTTAGAAATTATTAGTAAAGTCACGAAATTTTAAAGTTAATTAAATAAATTGTGATCTATTGAAACTAATGTAGACTACATTATATGATGAATAACTTTAATCCCCTTACCCGAAATCTTCCTCAAGAAATTCAAAATATCCTAGGATGAAAAAAAATAGTGAGCTATGCAAAATGTGAACACTTCCTATCAAAAGATAAAAAACACGTCCCAATTAATTTAATCATCACTCATATTCGTTTTTGCAATTAATTACATTCAGAACAAATAGTCTTAATGGGTAACAGAAATGTTTGAAATGTTCAATATTAATTGTTTGCGCAGTTAATTTAACTGCTCTATATGGTCACAGACGTAATAATTATTCTAATCGCCAATTATGGACATTCTTAAGTATTCAGCTTTTGCACGAAAGTGCAAAGTCACAAGCCATTTAATTTTAACATTTTATTTTATATTCAGTAAAAAATACTTTAAGGGAGGTCTGTTACTAAAGCGGAGGACTGTAGACTTTGTTGAGACGTCTCCACTTTTGTTGTTGTTACTATTTCAGGGTTCAGTTATGGTCCTTTAATTGTTCAGTATATTCATAAATAATATGCCCAATTTAATAGAAGACTCAAAAGTACACTTATATGCGTATGACGATCAGATATAGTGAGATAAGCAGGTTGGCCTTATTGACGTTTGTGTCGAGGGAATTAACTCAGAATTGAGGAAAATCTCTTAATGGTCCAAATGGCATGACTTACTTTTAAATTCCAATAAATATACTTACATGATTTTAATTCGCAGGAGGCTTGCTGTCTCACAGTTTCCAACTGTAACTATGAATGAGACAACCATACCTTACGTTGCCTATGATCGAAGTTTAGGAATTATCCTAAACTCTTCTATGACTTGTTTCGACCCCATTAAAAATATATTAGGTAAAATTTATGGAATATTTCGAAAGTTGTGGTTGCTTGCGAAAATTCTCTCTACTGCTCTTTGCTCCAAGCTGGTGAAGACTCTTCTCTTGTTTCACAATTGAAAGCATTGTCTTCCCTCACTTGGATTCGATCTGTGGCAGGAAGCTGGATGTCGCTTTCAATGACTGCATCCGTTTTATTCATGGAAACACATGGAATCACTTGTTTTCTCTTCCGTAGTTCTCTGTTGGGTATGTCCCTATCTGACACTGATAATATTGCTGTTTCTTGATAAGATCATCTAGACTAGGAGTCTCAGCTATCTATTTTCCGATATTTGCCTTTTAAACACTGACAGGCTCTTAATGCTGCTTGTTCCCCGTTATCCACATCGAATTTTGGAACACTCTTACCTTATTCATGTTGCTCGCTTTTGGAACAGTCTTCCAGCGGATTTACAGCGCACGAAATTGGCCAGTTCATCCAGAGTAATGCTGACTCTTCATCTGGCCTCGGATGTTTGTTAAATTAATATTAATATGAATCTAGTATTTGCCTTTGAAATTTACCAACGAAGTTTGTATCATCAAACAATGGTAATATCTTAGATACTTTTAACCATTAAATGATTTGAATTTTAAATTTGAATATTGTAGTAATATGTAATCCTGAAAAATCCACAAACCCTGGAATGCTTCGAACACCAGCTTTGATCATCTTTTCAGACACACACTAGCTAATTATATATATATGTTAAAACTAACCTTATTGATATACGAGTATACTTAGTAGAAAAAACACATAAAAAACTCCAACAAGTTTTTGCATCATTTTAGGATATCTCAATTAAATCAGGCGACATCTTGGTGAGCTTCGATGTATCTTATCTATATGCATCTCAAAAACCATCTCTGAAAAATAAGGAATAGCCGTGAAAACCTAAAGAAAACCTTCAAAGAGAAAATAAGTCATACTGAGCACGAAATTTTTCACTATGAAAACTGTGGAAACAAAATAACATTCAAATGATGAAGAAACTGCAGACGCATTTGAAGCAGACTAATGCGTTTGAAATGGAATCAACCCGAAATCAAACATTATTTGAAATGGCATATCCGGTCGCATGCTCTGCGAAAAAAGTTGAAAATGACAGCATTTTCGTATATTTGAACCAAGAAAGAGTTATTTTAACAATCAATTTTCAGTTTACACAATTACCAAAAAGAATACTAAACTGGAAAAATAAATGCCTCGACATGCAAGCATTAAGCTAACTGTGCTATGAAATTTGCGCATTAAGTTCGTTCAACTGAATTTGTTACTGAAATACTTACAACAATCACATACATGCAAATTAATTTTAATGCGAATTCGTTTGAATTACTTTTATTGTTAACTCTTAATAACCTGACGGACACAATTAATCATCATTTATTCATAATTAATTTTCAAAAATCTCCAAAGTTAAAAGTAATTTTTTTATAAATAGAAATATGAAATTTAAATAAGTCAAAGTGATTGATTTTGTCCATCTGTTTACCTGCGAAAAATAATTATGTTTTCTTCAATAATATGAAAAATACATGCAAAACGAAAATAATCAAAAAAACTAGCAATAATAAATTTTTTTATTTAACCATGCCAGAAAACATATGAATTTCATTAGCTCAGAAATTATCTAATTTAACGGATAATTCTGACATATATAATCGGCATTTAAAGAGAATTTCTCTCGCGCAAGTATTTTGTAATAATGTTTTAAAATTACTGGGCAGACCACACTTTTAAAAAATTAGAGTAATATCAAACCACAGCTGTTTTCAAATGAAAATTACTTAAATATATACCAAAAATGTTTAACTATCATATGCATTCCTCTTTCCCGGATCTAATTTATAATATTGCAGCAATTATTGTAAAAATACAAATTTATTCAGGGTATTTTTCAATTGCTCAACAAAATAATGCATTTACAGAAATTGGTCGCGATTTATGCACGTACATATACTATGAAAAAATTTATAATGTCAGTGTAAGATTAATTAAGAGATCGGCTATTGTAAAAAGAGGGTGACTGGGCTTAATGAATTTTTATATAAAATCCAGAAAAAAATTAAATTATAATTGCTCTCAAGATACGAATCACATTAAAAAAAATTTCTTGATGTACTAAATTTTTATATGAAAATATCTTGAAGAGTTTTTCTATGAAACGCTTTCTTCTTATACAAATTTTTTTGTTTTTAAAGTTTATTTATTTATCGAAAAAATTTTAACAATTTCTAAATTACAAGCTTTAGTTATCATGATCTCAGCTAAGGCTAACATTTGTGTCAGCTATATCCCTCAGTCTACCCTTATTGATGTAGCTACATATATAAAAGCTACCCATATTGATGCATTAATTTGCGCTTTAGGAGACATTAACTTAAGTCAGATCTCATGAATTAGATAGAGGAGGAGAAATATTTATTTCCTGCGAATGTATCTTAGTATTTAGAGGCTTGCATTATGGATTCAGTCCTATCGCTTAACTTAGTTCAAATTAATAATGTCGAAAAATGTTTTGGTATATACTTCTAGATGTAAGTTGTAGTCTCAGATGTAGAACCTTTAAGTTGGTTTTTCCCTTGCGAAAATCGAACTCGCAATTTATAGAATCTGTCACAGATTGAATAAGAATTTTTTTTTAGAAAAACTTTTATTTTTACAATTTTAAAGCGGAAGGTCCCGGCTTCAAACCTCATACGATTCGGTTGTTTTTTCTCTTGTATTAAATATTTGACGTAGAATCGTAAAAATGAAAGTTTTTCATAAAAAATGTGATCTTTCACGTTTCTTTGGAATCGTTTTTGATAAATACTTGGAAATTCTAAATTTTTTCAGCCTTGATATCAATACGTCCACGTTGCACTTTGGATCGTTAGTTGTGGACAATGACGATGTAGTACGTAGCATATCAGAGATGACTCAAATTCCTCTGACTCCTTCTTAATTTGCCTTATTCTGTTAAAAGGTGCTGTTAATCCTAATTATTTCCGTTGCGTTACGTTTTGAATTTATTCTTATTGATTGGAAATTTTCCTGAATGCTTAAGATGATTTGGGTATAAGAATAACCTTTTTGATACAATAGTCAAAAAATTATAATATCCGAATATCAACATGACGTTATGAATAAAAGATCTACTATAACAAAAAAGTTATACTAACTTCAGTTTAAACTCAATAGAAAATAGTACCCAAGTGGATGTAGTATATACTGATTTCTCGATATTATGAAATTAATAAAAAAAACTAGGTGCTTTAGGTTTTCATTCTAACATCTTAGAGCGGATTTAATCCTTTTTGGCTAACGGAAATTAATAGTGAAAACAGACGGGTATTCTTTATATATTATAGAGCCTAAGTCATACCTCCGGGTAGCCATTTTAATCCAATTCTATTCCTGTTATAAATCACTGATATTGTCTACAGCTTCTCTGTTTGCAAATTTCTTTTGTATGCAAATGATATGAAATTGTTCGCTCAAATTCGAAACGCTAATGATTGGGAGTCATTTCAATCTGAATTAAATAGTATTTCTATGTTGTATAAAAAAAATGTCTCTATCTAAATAGCTTCCAAAAGCAAAGTTATATCACTTAGTCGTTTACTCAAGAAGGGAAATAGCCAAAATCTTATTCATTAGGGCTCTTTTATCTAATCAGGTACATTATCTTCTTGCATTTAAATAATATGAATGTACCGGAAAAAATAGTCATTATCAGCAGCTACTTTATACATCACAAAATAGAACGAATTGTGGCTTTAAAATAGACCGTTAATAAATAAATAAATATACAGCTGAAGAGTTTTGTTCATAAAATAATTGGTTTTTTTAACACATACCGCTCCATTAGAAATTCAAAATGTCTGCACTTTGCAATAAAATAAACCAAACTGAGAAATATCACCAAATAAGAGATTATCAATGACTTTCAATAGGTCATTTACTTTAGCCGTAACCAAGAATTAATACTCCCTCCCACAGGAATACTATTTTGTTTAAAAATAAGGGTATAAAAATAATACCAATCTTTCGGTAACAATTTAATCAGACTAAGTTTTGCCATCTAGTCTAAACCAGGGACCGAATCAGTTATGACTTTTTATGAAAAAAGCCAACTTTACTTGTTATTTCCGACACCGATAATAATTTGGAGTTAAAAAAACCAAGCTGGAAAGGCTTTTTATTTTATCTGGCAAAAATATAAAGCGAGCTTGTTTTTTTATTTTTTCTGGCAAAATACCAGTTATTTTCGGACCCTGGTCTACACAAATTACTCCAATATTAGTTTTTTTATATAGTTCTTCGGTCACTGGCAACAAACAGTATATGTCCGTCCGTCTATCTGTTCAACCGATAATTTAATAACGCATTAGTAATTCTAAATTCTCTACACAATTTTTTTAACAAAAAATCAGGCAACCTCTTCTTAATGTAGTCTCTTACAAAAGCTTTCTCATCACTATATAAATATTTGATGTGGAACTAAAGAGCTTAGATCTTCTACAATCCATTTTCGTAATTATTGTAGATCTTTCTTTGAAACGAAGTAATATCGGACAGCTCATTCATAGTATTAACAGATAATGGATTCCTCAATTATATAGGAAATGCGCTTGATAATTTTTCGGAATGTACTAAAAACTTATAAAATTGGCTTCAATAATTTTTCTTTCTGTAGAAACGTACTAGAATGAAATGCAAAAAAAAGACCACTTGAACTATAACTTGAAAATGTTCAAAACATGAGACTGGCTATATACATATATTGATAACTCAATTATTGATAAAATCTACTTTCCTAAAACAACCCACTGATGTGCCTGTCGCCGTAAAATCACGATCAAAACTCCTGACCCTAGCCAAGATGATACCACACTAGTGGGCTGCTTATGTGAAACAGGTAGAACAGTCATACCTGCGTTAATGCAAGCAGAATTTCCTCACAACGCTTTTATGACCCCTTATGTACCCTTCTTTTATTTCCTTACCTTATTTATGCATGTAGTTGCTTACAATATGAATATGAACATTGATCTAGGATATCGCTAAAATTAATCTTATACAAAGTACAATTAGTTTTCATTTGCATAATAAATCTGTTCTTAAAATATACTTAGGACCCGTATTTATCTCCGACTCCTCCGATTTCCGACACACCTTTGTTGCAAAATTTTAAACTACACGTACAACGGCATCCTCTAAAAGACTACATATGCAAATTTGTTATATTCGACCAAAAGATTTAGAAGTCGTCACACAAATTGAAACGAATTTGAATTATATACTAATAATATAAAAATAATCTTGTGCATAGAGTTGACAATTGGAGGGTATTCAATTTTTAAGATAGTTCTCGGACAATAACTTCTTTACTCTATTCCCCGCCATAATAAATCCATAAATAAAAAAAATAAAAAACTTTTTTTGTTTTTCATTTAAAATTCATAAATAAAACTGGATAGATATGTCTAGCAAGATCATAAAATGAATTTTATCTTTTAAACCTAAAATTTTTTTAACATTTCAACATTTTATTTGATACTACATCTAAACTTTTTGTTTTTGGTGTAACAATTAAAACGTCTGGTCCTCGAGCATTTAGAAAGATAATTATTAATAAAATATTCTCTAAAAAACTATTATTCAGAGTTTAATAAAAACAAAATAAATATCTTAACATAAATCTAGCACAACTAGAAACCTAAGTCAATCTTGAAATAATTTTCTCAATAGTAAAATTTATCGAATACGACCTTAAACGAAGCGATCTCAGTAAACAAATTATTTTCAAAATGTTAAGGTCTTAAGCTTGTGTGCTGTACAGTTCTTACCTGCATCCAATTGATTGTGCCTTGGAAGAAATCTAGACATAATGGTTTGTTACTAATTAGTCTCGTTCGTAAAGACATACAACAACTACACTACGAAAATCGTCAGCAATCTTTACAAATTCCCAATATTTCTCCATTCATGAATCTTGAACTCAACCAGCATCCAAAGTAAAATGAATTCTTGCAGCAAAAAGTAATTGCCTCTTGAACATTGAACGTTCGTTTCCATACTCGTATCTTAGGCTTTCATATAAAACCAGTTGAGAGAATTTTCACGTCTGGAGCTACCACCATCTTCATAAATTTTCCTTAATCTTCTTCAATTATTTTTCCTGTTGCCATAATGTTTTCGTGTTTACATTTTGGATTCTCCACGTGATGGTGCTGAGAAAAGTCAACAATATCGCAGTAAACTGACCTGTAGTATGGGCAGTGGGGAAGACTTGGTCCACAAATTGTGATATCTACTGCTATTTAAAGGTAATTGAACCCTTCTTGTTTTTTATGGTTGTGCTAACTTCTGTGCCAAAAGAGCTATGTTTTCTGCATGCATTAATAAATATGTGATGGTAGCGCATTGTTATAAATTGTACAAGACTGTGCCGATTATAATGATGATAAAAACAGCAATGAAAAGAAAAGAAAATCTGTGCGCAGAGAAAACTTTGTTTCTTTTTTTTTTGTATGTATTTATCATTTTCTTCGATTCACAACTAGTAAATTCCTTAAGAATGTTACGTGTTACTGGATTATACATGAGTTTTCTAATTCATTTACATTTCGGTGTGGGTTTTTGCAATTAAATCTGTCTTAGAGGTAAATAATTTGTAGTTTGGTGGGCAGTTGACCGTAAAAACATAAAATCGTACAAAGTTGAAAATTCGAACAACACATTCTGGTAACTATGAAATGATTTTTTTCTAATAGCTCTAGACTACAATATTGCAATAAAATTCCATTATGAATTGTTAAATGGCCTTGGAATAGATAGCCTTATTGGGTCGAAAGTGTTGAGTTTTTTGTAATTTAGGAATTCGAGACATATTACGTAAATTTTTAGAAGTGTAAGAAATATGTAAGAGAGAGAAGTATAAGAAGTTTAACACAAATGTGGGCTATATATCTTGAAAACATTGGATATTTAGAAAAACATTTTGACTGGAATTAATGAAATCAAATTTAGTTTGTTGTAACAGAATTTTTTCTGTACATCACTCATGAAAAATAATATTATGTAAATACCATTATGAAAACTTTTCTTAAAATTTTGATATTATTAATGATTCGAACCGTTAAGAAAAAATACTTTTGATTTAGCTAGTTGTTTCTGGTTGTTTTATTTACGTATACTTTTCCATCTAAGTTCAGCCATAAACTTTATTTTGGCGAGTAATCAAATTGGGTGACCAAGTGGACCAACAAATATTTTGCCAAAATGTGGAACTAATCAGTTTCTGTCGAAAGAGATCTATGTAGGTACAAACTGTATTCTTCATACCCAAAAAAATCGGTTCATTTCAATACAGTTCTAGTACCACGACGTATATATACCCAGGTGAAAAAACAATAGCGCTTCCAGAAAAAGCGGACTTTGTGCGCTAATAACATACGTCGGACGGAAGTACTGCAGAAGCGCAGAAAAATGTGCACTTCTCTTAATCACGGATAAATTTCGGGCTTTCGGCTTTGTTCGTGACGTACTGTTATGTTGCTTCCATGAACAATGCAAAATATATTTAGAATTAGAACGCATTTGTGCTTCAATATTTGAAGTGCAGTCTGAAGGAAGAAGCATCGAGAGATTTTATGGTAGTATTTGAACAAATGGGCTGTAAAAAATGAAAACATTGGTTTTACTGACTTTGAAAAATTGTTTTTATAAGGAAACAGTGAAAATGAAAATTGAAATTAATAAAAATCATGGCCAGCTAAATTTTGTTCTATTTATTTTAATATCTTCCTCAAAGTCGCTACTCAGACGCAATTTTTAAGTACAATATAAAGATCATTCTTTATAGTGACTTTCGAAGTGCTCTTCTGATCAATATTTATCATGTCTATGAGAATGATATTGAGAAGCTAGAAAAGAGTGCCCTTGAGAAGCTAGAAAAGAAAGCTCTTGAAAAGCTAGAAGAGAGCGCTTCCTTGAGCGGACATTAAATGTTAAAATGAAACAGAGATAGATAGGGTGCTGATGCATTTCGATCTTCCAAAATAGTGCTCTTACATGTCTGTTAAAGTGCTATTTTTCCCGCTGAGTAGGTACTCGAAGAAGTTGCATTTGTTTATCCTGGAGGCAGAACTTAAATATATTCAATCGATTCAGAAAATTTTATTAAAATATTAAAATCTGGTACAAATTGCAATATGGCAGTACCTTATGGAATATAAAATACCCGATTCAAGATAAGAGATTTTTGAGGTTTTACTACAAAACGAAAATATTACAGAATGTGAGCAGGATATGTACAAAGGTTTGACAACTTTTTTGGGTGTAATGCAAATACTTTTTTTTCTGTGACTAAAGCAATTTTTGGTACATACCAACTACATAAATACTGCTAAAAATCGGTAAAAAATTACAATATCCAAATTATAAAGGGTCTACTACCGAGTTTTTAATATCTGGTCATTTCAAGTAGGTAAGCGAAACTCTACGGTAGTCTAGGTTCAAAGGAACTGCCAACCTATTTAAATACTTCCGAATCAGTTAGTACACTAATCTAATCGGCGCGGGTTAATGCTAAAGAAATATTTATGATTTTGATTTATTAGCCTAGTTGCTTTGTTCCTGTTAAAGTAATGCTCAGAGATTATATTATTTCATCTGGAATTGAAAAATTTCATTTTTTGGATTTAAATGTATATTTATAATACGAACTCATCTCAATAGTTAAAGAGTCTGGAATCGTCTGGAATTTCATAATCTATCTGGGCCTTTGATACCGTTCTTGGGTACAAGTTCTAAAAGGATAAATGCGGGAAATAGAAATTCTATGTTAAAATTTTTCACTCGGATGTTAGTAAATCACTGCCATGTCAGATATCATTTCCAGCCATAGCCATATATTACTGTGATAGAAGAGTGAGACTTCTTACCGAACACATGATCGAGTTTATGTCGTTAATGTATTAAATTAAAATTATTCTTTGCAGCTAAACAAATTATTGATCTACTTACATCACTAAAGTAGGAACAAATGAAGTATTTTACTCAATCCGTTCATTTATTCGCTAAATGTCCATCCGCTATAGCTGCGCTATTCTACTAAAAAAGGTGCGGTAGGTTGGTGGGTGCCACTTTACTGTAATAACGATTGATTTGGATTTTCTTCATCAATTCCGTATTTCTTCTTCTGTTTTCAAATTATCCTCAGTAAGGATGTATTCAACATCTGTTAGGGAGATACCTGGAAGGAGATCTCGCATCTATTTCCGACTTTCGTTTCGGGTAGTTCCCTCAATATGACATGCTCATGAGCCGAGATCAAATTATCTTTATCAATAAATCGTGAAGTGATACATCTCCATAGCCTCGTCGGCTGGTATAGATGGCTTCCTTGCTATTGTCCTGTTACTGAGAAATTGAAAGACCATGCTGCGTTATTTAAAGTTATCAATTTTCATTATATGCCGAAGCCAGCGGTAAGATTATAGTGTATAAATTATGGTTAACGTATACTGCAAAAAGTTCACAATTATAAATTACTTCTTTTAAAGAATTCAAAAGACTTTTCTCTTGTTTTTCAAATTAATACTGATGCCTGATTAATATCAAAAAATAACGCAATTCACTAAAATATCTTCCATATCCAGATTACAATTAACATAAAAAATAAAAAAAAACAAATACATGACAGGAAATTCAAAAGACTTCTACTACACTGTATTTAATCGGATCATTTAAGTCAAGTTTCGCAAAAACTCTAAATAGCATTAAGCAAGAGCATATATGATCGAATACCGATATCTCTGATATAATACGCTTACAAAAATTTTTGCATAAGGTCATCGAATACCACTGGAAATTCAGTCAGCTACTGATCTAAATTTATTCTGGTCAGGAATTTATTTAAACAAAAAAAACGAGAATTTTTCCATTAATTAAAACAGTAATGACGAAACTATGGAAATGATACTACTCGGCAAACTTTAACTACTTAAGATTTATGTGGTGTAATGTAGGAAGTTTCACTTAACCTGACATATACTACATGAATTAAGCTGTCAGCGTAGATGAACAAGATCTTCGAGTACTATAGAAGGAATGAAGTATCTAGAATTGACATAAAAATTCCATTCAGTAATAACTGCCAGCCAACACAAGCACTCTTATGAAAATCTCGGTCAACGATTTTAATGATTTTCTACTTTGATACTTTTTGCTGCTTATATGCTGTAAGCAGACATTTATAATACAACAACAACAACAACAACAAAAAGTAAAAATAAAAATAAGATCATCATGAAAGTGCTTTTTGCCTGATCCACATTTATCTCATCTAGGCTACTTGAAATCTGGTCATGTTTCATTGATTCATTTCAGTTCAGTTTTTTCTTTCTATCGATTTAGCTCAGATGGAAGTTTTCACTCACAATATTCATTGTGCTGCGTTTTGTTATTCTAGATAAAAGAAGATAAAACATAATTTCGTAACTGGTTAATTCAATTTATAAGAATATAACTTGAAATGCCCCCAAGAGTGGTTTGAATAATAGAGACATACACAATGGAAGGAAATTTTATTACTTCTGCTTACTTTGTAGATGTATAAAACAAAAGATTTAAGCGACGAACTTTATTTATTAAATACATTTTTTATTTAATTATTTAAAATATTTTCAAATACATATTACGAACCAAATTCGTTTTTCTCTTAAATTTATTATATTTCAATAAGTTACTGCTGCTATACTACTGGGCAAAAAAAAACGATATATCTATATTATTGAAAAAAATCCTAGTTTAGCTAACCTTTTCTGCCTACCTAAATAAAATCCGAGTTTTTGACGTGCAGATTTCTAAAAAAGGAAAAATCGGAAGAGCCAGTAGAATCTTCAGTATATCTTTCGATTAATAAATTTATTAAGTTTAGTCCTCAGTTAGATGTAACTGGATTTATATAGTAAATAAACCAGAATGTTGTAACCTCTTTTCATTTTCCAGATACTTGGTCAGGCATTTAAACGTGTTTTGTTGTTACTTCTAATAAGAAATATGCTCAAGTCAGGAACTTATAAATTTCTAGGATTGTTCCGTGGTCCTTATCTCTTCGTTTATTCTGTTTCAATTCACTTACTCATATGAGAGATATTCTTCGTACTCACCTTCATTATCAATAGACTTAAAAAAGAAAAATGTAATAAATTTAGGAAAGTAATGTTCCGTAAAATACACGATATTTAGCAAGTTCTTAGCTAAAGAAAATATTGTTTTTTTTTATTAAATAATTATTTGGACGGACTGATTTGCCAGTAGGTGAGAAGTGCGATGGTTACAACACTAATCGCTTCACTAAAAGGTAGGAAATATTACAGATGTCAGCAAATTTTCATCAATTGGTTCCTTTCGAAACTTTTGTTTACTTCAACGGCATAGAACGAACTCATTCTTGACGATATCTACTGCCATTACTAGCTACAAATTCTTGTTGTGTGTCAGCGTGCTCTACCAACGTCCAACTAGAATGGTTACATTACAGTTAGAATCATATTTAAAAAATAACCAATACGTAAAATCAGGATAGCAAAACTCCTGTTATACATAGCGTCCACAATAATTATTATTATTATTATGAAGAATTATAAATATAGAAACTATTGAACCTTTCAACTAAACGAACTTAATCGTAATCACTTGTGGAATATCTAAATTTATGTAAGACGTAACGGAATATCAGCTATTTTTTTTTTACTGATGAAAGTCTAGTGATAATGCTTTCATACGTTTAAATTTTTCCAAAAACAATTCTTTCCTTACAATGATTTTTTATGATTCATTCAAAATTGTTGTTTACGAAAATCTAAATATTTTTGTAAATATGTAACGACCTCTAATTTTACCAGTTGGGCTCAGAATATATCCTTAGTAAAAAATATAGCATTCATAAAACAACATATGTAACGTACTCAAATTAAAGACAAAATTAAACCAATTTAAACCATATATGTATATATATGCAATATTAGTGTCCTGCTAGTCGGAGTTAAATATTGTGAAAGGCATACACCACCCTATATATTACCGACTGGATAACCTCATAGTTATTAACAACATTATCAGATACCTGCATACAATTCATTTTCCATACACTTTTTGCATAGGTTGTTGTATGCGTTCTACATGTTTGCCACAGAAGCAGTGTCCCATGATAACAGTAGTAAGATTTTGCACGTTAATACTCTCTAGCAGAATCTTTGTATTTCTACGACATATCTTGGGCCATAGCTGTCTTGAAATTACACATGTGATTAGTTCGCTCCATTTGCGATTCTGTGAATTTAGAATCTCCATCGCTAAACCAACCTCCTTGCAAAAATATTCCTCACTTCCTGACCTCTGGTAATTTTTGCCGAAAAGACACTATCACGTTTTGAAATAACAACTTGATTTAATAATTTCCATAAAGTTCAACCAGTAAAACTAAAGCACCCATAAAAGTACCGCCCATAATCTATTATCGCTGTCTGTTTTCATATTTAAGTAGCAACGATTTTTAAACAGGTAAGCTAAATATATTCGGTGGAACGTATAATTAGAGATTGTATTATGAATAATTCCTTAAAAACCAAATAATAATTTACTCAAATTTCGATGTTATGCCAATTTTATGCCATACATAGGGCGTTTACAAAATAAAGTCTAGCACCAACATTCCCACCTGCCTTGAATGACCTCAGAAAAAATTAATGACACACACTTTGATTCGTAGTCATGGGGCACGCACAAAAGCATATATATATACATATATGAATATTGAATATAGTGAATATTCTTCATTTCATTTTATATACTAGAACTAGGCGTATCCCTCTAATGTTTTTACTACAATTACCTACACTTGAAACCACTTCACCGCGCTCAACATCATTCTAAATCGCCGTATAACTATCCGCCATATGAGAAAGTAGTCCTTGAATAAAAATACGTAAAGTCACTTTGCATGAAAACTGTGACACAACACCTCAGTATTTATCACTTGCTGCGGATTAAAAGAACAGACCAATGGTGTTAACCTGTTTGCATGTATGTATATTTGGTTCATACCTTTCCATGGTGTTGATTACTATCAAGAACCGATTTACCCGCCTAAACTTTTCATATACCTACTACCATATATGAAGGCGCTATAAGGTATTATCGGGGATTAGGAAATCAACTCGCTCGTGTTGCCGACAATTAAGTTCTGCTTTAATGAGTGCCCAATTACGAACACTGAAAGTGCTACTTTGCCGTGTTTTTATAAGTATTCACCGGCTTTTATGTAAATTCGCAATATTTAGCCAGTAGTGTAACGTTAAATAGATAGACTTGAGTTCTTATTTACCTATAGGAAGTCAACTGGAGCTGCGTGTCGGTATGTTAAATAGATTTTATGAAATAATTTCTGTTACCCCAAGGCACTTGCACGTACTACAACACCAGTTAAAATGTTTTTCAATTTTACGTTTCTAGATCATAATTTCGTTTATGGTTTCCGTATTATGAGGAATAATCGGTTTGAACCAACATATAAAGTCAGTGAAAGATTAATAGAATTATGACTGAAATTAAAACTCCATTTCATGTTACATTTCATGTATGAGATAGACCTTCGAAAATTAGTATCAGATATAGCCTCTAGTTAGAAAATCGAGGTAATTGTAAACTGGACAGTAGTAATTGTGAACAAGCTACATGCTACCAGAAAATTAGGATTTAATATGTAGCCTCAATTTTATTTAACCTCCAGTTAGAATTTAATCAGAACTTAATTATGGCACCAATAATGAAATGACTAAGAAATATAGGATAATAGTCCTTAATAAGAATTTATTGTATGCCATAGGGTTAATTTCTGGAGCCGCTATTGTTATGACTTAACATTAATATTTCAATAATTCCAATTCGAACTCTTAAGTTTGTTTATTTTTTTATGGTGGCAATCAACTTTTGCATTTTTAGCACAGTTTGCCACAAAAAAATGTACCATGAACCTTTTAAAAAGTAGTCGAAATCTCTTAACTATATTAGAATTACAGGGTAACCATGTTAGAATTGCAAGGTAACCCTGTATACCATGACCATGCTGTGTCAAAAATCAATACAAGATAGGAGCAGAAAATTGTCAGTAGTGCGACTTGCATGTATACTGTAAATAATTCTGATCAGGAAGTAAAAAAGAAGATACTAGACATATTATTCTCTCTCATGATCATATAGTAAAAAGGAGTGCATATAATGACTCAGAAAGGAAAGTTTAAACTAAAAAAAAAGATCAAAAATTTCCAAAACTGCGAAAAATGTTATGGGGACTATATGCTTTGTGTGACTGCATACAAATCCTCTTAAGATGCCTTTCACTGCCTACCACTAACCGGATGTTTAATTACAATTATTTAAAATCCACTAGCATCCTGTATTTAATTAACTGAGTAGGTGTTGTCATTACTTTTGAAATTAAAAAAATAATGCGGAATGTACATATAGTTTGGTTTTAACTCTAATCGAATGTTGTATTAGTCAAAACCATTTTGAATGAATTTAATGCATTTATTAAAACTTATGTATCAAAGAGGTATTAACTTCTTGTAACGATTTCTGGATTTTGAATGTATTACAGAGTTAATTGGATTTTACCAAGAAACGAAAATAACAGTAATAAAGTCAATAAAAACTTCATAAAAATGACTTCAACATGCTGCAGTTGCCTAAAGAGTAATAAGGTAAAATTGCAATTGATTGCAAAAGAAAGTTCACTTAATCGTTGTGTACATACAGAAATCAAGTTCAACAAGCCCATTTATGATAAAGCTATTAACTTACCTTCTGTACACCGTAAGTTTATAAAGATCGTTCTGTTTCTTTATGACACTACATTTCTTGAACTCTTGTTTAATTACAATTACAACATGAAAAATTACAACCTTAAAACATTTTCTGCTTTGTATTTTCATACAAAAACAATTTAAAATATATCAAAACAGATTTCAGTTATACCCGATAATCAGAAAAAAGAATTAATAACTTCTTTTTATATTATTACCGCCCACAAGTGTCATAAACTTTTACTCACAACCTGAAAAATCGTCTAAATGCGCATGATTAACCACACATTTTCACGGTAAGCATATCTAATAAAATTTATAATGTTCAGTAGTATTACGACGATAACATAAATCTCAATAGTAACAAAAAGCAGCACTTATTCAATTATTACATAAGTCCTGACCGGTAAAAGGGAGTCTCGCGAAAAAAATCCAATCTTAAAACTGGCGACAAAAGTCTTATTACAAAAATATATCAGAACCTATCTTGCATATATTCCTTGAAGTCTGTATAGTATTAGTACCTATGTAGTCATGCCGCATATTCCGAGTATTATAATCATGTAACAGATGATGGTTATCACAAGGCGGACGTATTTTATACGATTTCACACGAACCGAGCGACTAACTTTAATGGCATGCTATTGAACCGAAAGTATATGTGGCGGTAACACTACTTGTTGTCGTGATTTCACCACTTTTTATTGCTATGTAAAATGTGATTTCCTTGAAAATTTCTCAAATTTCACAAAATCTCTGATATTCGGTGTGTGACATGTGATTTTCTCGTTTATATCTCCTCGTAACGCGTTTAATTTTAACCCCAAATTATTATTTGGGTATTCATCAGAGGTTAGGCATATCATCTGAGATTTTTATGAACGAACTTACACTTAACTCTAAATAGCCGGCCTCTGAGGTGCGCTAAATTTATGGTTTGTGAAGTGAACTTACCTGGTTTTCACAAATAATGTACAGACAACATTTTAAGTCAAAAAGAAAGCGTGTGGTATTAAAGGCAGCGGTCCAAGATGATAACTCTTAAAGTGCCAGTTGAACATAATATAATGCCATGGTAAGTTTGTAATTTAGTAAGACTAAAGCAAAATACCTCAGGCAACCAGAGCATATACAAAAAAATATATAGATATATTTTTTTCAGAATTTTAATAATATTGTCGAGGTTTTGAAAGGAGCAAATCGTAAGCTGTTATTATCTGTGCAGAATGCTGTGATCAATTTATAACGACATTTATAAATTGATCACCTTAATTAGGCACCAAGTTTTAAGTGAAAAAAAATATTCATAAATACTAGGCCAATGTACATTCAAATGGGCGTCAGGGGTATTCAATTTGCTCCCGTCCCATTTCATTTGACTAACGCAGATGAAAGAATTTCCAATAGCTATTAACCACATTCGTTGAAGATATCATTTCTCATTTACGTAAAGTTCATATATACACATGTATATATTCACGTGAAATTTTCAAATCTGATTTAAGTTATTCACATTAAAACATGCCTTTTTAATTACTACAATTTCTCAAAAGGGCTTCAGGTTGATTTCTTGTACATGTAAAAAAACACATTAAAAGTTATTAGCTTATCAAGAAGCATATCGATTACTACTTAAGAAAATCATCTCTGATATCTGCAAAGCTAAAGATCGTTTTGATTCTTGCCTTATGAAGTTAATCTTCCGAAGAAATTGTTATAAAATAACATTAGGAAAGTATACTTATCACCTCATTTGTAGAACTGATCGTGGTGCACTTAATGATGAATTTTATTCTACTCGCTTAGGCAGTATCAATTTGAAATTGAATATTGTGAAAGCAGAGAATATTACATTGTACGAATTTCTATTTATCTATTTATGAAGGACCAAGATTATTAGTAAAACGAGTAAAAAAGCTAAAATTGGTCTAAGATCAATTTTCCAATTCTTACGCCACCCTAGATGAATGCCAGTATGAAATTTCGTTTAGTCACCCATCTGTGCAAGTTTGATTTTTGAAGTGATTTTTTTGCATATTTTTCTAGACGGGTTCGTCGGACAGAAAAAATTATTGTAACAAATTTTGTAGGATTTCATATTCTGAAGAAGATTTCTGTACAATAAAAACGCCTAGGACTGTTCATTTTCACTATATACGTAAAAAACCAAATTTTTATATGGCAACACCAAGAAGGGGTTGCCCGTTTTAGTTCCATTTTGAATTTTTTTTTTTACTATTTTTATCAAAAGGCTGTGGACGTAATTTCAGCTATCTATATTGACACATTGTCAAGCAGTGTACAAATATATAGTCAAAAACGAAATTTTTTCTAACCCTACAAACGAGTTATCCAATTGGTCGCATTTCCGAACTTAAATTTACTTTTTTTTAAGAAACTTTTGTGCAAAATTTCAGCTCTCTAAGTACACGCGCTTTCGAGTTATCGTGAGGACAGCCAGACGGACAATGCATTTTGCTCCAGCGGCAATATTTCTGTGCGTTACAAGCGGAATGACAAACTTAGTATACTCTATGATTTCACCTAAGATATAAAAATAGTACCACTAATGGAGAGTATGAAATCTACTAATGCAGGGGTAGGTAGCTTAAATCCTTGCAATCACTCCTAGCATTATACAGAGATATAGGTAATTCCTAATTCACAAACTCTACATCGTCTTCGAATAATATTGCCGCTGTTCCAAATAAGAAAAATATGTCAGATAGGTGCATTTTTTTTCAGCAACAATATTATTTGAAGATCATGTTGAGCTTCTTCATATTTTACATTTCAATTTCATACCAGCAAATAGAGCAGCTAGACTGGTCGAGAAATTAAAGAAAATTTAAAAAGATGGAAGAAAATAGTGGTATTGCTTTCAGTTTGATCATACATTTTTCGCTTGAAAAAAATCTACAGCATAGCCCCATACCATTATGTGATTACCTACCTATAATTAAACTCAACGCGCCTCATGTACAAAATCTTTATGTTTTTAAATGTCCTCGTCAACCTTATGAAAACTGTAGAAAATTTAGATAACAAAGGTGCTGAATAAGCTAAGAGAAAGCGATGGAATTGTTGGAGACTTCACCAAAAAGGACAAGAAATCATGTTACAATTAAACTAAAACAAAAAGCTAGTTGCGATACAGATTACAAGGGATTGACTTAAATGAAACGAAGTTATCATTTCTGTTCGGTCCACCACCGAACCATAATTCCCTCGATGCATCCAGTTGCTGATTTCCTAGAAATAAATAACAAAAAATTCACAAAGGATCAATTACATAAATAAAAAATTCTCCATACGTACCTAATAATATTTCCTTAAGTGTTCCTCAAAGTTCCTATAATCTACCAAAGGTCCCTCGATGGCATCTACAAGCTCAAAATAACAAAATATTAGTAACATATTTAATTATAATAATAAAAACTCAAAAAACATACATTTCGTACGCATTTCATGTCATTCAATTGACATTACGTCAACCAGACGATCTCGCCGCAGCAATTGGGTGCTATGGCAACACCATGAGGAGTACATCACATGACCAACTTCAGCAGCTATAAAAAGACGGCGAACGATAGCAAAATCAGCCATTTCTAAATCAGACTTGATCTGATCAAGTCCTAAGCCTTGGAGTCTGTTCTGAGCAAATCCTAATCCAAACCAGAAGTTAATTCTGAAATCCAATAGAAGTTAATCCTTCAAACAGAAATTAATTCTCGCCATCCTAAATACTTGAGGTTGACTCAATCCTACAAACAGAAGTTAATTCTGGCTACCCAAATCTTTGAGGTTAACTCAAGCCTTACACAGAATTTGATTCTGGAGCATTACAATTGAGGTTATCATATAGGAGTTGATCCTAAACAATATACATTACTTGAGGTTGACTAAAAGTACGTAGGCTAGGAGTTCATCGTAAGGATTGCAAAAGTGAGGTTAACTCAAACAATTTCAAACAGGAGTTAATCCGAAAATCAAGACAACTTTATACAAAGGTTAGTCCAGATCTATCTCCAGAAGTTAACACTGCGAGAAATAAATTCAGAAGTTGATTCTGACCAAATTGGAAGAAAATCCCATCCCACACGTAGCAGCATTCAACTCGCTGCACTCATAAAACCGCACACGACTAAATGTCACAAGTGCCATTACTGCTATCCCATACGCAGCAACATTCCGAATTGCTACAGCTAAAAGGTACGTACACGATAAACGTCATCAGTGCTGCCTTGACTGCCCTCACGTAGCAGTTCGAGCTAGAACAACTCGACTGCCCTCACGTAGCAGTTGGAGTATAATATACTAATATTTGAGAGCAGACTAAAGTTTCTGTCACACAACATCCGTCTCGTGCCAAATTACTAACGCATAGTCTTCTTCTTCCTTACAGGTGTAAGGAAAAGGCAAACGGAGCACGGACCGCAGCTACACTGCCATTTTATGGGTTGTTTTTTTTATGAAGTTTTTATTATATATTAAGATTTACTGAATTTATTGAATTTTAACTAGCATTAAGTCTGAAAGTGAATTGTGATATTAGATCTAAGAACTGGATTAGTACAAATGTATAAAAAAATATTTATGTTGTTGAACTGATAGACTGATTAATCTATTTAAAACCGACACCCCTCCTTACGTACACTAGTACACTACATATAGAAGTTTCAATGTCATTTTACCTACATATATTCTGTGGTATGCTCCAAGGACATATCGTTGGTTCGTTATTATTCTCCATGTCCACCAATGATATTCACTCTGAAATTAAATTTAAAGATCAACATCTCTATCGTTGTCGTACAACCATACATTTGCATTCAGATTGTTATTATTAATAACACTAATTACTACTACTCTTGTCGACTCCGTTAAGATAATTACAGTTCCATATTTAATACAACAATTTAGTTCAAATGACTAGATTAGCTATGTCAACAAATAGTAGGTATATCGTGAGCTTCGGACATAATGTACTATCATAAAACTACGTTATATCAATACCAATATGATCACTACGTATTTGAGTTCTAATGAAATATTGTATTTGACGCACTGGCAAAGACGCTTTGAAAACTTTCATGCGTTTGTGCAAGGCATGATACTGCTTTTCGTCATTTGATAGCTTTAGATATCGAAGGATTTCATCAGCGCGCCAATAGTTCCCATCAGTAGCAACATCGAAATTTGTGACTGGATAGCTTGAGTGAAGTAAGGGGCTCAAATGACTACAACAAGTTGACTGCAAACTTATTGCTTTATTGCTCACGTCCCTTATATAAATGTGAAATGATTATTTTTAATAATTATAACAATTAAATTTAGCTGATAATTAAAAAAATGGATGCCTTTCGATGGCGTTATAATTTAATCTCCTTATTCCTTAGCTTCATCTTAAACAAAATTCCATCTAAACCACATCAGAACGTTACTCTGTCTGGAGTTTTTAAATTCCCAAAATACTCTAAGCTATAGCTCTATAGCTCCTTAGAAGACTATTAAAATAACCATTTATGAAGACTCAAGAAGACCTAGTAAGTGGATATGCAATGGTGCAAAAAGTTGTATCCGTCATATACGTTCACATTTTTTTTTTATATAAATCTTAAGGCTTCAAACTAAGGGTTTATTGAGAACCTTAAATTTTACATATTTCTGATTTATAAGATTCTTTAGATTTTGGCTTTGAATCTGGAGAATCTTACTGGAGCTAAAAAATAATTTGCTCTCCGGAAACTACGTTCTTCTGAGATTTTTCTACCCGTACTCGTAGCAGAGGTTAGTGCATCACTATTTTCTTCGGAGCGATATTTCAAGCCTTGCCATATATCTTTAAGGCATAAAGTGGGTTGAATATTATTTCTTTCAATTAACTGAAGATTACCTCGTATACATCAAGTCTTAATGGAGTGCGTATCTTGCTTTTGGTTACTTAAATTCAATATTGATGATGTAAATCCACTGGTGCAGATAAATATATTTTTGCAATGTATAATTAAATAAAAGAAAACCGAGTCTTTATTACTAGACCTGAAAGGATATATTGTATTTAAATTCCATTTTAATCACCCAGAGAATGGATTTGTTCAGAAATTTTATTAATTGTATTAATTTCCAAAATAAGCTGTTAACTGTCTGCCAAAATTTAATGTATAGTTTGAAGTTGGCTTCCAAATTTGCAGTAATATATTTACATGTCTAGTTATCAGTAGAATAGAATGCCAAATAAAAACATTCCATCAAACCACCCATGGATATTACTTATAAATCTAAAAAATATCGATAAAGAAAAATTATATAAAATGCAAAAAATAAATACATCAACGCAATTGATGTCAATAAAAATTTATTGAGTGTGTTGTCAGAGTTCTTGCAAACCATATTCAACGTAAATGCACTCAACTGAATATGGTAAAATAGAGAAATCGTATCAAATGAGTACAAAATAAATAAATAAGGTAAACACGGTGATAAAATTAAGTGACAAAATAAATAGATAAGGTAAACACGGTGATAAAATTAAGTGAGTTGCGCATATCTTAAGCTTGAGACGCGTTAATGACTTAAATAAGAAAAATACCTTTTGGATTGATTACATTCTTATAATTACACGGTTATGATTAACTATGTAACTATGGCTAATTATGACATAATAAGTATATATGTATATGAAATAAAAATGGAGTTAAAACTATTTCCAATAATAGTAGCGCGAAACGTTTAAAATTTATAGAAATTGAGTTATTTGCAATTAATGTTATATAAAAGATAATTTCCGGTGCCGGTGTATACTTTCTCCTTGGGCTTGACATGGGGTTGAAAGTTTACTACTGTTTTCCAAGTTGATGTCTTCGCCTGAGAAAAAAAAACTAATAATTACAGTTTTACCATAAATAAATAAATCCATATATTTAGATCTAATTAATTCTAGTTGAACACACTTTTGAGTTAACAGAATCTATTGCAATTCAAACTTATATAAGGATTATGTTATCGACCCAAAAATAGATTTTACTGCAATTCCTTAAGTCTCAATTTATTTATTTGTGTTCACGTTTTTTATAATTTTATTTTTACATACACTAAAGAACATATTTAATTTTTATGTATGATCTTGTTTTTTCTCCGTCTACCAAGCCTAAAGTTCTTAAAGCTTAATTTTATATTTTTACGATGAATATACCTAATCCAGTAGATGACCACCAGTTTATATTACCATCTCGTCGTTTGTTAGTTCAGTCTGGGAAAAGAAGCACATACGTCTAGACATATATCCCAATATAGTATGAATCTTTTTAATTATCTAAAATGCCTTATCTATCGAAAATATTAAATAAGAATTAATAAGAAGCTTGATATAATTTGCCAATTGTGTGCTTTCTAATTAAGAACTTGTCACAATTGTCTGTAGAGTTTACAGTTTTTTTAAGAAAAATGAAAATTAGAAATTTTTATATGAAACGCTTTGAATGAAATTTTTATAAAGTTAAAGTAAATAAAATTTCAAAACATTATACAAACTCATTTCCAATATATTCTCAATTCAAAACGAACTTAGTTTAGTGTAGTTTGCAAAATGGGTTCTATAACATTAGCGTGCTTGACATTAGTTTTTTTTTTTGTACTTTGTGATTCCCACAAAATCTGAGCCTTACCCAGCGTTAATAGCTATTGTACTAAATTTTGCATTTCGCCGAAAATTTTGTAACTTCTTACACTCCACCATTTCTATTTTTTATATAATATTACAGAATCACGAAACTTAACGAAATCTAATGACAGGAGTAAAAATTGCACATCAAGGACATAACTCCTGAGCAGCTATCACTGATCACCCATACGAGCAAAGGAAATATTGTTTCATTTTGATTTCGTAGTTATGAAAAAATATAAAACTTTATCAGAAAATGGACTCGAAATTATTGTTTTTCAAATCAGAAATATTTGCATCATTTGATTTAATGCATTTATTTGTTTTGGATGATTTTTGAAAATTTTTTCTTCAACCTAATTGAATGTGGTTAAGTATGAATACTTCGCGGGTCACAGATTGTATATACATCTAAGACGAATTTAATAGATTTTTAATTAGCTCATTGTTTTGAATTATAACGTTCTTGCTTGGAATGAAGTTGTAATTTTTTAATTGTTACTGTATTTAGAACGAACTGAAAATACAATTTATTTGGAACATAAATTTAAGGAATACCTGCAATTGAGCTACTCCTTTAAAGAAAAATAGAAAAGTCTGCAATTTGGCCGGAAAATATGTGATACCCACACACTAAAATTTCCAAAAAGTTATATAATAAAAAAGGACGATATCATTATTTTTCCATTTCTTAGTTAATCTAAACAATTTTAAATAAAAAATAATAAACTTAATTAAAATTTAAGAAAATAATTTATTTTTAGCCGAAATACTTTAACATTCATTTTTGTTTGGGTCCATGTTAACGGATCAATTTTCAGTATATCTAATGATCAAATTGAAAAATTATCTCTTTTCGCAAATATGCAATATTCAAAAAGAGTATCAATCAATATCATCAATAATAACCTACTCAGTAAGTTCAATAGGTAAATTACCCTTCACAAATGTATACAAATTGCTCAGTATCTACTTATTGTATATTTGCATAAACATTGAACAAATTTTTTTTCTTCTCTTTAATTATTTTGTATGAAGTTAAATATAATTGATTACATATTCTGCTCTGCACACATAATTAATTTAAAATAACTAAACAAGCTTACATGATTTATGGATACAGCAAAACGGAGACAGATATCAATTTGTATTACTTTATCACTTATGAAAACTTCCTACTCATTTATGTAAATAGAATTGTCCACTCCCTGGACAGTATGAGATTTAGTAAAAACTTGGCAAAACTTAAAGCCACTTTTAACTTATTTGCATCATATCGAATTAATAATCACTTCAAATTGTCATAGTATATTCATTTTTAATGATTATAATTTTATTAATATTTAGAAAACCGCCCATGAGATGGAATGACAATTCAAGAATATTTTACCTTAATTCCTTGATGAATTTGTTTGTTATATTTTTACTGTGATTTATCTATAAATTTTCAATTACTGAATCTCTTAAATTGCGCAAAATTAATATCTAAATCATTTGCTACATGCTAAAACTCGCAGGGATATTACTTAGAATGAAGGATATTAATAGCAAGGAATATTGTTAGAATTATATGTGTTACCTATTTTTTACTTATTCCATTCTCTGTCCAAAATTTATAAGAATAATGCTGCAAGGAATCTATTTTATTTGTAGGCATTAAACAAAATTTATTAAAATATGTATCCTGGCCTTTAGAGACTAAGAACTTTGTCTGTGGTTGAAAAAAAAATGTGAGCTAAACCTATATAAGTCTGTAGGAAGTCGTCCCGTAGACAACTTAGATGAAAAACATCGCATTAATCTGTGGACAAAACGACTTATTACCTAAATGTTACTTTAATTTAGCCTATTTTAATCTGAGAGAATTTTCAGAAGACTGGCCAAGAGGAATATACATTGAGAATAACAACAGCGAGTTCGGCATTATTCAAATAAAAAATGTACATATTTAGATAAAAACTCGGAAAAGGAAATGAAAGTAATGTAAAGAAGGGAATTTCTTATCTTAATGATGGGTTATCGGATCGATTTGAATTTTCATCACTGCCCGAATCTCGATATTCATATGCTGAACTAAATGGCTCAGTAAATTCTTAAGAAAAAATGTACGGCTATCTACATTCATAAAACTGGTCAGACATAAATTTTTCGAACCGTCTTCATCCAGAAAAAAAAATGTGGTTCGTACCCATGATATAGTGACTTATTGAGGATTGCTACGAGCTTTTTTCATCTATTATTTTGTTAGTACCTAGAGCCGTCGATATCCAAGTATTTTTGTCTGTGGTATAAGGTAAATAAATCACAAGCAACAAATAATTGGTTATTTTTTTTATCAGTATTTAAAAATAGAAAATGTACAAATCTGCATATATCATCAGCAAAACATTTCCTTAATGTTTTACTGCCAAAAAAAAAAAAAAAACTAAAGAAAATCAATTCTTTCTGCGCGTACACTTAGCTTAAATTGGCGAGTATTTTTGACCTTCCGGTATTTCTGCACTGATGGTTGTGAATTTTATTTTTTGCAGACATTTTATAATGCGCCACAATTATTTTAAAATTTCGATACCGCAACGAAAAGGAAATATTTCCGGCTTCGTGATAAAACATCATTTTCCTATCCTTCTTGATTTCGTATCCACAAAAATTTTCTCCCCAGGTATGCTTATTATAAGCAAATTCAATTATCATTTTTTACTTCATTAACTGCATGGCGTGGTATTTATATTTCCGGGCGCGACCTTTGTATCTTGTTAGCATTTAAATAATTTTAATTAGCACAATATGTGAAAATATTTCCATTGAAAACGTAACATATTACTGCTGATGAATTTGTAGATTTTAAATCGGAGTAGATATAATATAAGTAGTTTCAAACTAATAACAGAAGAAATACTTGCAATTGATTGTTAAGTTGTGGTTTTTCCGGTTTGATCAGAAATTCAGGAAAACGCGCACTATGAGATGATTACTACCACGCCTATTTTATTGCCCGCTCAGTGGTATTAAAACTCAGCAGATATTAGAATAATCAGTTGAATCTAAGTCACATAAGTGACATTAAATTTAGAGCCATCTATGTAGGTGAAAGTGAAATAAAAGCCTATTATTAGGATATGGGTGGAGCTATTTGCATTTCGAACCAATTGTAAGATGAATCATGTGATTGAGGTATTTTAAATGAATATCAATACCGGAAAGAAATTTCTATAATAAAAGCAATTGAGATAAAATTATTATACAATCAGACTGCCATTCAATGAAAATCGGTATTATGATAGGTAAAATGTTCTTGGAACATGAAATGATCATAAAATTTGTTTATTTGAAAATTTTTTGGTTTTGTTGCAGACAAAAATCAACAAAATTTACTTGTTATTTTTTTGTGATGGAATACGATCATCCGAATACCTTGCAGAATGCATAGCAATACCAAAAATCTCCTAATGATCGCAATACTGAAAAGAATTTTATGATCCACGGCCTAAATGAAATTTGTTCAAGGTCATTAATTATTATAACTGTTAGCTTCAACACAAGAAATAGGTGAAGCCTTTTATACAGGAAAATGCTTAGTTCATATATGGAACTCTTTGAGAGTCCTTCACTTCTCAAAGAAATATCGTTCGTGCCATGAGAATGGCGTTGCATTGTCTAAAAAAAGACATGAAACTTAGGACACATTTATTACTGTATTCACTTAACAGGTATGGTTAAAGGCTCCAGTATGGAACATTATTAGATGTCGCTTTTCCCCTATTATACCATCTGAATGTTTGGATATGTTGAAAAACGTAACCAACTCTGAGTTTTTCCAGTTCTGAATTGCTCCCTCACACTCTGAGTCTTACCAGTTCTGATTTGTTTTTTTTTCCGTATTCTCTTACACCCTAATTCCCTTCCTTCTAAAGGCTTATAAAGCCAGTTATCTACATTAAAAAAAAATATTTTATTTAAGAGCTTTCACCCGTATCAAAAAAAGGTAAGGGCCAAAACTTGAACCTTGTGAAATACGCTACACTTAAAAGGTAAGATTAGATTGTAGGTGTTACGATCATATGATGATGCCGATCGAGAAAGAAGCTTTCAATAAGGTCTTGGCATCCCACTAGCCCACCAAACTTCAATTATGAATATTTTCTTTATTTTCTTCAAATTCCAAACCGTCACGATACTAACGTTACTTGTGATTGTGTTAAACTGCTTCAGTAAAAAAAAATTGTTACATCAGCTCCCAAACATTTTTGTCAAAAAATTAAGAGTAAATACATAACTACTGGAACTATTCTGATGGGTGTGACTTATACAGAGAATTCCACGAATAGTTAGCAATTAAAATCTCAATGAAACATATAAAACTTGGTATTACGGTGGCTGTTAAATTCTAACAGTTTTTGATGTGCTAATTTGACTATCTAACTGCAGTTACTTGGCCAACCTCTGATCTCCTACTTGGAACCAGAGCTGTGCATTTTTTACTCGAATAAAAATAAAAGATAAAAAACCTAATAAAATAAATTACCGAACAAAAATTTATTTGATTACAAAATTCGTTATTTGGAGAATTATTCGCAAATAATTATTTGTTATTTGGTACAAATTATTTGAGTTTTTAATAATTATTTGTTATTCAATCATGCGTTATTTGATAATCAAACAATTATTCGTTATTAGGTGAATCATTCCCAAATAATTATTTGTGATGGTCATTATTTGAATTTCAAACAATTATTTGTCATTCGATTAAGAATATATGTTTTCTGGCTTACTTTTCTGGTTTACTTAAGTTAAGCTTTCTAGCGCCATATAATCATTACGTACAATTATAAGTATCTCAATCTTGATTACTTTAATCCGAATAAATATATATTATTATTATTATTATTAAATACATACATTTATATTATATAGAATTATATACCTTCTTAATACATAAAGGGGGCAAGAATGACAATTAGTTCTTTTTTCCTTTAGAATTGGAACTTAAGCCAATTGACATCTATCGTTATTGTATTTAAAATAGTTTTTCACTGATCCAAAGAAATTTGGAAATGAGAAAATTCTGATTTCACTGGATGAAGTATTTTCCGAACTTCGATATTCTCTACGACAACGCTATCAGTGGAAAAAGTTCGAAGTAAATACATACAAAATAAAAAAAAATATGTCACCAGCAAAAATAAATATATTTAAAGTATTAGATAATAAAAATTAAATTTTCAAACTGCAACTCTCTAATTTACATGATTTTCATAAACTTCAAAAGTTTTTAACATTCAACCGATTTGAAATGATCTTAAATCTCGAAGAAATCGATGCTTATTTCAATTCTAAAACACTTCAAGTCGCATAAATTTATTCAGACTGGTGGAAGGTCATGTTTCAATTAAAACTGGAAGAAATTTGAGGTCATTCAAATATTGATTAAATTGTAAATAAAATAATTACATAGTTCATTTACAATCAATATTGTTGAATTTTTTTGCTGTAAACTTTTGTGTTCAATAAATGATACACAGTTTTACCTGAGGCCAATTGGAGCATGTCAAAGATAAATATCTTTTTTTTACCACATAACTTACACTCAGGGTAAGAACTTCCACGGCTAACTAGTAAGATGGTTGTTTCTGGTGTGTTTTTTGTTTTTTTTTTCCAAAATTCAAAGCTATATTTTAGCAAAAGATTTATATCTTTAATTCAAGCACGATATAAAATAACACGATTCCAAGTAAAAACAACAGAATTTGACTTGTTTTATGGGCGGCGAGTTTCGGTGTTGTTAAATATTCAACTTGAACTTTTTAACTATAGTATTAAACTGGCTGCTTTTTCTGCAGTTAGATCGTTAGACCGTTAATATTTAGGTAGGTCTATATTTAATATGTGGAAGCTGAATAGCACGTTTAAGCAATGAAATTATCTAGTGTTACGTTATCACGTAATTCTTAATTCTTGTTAAAAACGTAAAACATAGAAGTGACCAAAACTAGTAATTTATATCTTACAAGGACAGCTAAAATTTTCCCTGCAGAAAATGTAGTGAGTGACAAAATGTTTTTCTAAACACCATAAATAACTTGCCCTTTTGCTAGTGAACCGGAAAATGTCACTGCGCCACAGTAAGAGAAAGATTAGACAACAAGCGAACATAGATAAATAATTTTGAGCTACGACGTGGGCCGAAAGGCGTTCATTCACTTGAATGCCACAGCTTACAACCACCAGGGCTAAAGAAAACAGAATCTGCGAGCACAGATTCGATTATGCAAACTGACGACGACCAGTCACGATTTATAATGTACAAAAAAATCAAAATTGGAATTCTCGTTACAGCGTTTTATAGTTTATTTTATCGAATGGAAAATAAATCGAATAGAAGTCCGTCCATTATAAAGAATCTATATAAATGCACTTTACAGTCAAGCTGTTCGGCGTTGGCTTAGACTACTTTATAAAAGAGTTAAGCACATGCATCGGGTGACTTTTGAGTTGATTCTTGCATAAGACTTGTTTAGAGATTGACTATGTCTAACTAACTGATCTATTGCTTATAATCACCTTCAGGGTACTTTTAGCTAGACTTTTGTACCTTAATTAATCGATAGCCTATCACTTTTACATGTAGATATATTTTATAAGATTTTCATGTGACGTTAATGGGACTGTAAATTTTAGTAAAAAGGCTCTGGTAGATATCATAAAATTTACAGAAAGACAAATTTTATTTAATTAAGTGTTCGTTATACGTAGTTATTTTGAAATTAGAGCAATTAATTATCAAAAGAGTCCAACATAAAATTATGTGATGGAGAATATTTTAAATGTGAGTCGTAATTGCACAAGGAAATGTAATTATTCCAAGAATATTTAATCTCATATACAGGGAAAAAGTAATAAATTTATGGTAGCTGATAAATCAAAAATCCGACTCTCTCCAAATTTAAACTGCTTGTGGATTATTTGGTCCAGCGTTATATCTAATTATATTTTTTTATAATTAGCTTTTGGGAACCATTATCTAACATCAATTAGTTGATAGTAAAGCTCACTTTCCAAAAAAATATATTTGGATATTATGTTAGATGTGTTTATTATAGCATCAGTCTCCACCTTAGTATTAATTCTTCTCGTCTGCTCTGATAAAGACAAGTGTCTTATGTTTTTCAAATATTCCAACTTCTGTCGGGAACTTCCCAATAAAGGACTAGAGGACTGTAATGAAAATTGTGATAAATGTCAATACTTCACTTTTTTGAAGCGAATTTTTGCGTATTTTCGAAATATTGACATACAATAAACTGCAGTGAAATTCTTGACATTTGTATTAGTTTTTCTATTTCAAGTGTAAAAGTAAAGCATGTTTTAAAGAAAAAATATTAATCTAAGCAGAGAGCAGTATCGTACTGTAAGTTTTTATATATTTCCTTCAAATTTAACTGAGTAACAATACCTGTAACAGTTACAAAATGCGTTTTATAAAATAAAGTTCATCTCGTGCGACTGTCTTTAGATGGTACCTCGAGTTCCTGCATGATCGAAGGACTCTTCAGAATGACGTTCTATAACTGCAGTTACGCCACAATATATTAAAGCTATGAAGATCATGATTGAGGATGGTCGAAAAACAAACTACCATGAATTTATTGCAGGCGCTTTGAGAATTGGCATGAGACAAGCCCATATGGTCCTGAATTAAAATATTACTTGTGTGTGAAAAAATTTGCTGCACACTCAGTACAAAACGCTCGTGTGAAATAGCGCAAAGAAATGTTGAAAAGATTTAGATGGGAAAATCAAAACGAAGTATATGATATCTTCACAGGTGATTGGACTTAAGTTATATGAGCCATAGAGCAAGCGATAGTCGGCAGAATGGATATATTCAAATGAAAAACGCACAAAAATATACAAACCAAGGTGAAGATATATCGATTTTCCTAAGGAGCAATCTGTGGCTATACTATCTGTACCTATTCTAGATATATTTTTTTAATGGAGAATGGTAACCATTTCCACCACGACTATTGCATTTCTAAGAAAGAGATGGAATAGAATTTATGACTCATCCAACATAGAATCCTGTTCACTCACCGTTCGATTTTCTTCTGTTCCATTTTATAAAATTACTATTGACTCCTATAATGAACTGGTTTCTGAGGTGCCTTCAAGACGATGATGGTCACAATGTTTTGAGAATTAATTTTTGAACGATAGAAAATTGTATATTTGTTTAAGGCATATACCTATATATATTTGAAAAACAATAAAATATTGGAAAAAGTTAGCTTTCTCCTTATTTACCACTATTTTTCTAAATTTTCACTGCAGTCTACATAATTCGTTTAGCAATGAAAGCAAGAAAGCTACTTTCCATGCATGAAAGTTTTATCCAATCTGATAAATTGAAACAGATCTATATGAAGTTACGTAAAACATTTGTAAAACAATTTGTCATTGGAATACGTATTCAACTAAAATATTTTCTCACAAAAGGTTAGATAAATGCTCTGGACTCATTTTAAGACAATTAAGTAAGGCTCAATGGAAATGAGGTGTACACAAAATCATTATATGTATTAAGTACATTTGCCTCTCTGTTCGCCGCAAATTTCTTTTTTACTACCATTTATGCAGGCTCCTCTTTAACCACCTCAAACATAGCAGCAACGAATTTCGAATCGCCATCTATAACTTTCATTCAAATATGTATTCAAAGCTGGTGTACCGCAAGGTTCAATTTTCTCTCCTATCATCTTTATAATTCTTATCAATGGAAGTTTGTATTATCAATTTTTGTCACTTTTTACAGACAACAACCTGTTCAACTTTATAGTAAGGTCTCGTAAAAATGCTTTGGACGAAATTCATTGTTTAATTCACTAAATATTGATTTTACTACAATACGTGGTCGGTTGACTTTTTTTATATATCTTAAGCCTAATACTATTTCATATCACTGAAATGTTAGTCAGTACCTTTATTATACCATTTTCATCGATAGATTAGATATTATGAGCTCATTATTCCTCAATATCTTGGACATTGAAATATTCTGCTATTTTTATGATGTCCAGTATATCAATGTTTGACAAAAAGGAACAGGATCTGCCTAATCGTTATGAAGTTGTGTTTGGACTTTTAAAAAATCACAAAAAATATGTGGTAAGGGAGGTCTAATTTCAATTTTTATACTACCACATTTTTTTTTTTTTTCAGTCAGCAATCACCATACTTTCTGATCGCCCTCATATGTCTTTTAATCGAACTGGTTTTTGAAGCCATTATTTAAAATTTTTATATTTTTCTTAACGTATGGTTTTGACAAGAACGGTATACCCTAAATATTATAGGCTTATGGTTCTATGGGTTTCGACTCGATGTAATGTCCAATAAAAGCGCTATTTACATATGTACCTTACTATCTGTAATAATTAGAAATATACCTACCTATAAGACTGTAAAATTGTAGGCCATAATATTGTACACATCAATCAAATTGAATTGAATATTATAACTGTAAAAAGCTCATGTTAAAATAACCACTTCCGTTTTCACTTCAATTTACATGAATTACATGCCAGTTACATCAAACAGTTTCGTAAAAAAAAAATTCAAAATATTTCAAAATTCTATTGTATCACACATTAAATGGTATGCACACATACATGTATATTTTTGTCTCTGAAATTATAATAATTATTGCAATTAGAATATCCAAAAGCTGGTTTCCTTAAAAACCAGAAAATTTATGATGTTGCATAATAATCAAGTATTCACATACCGTACGATGCGATGTCATGCACCTACATGCGAAACCAAATTAAAGCCTACCAAAACAACAAACAGACAAATTACCTGTAAATGGGACATAAGAGCACAGCAAAGAAACAGAATTACACATAATGTCGTGCCGTGGAGTAACTGATTCATATAACGAAAAATTGTGGAAAAAATGGTTGAGATTTCTCAGACTTAAGATAACTATCTAACGATAACGCTTCATAACTAACTATGTGAGTTCAGGTTTGGTGCTCAGTTTTATATGCATGGTGAAAATTATCTATCCGCTATATATATGTAGTATGTGTACTATGAGTTCAGATAATCCGCTGTCGCAAGATTGTGCGAATTTCATATGGTCGCAGTCCATGGAAAATCTTCACCTTAAAGATGATGACAGCAACAGAATTTATAGTACAATCAAAAACTCTTGATGTAAAGCTAAATGTGTACTGCTCAGATGGGCCTTCCTTATACTAACTAATTGTTCAGAAACATCTGTGCCAACAAGATATGAAATTTTCACTTTCATATGGTGAAACCGGTGAGAAAAATATCTCAATTTAGCTTAAAGTAATTAACACACAACAGTTTCCTATAGAGCTAAAATATAAAGTCATTTGCATAATTCATATCACAAAGGTGCGCTGGACAAAATGGTTTCCGTATCTTATACCCAGCAGTAGTCAAAACTACAATGAGCCATAAGACTTTTCACACTTTCCTTTTTATTAGAATGACAAGAACATGTAGCATAAATTTATAGAGAGAAAATGTCGGCGAAATTTTTTATTAAAAAAATATGGAAATCAAAGAGATATATTAAAAGAATCATAAATTGTCATCACAGACAGGCCTAACATTACTATAAGAAACAACACATTCCTTCGAACTGTTCCCTTAGGAAATTATGAAATTAAACAACAATGACGTACTATGCAGTCAGTTCTACACGCCTAAACCCCTAAACTCTTGAATTCAAAGTAGTGTGAATCCAATTGTTTTAAAGACTCTGGATGTAGACTGTAATGTAACTCTACCATCGGACAGAAAGCTATAGAAGTTATTTTGATGATCACCTTACGAGTTGTGGCACATAATACACTATCATCGAAACAAAATGTATTTATATAGGTACTACTAAAGTCTATTTAACAGAGAAAGCAATCAATACCATTGAAGAACTCTTCGTCAAAGGAATTCGCTAATATGTGTAATTTACCCGCTAAGAATTGAAGCAAAGAAACTCTACAACTGCAGGCAAACCAGACTATAAAATGTTTATTCAAACTGAAAGAATGTACCTTAGGACTGTGATGTACTCAAGAATGTACTATGAATGGACTTCTATGCTAAAACATTACAATCACATCAAAATTTCCATCCAGTAACTAATGAGCTAGATTAGATTAAATTAGAAGGATGCTGCTGAAATGAATCCTTCCAGCCTGCCACCGAATTGTTCCATGGACTTACGGTAACCATCCTCCCTTATCTACTGCTCATAAAGAACATGATGAACTAATTGAATTTCCACCGCATCCATGTAGCTCCGACAAGAATCATTTGCGATAAAACCCTGCTTTCTAGCATAGTTTCTTACGGCCAAGTGGTCCACTAAAACTCCTACTCGGTCTCTGGTATCTTTTCTACTATTTGTGAGAATGAGTAGTAACATCTGGTCACTTTTTGCAAAATATTGGTCTTATACGACTTAATGCGTTACAAGTGACTCCATATTTCCACCTGTCACCAGGACATATCTAATGAAATTTTCCTTTGGAGTATTAATCGGCATTTTTACATAGTTAAGTGCTATATATGTATATATCTCAGAAATAATTTTAGCCAGTTTTCCCCCGCTATCTTTCTATTTCCCGATAGCCAACATAGAGTCACCCTATATCTAGTAAACTCCTCCAGGCTGTCTTTATACAATTCATAATTTTCATACATTTATGGCTATCTCCGTCTGCAGTCTTGATGATCAATATTACTTTTACTACCTTTGTTAGTAAATACCACAGAAGAAAAATCTCATAACTCCTTTATGTAAGAAATGAGTACATAATATAAATGTCTACCTGTCTGCAATATTATCCAAGTATCGATCTTCCTTTAGCCTGACAGCCGATTATAGGAGACATTTTATAGTTTCACAGAATTGCTTAAAATCAACGAAAGGGCAACTCACACTTTTTCTTCCAAGGTAAGTTATAATCTCTACCCTCATTATCTTAATATTGGCATAGCAGTCATACCAGGAAAATCATACTACAACCTCAGCTACAACAACTAAAGGAGGCGAAATATCGTGCAAAAACCCTCCCGGTGTGAAGAAACCTGGTTTTTGGGCGAAGGGGTGGAAATGCAAGAAGAATTTAACTTGCTACTGTTAACTTGAATTAAACGTCAGTTTAGTGTTTTTGTTGTTGTTTTTTGTTTTGTTCCGCTAATTATATTAATTGTAAATAAAAACATTTGGAATAGCAATTAGTGATTCAGCCTTGGACTTAAGTTTATAAACGTGTGAATATTTCACCAATGAATTGTGCTGTGCAGTTCTGTACAAATAATCCCGGAAAGACGTTTTTCAAGCAAGTTGAAATCCTAAAATTAAAGTAGAACGGTTCTTTTCCGTAAATACGTGCAAAAAAAATAGGAATGGAAACAAAATTATCAAGATAAGATATCAAAATATTTCTTTGTTTATGTAGTTTATGTGTTCCAAACTTTTTTTTTTGTCAATGTATCGGTGGCAGTTCACAATTTTGTTTTATTTTAAATAATTACGCCAAATCCCTTTCAAAAATATTTCAGATTTACTATTTCCATGAACGTAACGAATACATAAACAAAATTTTACCATATTGGGAAATACCATAATTTTTCGGGCGATGATATAAACGTATTTGAAATTTTCCGTTTTCTCCAGAATTGTATTTGTAATTCTTGTTAATTTCTGGAAATTTAATTTACACATCTCAAATACTATTTAGACCAGACAGCTTATCTAGTGCATTAGAGCAGTCTTGAGTGTCACTCCATTTACTGAAAACTATTTATGACAAGTTGTATTCGTTCTCGATAAAATTGAAAATTTCGAATTTATTTATAGCTTTCAAATATAGTGTATTTTCTAAGGCTGTCCAAGAGAAGTTATGACTGCGCATTTCATCAGAACCACCTGCCATCACCTGATATCAATTTATGTTCCGCGCAGTTGCTTACGTTGCTTTCGTGCGCAATAGGCACATAATTTTTTGTTGTGTTGAAATAGTGTCTAAGTATCTTGAGAACAATATGGTAGCGAAAGGACGAGTAAATTATTAATTTAAAATAGTTCAGTAATTTTACGGAATTAGTTGAAATATAATTTGTCAATAAAGCATTTTGGTGTAAAAATGAAAACTCCACTGCATTAATTCTCTGAAGGCATAACAGCGGAGCCAATAATAAGTTGAAACCCAATGGCAACTTGTCTGTAGTTTGATATGTTTTAAGCTACACTGACCAAGTAGTGTAATTCATGTTCTAGACAAAATTTACTATGCTTGAAATTTCGAGCTTAATCTAATTTTCCCATATAAATTTGCTATATTCAGTAAGACCTTGCATTTGCATAAACACCATCAGTCGGATTATAGCACTGTTACCTTTCTCGAAGTTCTAATTTTTACCTGTAATTAAAGCGGATCAATTTTAATTATCCTATAAACTTGAACGTCTTCCCTAATGGGTCGTCCAAACTTAAATCCTGTCCCATTATTATTTTCCTGATGAGTTTCTACAATCCTGTTCTTTCATAAAAGTAACTCAACAGTTCAAACAAGAATCCCTTTGTGAGGAACTAAACCTAAATTTTATTTAGTCTACACTTTGTACATGTGGCGTAGATCAGTGACGTAAACACGTAGGTGTTGAGATAGGGGTTAAAACCTACTAGAATTTTCTACTGTCAAAATAAATTTTCACCTGAAGCTCTCAATATATAGCGTGTATCGCAAGTGGTGTGAAACCCGAAGGCTATGGATAGGTCATACATAGACGAAGAAAAATTTGTAGGGTGGTGGGAAGAGCTCCTACACTTTCTGGGTACGAAGTGTAGTAGGTCATTCATTTTAAATTCAAGCTCTTGGGCTTCTTAAATTCAATATGAATTGGTGTTGATGTCGTGGTTTTTGATACAAATAGTAGTTAAATTGAAGAAATCGAGTTATAATTCCAAAATTTTAACTTTGTGGAGTCATAACTTCAAAACGAAGGGGTAGAGAGGAAAATTTTGGACACCATTGGAAAGAGTCGATGATTGTCTATCTACCTAAGTTTAAATCGTTATCATAGGGTGTAACATAGGGTGCCCTGTGAAAACATACCCAAATATCTATAAGTCCCCTTATCTTGGAAATCGTTAGAATTACCCCCCCCCCCCCCACCCCCACCCATACAATTTTTTGATCATTTAAGTATGACCGAGCCTTGGGGTTTCACACCACTTCCGGGACACCCTGTATAAGTATATATATATAACTGGTATTTTGAAGGATATTTCAATATAACGATATGATACCAGGTGGTCTTTTATCTTTATTTTATTTATGGAGAGATCTCTAATATAAATGTCTAAATTGTTAGGCATTACTAAAAACCTTATTCGGATTTGTTGTTATGTCGTATTTTCTGAGAATCTTTCATTTTTTTTATTTTTGTCTGTGGAAGCTAACAGAAAGCAAAGCGTTACTAAATGAGAATGTCTAAATTAGTTTTGCTAATAAAATGGTTGGTCCAGAGTTCGTAATTGTGTGACCCGGCACAGACTTGTCTCCAAAATATGTGTGCCTAATGAAGTGATCTCAATTGAGTGCGGTCAGTAAACAGTTCACCTTCTTTTCTAACAAATTCAGTTTAAATACATGTTTGGTCTTATTTCTCAACTTTGTTCGGCATTAGTTCACTTTATGAAAGTGAGGTGTGACCGAACGTTGAAATTTGGCCTATTTGCAGTTAATCTATTATTGACTATTCACTTCCTGTAAAAGCGATCGTCCTGTTTTAATAATTCCTACTGATACTTATGGGAAAATTTGAAACAGAACGTCAGTTTTTACACAAAGTGTATAGCTAGGTATCCCCATCCATGTATGAAGTATGACGCGCCTACATATTCGCATGTCAACTGATGAAGTGCTTGACGAGTTAGCTATTACCGCAAGATGATTTGACTTACGTCTATAAACATTAAAATATTAAAATTAAATTACTGGAAAGTGGTAGTTAGTTTTTACTCTTTTGAGACCAGTAAAAATACGAGTCTATAGGCAATTCACAATCAACTGCATATGAGCAGAGAAAAGTAAAAAAAACAAGTACCGAGGTACTGTCAGTTATTGGCCTAAAGCCGAAGACCAAAAATTCCATAAAAAAAAAATTTTTGGGGCATAGGCACTGTGTGTAAAGTGTTTCGATCAGCAGTAACAGGGCGATTTGAAAAAAATTTAAATTTAATTACGATCCTTCGGACAACTTACTTACATACCTTTATGAAAATCAATGCATTAAGAGTCTTACGGACACCATTTTTTGTCCGTTCCCTTTATTCAAAATTAAAAAAAATAAGTGGCCTTAACCTCAAATACTCTTCAACCTGTCTCACTTGGTGAAATCCAACAGCTCGAAGTACTTATTTTCATATATGTATCTATACATCGAATTACTGCTTTCCAAAATCCCTAACTATGAATTTTTGCTCTTCAAACCCATAATATAATTATATAAATGGTTACCCATCAACTTTTTAAAATAAAATTATTGCTTCCCCCGGTACAAAATATCTTTTGGGCAAGGCACCGAAATAATAAGAAAATAATATAGAATAATTTGGAAAAATAAACAGATTAGGAAAAGGTAGCAAAAAAATGCCCCGATAGGAAAATATGTGAAGAAAACTTTTGATAGCTGTTTGGAATAATTTGTTTTTTTTTTACTTAAAATTTAGTGGCAAGTGTATTGTGGTTGACTTTTGTCCTAATTTCCTTTTTTGTTATTAACTAAAAATAGACGAAGTTTAAGGTAGTAAATAAATATAAAGGTAAAAGAACAACAACAGAACATTCAGCAAATAATAATAAATAATTGAATAGCTCATTTTCACAATCTTTCACATTTTTTTTCAGTTTTGTGCGCAATCTCGATTTTTCTTTTTCTTAGAATTTTTTTTTGAAAAAAAGTGCTAAATTAAAATTTTTTTTATTGTGAACACATAATTCTTATTATGACTTTTTACTGGATGGAGTCTTTTTTTATTTATATACATATATTTTTTTTATGGACTCTAAAACCATGTGGCGCGCAACTTAATTAAGTTGCAAATAGTAATAAGCCGACCTTTCTCCTGTGCATGGTTTGTACCACATCCTGGTTGCCGCACGTATAGACAGTCTAGAGTAGAGTCTTCTCTTATGTCATACTTGGAGGAAAGCAGCAGAAGAGTGTCTGATCACATTCTATAGAGCATCAGAAGTCAACCAATGACCATATATTTTTTCAAGTGTTACACTGCGTATTTGCAGAATATTAACAAGCTGCCAGGTTATCCTTTATCTACTTATAAGTCCGAAAATAGAAACACGTGTTTGTTTAGTACCTACCTATGATACGAAGCTGCTTTTGATATGGAAACCCAATAGGTCTGCCCAAGTAAGGTTGAACACAATCAGTGAGAAGATGTCGTTGCATATTTAAAATTTCACTGGTGTAATATTATTAATGGCATGAAAGAAAACAAGATGCCCAGAAATTGGTCCCTGTGTACCTCCCCTATACAAAAAAATCAGAGCAAATTTATTATATAGTTTAGCCTGTGAAACGTACTTGTGAGAAAGCTACTGGTTGTTGTAACTTATCAATCAGAAACAACTAACGCAGTAACTCTAGAAGATTGTAGAAACTTCAATTAATCTGAAACTTTTCGTTATCGAAATAAAAATCACATGTGAAAGTTCCAATTTACTTTATTGTTCAAATTTTAAGTAAAAAGTCATATCTCATCGAAATAATGACAGAATCCATAGCAACTAAAGCTAAATGTACCGGAATTGAAAATTCTAACACTTCACAACCGCAATTGACGTAACTTTGTAATCAACACTCACTTTTCTCCGCCTAATGACATAATTTGATAATCCGCACAATTCACAGGGACTTTGATACTCGATACAACAATAACAACAACAGCGCATATCTCCGAGGCAAACCATTTCCGAGTGAAGAATCTGAGAAAGTTATTCCCGTGAATCGAGCCTTCTTAAGATATGATTGAAAATCCATTGCCGTACTCCGCATATTCACACCTGTTGTGGGCTGTTGTTTTGCAGGTTACGGGATTCCATTCCAATGCATTGGATCACAGTGCATAAAATAAGGTGCATTCGAAGAAAAATGCAGCCATCAATTTCTTCATTATAATCTGCTATGTTCAGCGTATTATGTTGATCGTGTTTTCTTACTTTATCGCTTGATACATATACTTAGTCATAAGATAACCAAGATTGAACCAGATGGATTCGTATTTATCTAAAAATCAGGTGCCGCAGTGCACGTGTTTTACTTCATAGAAATTTTTGTTATAAGCAAGAGCTACATATATATGTAGGTACATAGAAATCATCGTAGATGCTACAAACTACCAGTTAAGGTATATAAGGCGTACACAAAGTATATACCGACCACTCCAACGGGGTGCTGTCCAGTGACCGTTTAAGGTTGGGTATTTGAAAAATTATGCGATGACGGTACATATCTGATGAAAAACCCGCTGGTCATGTTTACAATTTTGAAAGTCTCAATGCCAAATTAATCAGCTGAATCCTTTGGAGTCGGCCTTTTTTTAAAGCAAGATCAAACTGGATTCTGTGATTTCACTCGCGCGATATTAAATTGACTACGAAAGAATTCATTAAGTCGATTTTTAAGTATATCTGCGTAGCTCACGTCTTAAATTTAAGTGAAATTATATATCTGAAAGTTCAAGTATTACGGCATGTCAACCATTTATAATTAGCCATATTCGGAGTTATAATTGACTTTAAGAACATTGAGACCGTGTGAATACTTCGCGCTGTTAGAACTGATCTTTCTCCATCAGCGATCGATTTACTCTCTCAGTAATTTGCACATATTTTGACGCGATTGTTAGGAGTATTTTTATCTCTATCCATTGGAATCTGTTTCCTGCTATAGGATTTAGGTAGCGCTATGACAACTTACACATTAAAAAATTTGGACAAATTGCTGCCACAAAGTATAGGTATCTTTCGATAAGATTAGGGAATATTCTCTACATTTTAGGGAATATTACCTAAATTTTAATGAAAAATACCTAAGCTTTTGGCAACAATTTGTGCATTTTTTACAGTGTAGTACCCGTGTTAATTGTATACAACCGTTCATATTTAAAGAAGCTACTGCCACTATATTTTGGAGAAAATTTTTGTTGATGACTATAGTCTGCTTTCCAATACTATTATTATTATCATAATGGGATTGTATGTTCAAAACAATGATAAATCCATGTCGATTCAGATTTGAGCGAGTCCGCGAACAACATATCCATGTTAACCGTAGTAATCTATATTAGGAGTAATAAGAAGCTCAATATACGAGGGCTGTGTAAAAAGTCAATGACTTTGAAATAACAAAACCATTTTTTTTTTCAAAAATTTGATTTATTTTAAATCACAGACTCCGTTTACCTTGATAAGCTTTAGCCAACGGTTTTCCAACTTCCTTCTACATACCTTCAAGATATACGATTTTTTGAACTCTACAAAATATGCGTTTATTTCAGCAATGACCTCCTCGATCGATGCGAATTTTTCCACCGAATTATTTCTTCATATGTATTTTTAAAGAGGCACAAGTAGTAAGTTCGTAACGTAATTCGACAATTTTAGCCTTAACAAATACAAATGTCCAAATTGGTGCATTTTTGTGGTAGAAGAGTATATATTTTTTCTCAAGAAATGCGTCCGCTATCCCTTAAATTCAGAGTGCCGTTGATCGATCAAAGATGCAGATTCTGTCTTCATGCTCGGAATAGTTATCGACAATCAACGTCCTCATGTGCGTAATAATGAGTGAGCCAATAGAGCACGACATGACATCAACTTACTGGTCAAAGCGAGACCTATTCAATCGTTGCCGATCTAGGGTCACGGCACCCTTCACCACAGCCACCACGATGCTCCCATATAGGGGCCACCCCAAGCTGAGGTGAATAATTCCAATTATCCAGGGCTCCCGACTCCGTGGTACCAAGTTAGCTAAAGGAGGGCTACCCATTTGGTATGGCTTTCGAAAATCATGACCATCAGACCATGAATACTCCCGGTGGTATCACCATGTAAGATATCCTCTTTGCACCAGGACTGGTTACTCCGTTCGGGCCTAGGTCTTATTAGCAACGGCTAAGAAGAATTATACCTTAGCCTACACAGGCAAGCACAACCCTTAAACTGTCAGAGTGGTCTACGTGAAGGTTAAGATATTTACGCATTCAAGTCTGGATAGGCTTCGAGATTCACCATTTGAATCTTATAGCTACCATTTGTACTCACCACCTACTATCGTACATGCACAGCTTCCAATTTCATCAATCTTCGTAACTTCATTTCTTCTTTTTCATCTCATGCTATTGGAACTATGCTTGGGATTTTGTTATTCGAACTATCATGATCACTTAACTACTACTACTACTACTCCAGTACCCACAGAGCAAAAAATCCCAATTTTTATTTCACTAAGGTATAGTTATCTTGCCGTGAGAAGTACCAATTCGAGCATATGGTATCTTTCACCCATACTACCCTACTGATTGTACTCTCGTGGGAGATGTCAAAGTGATCTTCTGTGCAACTAAAACTCCAGTACCTACTCCGCATCAAAAAAAATTTCCGTTATACATGCATGTTGTTCCTCTTATGCATCTTTTCTCCTGGAAACATTGCAATTAATTTATTATATGAGTTTCAAAAAACTAACCATGACCATGATCTTGTCGGTTGAGAGAACCATTCTTGTCTTCTTCGAAGTACATATGTCAGAATCCGTCTTTGCATTCTCTTTTATTTCTAGAATGTAATAGCTTATTCATGTTTCAACCAATGGTTACATAACTACATAATTGCAAACAATCCTTTTGGATTGCACCTAAAAATCTCCAAATCTTACATTGAAATGGTCGACGATATCGTTTTTGATTTTCTATCATGCCAATAGGTTTCTAATCCCAAATGTTTACAAATGATAAATTTATCATCTTAGTTGTCTTCCACACTAGGTGATCCCCCAATCACCATTCGATAGATAGATAGAGCAGATTTCTCAAAATATTTTTTAGCTTTATCAGCACACGAATCTTCCATTTTTCCTCACAGGAAAGAAACTGAAATTTATCTACTTTCCAGTTACAAAACTTGAAACGTTCTCTTTATGCCTAAATAATATGGCAAATGGCAAAAATAAAATTACTCGTGTTATTTTAGCGCCATCTTTTATCAAATAACCTCCTTATATAAAATGGATAAGCAAATTTTATGACTCTATATCGTCTTAGTAGTTAGATCTGGCCACCATATAATTTTTAATTTATCCAGATAAGTTCTAACACTTGGATCAATATTTCCATTCAAATATGAAACACCGTGTACTATATGAGACATTACGAGTATAATTAACACATATTTGTGGATAAAAAATTTTCTATTGGACTATTGAATAGAGTTGCCAATGGAATTGGACTTCTCAAAACTGCAAAGTATTTACAATAATGAAATAGAGTTGACTCAAGTGTATGGTGGTCAATCGAACTGTAGATAAAGGTGTCCATTACTATCTGTGCTCTCAGATTTATTTGTGATATTTCTATTCAATCCTTGTATATTCTTGCTGTATTTTTCAATTAGAGATGGGCTCTCAAACTTTGACATACTTATTTGGGACGTTTACTTCTCTTGGGTTTTTCTCATTTTAAACTGTTGGAAGAACATGCAAAAACCTTTAACTCGCCACACTCTTCTTCTAGCAAATGCATAGGTATCAATCAAGAAACACGTAAGCTAACTACGACCATATACTGGTAAGATTTAGCTATCCTACGAGGCAGAGTCAAAAAGTTAGTTGCATTCGCTCAGAACTTTTTCCAAAAAAAAATATGTTTTATCAAAATTTTTGAAAATACTGGTTATATTTAATTTAAGTCGTACTATCGTCACCGATGTGGCCGATGGACCTTTCAAATTTATGATTTTTATTCGAAATTATAAAAAGTAACTTTCTTTTTGGATTTATATTTTAAAAATCATATATAAAAATCAACAAAAAATCTAGACCAATTCTTATGATACCTTAGACTAAAGCCCATATGTTGTTTCCATCCACTCTAATCTGTCGTGCAATCTTCGGCATATTTCGTCCCATATTTTTCACTCGAAAAAAAGTTTTGTGAAATAAAAATCATTTTATGATTTTGATCGATTTTTAAAAAAAAAACCAGAGTCTGATTTTTATTTTTCATTTTTAAAATAAAAATCATTCCCGATTTTTATTCTAGATGTTTTAAATAAAAATCGGGTTTTAATTTTTATTTTTGATTTTTAGAAAGAAAATCAGAAAATAATTTTTTACATATGATTTTTTTTTAAAACATTCATAACGGTTACGGTCTCTGATTCAAACCAATCCACCTGTAATTTCTATGTGTTCGATACTTGCAAAGGATATCATTCCCATGAAAAAATACAAAATACGACGCGAAAATGCTTATCAAAGTCTAATCTTTGATTTTTTGAAAAAGTAATTGTAATATGTCTGAGTGATGCTCTAATCTAATATCGATAGGCTAACTGCATCTAGAGTCTAAGTCCAGCTAGATTATAAGTACAGCTAGTGTCTATGTACATCCATATACATAGTAGGTAAGCAAAACCAGTAGTTAATTGACTCTCAGTAATAATACAGAAATAAGAAAAACTGACGGCTCGCTACGATAAATATTCAAATAATCTTGATGATTAGGTAGAAACCTAGCTATATGTGAAAAAAAAAACAAAAAATAACCCCAAATGTTTCAAAATTCTTTTTGTTTATTTTATTCGAAGATCGACTAAAACCTTAACTTTGCTACATAGTACGGATAAGAAAAAACCTCAGTTGTGCAATTAATTTATTGCATTCTTCTTATAGTAGTGATTTACCTACATTTTAAAATTCATAAAATTCACCCATGAGTGGAGCATTTATATCCTTATAAGTTCTTCTTGCAATTTTAGACATTTTGTTACCCGAATGCAGAGATAGCCTAAGTACTTTTTCGGTAATACATATTAAATTGTGATATATGCTGATGACATCGTTATATTATCTGACGATCCACATAAACTCCAGCGTATGACCAATAATCTTTAGAAATACTGCTACTTATGGAACCTGGTTGTCAAGTTGGAAAAATCCAAAATTATAATTTTCCAGCCTGGGTCAGGACCCAGAAAGAGTAATGAAAATTGGCAATATAAACATGTGCAAATAGAAGTTGTAAAAGAATACACCTACCTTGATGTTACCTTAACACCGAAGCTGTTATTCAACGCCCACCTTAAAAACCGTCTCCAGTCTGAAAAACTAGCTATTAATGTATCTTGGAAAAGTTTTGTGGGAAAAGAAGGAATTAAGCATTCTGACAAATTTGTTCTGTACAACGCTGTTTTAAGGTCCACAGGTGTGGGGTTTTCAGCAATATGACCCTGTTGAAAAGCTACAACGCTACTTTGTTAAAAGAATGCTTCGTTTGCCAACAACTACCCCCAACTAATGATAAATTTAGAGTTTGGTGTCTCTAGTATATAAAAGTAAATTTAGACATTGAAGTGTCATTTTGGCTACATGTTGAAAATTCTGTTTTGTTTTTCTTCCCATATTTATTGTGGTATAGTAATTAGGAGGAATTAGCCAGATGCCATAGTTTAGATGTGAATATATCAGGTCGGTCTTATAACCATTTAAAAGCAATTCTAAATAATCTCGTCTGCAGGGAGGAAGCACTACTTATGCTAACAAAGCTAGGTGTTGAGTATGGCATGAGCTTTATCATAAACTGCAATATTGTAATGAGAACAGCTACCTTCGTGACGAATTGATTTGATTATCAGGTATAGGGGAGGGCTTATAAATTTGAACGCCAATCCATTTAAAAATTCCGGTGGAAGACTTTGCTCACTTTGTAGCTTAGAGGAGGACGAGAGCTTGTTACATTTTCTTGGAATTTGTCCTATTCTTTCAGAATTCTGCATTAGAGCCTTTGGGAAAAATAAACTTGCTAGAGCAGAAATTATAGATATTTTAAATGGAAAGAATAACTTTAATGGTTTGTTTTTATATGCAACAACAGCTTAGAGATACCGTTCCTTTTTGATGAATGAATTTAATGCTTAACCAATTAATACCTTTTTTTAATAAATAATGAGTACAAATCTATTAATAATGAAAAAATACATATTTAGGTTGCTAATCCCCACAGACGGCGTTAATTCCCATTGTCGCAGTTTATTTATTTATTATTTAATAATTTCTGTATATTTACTTCTTTATTTACTTCTAGTTTTTTTTTTTTTTGTATTTATTTTGAAATTTTTCTAAAGTATAGTGTATATCCATATATATTGTTATTTTTTCTCCTTTATGGTTTTATTTTCTCTATGAACTATATTTAATTGAATTTAGACTGAGAATATAAGCAATTATGTTAGCTAATATTTGGAAATGAATAAACATTACTTACAAAATGGAGCCGTTATCGTGTCGGCTGCAAATAACTTAAAACAGAAGGCAAAATATGGAAATATTTCAGATTTGGTCTAAGACAAGTTCTGCTTTCGGATGACGATTTGATCTATCAAAATAATCCATAATTAGACTGAAATTCACAAAAAAAAAATTAACTCAAGTCCTCAAGTCCTTTACATTTCAATAGAAATTGTAATAGAAATTCGATCTTTGAGACAATTCGTTACAAAATTCAGCTCATAAATCATACCCAAAACAGTTGGACAGTTCCAAAAACCCATCAAAATATCAAAAACTTACTTCTATCTAAATCCATCCTATCCCATTTAACACTGAAAAAAAAACAACTATGATGCACATATAATCTCTGAAGATAAACACTCGTGAGAACTAAACAGAAAATCGATCTTCTTACCTTCACAGTTCATTGTGACTAATGAACCGTGAGAGTGTTTTAACCTCCACTATAATTACGCGTTTCATTTTCATTAGAATAAAGTGCCGAGAAATGAAAATATTAAAACCCATCTGTGACTATTTCTTGTCACAGATTCAACTCAGACCATAAGACGTAAAGCACATAAGTATCAAAATGTAATTTAATATTCGCCGAACTCCAAATTGTAACTTTAAGAACTAGATCAAGCCCAAGTGCATTCATTACTTCTTAGAATCATTCAAAACCGCATATAACTATTGCACAGAAAATATTGAAATTAGATTGAACTGAAAAGTATTCGATTGCTTAACCTTTTCATTGTTTATATGTATAAATAAAAAGATACGGAGGAGAAGAGGAAGGTTAAACTGTGACGATTTACACAATTTTTTGAAGATTTGTTTTTTTTTCTTAATTTAATTGTTTATTGTTTCCGGGAAAAAATATTGAACAAACTGTTCTCATTTTCCGGCACCTTAAAGTTGAATAATTTAAATTTTAAATCATGAGATCTTAACATCCACGATGAAGATAGGTAATATACGCCATCAACTACAATTCACAGCTAATTATTACAATTAAAAATTTTCTGAAAGACTTCGTTGATTAAGTTAAATAGAACGGCAGATACATACCTAGATAATAAACATTAAAATTTGCAAACCTAGTAAATAGTAATTCCATGCATCTGCTTCACTATAATTAAAGCTACCGAAATGGTCTTCTGTTGAATGGTAGTTAACTTGAGATAAAGTTTCTTGAATTAAAACACTTTTTCGCGTGAGCCTCATTAATACTATCGTACTCGACTTTATAAAGGGTGTAGAAAAACAAAATTGTATATGGAGCATTTGCGCTAGTTATTTTGCATAAAATATCTTGGCATGCAATTAAGCTAATCTCAATCCATAGGAGAATAGATCTGATTTAAACTGCAAGGGATTATGCAATCGTAACAATCTAACACAATATTATTGTGGGTGCGCAATATTCGAACACGACGACGACGACGACCAAATGGTCTAATAATGCCGACGGCCTCCACAATCCATGATTATTCAAACGCAGAACAATAAAGTGTCCGAATTCGAAATATTGTTACTATATAGTTATTGTTAAGTTTGTCGATCTGTCATTTTCATATGGATTATACCGCTCCCACCTACAACTTATGGGACATACATAATTGTACTAGAGGTAGGTAAGGTACTGTTCCATGAGTTATTCACACTTATACAAAACAGGTGTACAACACAAGGTACTACTATATGACCTGTACATAATGTATGCATAATTCACTTGACTTCAACTTGGGCATCTATTGTGCGTTTTTTACTCTTCTTATCTATGAAGATCTTGAAATCTAGCTTAAGGTCAGGTCTACATTTTCAATTGAATTAAATATTTTTGCAATGTGAACATAATTATTGCTTCCCGCTGAGAACGGGTTTTGGTCTGTTTTTGTTGTCATTGCTGTCTGTAACTATTTTGGTGCCAATTGAACTGTTGAAAGAGTCATTTATTAGCGGTGTTTTAACTTCAGTTTCATTGAGAAATAGTTTAGCTCTATGAAATGTTAGTATAATTAATGAAATTTTATATACAATGTCGTAATAATGTACTTAATAATAATGAAAATTTCATTCAACCTATTGCAACTATATCTGTATGTACGTACGTCCATATAAAAAGAAATAGCTCCAAATTAAAATAAAAGCAACAAAAAAAATTATTAAAATATTTCACTCAGAATTAACTAGTAATACGTAAAAGTGAAATTAACAGTAATTCGTTGAATGTTATTGTTGTTAAAATTATACGTACAGAAATTGGAAAATTGCTGGAATGCTTTATATGAGAGCAAGCTGACATTTGATTAATTACGTAGTTGAATTAATGATTGCAACATGATCAAAAGATATAAAGCAGAAAGGAATATGAGCGCCAAAAGGAATCGATCAGATCATTTTGAATAATTGCAAGAAATTTAAATTAATTCACCTCTTAATGTGATTAGTTTATGTTGGAAAAATAATAAATTACATTATGGCCGTAAGGCTTCAATATAATGAAGAGAAAAATTAAGATCAGAAAGTGATAGTGAATATTGTTACTATTAACTAGAAGAATATAATGTGACACTTTTGCGTGCATAGCAATAACGGTATGTGAGAAAATTTTTATTCATACATTTTTTTTTATATATATTTAATTGTATTGTGGGAAAAATTTAGTTCATTAAATCTAAACAGTAGCTAACATTGTTTAATTTTTAAGCTATTATGACTATTGAAAGTTAATTCAGCTATTTTATCACAATCATATGGCTCCTTTCATCACTTAAAACCATTGCAATTCATTGGTTTCAATTCTGCGCAAAACTTTGTTGGCTCTCTTCAGGATCTTCCATTTTGGTTTGCGATTTATCCAGTGAAGACACAGTGAAGTCACTTCTTTACAAAAGTCTACAACAGTGATAGTTTTATATCAATTCAGATAATACATATCTACCTAGAGTTTTATATCCATGCTTACTTAAGAAGGGCCTTACAGGCTATCTCCTTCCTTACTACCAATTTCAGTATTCATATTAACTAGGTAACGAAACAAACGGAAAATCACGTCATAAAAAAGCGAAGAAGAATATTGCTTTTTTCTCTTGTATTTAAATAATTAAATTATAATGTGTGAAATATAATAGGCCATATAAGGCAAATCCTTTGTGGCGTTAAAAATTTTTGTATTGGGATTTTAGATTAACGTTGAAAAATAAGAATAATCTCGAAAGTAATAATTGAGTACTGGTTGAGAACTCGCCGACACCAAATCTAAATATTAATTTTCTACATCAAAATTACAATATAATCTCAGATAGAGTTTCAAAACGAAGTAAATTGGGCATCCTTTTTTACAGAAATTCTAAACAGCCCTTATGTTATTGTTATTGCTGACTTTCCGATAAATATCGCTCGTGTTAGTCTACATTTGCTTACGTTCTCCCCACTTTTCATACCACTTTAGGCCCGACACATGCAGACATGAGAGATATCTTAAACGATGCATTATGATAATCTGAACATATTTTATTAAAAATATTTATTTTAATACTTTGACGATCGGATGTAACTTGAGTGTCTTTTTGGGAGAAAAAGTGGGCTTTTGTACTTCTCATGATTGTGCAGAATTGATGTATCGTGACAAATTACTTCTATGAGGAGAATTTTCATAATAGAGCACTAATGGCCATGGAAGAAATAACTGCCAAAATATATGCGAAATGTAGTAGCTGGGGTGTATGTGACCCAGAAAATGGGTTTTTCGGCGACAAGAACATCCTGAGAAAATTTTCAAGTACAAGGCGAGATCTTTAATTTGATACCCAACATGCGGTAATGGAACTACCTCGCCCCGTCGGGAGATGCTACCCTCACCCTAAAAGAATGCAGAGAAAAATTTTCTTCTGCGAATTGTAGCTGGTAATGAGCTGAACCGAGCAGTGAAACTCCTTTGCCGATCGGATATAACCCTACCGAGTTATAGGCTATCTAAGGTGCGAAAAAATCTAATACCTCAGTTCGAATAAAAAAGTTGAAAAAAAGGATGGGGATGGCTAGAAACAGCAATTTAAGCCTCCGAGTATAGGAGTGTTGGTACTCAAACTTCTTCTCAGGACCTAAAAAAATCGATTCTGTACTAGATTTTCCAAAATGCACTAGATCAAATGTTGACCCTCCTTCTACGCTTCCCCCGGTTAATCTAAATAAACATTGTTAACAAAATATGTTGAGAGTATCATAATGCATCGTTTAAGACATCTCTCATGTCTCGGGGTGTCGGCCCTGAAATGGGTATTCCGCTTTTTAAATAATATTTTTGGCTACTGCAAGACTATGCGTGATCCCGGAAGATTCTACTCCTCGGAAAATTATCTGAAGCAAAAAACCAAAAAAAGACTATTAATCAGGAAGAAAAACTGAAAAGCGGTGTGGAGCGTTATTTTGTTTCGATGAAAATGACAGACACAATAGACTTTAATCCTATATACCCGTATGTGTGAGTCTATAAGAAATCCAAACTCCCAGTTTGCTTATCTTTTCAAGTTTTTGGAGGGGACGATTGAGGGTATATTGGGACGTGTTTAATTTCTACTAACTCCCTCGTTATTTACCGTGTAAAATCATTAAAATGTCGTTATTGAAATGTGAAGGGCAGCTTAGCTTTGGTTCATCTTCTAAGAACAGATCTCCGGAACAAAAACTTGGTAATCACTTTCGAATTACTCTATCTGAAATTACTTCACTAGCGGGACATACCACGAATTTTTGCTGCCATTGCTGCAGCATTATTATCAAGTTTATACTACCATACTACCACAACATAATATGGCGTATATGAACTTATTAATTCTCCATTTTAAGAACTTCAAAAATACGTTAGAAAAATTTAGACTGAGAGACAATTTTACAATAGTCACTAAAAGACATTGTTATTCATGCGAAATATAATCAAGCAATTCTTGGAACTACTGTTGCACTTGCAGCGGAATTTACTATGCCTCAATTTGTTGCATGCATCCATAAACTCGCTAACTCACCTCATACCTGCAATTTCCGGGTTATAGTATATATACTAAGCTACCCTGTACCATCTTTTTAAAGCTATTTTCAGGTTATTGGAAATAATTCCTACAAAATTAGGTTGTAAAGCTGATTCGATTCAATTTTCGCGCTCTAAATTATAAACAATAATTTTTTTTTTCTTGTAAAAAGTGCTTATTAATATGAAAATTTCATAGGTATTATAATTTTGATATGAAAATTTATGTAAAATTATAAAAGGATTCATATTTTCAAGAAAATGGTTGTTTAATTGCTGTGGGTAGAAATTGCATGAACTTTTGATTTGATAATAGCTTAGCGGTTTAAAGAGATATAGTTTTTTTTTTAACTGAAAAGAGCTAGATAAATTTTGAATCTTATTTTCAACTCCTTTTCCTACCTGCATAACTTTTTCCTTTCTGAAAACTTGTATTGTACCTAAATTATTATTACAAAATTGTTATTATTATGCAAAAGTTGGTTTACTAAATTTATTCTTTGTTTTTCTTTTTTTTAGGTAAGTAACAGCCCAGATAAAATTGATAAATTCTCCAATGGAACCGAAAGTGGACACGAAGATCGGAAATTATTTGATTTGATAACTACACTCAGAAGAGAGGAGAAGAAGTAATAATTGACACAAATCATATTAATTATAGCTCAAAGGAAGTAATATGTATTCTCGTAATATTATAAATCAATAGCAAGTGTCGCTATTATCACTAACTAATCGATGGGCTGGAATCGCAATGTTAAAAAAATATTAAGAATTTACTAACAAACTTCATATAGATATGAAACTCCCGCAGTTACCCAATAAGAGCAATTTTTATGTATCTTAAATATCAGTGAGATATGTCATCATCAGATTCTTCCTACAAGGTAAGACGATAATTATATGAACAACTTTCAAGAATTTTTGAAATCTTACTAGCAATTAAAATCTGCACTATGTAACTTGTCTGACAGTTATGAAACGACGTAATTAACGTTAGAGCTTGATAACTACATCTGGGGTCTGTATATAAGTGTACATATATGTTTGTTTTGATTTTAATTTAACAGTCCTATAGGCTTATGACAAATATGCTTATCTATAGAGGAGATATCCATTCATAGAAATTTCTTTAATTCGAACAAACAAATTATTCCAGTAAGCTTTACTATTCATATGTTAATTATGTTTTTAGTTTTTTATTTACATCGCAGATAAGTATCCCGATAATCGCAGAGAAACTCAAAAAAATCTAATCAAGTTATGTAAAAGCGATGGAAAAGTTACGTGTGAAAATTTTGATTTGATATGCGCACGCAAGATTTATGCTTCGCTGATTTTAGACATAATCCTGAAGTCCAAGCATAACATAATAATAATGCTAGTTAATATTTATAGTACGTCTTGACGAAAACTTATGTATTTACTAATCTTCTAACCTTCTAAGGGGATCGTACATATGAGTATACTATAAATAGACAAATTTAATTCAACTGTCTGTATAATTGTTTATTGCTGTGTGTTATATTCTTAAGCAGAATTGCTTACTACTTATGGATATATATATAATCAAAATCAACGATGAATATAGTAAGCTCTTGTAGATTTAAACGGCAGTATGGTGTAGCCTGGTAGTAAAAATGGTCAGATGTAATTAGTGCAAGATTTCGAAAAAAAAAAGAATGTAGTGAAGTATGGCGTTGCCATTGAAATGAAATATTTTACTTGATCTTTCAATTTGTTGATCTTTTTTAAGATGTTATAAGTTATTTATTTCAAAAAAGCGCAATAATGACCTTTTTTGACATTTTTTAAAAGAAGCATGGACAAGTTTTTATAGGTGAACTTTATCTAATTTTTTTTAATTTTATTTTTAATTACTAATGAAATAAGGTCGTGCAATTTTTTCTATGATGAGGTACAAAAACAAGACGTGGTTCCTAAAGAATTGTATAGCAATTCAGGAACAATTAAAATAAAATAAAATAATGGATTAAAAAAAAAAAAAAATCGTATAAAAGGTCATACTTCCGGAAATACTGCCCCACATGTATATATTCGAAGATCCTAAAATCGGTGGGAACCACAACGAGCAAGCTACTTGTTAGTCAGAAACAGTATAATATAAAGCATGTGCTAATGTTGAAAATAATGCCTAACTTAAATAAAAGTTAAACTTTATTCCTACAACTAAAGAATATGGACAATCTTCTAATTGTAAATACGGAAACCTTAAGGTAGTTTGCTTCTCTAGCAAACAATTGGATTATCTAATCATTCCCATGACGTGATTATAGAATTTTACAGCATTCTGACAAGTTGTGATCATCTATGAACGCTCTGAAATCAAACACCCAGATGACCTCCCATATACTTACTTACTGATTTGGAAAAAAATGAAATCCGCCATATGCAATATTTACAAATATTATTGTTACTGACAATATTTTTTTCGATGAAAACAAACGAAAAATCATTATCAAGAAGATGAAAAAATTCAACAAAATCTTCCCTGACCAATACGCCTTAGTTTAGTTTCACGTTTCTACTTAAATTTTTCTTGTCTCCTCCTGATTTAATGTTTTTCTCCTACCAGTGTTAAGAATTCGTACGGACAATTTTAGTGCCTTCGATAGCTCGATTGGTAAGCGCTCCGACTACCATTCCAGGTTTCGTGAGTTCGAACTCAAACCTCCACACGATCCTGCGCTTTTTCCTCCTATCTAGTACATATCCGTTCGATTTTTATATCTTCTCCTAGTAAGCAGGTTAGTCAGATGGGCCGCCTTAGCATCCATACGTGTGACATTTTGTTGCCCTGACATTAAACAAAATAAAACGATTCTAAATTCAATAATTTTAACTTGCCTTGATACTATGATCATTTTGAAACTCGAATTTTTACTAAATAAGGTGAATGAATTGGAGGATGTTAGAACAAAAATTCTACAAAATTTTATAACCCAGTAAAAATTTTATTACAAAGCTGGTAAATTCAAACAGTTTCTAGAGAGCGTAGTTACAAAGAGAACTGAAGGAGATGCTGTGTTCCAGAAACTGTTGGCGGCAATGGGAGCGGGGTAGTATGAATTGAAAAGAGGTTGAGACCCCGAATGGTCCCTGGAACATAGACCACAACAAGGCCCATATGAGCAATTGCTAATAGGTCCCAACCAGATCCTCTAATAAAGCTCAGTATCAGATATTTCAGGAGGTGTGAGCTATGGAATCTGTAACGCTTTCTTGAAAGAGTCGGAAACTGACAAAAAAAGTCAATCACCGTTTCGGATTCCTCTCCACAACCCCTAGAAATAGGATAATCAAGAAGTTTCACACTGTAAAGGTGACCCGAGAAAAGAGTGCCCAATGAAAATTAATACTAGGATTGTCAGGGTTGGCGTGTTTAGTCCCAAAAGCTTATTTGTTAGATTTGGTTTGGGTTTACCCCACAGTTCTTTGTATAGTATATATTATATATATATATATATATATATATATTATTATATAGTAGGGTCATCTAACCAAAGACGAGTGTGTCGGCCTAAACCGAAATGTTTGAAGCAAAATGTTTTGGTAGCAATCCCGAAGCTGCACCAAGGTGAGCAAACTCGTCCGCCTTTTCGTTCCAAGTGATGTCGCTGTGCCCTGTCACCCAAAGACCGAATACCGTCTTATTCCGAGAGAGGGATGGTTTTACATTCCAGTAGTAGTTTGGAGATTGTGAGGGATGAGCGAGGTAGTACTGTGGTAATAGAAAGACCTAGTAACTAGTATATGATTTTATTAATGGTAATGTGCTAATATTAAAACTGATTATTTAAAATCATAGATATTCATATTTTCTCGACTTTTATTGGAAACGGTTCGATTGCAAATTTTTGCGTGATACAATGATATCACTTTTGCGGGTAACCATAATGTTAATTTATTAATCCCAAGTAATCAAACCAATAACATTGTTGCATATATTTCCCTAGATACATTAATTTATTAATTAATTACTTGCACTGCTTTTTATAATCAGACCTTATTTCTTGGCTTTTTAAACCACGTATTAATTTTTGTGTTTATTAGGATTGTAGAACTCTAACCGCAAACACATAATGCAATTATTGAGGCCAAAACTTTTTATCTAAAATTGCAAATGATATTCAACACCATGTGTCTAAAAATATTAAATTCTCTAAAAAGCGTTCAATAAAATCATGAGGTTTCCTATAAAAGAGTTGTTTTGTTTTCCGCAATTATTGAATAAAATTAGTGGAAAAAAACTTTTTAAGCAGCTATCAACTCTTTTACAAATCATCGTGTGAAAACATAGTGACAGACATACATACATAACAGACTAAAATATAAAACTATTGAAGTAGAAATATTTTATGAATTTCTTTAATCTAATGAATAAAAAGCAAACCATTTTAACAAACCAGAATCTATTCGTAACCACTTAGTTACATCTTATTCATTATGATGACCATTTCCCCTAATAAAAAAAATTTCCTAGTTACATAAATATTATAAGCTTAGTGCAACAAGTAACTAATGCGCCATTTTCAAGCATTACCAATTTCTTAATTCATAAATCATTGACTGTTTTCACTAAAGACCTTTTAATTTAAACAATCAAATCGGCTATCTATCTAGAAGAGAGAAAAAATCAAAAATGAGCACTGAATCATTGCCTGCTAGTGAAATCAGTCTTTTCTCATTGATCATTTTGACGCCAAATAGATTTAAAGTTTTGATAAAGAAAAATATAAAATCAATCCACAAAAACATGGTCACGTTCATCTGGATAGAAACTCTTTTTCTTTAGACTGATTTAGGTGTATTACGAATATTTGTCATGAGAAGAAAAATTAATAATTAAAACATTTTAAGACAGTGCGCATTTGAACCGACGCATAACCTACACAAGCATGCCTATTTTACAAAGCGCAGAGCACAATAAACTTAATAAAAAGATGTGAAGGCATGTACTTCCGACTCCTTAGCCCAGAGCTTAAAACTAGAAAGGTACCTAATTGCAGAAGTTAAGAGCATTACAAATAAATAACAAATGTGACTTTATAGAATAGTAATGGAAAAAGCCATCAATATCCTTCAACATTTAAAATTAGTATCAAAATCAGCTTCAGGTCCTGTCTCAGTATTTGGTAAAAAATGCAGAAGCAGCATTTAAGTGCTATCAGAAATTTCCCGCGAACATTCATCTTATGTTAATTTGATATGCACAATACTCAAAACAGTTTCTAGTAAGAATACAGAAAAACCCACTTTTCTGATTTTCAATGCAGATTACTACAGAAGAGCTTTCTGCTTTAGAATAAACACTTTCGGTAACAGCCTTTATCTCAGCAGACCAAGAAATGTTTGCTACAATTCCTGAATTTGACTTGATGGAATTAAATATGAAGCAAAAACCGGAAGAATATAGAGAAAGCGGGTCCTTGTTACTACGACTTTTTATTTTGAGTACCAATCAGACAGAACATTCCGGATTGTATCATGGAAGACGTAGAGACTCCAAAAAGTAAAAATGTCCTTCCGAGTAGTGACGACTAAAGACAATATTGATTTTTTTTCTCAATTGAAAATGCATCATTCTCCGCTCATTCATTTTGGAAGGTCAAACTTTCAAATTGTTCTAACAAGTAGTTTCTATTTTGGATGTTATGGAGCATCATTGACGGAGAATTTTTCGAACTAGGCCAGAAGTTGTGTGAATACCCAAACCATCTCAAATATTGGTAGCTACTATTTCCGCGAATCAGGTTGAATGTGTATATAGCAGACAAATAATTGGGAAATCGAATAAGATTTCTTAACGCGTGCGGTTTAACACCCCCCCCCCCTAAATTGAGCAATCATTGTCAAGTTCGATGATCAAAGTGTGGTTAATCGTGGGTATTTCAATAACTGTCATTCTAAACTAATCTAAACTAGAGGCTAACACTTGTTGAAGCATTTTTACTCCGTAAAAATGAAAATGGTGAAGAAAAATCCTTAAATATTGAAAATGTTGAATCCTCCGTGAATAAGATTTATGGAAGTCCATACAAAATTGAACTTACACAAATTGTTTTGTTTCTCTTGTTTCGAATAAACACGTTAATTTATGGTAAAATAAGAGATCGCTATTTTCCGCAATAAATTTCGTTTCATTTCCCACATAGAAAATATTTTGCAAACTCACATTCACATTTTTCTGAACGACCTTAATATTTAGAATTACATTAATCGTACTTTATTTATATTTAATTTCCCACGATTAATTTGAAACACTAAAGTTTTCTATTATTGTATAAATTAAAATCCTAACATAACTTGGTAGATGACATTCTTTTAAATTCTACATGCATTAGCTTTACCGGAATGCGTAGTAAATTGCTAGTAATACATAAAATTACGAAACCTAAGTGAATCAGAGCTTCTAATCTATTGAATCCGTAATTATTTGTCAGAAAGTTGAAATATTTCAAATAATTCGTATAATTTCTTACATTTTCAGTTTTGTAACAAATCCCAATCAAGAGCAATTAGTAACTTTTTTCTTCAAGGGAATCTAAGTCAATTTATTTCAAAATATTATATCAGTCCCCAACCACATGAATACATTTTGAATTTTATCCAGATTGATCGTGATTGTAATTTATCAGCTCTACAAAAAGAAAACAAAAACTAAAAATCTTATAGACATGTCTAGGAAATTGTCCGGTGAAAACCAATAAATCTTTAGATTTGCAATATCAACCTAAAAGAACATGGATTTCAACGATTGTATAGGTGATCGTATGTGATCAGCTTATAGTTCGAGATCAATCTTAACTGATCGGATAGTTGGTATACAAACGATCAATTCATTTACCTATCGGTAGCAGCTCTCTGTAATTCTTGTGGTCTTCGAAAATGCGCAAAAGATCCAGGTATAGATACTAAGTATGATACGCATGATATAATTTTAGGTTTAAGTCATGTCTATTTAGTTTCGATTTTCTGACTGACTTTATTCCATATTACGGTGATCAGCAAATTGATAACTTTCAATGGAAATTATGCAATATTGTATGCAGGTGTATAATAGTAAATGGATATCGGGGTATTTATTTACCTTATGAACATGTGAATAGATTTCAAATTCCAGTACATCGATATAGATAATGATGGGAATTCATTTATAAGTGATTTGATCATTACAATTCAAACTAGGCAGTGACATGATGATATATGAAAATAATTGAAAAATATTTTTTTTTATTGAAAAAGATATCTTTTAAAGAGATTGGATCAACAAATGATTCTGATATTCATTCAGAAACATTTCCAGGAAGAGAAAAAGACAAAATTATTGATATTTAAAAAAATTCAAAGAACTTCTAGAATTTTTTTAATATCAATCAAGAGTAATTTTTAAAATATATACGTAAGCCCAGGGTAATGTTACAATTTAAGGGCATTCACATTTCATTTCATACCAATAGAACTACGATCGTGCAGCGATCTGTGATCTTCATCCAAAAGCCGCAAACTATATTAGATTTCGTTTCGAATTGCAAAATTAGCAATATTTCATACTTTAATAGTTATTACTTCAAGTAAGTAGTTTTGCCTATTATCTTGCCTAACACCAAACTTTGCACGAGTAATAAAAACAATTTGCTTCAACGTAGACCTTGACCGTTTTTTGTTTTAATTTTATACGAATCAATTGAAAATCGAACACCACTTAAATATTTCACACCTTTTTTAATCGGTGCGTAAGCAATCTTAGAAATATGTTACCAATTTTTTTTGTTTTTGTGAAAACCAAAGATATTTTTATTTGTACAACTGATGACAATGGTAACAATTTTCTCTTTGTTCCATCAAAATTTCAGTTGAAACTGTACAAAGTAGTGAATAGCAAGACGGGCAATGGAAATTGCTGATCGACAAAGGTACAGACAATTTTAATTAACTTTTTCAAGTATTCCGGTTTTCGGTGAAACTTTCAACCAAATTTTTCTTCGAAATTTTTATGCATTACTGATAGCACAACCAAATGACGTGAAAAACCATTTCCTGTTTTCGCAAGAATTTACATGAGCATTATTCTTCAAGATTTTTCTATACAAATATGTCTGTTTGAATGTAGAGATAAGCTTACTTGCGGTCTACACGCCAGTACCCGAGAGAAGAAAATTCTATCACATACTTTGTGTTTTAAATTCGGGGTCTTCTTGGTACACCTTCTTTGATAGAATCTAATTTTTGAGTAACATACTAATAGTTTTCTGAGCTCCAGTTAAAGCATTCTTATTACGTTTGGTGCTATGGTTACATTTCTATTAATGCGTGGACTTTTACATTAGTCGTTGCATCCATAGTCTATTAGATTTAGATTAGATTTAGATAGTGGTGTGCAGGCTCTGGCCTTGCATTCACTGCGACCTGAAAGATCTATTTTGAGTCCCCGTTCAATTTATTCCCTTTCTAGGTTTAGACTGTAAATGAAGTCTAGAACCACTCTGGGACTTAGGTTCCACACGTAGTTTGGTGGAAGAAGAGTATGTTCGAGGTGGAGTAGTCTCCACCTGCTTCGCAGTTAAAGAGCAGTGCTCCGAGATTTCCTGAGCATCCTGACAGAAGCGGCAGAATGTAGTCTATCCCAAGCCCATCTTGTATAGATGATATCTTGATGGGAAATGGCCTGAGAAGAGCTATGTGATCATTTTGAGTTCTATTCTCCTAAGAAGTAGAAATTCTGTAGCTTTTCCGCCAGAGATATCGATAAACTTTTTTGCCTAACGAAGTCCCTGCAGCCTTTACCAATAAAGAGATTTTTGATTATTCCCCCAGCTGTTTAAGGTAGCTCTTTGAAGTGCCACAAAATGTCTCTGGTCGGACAAAGGGAGTTTCCGCTCCTCTTTTGGCTAGGCCATCAGCAATTTCATTTCCCTTATGGTCCTCATATCCAGGTACCCACTTAAGAATAACCTTGTTTCACCCTGGTAAATTTTTAAGGGTTTGGAGACATTTCCATACAATATTTGACTTGGTAGTGTAGGCCTTTAAGGTCCTCACAGCAGCTTGACTGTCCAAGAGGATATTGAAAAATTCGTCATCTACTTGTGAAGCATTTTATGTTTCCTTTTCCCTGAGCTTAGAGCCCATTGACAATAAGATTCGTCCTATAAAAGCATTCTCCTTGTTATGGTATTTTTACAACTTGTGGATACTACTAAATGTCATTTTCAATTCATTCTGTGTCATCCCAGACTTGCTGTGCTGAATAAAAAAAAAAAGCAAAAGAAAGATTGATTTCATTTTATCGTACATTTTAACATTTTGGAACGACAAAAGATAAGCATCAGCCCCTAGATCCTTAAGGCATTTCTCAAAAGGTTTCGTCTTTCCAATCTCATGGCTCACCTCTAGATTTCAAATCTAGAGGTGCAGTACAGAATCTAGTGCTGTGATAAATTATTCCTAGACAAGATTATCGTTATAAATTTACGATCCCAGATTTTGCTATTTTTTAGATTTAGATCACAATATGATTGCAGTATTATTGAACATATTAATTCTATAATCGAGTTGTACGACCACAGGAAATTATTGGTTTCAGTACCCGAATTCTACCAAAAAAACATCCAACAGTTCCACAAACATAAAGTCACCGTATATTTATTCAGCATTATTTCCAACTGAAAATTCTAAGTATTAAGCTAGTATCTAGGTATTGGACATCTTTTAAGAAATCCATAGTAGTTCTAAGGATGGTTTTTGGTGAGTTAAGCTTCCTCTTCCTGATTAATAGAGCAACAAGTTTAATATGAGAGTTAGTGGGAAGGCTAGTTTTCTACAATTCGAAACGAAATCTAATATAATTTGCGGCTTTTAGATGAAGATCACAGATCGTATACCGAATCGTAGGACTTATAATCAAGTCATCTGCATATACATAATTTTCTTATTTTTATTTCGTCAATGAGACTATCTTGGACGGAACGTCTCAGTATAGAAATATACATGACATTTCTGCTTACCCTATTGGCACCTTCATGATGCCTAAGCACATGTTAGCTAACAGTTTTAAATCTAATTCCGAAGAATAAAAAATGTCGGTGAAGATGGTTTAGTATTAAGTCATCAAACAATAAATACTGCTTTCAAACCTTCGATAAGGTGACTTCATCCTGGTAAACTTCCTTTCAGACTAACTTACTAACTTTTTTACTTAAAAGAATTAAGTTCAGAAACATAGAAAATCGAAATTTTGCTCCAGCGTAGTGCAACTGGTCAAAGCCGTATATATGGGGTGGGCTTTAGGGGTTAAAACCTACCCCATCATTGTGGATTATACTCAGCCAGTTTCAACTGCGACGAACTTTTTGATTTTCGGAAGCTTTATACTGCATACCCACGGATTGAGTTCACGTTAATTCTCAGTTATTGTTTCGTCTCTAGAAGGTGCCTAATAGTTTAAACCCCACCCATCGTAATCTATATATACGGCTTTGTATGTGGTATTGTCAGAAAAGTGATGATTCAAATCTTCATCTGCCTAATTATTTTATTCTTCATTTACAAATCTAAATGATGATCCCTTAATTATTACCCGAGGATGAGTCACTCATTTCATTCTATAAATTCGCAATTCCCATAGATTCCTAAAGATTTGCAATCGACTTTTTTTCACATACAAACATGTTTTATACATATATGCAAATAATAACTATAAAACAAACCATTATAGCGGTCGAAGTTGCTTGACCTACATTCACTTGGATAACGTGTTAGAACTGGGTAAATAATGTCAGTCAATAACCCTATCACGTGAAGCAGTTAGTTCTCATCTCTTTTCACGTTTTATTTAGTATACAGTAAGAAAACCAAAACGAGACTCAGATCTATGTGAAAAAAACACATTTAATTATGCAAAATGATCTATTTATGCAAATTAGCAATGAAATCCACTGTATAAGATTCAATTCACAGTCGACTCTCTTACAGCTTTTGTATGAATATGGAGTTCCAGAAGAGGCATATCTAGTCGCTCAATGTCTAGGTCAACTTTAGCATCGTCTGATGGTCAGTCAGTCTTCGCAGTTATTGAGATTTTTCTCTGTAAGTAGATATGACTTTAATTCTATACGAGAATTCGGGTATATTATGTATTCAAGTTAAGAGATAACGATCATGGATAATATTCCTTTTCTCTAATAATCTACTTATTTGGATTTAATTATACATATATGATTTTGCAATAATGCTCTTTCCTAAAATCGACACATTTCAATACCATGTGTCGATTTTAGCAAAGGTATAATAAAACCTAAAAAATATTAAACTTTCGTGACAGCATCCATTGATGATAGACAATAGAATTATACTTGGGTTAAGTTGTCAACAACTGTAACAATCTATTTCATATCTATTCAGCGATATTCAAAAGACGGTAAACCTGTTATAAGATTACAAAACCAAATCATTCGTCAACAACGATGTTGTAATCAACATTGACATTTCTGAATGCTGAAAAACAGTTAATCAAAGTTCGTTCAAAGCGAAAGACCTCCAAATGATAAAATTCCGACAAAAGCGAAGAAGAGGAAAAATTTTGTAAGTGCAAAAACGCTCCACACCACCTGTCAATTAATACCTAGCCCATATAGATCTAAGGCGGCAAGATCAGCACTCAAAGTGATTATAAATGACATCGTTGTAAATGAAAACCAGCTCCTGGTGTTTTTTTTTTCTTCCTATATTTGCCATACCTACGATGAAAAAATATATATGCATGTAGGTAAGTACAGTTACACCGTTTAATTATAATTTAAGGAGTTTTGCGCAAATTGCTTTAAAAACAGATGAGAATCGCCTGCGCAACAAATTTAAGTGCCCCACAAACATCAGACATCTTTACATTTGTGTAGCACAGTAGAAGATGACTAACAAGAATCAGTAGTAGGTTTGATCACCACCTGTATCTACTATCCATTTCGTAATTTACCATCATTATCGACATGGACATGAACGTGTTCCTACTACAACATACACTCAAAGCAATTAAGATTCTTCGAGCCACTCAAAGATTTATAACTCGAATTGAGTGATTTTATATACTCTTGTATATACATGTTTCTCATTCGATTTAAGTTGCAAAGTTGCACCTCACGGTCACTTTGAAGTAATTTTTAAAATGCGAAGTTGTATGTTGCTGGAGATTTATTTCATATCAAAACTTCACAAATGCTTGGTTATCGCCAACCGCCAATGGAGCTCGGTTTTAATTTCCAATCTCCAATAGTGGAAATTTACTTTCTTTTTAATTTGCTGTTGACCTGTATGTACTCGTATATGTATGTACGATCTCTGCATACTTATATATTTCTGATGTAGATTAATTGCGGCTACTTTTCTCCTTAGCCGGTCTGAAATTTAATGATTTCATGATTTTTGTTTGTTTGTTTGTTTGTAATCTAAAAAACGTATGAAAATTTTTCATGTCATGATTTTTGATAATATCAACTCAACATCAGTATGGGGTAAACAGGTCTAAATAAGGCGATTTATGTTGATTAAGCTCTTACGAAATTTTTTGAAAGGTCCACTTAGGGATTTTTGAATTAATTTTATTTTCTTATTTCATCTTTATTCGTTTTACTTCGAAGCCGATCAGGAATATGACATACCTCACATACTAATACTCTATAGATCTGTAATCTGATTGCGCATATATTTACACATTGATGTTTATGAAATTAACAGAAAAAAGTAATTACGTAAGTAATTGAGTCCGTGAGTCTCTGAGTTCACATCGTTTCATTTAAGTTTTTGAAGTCCTATGTATGTAAGCTTATGTTTTGATAATTTTTAAATGGTTCTGAATTGATTTATCATTCATCAATCGTTCTGCATTTGTTGGTGATGCAGGGTTGTTAGATTTTGCGGACTCATCAAACATTTTTTTTCTTCCTTTTAGAAGAGCTTTCTTTAACGATCTGGGAGTATATGTGAGCATAGGAAGATACTTTAATATAGTACAGCGGAAAAAAATATTTCACCATCGATGATCGAGACTCGAATCGTGATACCTTACATTCATATTCCTGTACCCAATCAACGTCTCTTTTAATTCTCCTGTTAACTTCACTTTTTACAGCGAAGCCTCCAATCTGTATATATCGGTATCCGATCTTGAACCATCTGTATCTTACAAGCACCCTTTTTAGGGTTGACCTTGGAAACGTCTTCTTAAGGATCTTCAGGGTCTCACTCCATGCTGGTGTTCTTCAGTGAATCCTGTCTCCTCAAATCAAGCCAGTAACCGCTAAATAGTCTGAACAGTATGTACAAATCATGGAAAAACTCGCGAATCGATGAATTTTTTCTGGCATGAGCGGCTTATCAATATTGCGACATAATTCAATAATTTAATTCGGTTAATCTTCGATAATATATATTTATTTATTTATTTATTTTTATAAGTTCAGACGATAGCATACAGATTAAATCCATTTATATAACTACCGTTTCATGATAAATGATAAATTAAATAATACAAAATTAAAAAGAATAAAGTAAAAAGTAAGATCTAAATTATAAAAACTAATGAAAAATGAAAAAAGAAAAAAAAAAGAGAAAAAGCAAAATTTCTAAAAGTACTAAAGCAAAACGTAAAAAAATAAAATGAAAATATAACTAATTCTTACAAAAGATAAAAGATTAAAAGGTTCAGATTATTAGAATGGAGGCAAATTATGGAATAATTATTGTCTAACTGCACTATAGCTAATATATAATTGTAAATTCAATAGAGCACTACTATATAATACATACATATTGAAAAGTGTGGGAGTAGAATGATCAGTCGTTTCAGGTCGAAATGCACTTTATCTCACTCAATATTAAATGTTTAAATTGATAGAGGCTATACTGACCAAAAATGTCTATGTGATTAAAGAATATATTGTGATTCTGTTGAGCTCTATATAGTGGTGATCTAGTTTTTAAATTTGTTTTAGCAGTAGCCAAACCAAATGTTGAAGGCGGGACTCGTAATGGTCTTGAGGGTATATGGAAATTTATTTCGGCAAGCAGACGCGGACTATCCAGATAATCATGTAAGATTTTGTACAAAAATATTTCATCTATGTACATCCTACGCTTTTCAAGAGATGTAATAAAAAGCATTCCTAACCTTATAGGATATTCCACAGCACTTCAACCAAACAGTTTAAAAATAAGAAATTTTGTAAATTTCCTTAATGGTCGTTCCAACTGCTCAATATATGTTTTATAAAAAGGGTTCCACACAGGGGACGCGTATTCTAATAAACTGCGTATTAGGGAATTGAACAATACAATATGGGAGAAAGTTGTTTTAAAAGATTTACAGGTTCTGAAAATGAATCCAAGCAATTTAAAGGATTTACTTACAATGTAATTAATATGGCAAGAAAACAAAAGTTTGTCATCAAAAACCACTCCCAGATCTTTAATTTCAGAGACCCTTTCTAATGTGGTACTACATAGCATATATGCAAATTTTATAGTGTCCCTTTTGCGGCTAAAAGAAACTTGCTTACATTTGGTTATATTTAATGGTAAATAGTTTTCGCCACACCATTTCTCAACCTTACTTATATCTTCTTGCAACCTACAATCTTCAAAATTACTAATGACACGAAAAATTTTAGCGTCGTCTGCGTAGAGCAGGCAATTGGAATCTAGATTTATTGTAAGGTCATTTATATAAATAATAAAGATAAATGGGCCGAGGATGGTACCCTGAGGGACACCTGAAGTTTGCTCAAAGACCAGTGATTCGAACCCATTAACGACTACAACGCTGTGTCGTCCATCTAAATATGAGGAAAACCATTGAATGGTATTCTTACCGAAGCCTATGGAGGCCATTTTAATGAGTACTTTTCTGTGTTGAATCTTATCAAAGGCCTTAGAGAAGTCATTATAAACAGAGTCCACTTGCTTGCCCTCATCCAGTGCAACCGCTACGATGTTTGTGAACGTAGTCAGGTTTGAGGTTCTAGATCGTCCCGAAAAGAAAATAAAAAAAAATATAATAAAAATAAAAATATTATTTAGAAAAGAAATTTTGTGATCAGCTTAGAGGCACCCTGAAATTTTAGTTTTAATGCAAATAATGGCTTTGGGAATATGTAGAATAATAATAATTTGGTAGGAAATAAAAATGAAATAAAATAATGATTTAATAAGTGAAGAATATATATGGACCTATTCTCTAGAAGAGTAAAATTGTAAAGAGTAAGACTGTATGCTGAAATATTAACGAAGCATTTCAGGTTTGAAGTTTCTGGTGGCGATACCCACGAAAAACATAGGAATCGTCACAATATTCGAGCTGGTTTAAGGATCCTTCCTTTATGTTTGAATTCGATGAAGTTATCGGAGCAGATACGAAATATAGTCATTTATGTAAATCATTAGGATCAGAGATTCAATCGTTCGTGTTGCTCCTACTATCCCATACTTCTAAGACTTTTCAGAGAAGGTACATATGTACATATATACATATTCCAAATTTATTGTCATAATATATCCTCTTTCCAGTACGAATAACAATGGTCATCATGTGATAAGCATTCTTGCAAAGCACAAGCACATTATGACATTCTTTAAAATGTAGGTACCCTTTCGTGCCAATAGCATGAAGCGATCCTCTTAGAGCGATTAAGGTACATATTCTTCATAGAAATAACTGCAAAGCTATTTAAAAGTTACCACGTTGTAACAGAGGAACGCAATATTTTCCACAAAACTTAATTCTCGAAAAAATATCCAGAATAATTTTAACTTCAGCGCACAAAAGTCTATATGTACAGTTCACTTATTTTTTTTATTTTTTATCGGGAGTATCGGAACGTCTCATAGTATTCCAGAGATGAGTTAGGTTAAGTTAGATTAAGAGTAAGGGCGACTAGGCAACTCGAACCCTGCAGACACTGCCACCAGTGTTGATCTATTTTGTTCTCCCCTATAGTAGTTAGACAAAATCAAGCTTTACGGGCTCAATTATTGCCATTGGAGTTAGCTTGCAAACCTTATTAGAAGAGAGAAATACTCCTCCAGCTATTAGCAACATTAAAACTGCAAGCTTGGTATACTCGCACATATGATACGCTTCGATATCCATATATTTTTATCAGTATCTTCCCCTTTATTAATTCTCTTAGAATACAGTCAACTACAAAAGCTTTTTGGTTTCTTAATTTCATTTCTACAATAGCCGGGTATTCATCATATTTAGGTGTGCTGGATGATGTCTTGAATTATGTCTGTGATGTTTGTAGAAAGCCTTCATCACAAAAAAAAGTGGATGGGATCTCTATAATATTATTGCGACCAATGCAAAGAAAACTTCTAACACACGTTAAATTGCCGTTTTCATTAATTTTTCTAGTCCCACCCTCCAACATTTTTCTATTTTTATATCGAAAGTTGCCATCATCCGCCGAACCTAGTTGCTACCGTGGATCTTCTACAATCTTCAATGCCAATTTCTATTGATTTTTCGACTGTTTTTACTTAATAGCCTACCTCATGAACAGCTTCGAGCATAGAAGTTTTAATATTATTTTACTTTGCAGGAGATTGGACATCTTATTTTTGTATATGTATTAAAGTATAGAAGAAAGATGCCATGCGAAATGAGAATCATTGATTTGAATAACGATAATATTTGAAAAATTTCCTCAGTATCCAGTCAATTTTTGTGTATTCAACTTTAGGGTCCAAGTGGCTCAGAGCTGGGCAAGTACCAACGAGCAAATACCTAAGTACAAAGACGAAGGCCTGAGTACTTCAGCGTAAGTACAAGTACCGCATGTATGAAAAGTACTTGTAACTAAATCTATAAAAAGCACTGAGTACTTTTTGAAGTACTTTTTAAAGTACTTTTTAAAATCCTTGTACGTTGGCAGTAAAAGTTAGTAAATAGTTAGAATATATTAATGATTAAATACCTTTTGAAAACTATGTATATAGTAACCAGTGGCTACTATTTATAGGTTTTTATAGTTATCGCCGCTGCAAGTAGAATAAAACTTTCACCTCTCATTACTACACTCATAAAAACTATCAGAGGTCGGCCCAAGCAGCTATTATCCACCAATAATGCCCAACAATTCTAAGGAAAAAATTTCCAGTAAATTTGTAAAAAAACATTGAGGCCTTGCCCACATCAGGTCGAGGCATCGTTGATTTTATATTGGAGCGAGGCATTGCTTGCTTACCCTGGTTATGTCCACTGACGAATATAATATGGACTGCTGGCTTTCCTATTTCACGTGGGCACAATTGCTTGTGTCAAAAAGAGTTCTTACGTCGGTGCCAACATTGAAAAAATCATTGGCGGGAAGTTGAAAATGTGAGCACGCAGCTCGCAAAGTGATTTTAGTAAAATATTTCGAATTTCTTTTGCGTATCTAATGAATATATTGTCTTGGTAAAACAGTTTTTATCGCAGTAATATCCCTAAATGATTAATTTAAAATCATGTATGCCGACGAGGCATCGTCGATTTTATATTCGAGCGAGACGTTACTGGTTTTTGTTCTACTTGCCCAGTCTTATTTGTATGGCATTAGTTAGTCTAAGGTTCTGCTTTGATGTGTGAGTGCGACACATGCTTTGACAGTTTTTTGCGCGCTTTAAAACTCAACAAAAAGCAGTTGCTCTAGAGATTATGTTTTCTTTTCTACGAACAGTTAGATTTTTGTAGGTACTTAATAGACTCAGAAATACTTAAGTAAAAATCTTGGTACTTAAGTACAAAACTAAATCTTAAATACAAGTAAATAAGTAGGGGCATTTCAAAAGTATTGAGTAATAAGTCTTAAGTAACGAAAATGTACTTTAAGTAGTACTTAAGTCTTTGTTTACTTAAGTATTGCCCAGCTCTGAAGTGGCTTTATGAATATATGCATGTTGCTGAAATTAATTACTATAAATAATCAGCCCCTTGGAATCGGCATAGTCATATAGGCTGTAACAAAAAGTTATCAGTAGTACGAGTTGTTCATTGTAAAACTGTTTATAATTAATCTCACTTATATTTCTGATATGTGTTTGAATATCAATTCACCTGCAAAAAATTCCCTTCATCACTTAAGCTCAATAGCATCATGCAGTCATAAAATTGCTTGCATATTTCACATCTATAGTCAATTCGTATTTTCGCCAGCTTTGAATAACTTAATCGAAACAATAACAATTTACTATGACGCATATTTTACAACTCTATCTTTATCCTCAATAAACAGGTAACACATATGTACATACATATATTCAACTCCTGGCATAAAAACTTCATTTAACACTTAATGTGTCTGCATTTTATAGGGCATACTAGAAGAAAATGTGTTTAGAAAACACCTCCAATCATGTTGTTGAAATAATGTAACTATATTTTCAAAAAACTGTCGACTCATACAAACCCTGAACAATTTCATTAGGTGTTATGCGAAATATTGTCTTTAATAGTAATTCGCACAGTTTTTAGCATGTTCATGGTTGGCAGCACATTATAAACTTCATGGAGATTTGCTCACATCAGCCAACTCTCTTTCTACCTGGCTGAGTCGTTAAGTTGTAAAATTATGGGTGAGGAGTTTCGGTATAAGAAATCGAAATTTTCTTAAATTTGATTTAATTCAGTTGAAGCTTATAATTAACGTAATTAAAAGAGAGAAAAACGCGTTGAAAACAAGCTTCTTTCGTTACACATGCACTTAGTCCTACATATTAAATGATTGAGATCACTTGGATCGTAATTGAAAGTGAGCAAAATCCATGCGATAAGAAAATAATATTCAAAAGTGAAAGTCTGATAGGTTCAGTACTTTTCAGGAAATTTACGTAAAACTGTTTTTATTATAATAATTATTAGTCCGCGATATAATTCTTAATTTATTCAAGGGAAATATAAATAGACCCCTTTCTCTAATCATCTATTACAATATTCAGTGAAAGCTCTACTCTGATCAGATCGTAATTTTCTACTATAAGTAACGCTTGGAAGATTTATTAATCACTTACCAACATCTCGTCTAACTTAAAATGTGATTTATCACCTGCCATTACAAAAGGCCAATCTGCCAATATATTTTCAATAATAATTTTAAAATTGACGACAATGCCCACATAGATATTGATAAACCGCAACCAGTTAAAAAGGTTTGAAATGCAAATAAGACCGCACAGCCATCAACTCTAAGGCCTATAATCATTGCAGCAAAGACGAGTAGTGTCTTCGATTTTCCAAAGACGTTATACTCAATGGATATCACATTGATTTTCTTTTCAGACAATTTCACGGACTATTTTCCGTGCTGAATATAAGAAGAGAGCAAGTGCCTTGAATTGGTCATACCTAAAATCAGCGGGGGGCGGCCTATCAAAACAGAACGTTGAAAGAGGTTAAGAGGTTCGTAGGCAGACTAAAAATTTTGTAATAATAATTATATCATGAAAACCTTCCAAACCAATTGATAAGTGGTTTGACAGTCAGATTACGTCAGATATAAAATCATTAATCATACCCGCAGCAACATACATACATGCATGCATGCATGCATTCATGAAAATTGTTCCCAAACGCTCTGATTCTGGTATTTACTGGTCCCCCGTTATATTGATAGGCAATACTCGTGTCTACGTATGACTTCTGGAATTATAAATCTTATCGTAATTAATATTAAGGAAAATTTAATGACAGAGGGGTTGGTAGCAAGTAAACCGTTTCCAGAAAATAGTTATAGGTGGATGGCGGAATCTGTCTGTATGCGAATCATATTCCTTAGATATTTTCACGTCTAGCGAAGATTTATAATGTTGTTTACACGAACGTTATATGCGATGAAATTAAGTGCTAAGTGTTGCTGCTGTAGTCGAATTGGTATTAGCTTAAAGAAAGGCACTACAATTTTGGAATATATCATTTTGAATGTTAGCAACAACATGCATAATTGCTATTTATATTTATTCCATATCACTTCCCATTTCGTTGTAAATTTCAGGATTAGTTAAGATTTGTGAAATGAGATCGACGTGATTTACTGTCGTGTCTATATATAGATGACATTTTTATGATCAGATATTACACATGTAGAATATGATCTGCAAAAATTTAATAAAAGTTCAAACTATTTCTAATAATTTTGCATACATATGTGTACATACATAAGTATACAGAAATTCGTATCAAAATAAAGTTTCGAAACTTGTGCCGAATAAACATTTTTATGGTGAATGTTCGATGGTCGGGTTGCGGAAGAAGAAGGGGTAATAATGTATAGGCGTGCAGATATCACCTTTGTAAATCTACATCCTAGCACTTTTATTTAATAATCACCTTTTAGCCATCAACTTTAAACAAGTTGAACTAAAGCTTGCTACGCACGCCCAAGGAAATCGTACAACTTAGTATATGCATGCCAAATAAATTGAATTTGCTAATTAACGGAATGAAATATTTTATTCAGTCATTAACAGTCCGAAATTAAAATTTACATACAAGGAAATCTTTTGATATAATGAGTGATTTAAGAAATATGTATTCATTACAACTAAGTTCAACTAAGTCATAAGATAAGTCTTTAGACAAATCATACGATTTGCTTGAGCATGTGCATGTTGCAGCCTTTGGTGTAAAATAAAATTTATTTGCCGCAATAACAACCATTAGAGAATCTACGAATTTTTGCTAAAAAGTGTCCTGGAAATGATAAATTCTTAGAATTGATATTAGTTGCTGCTTGGTTGCTGAAAACCTTATTTTGCAGAAAGCTGTCGAGGTGCTTAAAAAAGTAGTAATCGATGGGAATAACATTGAAATTTTTGTTGCATAGTTCGTTAAATTTTTACATAGCATACAGAGGAGAAGGAAACATCATACCGGCGATTTCTATGATTTTGATTCATATTCTACCCATTTTTTTTTTCTAATTTGATCCAAAATTCCAAATATCGTCAAAGTTTGGTTCTTCTGCAAAATATCGAATTGTTTTGTGTGCGTCCACTTTAATGATCAATTGACCTTAATAAGTTATCTTTAATCGCAGCAGAACCCTTCCAGGCTCTTTTGTCCGTTTTAATTCTTGGAACCAGTATTGCGCTGCACGTTCGCTCAGGATCCTCTGGCCAAATGTTTGGTTGATATTATGATCTATTTCCGATACTTTGCGTCCCATTTTGTATTTATATAGTCTATAGTTGTATAACATCACACGAAAGCTTTCTTCATAAACAAAGATGTCAGACTGAAAATATCTGCGGCAACAACCATCCGACTGGACTGATTATCGCCTGGTATCGCGAAGATATTACATTTAAAAAAACTACGCAGAGCCTCTAATATAGATAAATAAAATAAAAGTAGATGTAGAAACCTCTTGTCTATAGGCTCCTATGCTCCCAAGAGGAGTTGAAAAGCAACAAATAAGATCCGGATACCTCAGTATTTATAGTTTTTGTAATAGAAAAGAGTGTTACGCTATAATGGCAAATCAACTTCAGATTATGCAATAAATGAGAGAAAAGTTCTTAGCGACTAGAGATTTCTATACCGCCAGCATTACCTCTCGAATCGACAATTTTGGCTCATGGAAACAAATTGCATGTAACTTTTGTAATTAGTTGCATCAGAAATGAGAATTAGTTTATAATTTCATAGAACCATAAAATAACCCCTTCCTACTCTCGGAATACGTTGGGTTCACGAAATCCTCAATCACCGTCATAGAAAGCCAAGTTTTATTTGAACTTCCTTTGGTAAATTAATTGTTCGAATTTTTTGGCAATTAAATGAGAGACATGCAAAATTTGTAGAAGTCTTCTTTTTTTCAAGATCGGTTAATTTTTGTTTTTTTTTTTTTTAATACTAAAAATTTCCTTAAGGATCATTTTTTCAAAGATTCCAGGAACTATTGACCTCCAACAGACAAAAGCGTTTTTCAAAATTGGATCTAAAACGAAATAATTAGTTCCAGATACTTTAAGCTATATGAAAGTACATGAAAAAAAACTTGAGTTGAAATATGGAAAGTTTTATTTAGAAACTCAAAGTTGATCAGATTTACTGCACGACGAGATCGATCGAAAAATATAATAGTGCTCTGCCTATTTGCTACTAATGGAAAATCGACTCTCGTTTGTTGATTTTTAATTAAATTATTTTTACAACAGTTACTTTTGCTAGGAATTTAATCAGAGCTCCTATGATTGTAAAAACTTTTGAGAATTGTCCATAGAAGTTGACAAAAGAATGAAAAATTCATTTTAATTATACGGGTGCGGCAAAAAAATCTGACGGTTTTTAAATAAAAACAACACAAAAATTAAAAGTGATACAAAATGTTTTATTGATTGATTTAAGATCTTTAAATGATGTCTTTCTTTGGCCAAGCAATGAAACTGTTCAACAACTTCTCTAACATTGCAGGAGACAGGTTGGCGATTTCTTGGCTTATGTCCTCTTTCAGTTCGTCCAGTGTGCGGGGTTTGTTTGTATAAACTCTTGATTTAAGGAACCCCCACAAGAAAAAATCACAAATTCTAAGGAGCGAGCTGGCCATGCAATTCCCCAAAACGCGAGATGACTGTACCACGAAACTTGCTTCTCAAAAACTCCATCACCTCATTGGTTGTATGGGCAGTTGCAGAATGGGGCTGGAACCACAGCCTCCTGCACACTAAACAATTTCTCTGAAGTGCAGGGTCAGAATGTTCTTCAACATCTGAACTGGCTTCCACAGCTTATCATACTCGGTCGGTATTTTTTGGCGTCCTGGCTGACCTTGGACTTCAGTTTCAACGTTAAACCGGTAGCTCTGAAGTTACTCACCCATAGCAGAATGGTGTTACGAGTTGGGACTCTTCCTCTTGGACCCACATTAAAACCCATACAGTACTGCCACTGAACAGCAACGCAGGAATCGTCACTTTTAAAAAACGGACGATGCTCACCCGACCACTGCTCCATGGCTACTAAAAATTTCCACGTGTGGGCTCTAGGCGAAAACTGTCAGATATTTTAGCAGCACCCTGTAGATAGGTGAAGAATCCTTGTTCATTAAAAGTACAAATGCTGCAGAATAATGATACTATAAAGGGCAAGGAATATTTTAACACAATATTCATAGTATGCTGCTATTCGATATTTACAAAGTATTATTATTATAGATTAAAGTAATAATTCATAACATGACACCAAAAATACATAGGTCCAATATTTTGACACTATATAATTTTTTTCAATATCTCTCTATTAGTAAACACACATAGCTCCATAGTATCATTTACTAATCAAATAACTTCCTTTTCTGCACTTTTTATCTTCGATTTCAATAATGCTAATAAATTTTACTGAACACGAAACAAAACTTTGGTTACCTTTCAATAAAGCGTTTTTCGATAAAAATTTACACTAATTGAAAATAACTTTAATTCGGGTTTTGACACTGTATCTTTAAACGATGTCTTGCTGTTTGTTATAATGTTGATTTTGCAATTTTTGAAATTTTTTATCAATTATGATTCCCCTATATTGCCACCTGTTTATTTTTAAGTTATATTATCCAACTTGAGTAAAAAAAAACAGATGAGCGTAGCAATTAATAATAGACATAGTATAAGTTAATAATTTATATTAAGAATAAGATCTTAAAGCTTCATATAGCATATCAATAGATGGAAACTGTTTGAAATTTCTCTGAGATTATTTAATGGTTGTTTTGGTTATAAATCCATCACATGCATACTTCTAGATGCAAAAGCAGATGATTGAAATAAAAGTAGTTTCCATAGTTAATAAAAGTATATGCTTGCAATATACAGCTTTTAAAATGTACATTAATTGTTTGGTGTTATAGTTATTGGCCAAATACTTATAACAAATTATGAAAAATTACAAAAAACCAATGATACCTACTAAAACCTGGCCAATACTGATGATCAAAACCTGATAATTAGTATGTACATCAATAACTCAAATAGCAGTGTATACACAGTTCATAAATTAATCAAATATTCAAAGCACATGTATACACCCCAACCATTGCTTATAATACAAAATTCTAGAGAATACTTAATTCACATTAGTTAGTGGCAACGAAATACCCAATTAGGCCGTTTAAACTCCAAAACGTCTAAAATTATAGTATATAAGGTAAAATAATTGATTTTGTAACTCAATCAAAATTCTACGCTCTACTACCTGCGAAAATAATCAGCTTTCTTCCGAGACAAGGCGATTTGAACACAATTCGCATGACGCCGCCACCGCCGCTACCGCGCCGTAAATACTTCCGCATCAACATGGAATTTAATTTTTATATCTTTAACATGCGCAAATTACCCACAAACTACATACATATAATGATAATTTTACACAAATTAGGAATGGTAGGATCTGGCACCGGGTATTTGTCTTCAGGAAACGTACTTTTAGAGCTTCCTCCTTTTCTTGTGATCTTCCTTCATTAACGAGGTGTACATAAACCTGAATTTCATGGTTCTTTGTTAGAAAATAAAGAACAAGTGGAACGGTCGTCACGGCAGATCGAACGACTCTTCATCAGCAAATGAATAATTATTTTTGGTAATAGACACCTTAGGTGAGCTATGGTAGTCATTTCTCTAATATACCTATATAGTACATAACTAGTAGGTATGTCTGGACCAATCAAGCATTTATACCTTGTCGCTTGATAAATGTAAATAGTCTGCACAACGGTTAATCTTTAGCCAAGTAAGACTTTGTAATCGAGTCGGAAGTTGTATTTTTATCGTATGTAATGGTCCGTATATACAACTGCTTGTATCTTCTATAACAAGCTAATGAGTTTACCTATGCCTATGCTCTGTTAATTACAAGTACCCTCATTAAGATTACTTATGAAGGCGGTATGATGGATTATCCTCATATTTGATATCGGGCTCAAAATCTTTTTCGGAAGCTGTTTAAGCGATCTATAAACCGTCATATAATTTTTAATCGAAATAATTACTACGAGCTGGCTTTTAATTAACTACCTCATAATGCGCACATACTATATGTATGCATGTAAGTATGTACCTTCCGTCAGATCTAAGGGAACAAAGCAAATTAATTCACTCACGATTGCCGATAACTTGCTCCAAATAGGTCCATGAATAAATTTGCTTACAGCATCACAAATATCTTGCATGTTGGCCGTTTGGCAATAAATTTGTACGTCGCTTCGCTATCGATATCCGAGGTATTCACGCTATGTAAATTGCTAGTGTCTATGGTGGTATCGTTGTTATTGTTTATTGCTTTTACCTGAATGTGATTCTTGTTTACCTTCCAATCAGTATTACATATAGCCACATCGTGTTAGATGCTACTATTTTTTTTTTCTGTAAAAAAAAAGTTTGTGCGACCCACATTGTTGCAGTTGGGGTATATATTTCTATGCCATCATATTATGTAGTTAACCAAGTTAGATTTCATGAAAAACACACTATTTAGGTACCGGCTGGAACTAGACTGGTTCCATATAGGAAACTCACATGGTGTTCACTTCTTAGATGTCCAAGTCGGGACGAAGCTGACTTGAATTTAAACTGGCATATTCCAAGTTTTAATGAAATTATGCAATCGCGTCTCATTGTGCGCATGGTCAGAGATTATATAACTTCAATTTCGCTCCTATTTTCCCGAACTTTTTTATTGATACCTTTCGCTCACCATAGCCAGCCTAGTTTTACTATTTTCATACTATCATCTATAAATATCATCAAGAATTTTGCAAATTATATTGCAGTCGATATATATTTGTGATTCTCTTCGAAATAATATATTAATTATGGCATAAATCATTTCGTGATGCGTGTAGTCGTATTTAAGTCACAAAAGACAAAACTTCCCATTTTTCGCGATATACTTGCAAATATAAAAATTATTGTTGCATTTCAATTAATTACTGCGGAACAGTTAAAATGTAGTTCCTGTTGAAACCATTGACATATAATAAGAATCGACTATGCCATCCTATCTAATTGTTATAGTCAGAAATGGCACAAATTTTAGTTAAAAGTCTCCAACTAATTTTGGGAACAGTACGGTTGTATTAAATGAAATACAGTGGATTTGACATAAAAATGCAGACAAATATATTGTTTATATGTCTATCTCTAACAAGCTCAATTATATTTTTACATCAAATCTGCAGAGGATCACATTTTCAATAAATAGTAAAAATTATTTTTTGTGTTAAATAAAACAAGTTTAACTTCATAAACAATTTTTATATAATGCAATTCTATTTTTCAATATCTTTAGTGTTTCCAATCGACGAATAATAATAAATTATGAATCGGTGAACAATTGTGCAAAATAAAGGGGTTTGACAGCCTGTTCAAAATTTGTGCCATTTTTGAAGCAAGAACACTCAGTCCATTCTTATTATATGTCAGTGGTTGAAACTGTTGGTAATAATAATCTGCAAGGTGTCAATCAATTTGATCATTATGAATTATATTCTGTTATACTATTAAACATTTCTGTGCGGTCCATCTCACTCGGTAAAGATGGGAATCAGCCTATTCTACTTACTCGTGATATACCTCAAAGCTCCATGCTTGAGCCATAATTGTTTAGCCTATATATTATATAAATGTAAATACAGATGTGATAGCAGATGCTGGTGACATATCTGTAGATCAATAGACTTAATGGAATAGTGCGTATACATCCTAAATGAAGACTTCCAGAGTGTTCACAACTGGTCCATAAAAAACAGTTTAGAATTAAATCCCAATAAATCTAACAGACTGGCAATCTACAGAAATTACATTGATCACAATAGCTTACCACCAATTTTCATCAACGGTACCAGACCTCCCTATGTTGAAACCGCTACGAGTATGGAATTCGAATTGAATTATAAGTTCTCCTATTGCAGCCATCTCACCGCAACATTAAGGAAAATGTATGACCGCCTTCAGAAATCATGGCTAAGATTTCTTTCCGTTCGTGGAAAGCCGTTGTTATTCCCCAAATTATTTATGGTAGTATAATTTTCTCTCGACTTCATACCGAAGAAGTCTTCTAGTAGCATACATGTTGTATCTAAGCTAATTAAATATAGTCACATATTACTCCATTCTGCGTCTGTTCTAAGTTTGTCCCTTAAGAACTATTTAACCCAGCGTAGAGAAGACATCTTCATAAGCTAATATATAACAAACAGTCTGAGTACCTATTCGTAAAATTTAAATTCCTAAACTAGACATAAAAATCGGGTGGTTTCTTATTGCAAGTCCCAATATGGGCAGCGTTCCAATTTTTTTCAATGCATCCGTAAGTGGAATCTCCTTTCATATGATATTGAATGCACTAATTTTGGCAGCACTTTCAACAGACTCCTTCAGTTATCATAATATTAATTATTTAAGTTGTGATCTATATATGATAAGAGTGTTTTTATCTACCTTTTTTATTTTCTCATTTCTTTTTTTTCTTATCGATATCGGTTCGATAAGTAAGTTGGTTTTAAAGTCGTGTGTGCGTAATAATCCTATGTCCACAATTTTAAAATATCAAAAAAGAACTTAGGCTAGTTCTGCATTCGGGTAACGACATAACATATGCCTTTTCGCCAATATAAATTTAATTTATCAGAATTACCTACCTGTCTATATCTACATCTCACAACGAATCATTTCATCAAGTCATGAAATCTATTACTCCGTTATAAAGCTTCGATTAGCGGAGAGTATAAAAGTGCGGATATGAATAATTAAAGATCTATGCAGGTATATACAGATCAAGTAAAAACTTAATGATGAACTTTTTTACCATCCTGTGTTTGCGATAAAAAACAAATAATCTATAATTACTACCCTAGCATAAAGTTGATCCATAAAGAGAAGTGGCCTATTACCTTTTACTTTCGTGTGTGTTAATGAGACCTTCATTTCAAAAAAAAATTATAGGTACATATACAAATCTTTCTTACAGAAAAATAACGGAAGTTATATGTATATAATTAGATAATAAATTTCTTTGTGTAGCTAAGATAAAACATACTTCACATTTCTTATATGGTATATAATGGCACTTAAAAACTGTATATTATTTCCCTATAGATTAATGAAATAAATTCCCCCTACGCTCGCTGTACCACTTTTCCATAAAAGGGTTGAGTATAAAAAAGGCAACATCTGTTCTACTTTCCATTTGACCATTTTAATACTTATTATCAATGCAGTAAGTAGGCTAATTATTCTTTAACAGCAGTGAATGGACTAAATTGTCGTTCGTAAAATTTTAATTGCTGATTTCACGTGTACCTTCATACATACATACGTACATACAAGTAAAAAAGCGTGCAAATGATTAATGACTTAAAGATCTCTCGAATTCTGGCGAATTTTTTCATTCATTTTTTCTCAGTCTTAAATACTTCGCTCGCGGAAGTAATCTGGATACTCTAAAAATTTGGTTGATTACGGATTAATTTTTTTTAATATAAAATAACATATTGCCAGCACTTGTGATTTACATACAAATTTTCTTGAAAAAAGATAAATTCTTTTTTTTATTAAGCTTTGAGATTGCATAATCATAAACTGCCGGATTTGGAGAAGAGGATAAGCGTAAATTGTTTTTTTTGTTTATTTAATAATATTATGTTGTGTATAGGAATTTAAAGCTAAAACTTTATGATCTTTTTTGAACTCATATGTACATTAATTTATAAAAATTGGATAGCCAAATACATATGTATATGGTTATTTTTAGGGTTCCGTGCCCAAAGGGTAACAACGGGGAAATTTTCACAATCTGTGTTTTTCTATTGGCGAGATAACAACGAATAATAAAAATTAAATTAAATTAAAAATTAAAGGGGGCCTCCATACAAGAAACGTGATTTTCTCGGCGATTTTCATTCTTATTATTATCTGTCTGTCATCGGGCTGTATCTCATTAACCGTAACAGGTAGACAGTTGAAATTTTTACAGAGTGTGTATTTCTATTGCCGCTATAACAACAAATAATAAAAATAGAATTAAATTAAAAATTAAAGGAGGCCCTCATATAAGAAACCAGATTTTTTCGGCGTTTTTTTACTCGTTTTATTGTCATTCATTATTATTATCATAAGTAGGCATTTTTTTCAAATGACAGAATTATATTTTCACATGACTCCTACTCTCATTTGAAAAAAATGACTCGCACTTGGCCGGTTATTATTATTGAAAAATACTTCCTCTATCCCCTAGATTCCTTTGCATCAAGACTTTTTGGACACTCTGTATATGATATGAAACCCTGCCTTTACCAAGGCTGGTCGCTGCCTTCTTCACGTATTCATAATATAATAATATTTTCCTTGAGAGCAGATGGACGAGTGAATGAAAAACAAAAATTCAAATCGATGATATTTTTTTCAGTACCCAATAAGTAAATAGCCTGGTAAGTAATTATCTTCCATTGAGAGTTTGATGCATCCTTTTTGTTTACAACAGCATTTATGAACCCTATATGATGTCCAGACAATGTATAAAATCCTGCGGAAATGGCACGAGATGCAAATTAAATTCCAGATTTGAAAATTCTGGAATATAAAATCCCGGAGTCCTAAAGCATAATATTATATTCAATTGTGCCGAGATAAAAAAACGCCATAGAAAAAAATAAATTTTGGAAATATTAATATATAAATTATTTGGCTACTCAATCTCGAAAATCTTACAGGATGCCAGAAAACAAAGCCCGAGAACACAAATTATATTTCTTGTAATTTTTGGAAAAAGCACAGCGCATGCGCAACGCATTTATCAAATCAACGATGCGTCGACCTGATGTATTAAAGCCTCTGCCTCTTCATCTAAAGAAAAAATTTCCAGTAAATTTTATGAAAAAATTTAGTGCTTCTCTTCATTCAGGTCAAGTCGCGGTATCGTTTATTTTATATTGGATCGAGGCATTGCTGTCGGTTTCCAATAATGCATAAAAAATTTAAAGAAAACATGTTCAGAAAATTTCTAGTTGTACCAATTCATGTCAGGATACAATCGTTTTATGGTGTGTGGGCTAATTGTATGAAGCATGCAACAACCGTAAGCTCAGTTGCATACGCAGGCAAACCGATATTGTATATGCGATGTGGTGTATGCATATGTACTTATTGTACATTCATTTTCCTTGCGCTTAACATACAGTGAGCAAGTCAAGTCAAGTCAAGAGTTCTTCATACACGATTTACGAATTATAACATACGAATTATACATACAGTGAGCATCGTTTCTTTTGTACCTATATTGTACAAAACAAACCTTTTTTACGGTAGTAAAAATTTGCAAACATGTGGAGTACATTTAACAAATGGTTGGGAGGGAGTAGTAGAGAAGCAGCAGCAAGAAGCGGTGCAAAACAGAATTCTTTCGCAGAACTAAAATATATCTGGGGAAATTTTCTGAAGGATCCACGTTTTTGCGACAAAATGGCTGAGACGATCTTTGAATTTTCAGTCAACCTTTAAAGCCTTCTTAGATAAAACGATGTTAAATATGAACATACACTATAGAGTGTTGCTATGAAAATTCATAGCGAAATAAGTCAATATGAAATTAACTCAGTTTGCTGCTAAGTCTGCAGCTCGAGAATTGAATGGAAAAAAACTCTTTGTGCAAACGAAAAATCTTTGAAAAAAGAAATTTCATTGCAAAAAGAGGGCGTTTCATATAAGCAGGAACCGTATAATCGTCAGTACGGCTTGGTTCCGACCTGCCGTATACGCCAAAGCAAACAGCCAAGCTGACCTCATATATATTATATATATTGAGATGAAAAAAATTCGTAAAGTCGCTAATATCTATTGAAATGAAAAAAAATCGCAAAATCGCTAATATCTCGAAAACTATTGCCCGTAGACGATTTATGATGAAATTTATGTCCCCCTATCAACAGACACCCCCTGAAATGACACCTTTAGAATCTATTGAAAAAGCTAAAAATTCAAAAACAACAGGCAGCTCTGCATATGATTTATATTTCCCAAACCTGAGGAATTCATCCCTTTTTAACAGAAAATCTTTACACTAGTTTCGTTTTGTTTTTCAAAGCCATTATCACAGCTGAAACAAAATGCACATTTTCTTCTTTTTAAAAACTCCGTATGAAATCGGTCCAACAGTTGTATCGTGTGTGGATTACCATACAACAGTTGATGCAACGGTTGTATAACAGCAGTTTGACTGATATTTGTACCGTGTGTGGGCCGTCAACAAGTCGAGGCATCACCGAGGTATCGTTGGTTTTTATGTTCGAGCGAGGCATTACAGCTTTTGCTCTACTAGCCGCGCAAATTTCAAAATATAGGGAGTTTCCAAAAAAAGCATTTACTACCATTTATGGTTACGTTGATTGGAATTGACTTCCTCCATCACCTAGTTTCGTTTCAACAATAACTATCTGGAGATTCTGTAGATATTTATTAAATTTTTTTAGAAATCGTAATTTCCTTTATAATGATGTAGAATTTTGATTTTGATAAGCATCGTAAATAGCTTGATTGAAATTCACTCAGCTCCAGTAAATATCTTAGGTTACTTAGCTGCAACAATTAATTAGGACAAGTATACTGATCATAAAACTATTTCTATTATTTAGTTTCACATTACCTTTATTGATCAACATTTGTGTATTAATATGATTTAATTTTTCCCAATATTGTTACATTAATTCCTTCACCCCGAACCAACCCAAACCATGTAAATAAAATTCGATATCCTGAACATACATGCAATGTACTTATATTTAGCTTCATTAAGTTACATTTTAAAGGCTTTAAACGACTCTTAGTAAATTTTCAAAAGTAAAAAAAATAAATTATTTCTGAAGGAATCATATAATAAGCTACACCTTAATATGAATAAACCTTTGCGCATACTCCAAAGCAAGAATATCAGAATTTAATTTTTGCTTACTGATTCGATTTGCCCATTTAACAAAGGAGTGGTACCTCTGCAATTACATTGAGTTATCGCACATGAAATCGCTTCTGGGTAATACGTGAGCCAGTCTACAGTAGGCCTTACATCGTGACTTTTAAAAGGGACTATCCACACTAACAGTGCGATATGCCAAAGTATACGATACTCCCAGAGTTCATTGCTTATTATAAGTACCTAAGGCGAATCCAGTTGCGCTTTCATACCAATCATTTCTCTTTAAAGAAAAAAATTCATATTATCGGTAGATGATAGTTACCTGACCTCATATATGTTTATATGCAATTAAGCGTCAGGTAAACTATGTTTGGATCTGATAGTAGCATTCGATCGTAATTTTCGTACATCTATTGTATGGATGAATTCAAATATAATTCTCCAGTGGTTATAGCATGAGATATAAATACTTGTATTTACATATGAACTCAACTCCAATCAAATCGCATGTTCAATTGAGGATCATTTTTTTTCTTCTCTAAAAAATTAGAGATTGCTGCGCGGATGCATCTACTTTTGACCTCTACATAACAAGAGATAAGAATTAAAAAATATAAACTTAACGAAATTCATTCTAGTTATAAACACTGAAAGAGAAAGTGGTTGACTTTGAAAGTTCAACTTTGTGCTAAAAATTGCGTCAGCATCTTTCGAACAGCATCTCACTTTTACTTATAGCACTACGCTTAATAACTGCAACACCCGCATAAATTCCATTAGAAAATTGAAAATCCACTAAAAGAAACCCCATCGTATTTGGATGCGATTGTAAGTCTGTTTATCATTAATGGTTTAATTGTACGAGTATATATAGGAAGTCTTAGACTTATTGAAATTTATTTTCACACAGCTTGAGAAAATAGAGTGAAACCGAAATGATTGCATTGCATCCATCAACAACAAAGATTCCTGGGAAATAAATTAATATGCATCGCATCAGTTCTTTTGTTTACAGATAGGCCTGTCACAATTTATTATCTCACGTATAATCAAAGATCACATCCTCAGCTGCACCATTGTGATGATTACTGTCCCCAAAATTCAAAAGGATCATTAATTTTCTACTTCAGGTGAGTTTTACTGCAAATATGCTGTCAGGGTCCGAATTCGATTCCTTTCACTCACTTTTAGCACGATCCCATATTCGTGAAGCGAGCGTGCGGCTAGTAGCAAATTTAAAAGCCACACACAAAACGATTAATTATTTTGCTTGAAGGAATGACGGGCCACGAAATCGAAAGTGGGTGTGTTACGTCAGTGACGGGAATTTCTTAATCAGAACTTATGGTAATCTCTCTGTTGGTACACTGTGAAGTATGTATGTTTTCAAGATATTTAGAAGTGATAAGATTTACAAGTCTATCGATCCAGAAGTATTGAATGACAATGCTTAAACTGACGATAATTGGAGTTGAAGGTAGATAAATTTATTAGAGGGTTGGTTTTGGTATTTGGTGGGATTATAAGATATTTACATGAGCAAAAGAATTGTATAGTTAGTTAGAAGAAAAAACGAATTATTCTAAGTATTTTTTTTTTTAATTGTATGCTAAGTGTACGTATAAAGCAAAATCATGGGGTACAAGAACGGTAGCATTTAATACAACATTTGACACATGTAAGAATAAAGCTCTTGAAATATCAAGGTTCTCCGCATGACGTAATACACGCTTTGAGTTGTGTTATCAATAACATCTGAGAGATTCGTAAAGTTGTTATACTAGAAAATACTGGAGCAAAATAAAATGTTCAAGAAATCGGAACTATATAAACATGCTTTTATCTACTAGCTCCAGTGGTTATCGAATCTAATCAAAAATTGTGTATGGCAGAGCGGAGTCCATTCCCGATTCATATAAATTTTTGGGTCTTTAAGCTTTAGTCGTAATTTTGTTTTTCCTACACAAATATTTTCAAATCTGCACAAGTTATAGGTAACACTACTGATTACTTAGATATTTCTCACTACATAAAGATAAATCCTCTTATAATCAGAAACAATTGTCCAGAAAAATATAGGAGTATAATGTTAGAAAATCAAAATCAAGAGAAATAAACTAAAAATGCTAACGAATGCACTACAAAGGATTATTTAGCAGAGATTCTATTCTTGAGCAGATCTTATCATGTACGGAATTACCTGTGAGACATCAACTAGATTTCGAAATATAGAATTAAGTCGGTCGACGTGAAAAAGGTTCAGCCATGTCAATTAGGTAATACTTTCTTTTAAAATGTGTAACGTCATCTGAATTGTATAGTACCCAAATTATTAAACCTTTTGAACTGTAACTATTTTCAGTTGCACAAAGAAATGCCCAACCTCAAAACTGAGAAAAGTGTTGAACGCAGAGCTCTTAGAATTTTTTTTTTTGCATTGACGTTTTTGAGATACTACAGTAAATTATGAAATACGCTTAGGTATATATCTAGTATTGGCGTGCTAATTTTGTTTAATCAAAATCAGAAAAGCCCAGCTTACCTGAGAAACTGCAGTTCTAGCATACAACCAGAAATCTTTAACTTTTTATCTCAAAACGCATATCATAGTATGGAATAGATGGATTGAAAAAAGTTGAGCCCTAAAGTGTCACTGTAACGTAAGCCAGAATACGGCCCATTGTTCACCCTCCAAACTTATGAGCAATTCCTCAAGTGACCCTTAAGTAAAGGGCGCCCAGTGAGAATTGACTCTGTAGTTCTCAGGGTTGGCTTGTTTAGTCCCAGGAGTTTATTCGTTAGGTTTGGGGTTAGGTTTACCCCACAGTTCCTTCGTAGCTCTACCCGAAGGGTCATCTAACCAAATGTGACTGCTTTGGCACTCAGCCCAAACCGAAATAATAGAAGCAAGGTGTATTGGAGTAATCTCAATTATGGGGAAGGAATCCTCCGGGGCTGCACCAGGCCGAAGAAGCTCGTCCGCCTGCTCGTTCCCACTGATATTGCTTAGCCCCAGCACCCATAGAAGTGGTACCCTGTTATTCCAAGAGAGGGAGTTCAAGGTAGTTTTACTCTTCAGTTTGGAGGTCGTAAAGGGTTTAGATAAATTCTTGACAGCTGTTTGGCTGTCTGAGCAGATGGCAATCTCCTTACACTCAGTGCCTGAGTTAAGGAGATACCTTCCCGCTTCAAGCATGGCTTTGACATCCGACTGGAGGACTGTGACATGGCTTTCAACGTATATGGATCTAAGGTTCCTCGCAGATGCCTGCTCCGGTATTTTCAGGGTTTGTCAATGGTTCCAACAGAGAGTTTGATTCCCATTATGCCTTAGATTTGTAAGTGTAATGCCTTTCCAAGTAATATTCAAGGTGAAGGTTCCAGACAGTGATTTAATGTTTTGAGAATATCTTTAAGTTCATATTCTTCACCGGCTCGATGAATGGTATGACTCGTACTTTCTTGACATTTATGCGAAAGCTTATATCACACATTTCTGTTACAAGTGTTTCTCATTTAACTCTTGTACAGAAACTTAGTTCAACAATTTCTAGCAGACCTAAAAGGTCTGTACAGACTTACGCATAATGGATATGTTTAAGCAGATAAGCAACATATTAATAACCCATTTCTCATACTAGCTGTAAGCACATTCTCTCAAATCTCTAGAAAGATCCAAAAGTAACGACAAAAAATTTTCCACTCGCAGTAATAAATTTTCCGTACAAATTGTATTGCAAAATTATATATGCCTGGTCTAAGCAAACTTTTCCGTCCATTAGACGAGACGAGTAATATTACTTTTGGCAGCTTCCACCTCGGAATTTAAAAAGAATTTCAAAATTTCAACTTTTTTTTTTATATAGAAAGTTATGCACAGATCTTTCCGTTTGTTAGACGAATTACACCATATCTACCTACTACCAGATTTCCGAACCTGACATTTTCGTCTTGTATTCCTTATTAGACATATCAGTTGAGGATATCATGAAGTTCCAGGTCGCTGCGTTAATTCCTTTTTGATTTTTTTTATGTTTGAAAACGATTAGGTCTGCACATGCCTAAGAGTCCGTTTATGGGTTTAGAATATAACACGAAGTTAGAACAAATAGAGAAAACGTAGTGCAAAGAGCCATGCATATCTAAAGTGAAACAATCCCTGATGACTTTTCCAGGATGACAACAATTTTATTATATTACCGCTGTATTTGGGGAATGTACTTGTAAAGCATAATTTCCACATTACTTTGGGCGCACTGTGAATGAGTGCTAAAAAAACAGTCAACAAAATTTTATCTACTTTGAGTCATGTAGAGAAATTTAGAAATTTGAATTTAAACATCTCCTTTTACTGAAGATGTATCTGATAGTTTACAAATAAATCTGTTATCAAGCACTTGTACATCTTTCATCTTCATTAATCCCATTTGTGTGTATCCAAAATTATATAGCTAAATTTCATATCTCGCCAGACATGTATTATTCAAAAATCAAAGAAGTTGAAGTTTTAATGAGGTTCCATGGCAATGCTTTCATCAGGAGAAAACCAAAGAAATAATACTTAACCTAAAAAAGCGTAAAGAAATATTGAAGGCCAACTCAATTCAGGTATATTCATTTAAGTCGGTGAAAATTACAGGGGCCATTTTACAAGAAGAATAAGAGAAAAATTATTTGGAAACTAAAATTATTGTTAATAATAATTTGGGTACAACAATAGACTGTCACTTAAACAATGGACTGTGACATATACATAGACAAAACGCAATAAAAATTATCCAAACAAATTTTATATTGAGTGAATAATTGTCACTTTGGTGTCACTTCAACCGCGACTTGCATCATCTTAAAGATGTTTCGAATGATTTCAAATAAATGAAAATGAATAGCAGCCAACAACGTAATTTACACAAAATTACAAATATTCGAGTTAACAGTGTTTCACAATTCTGGCATGACATAAATAATTATATCAGAGAGGATGGCATAATGTCCGGAGCGACATAACTATACCAACATATTTGCATGAGACCCGCATCGTATATTCCATGTACATCGTACATAGGGTAAAACTGTAAGAACTCGGCTGTGTAATTGTTTTAAATTATATAATTCATAAATTCACCGTTTATTACCATCCAATTATGAATGTAAGCCCCTTGCTGCGGGTATACATACAACTATCAAATATATGTCTGCTTTGCGAGAATCTATTTTGCGATGTTTCGTATTGCGTTCGTTCAGCTTTGTAGTGCTGCAACTGATCGCATATTTTTCAAACACCTAAGACCATGTTTAAAGAGACTTTTATCTTAAGATCGATTCGCTTCAGATCATCTGTATAATTCCATAATAAATATTTTGTCTTTTGCTAGGCAAAGCGGAAAATTTTTACGTTCTAAAGTGGTGTTTATGTATATTATATTGTGGTCGCATTGTTTTCATTAAGTGGCTTACTTACTTGGATCTGCGTGCGCGTGTTTTTTTGTTCTTTACCAATCAGACCAGAAAAATTCGGTTCAATAAATGGGCATTGTGTAATATTCAAGGGCAAAATAAAATTATTAAGTATATTTTATGTGATTTAATATTTCTCGATAAAAATTGGCGAAAGTTTCTTACTGAAATCCATATATGTATGTTAATTGCAGATATTGCTTTCATATTACAAATCGATAAAGGAGGCTTTCTTATATGAAACGAATCGTGTCAGTTGAAAATATATATATATATATTTCATTTAAACACAAAACTTTCATGATTTCCATGAAGAAATCATTTTGTGCATGTTATTTATTTATTTATTTTTTCTCAGCCGCATGGCGATACGTTTGTACCTACTCAACTTTCACCATTTTCATACGATGTTGATCTGGTTTTCTTTTACTTTCAAAAATTGAGTCAGAACTTCTTGTTAATTGAAAATTCTTCTTTTTCTTTTGCTGTAATATAACTCTCAAATGATTTTACTTTGTTTTTTTTTTAGTTATAGAACCTTAAACGCTGTTCTTCAATTCAAATCAGTTTTTGGTATTTTTTGCCTTTAATCTTGTTTTTCTTTTTTAATTTTGTTCGAATAAAAAATTAAAAAAACTAAAAACGTGCAAATGGCTCTCACAATAATTCCAGCGAGTGGTAAAAAAGTGTTCAGATTGTTTTTGTAATAAAAGTTTTTTTCTCTTTTTAAGAGTGAAATTATTTAATCCAAAGATCTCATCAATTTTATAAGTGCCTTAAAAAAATTTCGTTAGTTCAGTCATTGAAGTTTATGGCTCTTCCTCTTTTTTAACCCCTTTTTTTCTTGTACATTATATCTATTCAAATCCATTAGTAACTTAATTTGTTTTTTTTTTATCTTTCACGCATAGATATAACAATAATTTTTTTTAAAGTTTTTTAATACAATAATAAAGTAAGGTACTCCTTATAGCTTGAGGTAAATTGAAATATTTTAAAAGTTGTTACAAGTGACACTCTCAAAAATAGTAAAGACTTATTAGACTTATTTTTTCTAGTGCATTTGGAGCTTCATGCAAATACTAGAGCCTTTTTGTTTTCTAGATGAAACACAATAGATTGTAATTTAGTGTAATTTTCAAATAAACTTCAAACTGAAAAACAGACAGAAAAACGATTTGCCTATATGGCCTTTTGTAGTTTAAAGGTTTATACGTGCTAAAGGAATAAAGGCCCAAATTTATTATCGATAAAAAATGTTAATATTAATTTTTCCGGTAAGTTAGAAAGGAATTTAAGGTTAAAAATATAGCGTTTCTGGATACAAAGAATAATATTGTATAATAGAGTGGAAGGTGGTGAAACTAAAATACCTACATCTAGAAAGGATATCTCGAAAACTAGCAAAATTAGTAGTAAAAATGTGTTACAGTTAAGCAGCTACCTGCTGTTTTAGCAAGTCCTACACCCTCTCTTAGGAGTATCTGCTGGATTATTCTTCAAAAACCACTTACGGATGAGAGAAAATTGCGAGTATTTTTACCAAAAAAAGGTAATATTTTACAATATGGCAACCTTGAATAGCCGCATTTTATACGAAATAATGTAAATTCCACGATGTGCTGGTGAGGCGCTTATATTGACATAACAATGCTTCTTAAGGAATAAGTCATTATGCCATCTTACTTCGAAAATTTTAAAAACCAGGGAGCTTTGTAACGATTATGAGAGCACAAAGTTCAAAATTTGTGAATTAATTCACGTTTGCTCTAAACCGGTGAGCGTATACTTAAAGAGAATTCACTTGAACAGCTCTTCAATAGAAAGAGATTACCCTTCAAGGCAGGCGTCATTTAAAAAAATAAAAAAAAAGTGAATCAAAATTTTGAAAGAATGAATTGCATGAAGCATTTGAAAAAAAATTGAGCCTGTGTGTGCCAAAGAGAAATATTTTTTCAATCACCAAGCACGTTGTTTTTTAAACACTGGTGAATAAGGGTGTATTGAACAGCTGTTCATGAAATTGCTCTCTTAGTATACGCTCGCCGCTCTAAGCGCCTCTATCCTACCAAAAAGGACCAACAATTAAGTATTGCCTGCGATAGACGCAAAATAGCACTTTGTCTCGAATGTGTGTAAAAATTGTGGCCAAATTATTTTTGTTAATATTTCTAGCGTTCTATACAAGTATAGGAAAAAACTGAACACTTACAAAATCGTTCGTGCTTCTGTCTGTCTGTCACAGATGTTTTTCTCTAAAACTACGAGAAATAGGAATTTGAAATTTTGCAGAATGTTAGGCCTTCAGAACACGCATACATATTTCGATAGTCAAAAATAATGAAATCCCAAAATCTTCTAAATTTCTAAAGGTGAAATTTTGAGTTTTGATATTTTCAGGGTTAGTAGTCATTGAGTAATTGGTAACAGAAAAACTACCACTTTTTTCTAATAGTTGCTTAAAAGAAAAGCTTTTTGTGTTAACTTATAAGACAACTCTTACTAATAACACCAGCTCTTATTAATTTACTCTTGCAGCCGTCTGTTCCAATGTTATTCAGTTATCATAGGCAAATTTGGAATAGGTTTAAATTAGAGGTGAAAATTGAATCCGGATTTCTAATATCCGGATATCCGGATGCCTGGATCTACAAACTCTCCAATTATTTAAATCCTGATCCGACCTATCCGCATCCGGAATCAAACTATCCGGATCCAAACTATCCAGGTCCAGACTAAGCAAAAGAGGTTCAAAATTTCATCCGAATTGCATTGCTTCATTTTGAAAATATAAATTTCCATTTTCCTAATGAAACAATGCAATATGGAGGAAATTTTGAACCTTTTTGCTTAATATGTATACGGATAGTTCGAGTCCAGATAGTTTGCGTCTGGATCCGGATAATTCGAATCCAGATACACGCATCCGGATTATCTGGATACCCGGATTTGAGGAATCAGACCTTAATTATTCCGGATAATCTGGGTTGCAAATTATCTGGATACATTCAGCTCTAGTTTAGATATACTTTTTTTCTTCTAAATTCGGTCGATCGACTGTTCTCTAATAAAGTTCTGGCACAGAACCCTGATTGCGCGAGCCCGACTAGCTGATTTTTTTTTTCATTTATTTTCTTAATATTTTAATATTAAACCATTAAAGTACACGAAATTTATCTTTAGTCTCTGGTACCGCGGGTTGTAATACTTAATAATAAACTATTTTTTACTCGTAGTTAACTAAGGGTTAGAAAAGTTTTAATATCAAATTGTCTGTACTTCCACTATCCATTCTAGATATAAATGGTGATGTCCAGGACTTATATAGTCCGAATGTTTATGGAATTTCATACTTGTAGAGGAGCATAGAATTGAAAACGACATTCTTAATATAAGTCTCCACTTTAAAACTGAACTTAGCTTCTACGTCAGTTTACAGAGTCTAAACAGAGTCTTAATATATTAAGTATATTTGAAGAATTGAAATACTTTTAGGGATCTTAGATACTTCATGAAAAATATACAACTAAAACTATTTGAATATATTATAGTAAAATTGATTATAAATGTAATTGAAACATTAAAAGTTAATTAAGTTAATTAAAATGTTTTTTAAAGAGTTTTATTTGAAATATTTGACGACTTTGACGGTAGTGTTCAACCATTGCTTGATAACGAAAACACAATTTTAATTATTATTGTTTTTTTTTACATAATTTTTACTATCCTCGACATGGCTTATTATATTTAATTATGTGGCTATTATATAAAAATTGCATAACTATCATTCCTCTTAAGGTTTTATACGGAAAAAGTTTACAAGACTTTTTGATATTTTTCCGGTTAAGTACTTATAAAAATGTCACAAAATTTCCTTGATTTCTGGTAAATTCCGTTAATTCTTAACATTGAGGACTTTTTTATATGTTTACTGGAGGATAGTCTGCTTTCGGTTATCAATTTGGTAGTAGTTTGCCCTCTTATCAATAAGTATTGTAATTTGACATCTATAGGCAAACATTTTTACTACTAACCTTACGAGAACAAAAACCTTACTGGTCCAAAAAAGAGGTCCACCCCTCTTGTTTTTTTTTTCTACCAACATTTTTTAACCAAGGTCAAAAACAAACTGAATGTATGAAAACAATTTTGACATGAATTCATCATTATTATAACTAGAGTGATAAACGGGTTTCAAATGCATTGCAAGGTGTTTTTCTAACATTGATAACATTAACAAAATTTGCAAGTATAAATAGCATCCATAATATATTTTAAACATAAACAAGTTGTTTTTATAGTTGGTGCGCATACATATGAATAAATTTTGCAATAAGATATTTTTAATTGCAATTGTACAAATAATTTTATTTTCTAACATTTAAATTTGTTTTTATTTGATTTTTATCAAAAGTAGCTATGACGTATTTAATTTATGTATTTTGATTGCAGTATTTCATCGATTTTCAGGAAATTTCTGTAGAAAAGGCACTGACAAGATTGCAATGTTGTCGAACCGCTTAATATAATTATCGATGGTGGTTGTCATTGATATTTGTAATTACGTATGCAAAAACTTGAAGTTTAGAATAACTAAAAATTATGGTTATGTCTTGTATGTTTTGCCTTTAAGAAGCAAAATTATAGTTCTTACATTCGACAGGTAACACCCATAATTTTCTTAGTCCAGACAACGTCGGACCAGGATATCTTTCACATGACAAAAAACTTTTCTTGTTTTTATATCTCAAAGTTATATACAGACATGAAGAGCCTTTCTGTTATACCCATACTCTGTTGTTCAGTACTTTCTGCTTTGCCTCATATACGTTTTATAACCTCAATTTACTGAAATCGTAATTATCTTGAAGATTTCAGGTCGAGTCAGATATCCGAAGAATCTTCCCAAGATCCCACAGGATAGCATATGTATCTGTAAAGAGAAAAACAATATTAATAACTGAGTATCGTATCGGCAGAAGCTTTGATGCTCATCAGTACCTGCAGCTGATCTAAAGGCAATTTTTAATTGATTCTTGTTAGATTTTATATATCACCGGCTACGGCTACATGTGATGTAATCATGGCTATGTACCTATATATAAACATGGAAATATTTTTTCTCATATAAGTCACACTTCAGCTTGAATTTTTTCTTTAGTGTCTACCGCAGGCATAAACTCATCTGCACTGATGAGTATCAGAATTTCTGCAGATACGAAACTCTTTTCCTTATTAAAGAATTTTACTTACAGGAGGCTTTTATAGAGGTAAAGTCAATTTTTAATTGATTTTGTGAAGTCAAAAATAGTTGCATTTACAAATTAAAAACATATTTGTAATATTAATACTAATCATGATTTTTTTATTTTCAGGCAGTGCATCAAAAATTTTGGAAAAAGATAGACTTGGTAAGTACAAATTAATAAGTTCATATAAAAACTTTTATTTTTTCACTTTAAATTACGATTATCAGCTCAATAAATCATCACAGTTAATTCCTCAAAATTATACCAACCTACTCTTTCACCTATATTTTATACATTGATAATTCCACCAGAAATTCAGTTGTGCGCCAACTTTGATAACTGAAAGAGTTTCCATACAGGTAGAACTGAGGTCGTTAACGTATGCTGAGAAATTTTAGACTATTGAAAAAATCGGAGGTATAATAATTTCTTTATACATTGATCTGCATTCACCTCCGTCCGTGTTCTATATTTTTTTTAAAAAATTCAACTATTCGAGGATGCTAAATGTTGTTCGAATTTTTATAATCAACCGAAAACATGAATAAAAGAGAAATTTCAGACATAAGTTAGGAAAAAACCTTCATTGTAGAAAGAAAGTAAGAATGAAAAATAAATTAATCATTCATTTTCACCTTTTTGTTTTCCAAAAAGGAACTAAGTACATATTTACCTGCTATTCGAATTAGAACAAGCGATTTAAATTCACCTGATAAATTAAACGGAAACCGTTTAGTTGGATTCACATCCTTAAATTATCTGAAAGTACAAATACCTACCTCACACGAAGTCAATTTGAATTTGACTTAAGAGCATTCTTACAGCAGACAAAAGGTTTGCTTTTTATGATTAAAAAACTTGTAAAAGCTTGAAAATTACTCAGCAATCAGCAAGTGGCCTCATATGAATAATAACAAAATTCCGTCATCTTAAGGTTGATAAATGATACCAGCATCTTATTAAGGTACAAATCTGAATATATACGAAGAGTTGCATCGTAGACATGAACAATTTGTCTTAAGACTGTCAAAAGTGTTGATTTTTTTTTTCAATATTTTAAAGAGTTGTAGTGGAAAGTAAAAAAAAATGCAGGCCAAGATTTTGTAGGTCATATTCGCTTTAACCTTAGTGTTATAATACAAAATGGAAAATGCCAACATACAATCGAAACATGCGCAGTTATTTCTAAGATAAATTATAAAAAAGGAACCCATCAGGACCCCATTCAGTGACAATAATGGGCACACTTTTTTATGAGATTTATAAAAGAAATTCATGCAAATTAGGCGGAACTGGTTTTGTATAGAATAAAATCTCAACAACAACAAAAGTTTCTCTTCAATTTTACCCATACTGCTCCCAGTAAGTGTTAAAATGCTCCAATTTTCGTTGACGATAATTTGCCCTTAATCTCTTGATTATTCGAAATTACAAATTTGGCTTGTGGAAACCGCAAAACGGAACCTTCACTTAAATCCCGTTTTATTTTTTTTTGTTTCTTTTTTTTTTTTTTTTACTGAAGTACTGCGCAATGGGATAACCTGAGTAAAGAGAGACAGTTTCAATAAACTCTGAGGTTAATTTCTTCAAGTTCCCAGTACATATGAGCATTCTTTGGTCTTGACCAGCAAAAAACAACATTAAAAAGCATTAAAAGACTCAAAAAAGAGTAACAAACAGGTTCTTCAAGCATCAATGGAATCTCCGGTAACCACATTTTAATCTTAGAATGTGTTTTACATGTAAAAAGTAGAACGTCAAGTTTTACGCTCATCTCAAGATTGCAAACAAGTGTTGGCAAATGACATTTCTTTATCTTATAGCCATTCATATAAACCAGTAATGTCCAATAGTTAACTTTCACATCATCCGTGGAGATCCAACTATGTATGATGAGTATGACTACCGGTATATAGGTTTCATTGACTTACCCACTTTACGTTGCGGTAATGACAGTGAGATTTACTTAACTTCATATGCGATCAGACCACCATAATAGATGTACATTTCGCAATTGTCCACAACAGGAAATGTTTCGCTCACTCAATACTGATTTCTTCAGGTATTTCTTTTCAATTAAGTGAATAAATTCATTATGACAACGACGACAAAGATGATGATGATGGCGGTGACCTTTTTGTTTGATGAGGAATCATACTAATGCTGAATACAAATTAAATTTATCGAGCTTTATGAATATTGCAATAAGAGAAATTTACAGGTTACTGCATAGACTCTTATCTACCTGTTGGTGGATCATTCAACTCTACGATGACCTTGTGGGTATTTATTCATGTGATTGGGATCTGTGAAGCAAAATCAAGTGTTTTTCTTTTGAGCGAACTACAATTTTTGAACATCAATTCGGAGTTGCTCTGCTTGTCGTAATAAGTCCTCATTTAGGATATGTACTTAAAAAATAAAGTTTGATAAAGACACCAACTGATAAAAATTTTCAGTGTACTAGGTATAATCTTATTGACCTTCTATATCTCATAGGAATCTTATCATTCTAGTTGAGCAATTCCAATTTTGTTTTTGAACAAAACGTTCCAAATTACCAAATCCGTGTCATTTGTACAAAAATATCTCACGTAGCGAATCTGATTTACTTTCCTTCGATATCCTGGTCAGTAAATATATTCTGTATCTTTTAGTCTCATAATGTTCTTTTTTCGTATAACATATCTAAGTATATAGTAAAGATATTGACACATACCGTAATATCTTTTCTGCTTTCTAAGATTCACGACTCTTACAGTCCATGTAAAGAAAATCTTGAATTTCCAAAAATTTCCACAAAGGTCCTCAGCGAATTAATGGCAATAAGATTTTTGCGTGATCTCCTGACTGAAAAATCTTGTTATAGTCGGCTAAGAACACTATCACCACATAATTGGAAAGAACTTGGTATCCCAACAGTCCGAGTAGAGTATTTCATCGTTTAATTTAAGTTTAGCTTCCAGTAATGTTTGGTATCTTGTCGTTTACTTTTAATTATCCAGATTAAATCAGTTTTGATGTTGTTCGAAGTCAATCATGTTCCTTGTTTTTGTTGAAAAGTTGATTGCTTTAAGGCCTTCAAAAAGTGAGATTACATCTTTCGATTTGTTCTTCTGGTGGAAAAAAAGGAGAACCATCGATCGTTGTTGCAGTGCGGTCAGTACTGATTATTGTACTAGTTACTGCACGGATATTACTAGGTTGTGTACATTTCGACTTTTTTTTTTGTAATGGGCAGCCTGTAGTTGCTATTGACCGCTTTTCACATGTATTTTATCAGCGTTTCCTGTGTAATTATATCCTACAATACTTGATAAATACCTTGCTTGCAATATTCCCAGAATAAGATCAAATTTTAAAATTATTTTAAGCAAATTCGATCGAACAAAGTTGTATCAAATAGAGGCTTTCTGCACACATATATTTGCATTTTTTAAAGAATCGAGTAAAAATTATTTTCAAGCGATTATTATAGAAAAATGTCATAAAAAGAGATCAAAATTTCTATTCATATCAAAAAATATATATAAGAAAGTGGTTTTTCGTATTTTTCATAACTATACGGGTGTTTCAAAAGTGGTGGATAATAATGAAGGAGGCGATAGGTCATGTCGAGAAATGAAAAAAATTGTATGGCAGAGGGGGTGCATTCTCAACCCTTTCCGAGATAATCGGGGTTAAAGGACTAAGGGTACGTGAAACATAGGTTTGTACTAAAACAAGTATATCTGCTAAACGACAAACAGTAGAAAGATCGTCGGGGTGCTAATTTATAGAGAACCTCCTGCCCGTTGATTCCATGTGTCAGTGCTTCTTCTACAGTATGTAGTTTAGAAGAAACGGTCTGCCAAACTTCAAATTTCAGCTTTTGTACCTCATTTTTTTTGTGTTTGAAGCAAAAAAACTAAAATGAAAACCTTATAATTTTTTTTCTGTCTTACTCCTGTTAGAAGCTAAGATTGTTTTCTTTAAAACGCACTTTGTTTTCATTTTGTACCTTTCACCGTTTGTGAGTTATGCCACAAAAATTAATCCAATGTATAAAAAGTCTACCTGGTCAGAAAATATGAAATAGTATTAAAACCATAAACAACATTTTTATATTTATTTATTATGATCGAGATAGGAACAATTAATAACATTAACTATTTAAAATATTTTCAAAATGCCCACCGTCATTTTGAATACAAAGTAAAGCTCTACGCTTAATAGATCTTTTAAGATCAGTTGCTGGCAAATCATCTTTAATTTTCCAAAAAGTCCAAGTAATTTTCGGTATTTAATCTACTTGGTAGAATGTATGGACCAAGAAGCTTTCCGCCGACAATACCTGGCCACACATTGATGGAAAATTTATATTGCGATGATGCCTTCCGAGATACGTGTGGATTTTCTGTAGCCCAGTGGTGTAAATTGTGTAAATTTGTTATCCCAGTTTTTGTAAATTGGGATTCATCGGTCCACAGGATATTGTCCAAAAACGTGTAGTTGTCAAAATCCCTCTCTAAGAGCCAACTGCAAAATTCGGTGCGTAGCGGCTTATCTCCTGGTAGTAGCTTCTGCAGAGGAGTAACGTGGTAAGGATACATGCCTTCCTTTTTTAGAATTCTCCAAATAGTTGACACAGACATTCCTAAGCGAAAAGCTAAGCACCTAGTTCCTATAGCAGGATTATTCCTTGCCATTTCTTGGACTCTCTCCTCTGCTTCAACTGTAGTCGTTAAAGGATTGAAGGTTTCTCTCGACACATTTCCAAAGTTGCCAATTTCTTTAATTCTTTGGTAGGTTCTTTGAAAGACACGTACGGATGGAAGCCTTCTCGCCGGAAATCTTCGATGATATTCGCGTTGAGCCTCAAGGGAAAAGAAATGCCAACAGGTAGAAAATGACGATTCGTCATACTTTCTACTTTGTATTCAAAATGAGAGGCGTGTATTTTATGATTTTATAATACTTATCCCGATTTTATTCTACATGTAGTGGAAGAATTTTTGTGTCATTACTCATAAACGGTGAAAGGTACAAAATGAAAACAAAGTGCGTTTTAAAGAAAACAATCTTAGCTTCTAACAGGAGTAAGACAGAAAAAAAATTATAAGGTTTTTATTTTAGTTTTTTTGCTTCAAACACAAAAAAATGAGGTACAAAAGTTGAAACTTGAAGTTTGGCAGACCGTTTCTTCTAAATTACATACTGTAGAACAAGCACTGACACATGGAATCAACGGGCAGGAGGTTCTCTATAAATTAGCACCTCGACGATCATCTACTGTTTGTCGTTTAGCAGATATAGTTGTTTTAGTACAAACCTATGTTTCACGTACCCTTAGTCCTTTAACCTCTGCCATACATTTTTTTTTCATTTCTCGATATGACCTATCGCCTCCTTCATTATTACCCAGCACTTGTGAAACACCCTTGTATCCCTATTTGACTTAAATTAGTAGAAATATTCGTAAACATCAACTATTTTTTTTATATTTACTTAATTTAATATTTTGTGGGTCCTTTATGATTCTCTATCCAGCATGCTCTCAAATTGTTTGTCCACTAAAATTTCAGACCAGACGTTTCTCATTGCTTTTCGCAGAGCATTTATGTCATCTGATTGGTTGTTATTTGCGTAAACTCGCCGCTTCAATATGCCCTACATAGTACCTATTGTGATTTGTTCCGGCTAGTAAGCAGGTCCATCCAGGACATTAAGGGGCACAACTAGTGTGACACTTTCAAAAAACAAAAAAAAACAAAATTTTGAATTTTTCGATAGTCTATACCTGGAAGAATAATTATATCAATTTTTCACCTATGTATCTGTAATAGTTTTTGAACTATAGCCTTCCAAAGAGCAGTTTCTCGTCGGTCGGAAACGTGCGTAAGCTGAGAGCCGTACCTGGCGGCATCCTAAATTATATAATAGTATTAGGGACACTAATCTCGACCTCTAGGTATACTTACATGTATGTATATATAGGTTTATACCAATTAAACCTTTCGTACATTATCTGGAATAGCATATTAGCTCTAGATATGATATTTATCAATTTATAACAATGAAATGAATTTTTATCTTTCAACACGTTTTTCTCAAAACAACGTTTTTCGAATTTATTTGCAGTTCTAAGCTAACGCGAACACAAATCATCCGATCGACTTGAATCTTATTTTAACGTATTTAGTATTTGAGCGTTCATATCACGAACCTCCACCTTCGATTGGATAAAAAATGTTTTTTTTAGTCCCACAAGACGGCACATAACTAAGTAATTGAAAATTAACTATTAAAATAAATAAATAAATAAATAAATAAAATACTAAAATACAAAAAATTACTATGTGTATACATATATATAAAATTTCAAAACATAAATTTCTGAAAAATACCTTGTTTTTGGGCAGTGCCACTAGTTGTGCCCCTTAAGAGTGTTGCGATCAAACTATGATATTTTCACCCTACTTATGTGATCGGTAGTGTTATTTTTTTTTTTAAATTCTACCCTTCGTATTTATTGATGACCTACCTATGTATATATATTATTTCCAGAATACTAATATATTAATTCTGGTCAACAGAAATGTTCCTAGGAATGAAAAAGCTCCCCAAACCATTTGGCTTCTTCTACAAAAGTTTCGTTTTTTTTTTTTTTGGTTTCCCTTTAATATTGGTGAACACCAATTAGGCTTTCAATGTTCAAGTTTTTTTCGTCAAATAAAATAACCGATAAGATAAAAAAAGAAATCAAGAAATCAGAACAGAATATCAATAGTAATTAGTTTTTTGATTATCTTGCCCTATAGATTTAAGTTCTAATTTTATTATTGATAAACAAAAATGATAAAACCAACTTTAAACTAATTAATTCTTTATTAAATGAATTTAAAATAAATAGTAAAATTACATTGGCGACCTATTTACGAGGAAAACGAATTATAAGTTCGCGACGGTTCACTTCAAACTGTGTGATTTTTCCTAAGTTTGTCCACTTTCTCATATTCTCATTTAGCAGCTTTTTACTTTTATAAAATTATTTGCTTGTCAAATATGAACAAAAACAAGTTGAATTTTGCTAATTTAGCCACAATAGAATGGGAAAATTCGAATGTTTATTTAATATTAATTTTATATGTATGATTTATAATTTCTATACACGGGCATGTTAATTCTGGCGAATTCTCCCAAGCGACTTTATAGCGTAATTTTGATCACTGTCTGGACTTTAATTTGCTATGCTTCAAATATCCACTGCCCTTAATCGCTCGATAAATCATAGAACATTAGACATTTAATGCTAACCCGTTTTTTCGGATGCCTTAACTTAAGCTCATTATAGAATTACTTGCGACCATTAAATCATGGAGATAGTTTTCCATCAGTCTGCTCATCTTCATAAAACCGTAACAGTCTGTTTTTTTTTAAATAGCAATCGTCCGATTATTTTTTCAATTACAGTGTAAAGGAATTTCTTTCTTCGCCACTACTTTCTGTCCTTATCGCCCACATATTACTATGTAATCTGCAAATTTCATTAAATTGAGATTCCATTAATAAAAATGATGGAATGATTTCATTCGATTCTTTAAAAAATGCAAATACTTAAAGGGTTTTGCAATAGGGATGGGTCGATGTTGACAGGCTGTGCCGAACATGTTGCTTTGGCGACGTCAGTTAAATCTGTTGTTTATTATTCAGTCATTGATGCCAAATCACCATGGCAAGTTACACGATTGAGCAGCAGGTCCAAATAACAAAACTTTAATATCAAAATGAGTGTTGAGCGTTGCGCCCATTTTACGGCAGATAGGGTGGTCATTCAAAGTCGACCAAATTCGAGAAGATCAGTTCGGTAAACAATCAGCGATTACCCGTACGTCAAAGGAATACCAGATCGACAGAGAACATCGTCGCTGTTCTTGAAGGTGTGCAGGAGAACCCGAAGCAGTCAATTCCTCACCGTGTACAAGAACTCGGCTTTTCGCAGACTTCAACTTGGCGAATTTTGCGTCGAGACTTAAGCTTGCACCCGTACAAGATCTAACTGACCCAGGAGCTTAAAGTTAATGACTATAGACAGCGCCGTTTGTTCGCTGACTGGGCTTCGGAGCGTTTGAAAGAGAGCCCCAATTTTAGCCGAAAAATCATCGTAAGCGACGAGACGCATTTTTGGATGAATGGCTATCTTAACAAGAAAAAGTGTCATATATGCGGTGACACCAGTCCACACGACAAAAGTTACTGACACATCAACAAAAAGTTACTGTATGGTGCGTATTTAGGGCCGGCGGCGTCATTGGTCTGTACTTTTCGAAAACGACGTTGGTGAGACCATCACCGTCAACGGCGAGCGATACAGATCGATGATAACTGATTACTTTTGGCCCGAATTGAACGATATGGACGTGGACGACATGTGATTTCAGCAGAATGGCGCTACGTGCCACACAGCGAACGCCACGATGTATATTCTGCATGAATAATTTAAGGGTATGGTTATCTCTCGTATAGGTGACGCTAGACTTTTGCTTGTAGAGTTTTCTGAAGTCGCAGGACTATTCCAATAAGCCGCAATCGACCGATGCCTTCAAAGTTAACATAACCCAGCCCAACGCTCAAATTCAGCCGGATCTATGCAGCAGAATTATTGAAAATTGGACGTCTCGGGTCCATGCTACCGTGAGAAGCCGCGATGGACATTTGAATGATGTTACTTTTCATACATAATGGCATACATGGGCTTTTAAAATAAATAAAGATTTTCGTTAATACTTCACAGACAACCCGCCCTTATTGGAAAACCCATTATATATAAGGGTGATATTATGAAAACATCCGTATATCAACTAATTTCAATACACGAGAAAAATATAATAAAATCCTAAATATTTACAATCTAATCTGTAGAGAATCTTACAATCATAAGAGATACGTAGGTTACTAGTTAACTTTTGCGGACGACAAAGATAGCTTCAGAATTATTTCATTATTTTATTTTCATTGCTCTCTGGAATTATTCCCCTCCATATTGTACAGACTTTTGCATACGCTTGAACCAAATCTGGAAATTGTTGAAGCCTCCTTTCCATTATACCTCGAATTCCTATGACCACTTACTTCACTTATCAACTTATCGGACTTCATTATCGGCCAAACAATCAAACACAGTTGTTCACGTGAAATATTCTGCATATTACAGTATCTCAATTCTATCCCACTATAATACAAGCTTAAGATATTGCAAACAATTTTCAAAGATTAGTTAAAATTTTCATTAGGCAGGAGGGAATTCCATTAATAAAATCAAATCGGAATTGACATGATGTAGTCAACAATCAATTATTTTTTCTTGTTGGGTTACAGTTTCGTGAAGTTGTTAAATCCTGGGAAAAATATCTCTGTGAATCCGATTCTATTGTTTTTACACAGTTAAGGTTAACACCTATCAATGTGTAATACATTTACTCCATCCGGACATTCTAAAGTGAAGGCCTTCAACGGTGACTAGTAACAATATTGTCAGTATGATTTTGTATGAATTCATTTTAAGAATTTAAATATAGTTTATGACAGATCTTGTACGGATGTAGAGCTCCACCGATTACCATATTATATTGACGAAAAGTCTTGCATAGATCAAACTGCATGTTCATTGTAGTTTATCTTAATCTTTTTTCATAGTTTACTATAAAGTTCGGTTTCTAAGTTATTCGAATCGACCACGACATTCATGTTTTCTAGGGAAGACAACAGAGTTCTAGAGAAAACTGAACACAGGCTTAAATTTCTGTTGTGGATTTTCCTTTTTTGCCACCAATATAATCGAATACTTTTGGAAAATCGGCGTATAATAAATAGTATTCTTCTAGATAATGATTTCCTTCTATGCCGGATTATAAAAAGTCGGCCAAGTGCGAATCGGACTCGCGCATGAACGGTTCCGTACCATCGTACTAAATTTACCACGTTTCTTGTATGGGGGCCCCTCTTAAATTTTAATTTTGTTGCGTTTTTATTATTTGTTGTTATACAGCCCGGTGGCTGACAGACCGACTGATATCGGAGGCTTAGTAAAAGGCTTCCTATTTTTACCCTTTGGGTACGGAACCCTAAAAAAACATAAGTTGAATCATCTTGAATTTGAAGTCCCAGTATTTGTACGTTGCATCTGAATATTTTACATAGACCTAATGTAGGTTACCGATTAGGAGCAGTGTTCCTACTTTCTAAAATGCCGTGGTTCCCCGCCGAAATATCTTTCTAATGTCTGCTCGAGAAGACTTTTACCACTATATTGACGAGTAAGAAAGTGCCATAGTAAAGTAAGACTGTGACTTTACTCCCAATGACTTAAACGATTTTTTTATTCTAATTCATCTGATTGGAATTACTCAATTAATGCACTCGGTTGAAGCTAATCTCCTCGTGGTGTAGATATTAGTAAAGTCATATTCTCCTTCAGTATGCGTAAATAATATACAACCGGGCTTTTTCAACATAAATGTGTACTATCTATAATTATAAGTCATCCAAATTTATATTTTATATTTCTATCTAACTTTCTCAACATCTGTAAAGCAACCATTGTTTTTGCACTACATAAGTCATCGCCCCAAGATATAGGAAATGATTTATACCCAATCAGTATCCCTAGTTTCTTTTCAAAAGATCTGGAGTGGTTAATGTATTCCTCACAAATGATCGAATATGTGAATCCTTACAGAATTGGAGTCCGGCTTTCGTTCTCAACTCTGAAACTATGCTGTCAAAAATTACTAATTATCTGCAACCAGCTACCGTTAATAATTATTTACTTGACCTCGTGATATTTAATTTTTCATAATTTTTTTACAGTAAAGTAATCTTCTATTTTCCGTTTCCTCGTCTTCAGCTACCAAATTAATGCGAAGCTTTTTTATGAGATGCATAGATGGCAATAATTCAGTATCGTTTTCGCCTTCTAACTCTTCTGTGTGAAGTTCGTACAGGTTCTATATTGTGGCTGTTATGAAGCGGTTTTTTTTTTCTTTTTGCTATTAATAAAATTCCTAATAACGCGAGTTTTCACTTTTTCTTAACATGACCTTTGTTCTGGTCTATAGTCAACTTATATTAAACCTAAATAAATCCTAATTCTTGGTTTTACCAAAGACATGATACAACTAGATAAGAAAATCTCCATATAAACCGGGATCACTTTTTCAAAGCTCTTTAATTTCAACCAAAGAAAGCTATGAGTAATAAATGTTGTGAAGAATTTATGTGGCATAATAAGGCAGAAAGAGACAGAATATATAGAGCTTTCTATTAGAGGGCCGTTAGTTCGTTTTAATTTAACCGCGATTTTGTGGGGGCTTTCACATCTAAATGCACATAAGTTGTCTCAGATTTTACGCAGTAGATTGATTGCTAACGATGATGGCTTGCCCGTAGTGATACCTCTCTCGCTTTCCTATTTTTTCTCTCTCTCTTTTCTTTTATCTCTCTTGCGAGCGTTACCTCGAAGACCTTCAATTGCATAAATGCACTATGGAATGATTTACTTGCTATTGGAATTGGAATCATCTTACATTTCTGCTCATACTACATTAATTGAAAGCTGGTACGACTACAACAAATTGTTAGTTTTTTTTTATCTTTTCGATATCTCAATTTGAATTTTAATAGTATTTTACTCCTTACCCAATCTTTTCATATTTTACCTTCCTCTTTACTCATGTTTTCTGACGTTTTATTTTCTGTAGGCTTTATTCAGAATAAAACCGAATTTTGGGTTCTTATGTTACCATTTGCTACCTCGACCGTATATATGTATCTATGTATCCTTTAGGGTTAAACATATCAAACAATTGTACAAATGACACAGACATTTATTTATTAGAATATTAACCTTGTGTTGTATACGAATCGTAGCTTCATTTTGAAAATAGTGATAGAAACGCCCTTAAATATTAGTTTCCAAGACAAAGCTTAATAAACCGCCCTCGGCTTCATACTATTCCTCACCACCTCAAATCCTTTTCTTTATTTATCATCTGCTGTCCTGAACTAAATATTATGCATTCCTAAGTTTGGCTTAGTAACATAAAAATAACACTAAAAATTTCAATAAACACACACCCATAAACATTCCTCTAGAATAAGATTGAAAATCCCGTCCATATGCACTTCCTTCCAAGGTTAACAAGTTCTAGATGACAAAAGGTTCCGGCTCTACTTGTTTTCCGTTTTTTTTACTACCAATTACAGTAACTTACATAAATTAAATTACTTCTCGACTAAAGACGCTTACTAAAAATAACTTGCTGGTTTTGTCGCCGAGATTTAAATGCTCATTGCCAATAAAAAAAACTAAATTTGTATTCATTTGCTTTCATTCAAAAGCCCACACAGTAAAAGTGAATAATTATATATATCGCATGTCATCAAGTGTAATCAATTTTTCACTTTAGTATGTATGTAGGTGTATGATAATTTCCATTTCTTTTCGCTTTCATCCAAAATGTCGTTAATTGTCTGATGGCGATGATACCATTGTCAAGTTAGTTATTTTGTTAACCATATCTTTGCAGTGTGGGCCTTAATTTCTGAAAATTTATTATAAATTTTAAGGCGCCGCAATTTGTATGAAATTTTTTTTTATTGAGTACAGGTGTCCGTATTCATCTGGAAAAAAGGAAAACTTGTCTGGTACCCTAAGGCGTTGCACCATTTATTCAATCATTTATGATCAGCGATTGATTTCTGAAAGCCAAAAAAAATATTTCATTGCGTGACAGTCAGGTAAATACTTAAATGTATTGGTAAGATTTTTGAACTCAATGATTTTCGTGTAATTTACCAGTAGTAACTAAATCACCAATTTTATATTGAGGTCGGATCTTAACTCCATACTGGTTGTAATGCAAGTATTGTAAGTGTTACCAGTTCGACTCATTTACATGCACCATTTATAAAACCCATCCTGTGAATAATTGCAATAAAGTTACGTCTAGATAATTAATAAAAAGAAATTTACATAATTATGTTAACTGCTACTTAGACAGACAATATGCAATTAATGTTATAAATCGTTCTACTATTCTGGTTGATTGCACTGAATACGTTTATGCTTTCTTCTCACTTTATTTTTACTCGCTACTGTTGTTTATGGCATAATTTGTTTCTAAATTATTGATATTAAATATTTTCTATTTAACGTGTTTTAAGTTCACTTCACTCCATACAGGAAATGCAATAAATTGTGGAACAATTTACGTGAAACAGTCCGAAGGTGTGAATATTCCTGGTTTAAATTTTCTACATTAAAATTAATTCTTTTTTTTTATCTGATTATTATATGTCAACATTTACTGACTTAATAATCAACAGTGATAATTTGTTTATTGAAAAAAATATATGTTATTATTGACAAATACAATATTTGAGAAGGTTTTCTCTTTCAAAGTTTACCTTTGAACGGTTCCAACTCATTTGTTTTAAAATTTCAGTACAAATTAAACACTACCAGCAGAGGGTTGGTTGTTGCCTGATTTTATACCGTGTGCTATACCTTACTCCCTAATGGTAGGCTTTCCAAAATTTAATATTCAGTCGTAAATATTTCACGATCAAAATGGATATACGCAACCCTATTACCAAATTTTTGGAAAATAGAAATACGGGTGTTAAGGTGATTGCATCGGTTGGGAAAAGGTTTACGCAGTCAATCCAAGATATGACACAAGGAGCAGGTACTTCTCAAAAAATATTGCAACTCTCAAAGACATAAAAATCAAAAATGCTTAAACGAACGGCAAAACAACAGAAAATTGCAGGAAAATTTATCAAATTTTGATTCATTTTAAAGGGTGTGTTGTCATGGACGATGAAGCCTACCTAAAAGTAGACTTCAGATCATTGCCTGATCCTTAGTTTTATCTGAGACAACTTACACCTAGATATACAAAACTTAAAAAAACACGCGGTCCAACTAAAACAAGCCAATGGCCCTCTAATAGAAAGCTCTACACATTCTCTCTCTCTCTCTCTCTTGCTGTATTATGCCACATAAATTCTTCGCAATGATAGCTTTCTTTGGTTGAAAAAAAGTTAAAGAGCTTTCACAAAGTGATCCGGGTTTATATGGAGATTATCATATCTAGTTGTAAGTTGTCTCAGGTTATATACAGCAAATATATTAATAAGTGTGAGTAATAAAACCAATAATATGTGAAAAATGAAGTGAAAAATAGGTACATTGAATGGAAAGCCATTTTCCAATGCGAAAAGAGTAGTAAGCCGTATTTCACAAAATGAATAACTAAAGGTTTATACAAAACTTCGACGAACAGAGGGGGCGGCGAAAATACACTATAAAAACAGGCGGTCGAAAAATTACAAACACAATTAAGGCCGATGCACACTTATCGGCATAGTACGAACCGCCACAGGCAGGCATCGACCGGCACCGGCATTTTTCGTCCACATATAACGACATAAAATTTAAAGAAAACATTCAATTAAGGAAGGACCGCGGGAAAACTATAGAAAAGTAATCCAATGTTAACGTCGCTACTGGACCAGCAACTGACAATTGCCGGTCTGGTTTCTAGCCACCGATAGCGACGTCAATGAAGTATTTGTTACGTGCCGGTATCTGCCGGTGCCGGTTGATGTGGATAACTTGGTTTCATAAAATATTTTGCCTGTCTGTGCCGATAAGTGTGCATCGACCTTTATTATAACGAACTAGTCCATTCATTTGTGACGTTGTTTGCTCGGTCGGTCGGGATTGCTCGGGCGCCAATAGTTCGGTCGGTAGCAAAACGTCGAAATTTGACTCTGAGTAGCTGCAGTGGAGTGAACGGTCCAAATGACAACAGTTGAGTTCAGTTCAAATTAATTCTTTATTCTCTTGCGTCCCTATTACAAATGTAAAATGATCTATATTAGTGAAATTGTTGTCTATGTTTTCTAAATCTAATTTGAATATGTGACAGGAGAGACTTCCATTGTACACGTACTAACTAGTGGTTTCCGTTGCTCACGTACCACCACTAGTCCTCCGCTATTTATGTTCTGGTGACAGGATAGCTTTTCCGTTGTACACGTACTGACTAGTGGATTCCGTTTGTTCACATACTACCAATAGCTCTCCGTTCTTCACGTACTAGCTCACAGGCAGGATTTGGAGGTGCAGGAGGATTGTCTCTCGGACAAGCCAGTTCAAATTGCTAGAAATAATATGCAGGAAATTCGGGTAGGCGGATGCAGGTGTCTAGTGAATCTATATTGCCCCACTTATAATATCTATTCAAAAAGTTATTGTGAATTATACGAGGGAAAATTTCCTATAGAAGACTTCACACATAGTTCTATTAATGTCTAGCCATGTACAGGTTTGTTACACATTATGCACTTTTGAAAATGCAAGTGAACCGAGCAAGCTGATTTTTGGATATTGTATAGAGGAGGCTTAGAAGGGCTTAACTTGAAATTGTCGACCAAAATTTCCGATGAGCTCTATCCGCCATCTTGAAAAAAGGGGTGAATTTGGTTTTTCTGCGATAACTCGATTCTCCGTCATGAAACGAAAATTGTGATTATATACTTTTTTTTTCTTTTTTTACGCTGTACAATTTGCTTTTTTAGACAAAAATTACGGCTTTTAGCTCGCCACAATGTGAACTGGTCAGAAAGTAAAAAATTAAGAGACTGTAGAGGAAATTATTAAAGTAGATAGGTACATTATAAATAAATAAAACAATAAAATTATGAATCACACGCATGAAATTTATTAATAAATAATTGTTTTTGTGTTGTAGAAGATGGAAATGAATGGAGGTCCGTTTTTAAAATCTATACTCTTCTTCGTTTCGACGGTCCTGGTTCACAGTCTTCCTGCTCGCATTACTCATTGAATTGTGCAAATTCTTCAACCACATGAGATGATTCTTCAATGTTCGAATCATCCTCATCTTCCTCGTTGAGTAGGATGTCGACTTGGACGACGTTGTTGCATGCAATTTAGGCAAATAATGGAACCAGCAATCCCTGCTTTTTTACACCCACAGGCAGCTTCACATTTTCCCTTGCACTTGCATGATATTAATTTTAAAAGCTCAGTTGGCGTGAGTTCAGCAGTGCTAAGAACTGAATCGAGTGATGAAAGTGACATCATACCAATCAGGAAGGAAATATTAATAGTCTACGAAAGTGAGAACAATAATTAAATTTTAGACTAAATTTTTTAATTTATATTTCTTGTTTCTATATGTAAATTTTGATTCAGAGTCATAAAAATTAAAAGTACTCCAAAAAATTCTCTATTCCATCTACGACCCATTCTAAAAATTGTTAGCTCCAGTTCCGTATGAGACGAGATAAAAATAAAATAGAATTTCAAAACAAAAAGTTAACTTATTTTCCTTACAAACTCATAGGTCATGACGATAAATTTACGAATCTAGATTAATTAGGAGCTGGACTATAATCTGTCCATATAACTGATAGTGTGGAGAAAATATATCCGGAACAATTTTTACAAATTGCAATATTTTACCCGTGCACATTTTTCAAGCCGCACTATAATCATTTGAAAAGATTAAAAGTTTAAGCACAAAGGAATGTGAATGCAATGTTTACAAAACGCTTCCACAATGTCCTTGATTAAAAATCGCCATATTTGTTTCCATAAATAGCTCCTTGCTCTACTGTCGGCACGGTACATACATTAATAAAACTAACATTACACGAGCTACCCTTAAATTTGCAATTTCAAATCTTAAAGCATAATGTTAAGGTTAAGGTTAAAACTAAGATCGACTAGGCTAATAGGACTACACGAACACCGCGACAAGATTTCATCTAATTCCAAGCAACATTTCCCCTCCTTTTCAGATCGAATTTACATTTATTCCACGCAAGTTAGGTCAGCGTCTAATTGTGATTAACGACTTTCCTAAATGGCAAGGCAAAATAACCAAAATTTTCAACTTTGAGGGCAAAAGTCCATGTTTAGGTAGTTTTGTGTTCAAACGCAACGATAATTTTTTCCTATAAAGAAATTTAGACTTAAAATAGGCATTTCACCCTAAATTGTGGAACTTTGTTCTGAATAACGGAATTTCGTTTTTAATAGGCAAAAGAGATTTCACAATTGACAAAATTGAATTGTAGAGCATGATCTACATTTTTAAATATTTTTTGTAATCCACATTTATATATAAACGATGCGACCAAAGCTGATGGTACTACTATTATAGCACTGGAATATAAATTAACTTATGACTTATCTAAACTAAAGATTAATTTATAAAATTGAGGTTAACTTCCTTTGGAAATCGAACTTTAAGGGCAAACACAATCGAATAGAGAATTATTCAAGGAATATTTCTGTTACCTTGCGTCGAATTTGGGAATAGATCCAAATTCAAAGTCCATACATATCCTTAAATTTAACTTCGAACTTTACTAAAATTTAAGTAAGAAGTAAGAAAATTTTCCTCAGATTTTGTAAATTTTCCGTATTTATTTCCCTGCTTTTCTTCTTTCCTTTGAGGTAAATTAATAAGGAATTATTACGTTATTTTTCCCTAATAATTAATTACAAAGTTAAGATTACTTTGATGCCTAATTTAAGGAATTATTAAGGAATATTTCCTTCTAAATTTACCTCATAAGAGAGTGACCTGTCAGGTTAACTTCTTAAGTCTAGTTTATGTAATTTTAACCAAAATAGATGATAAAAATTCAACTTTCAATGTTACTTGGGTTGGGTCTTTCCCAAAGGTTGTTAGGCTAAAATTAGCTTTTCCATGAGTGTTAGCTGGAGTGGTAAATGCTTTTCCAATAATTTTCAACCTTCATGCGTGGGACGTTTTCATATCATATGCTTTTAAGTTTCGTTATACTCTTCGCGTTGTTGACACAGTTCGATGTCTTCTTTAAAAAAATAACGAAATGGGTCGTATCCCGTAACTGCATTATGCAGTTCCAGGCGGGCTACGCCAGAGTAGATCAAGTTGCCTGTATTCCCATTTTTGTAGTTCCCCCAAAATTAGCTTTCTGGTAGGCCGAGTATTGGGTAGAAACCAGTATACGGACTGTCGGCTCCGGATTTAGCCAGATCGTCAGATTTTTTCATACCCGTCCAATATTTTGCGACCAGACACTCAAAACAAGTTCACTTTACTGCTGTTTAAGGGGACAGAGCCTGAAGTGCAACTTACCAACTATTAAAAAAATGAAGATGTTGGAGTTCTAGCGTCACTCTTTAGGCTTTTCTGAGCTCCAACCTCTATAGCGTAAACTTACGCCTGAAAAATGAATTTTAAGCGTAACTTCTGTCAGACACGTACTTAATATCTCCAAGGTTTATAGGCGCCAAAATTTATGTTTCAAAGTAATTCTTTTAATGGAAAGTTCAAGCGTTTTCTAAAAAGTAACGCACGACAATAAAAGCGATCCGATCTAAGCGGATCACCATAATCAATTTCCAAATTAAAATTAGGGGTTACCTACCTGAACAAAAATGTTGAATAGACTTCTAAACAGCTTTAAATCACGTACAGAGCTTTGATGAGATTGAGGAAATTTTTTAATAAAACTAAGAAATGCCGAGATACTTTCGCCTTTTATTACCAAAAAAGACGGTAAAACTGTGAACACGAGGAAAACTTAAAAGAAATTTTATATTGGCATAGAAATTGAGCAAAAGTCTTTTGTATTTTTTTTCTATTTTTTTTTATGAGCACTATCCGATCAAATTCCCATGTGTATCAAAAACTTACCATAGATGTAGTATATCATGTGCATATACGTAGATATATGTAATCTAACAGAATTAATATAACATGACTCATTTGGCATCTATAGAAAAACAAAGTGTACCAATCTACATAGTCTCTATATTTACGTGATCACGACTTTTAACTTAAGAAAAATCTTTGACACTTACCATTCGATGAGAGTAGTCCATAGTCAACGGCGCGGTGGCGGCAGCATAAATTTATTGCACGAAAATGTTAATTAGATGCCTAACAACTCAGAGATAAACACACAAAGTGTCAGTTTCAAGTTTGTTCTAATTAAAAATTATTCATTTCGCACACTCATTTCGTATGCACGACAAAAGAGTTTGGCATTTATAGATTGAACGAAATAAGCCATTGGAATAAGTTTCTTGTGCGTGTTGTAAAGTGTTATAAGCAGTTAAGAAGCTGTATGGAAACCAACAAACATTATAATGAAATTTTGAAAGTTAACAAATTTCGGTAATTTTCTGTGAACCATAATTGCTCTGTTTCCAGAATCACACTAACTGTACAAAAATTACAAACAAAAAATTACGATGAATGTGAATCTTATTTGAAAACTTTCATGGTAAGGTCAAGTTTATTTGTTGGTCGAGCAAGAGTACTTAACTCTGGATAATATTTCCGTTCCTTATGAGATAATGTGAAGTTTTTTATATGTTAATTTTTATTGCTGAGAGAAATTTTGTTTTTTTCGCAATTTCAGAAATCTTATTTTATAAGAGATACAAGATGTAATGCCATTTTTAATGGAAAGAATTGAAGAAATATAATTGTATGAACATTGAATTCAAAATGAAAAGAGAAATTTATTGGTACCTACAATGTAATTTTTGTCAATGCCCAGATTTTACCTTTTTCTACTTTGCTTTTCAATTATCTCTCTTCTCTCTTCATTATTGTAAATAAGCTTGGACTTTATATGATTAATCTTCAATTTACTAATGAAGATTGAGTATAGAAAGGAAGGGGATCAGCAGCATTCTCCTGTCGGGCAGTGACCTGAAATATGCAATTTTGTTTTTCTTATTTGATTTATTAGTTCGAGTAATGAGACCAAAATACATTTCACCTCCAACGAAAAGCTCTTAATTTTATTAAAAATTCACATTTTCTATCTTATATGGTTATAAAAGACTAGAAACTAAGTCATATTAAATTCTGTCGATTGGTATAGAGTGATTTTTTTATTTATTAAAATAAAAATAATAATAAGTTTATTACAATTTCATCTTAACCCAATTCAGTCACTTAATCCACAGTTCATACGTAAGCATCAACAATGACCGTCTGTAGAGTTAACAAGCTTCCTATTCTGCCTAAATTATATGAGTAAGATTAAAGAAAAAAAAACAATTAAGTGCAAAAACATTAAAAAAATACAAACGAAAAAAATTAAAACAAATAAACTTAAGGTGGAGAAGGTAGGAAGAAGAACTATTCCGAGAGCTAAAATTGCAATCAGTCTGAATTCATTAATAGTTTGGAGAACTTTTATGTATTAACAATTAAACTCTTGAATTAATATATTTGTATAATTCCAGGCCAATTTCGAATATTGCGAAAGGACATTAGAATTGTTGCCGTTTAGGATCACGAAACCTTCATCCTCCGTGAGATAGGTTTTACCAAAGGCTATTACTCTAAATTCTTTCTTTACGCCGAAATGCCAGGTAGTAAATAAAGTCCTCAACCTTTTACAAGTTACAAAAGGAACACATTGGTCCTGTACCATGGACTTGTATTAAGCTATTACATACCACTCCTGCACATCAAAATTAGCTTTATGTGTCCTTAAACATATAGTCTGCCTTGCTTGTTCCTGTGTCTTCATCCAATGCCATCGTTCTTCTTTTTCTAGAATAGTATTCAGAATTGATGGAAGATTTTCCACTTCCTCAAATCAATAGATCTTATTCTCAATAGCCTTTAAAGTCAATATTCATGGTAATCTGTTTTCGGCATATAAGCTCAAAACTATCTGCATATATTCAAAAGGCATTTGAGGGTGAATATATATAAATTAGGATTTCCTACCTCTAGATTGAAAACGTAATTGCGCGTCTGTTTCGGCAATCAAAAGAGTTTTATAAAGCAACTACTGCAGTTTTTCAACTTTTTGTACGTTTCTTATAAAGTTATTCCAATCTGATATTTCTACAGATGCCCTTAAGGAACCTAATAAATTTTGTTGCTACTCCAAAGGGCAATGCCCACTTTTCATTCAACTTTAGACCCGACACCTCCAGACATGAGAGATATCTTAAACTATGCATTGTCATTCTCTGAACATATTTTATTAACAATGTTTATTTGCTTCTAGCGAGGAAAAGCTTTGGCGATTGGATGAAAGAGTTGACATTTCTACTTCTCTTGATTGTGCGGAATTTTTGCGTCGAGAAAATTGTTCACAGAACAAAGGACTGCATATATACGAAATGTAGTAGCTGCGCTGTATGTGATACATGTGCACAAAAATGGAATTCCGGCTGCAAAAATGTCCCGAAAGAGTTTTCTGAATCGGGAAAAATTCCACCACTCGATAGTACTCGGCGAAATCTTTAATTCGATATGTAACATGCGATATTGGAACCAACCCCTCCCCCCGCCGGGAACTCCTAACCCTACCCTAAGAGAGTGCAGAGAAAAAATTTCTGCTACGATTTGTAGCTGGTAATAGGCTAAGGCGAACAGTGAAATCCGTTTTCCGATCGGACATAACACTACCGAGTTAGAGCCGATCTAAAGTGCGAAAAATCTAGTACCTCAGGTCGGATAAAAAAGGGAAATACTAAAAGTGGGTATTGGGATGGCTATAAATAGCTATTTAAGCCTCCGTGTATTGGAGCGTGAGCACTCAAACTTCTTCGCAGGACCTGAGGAACTCGTTTATGTACTAGATTTTCCAAAATGTACTAGATCAAACTTTGACACCCCCCCCCCTCCCACTTTCCTCCACTAGGTAGAAATAAACATTGTTAATAAAAAATGTTCGGAGTATTATGATGCGTCGTTTAAGACATCTCACATGTCTGAAGATGTCAGTTCTAAAATGGGAATTCCATTTTATAAAGTTTAGAAAGTAAAGCAGATCTGTCAATCGTGTCAAATGCAGCCTTAAAATCTACAAAGAACGCATAGACTTTTCCCCTTTTTGCCAGATTAATATTAATAATAGTAAGTACTTAATTAAAAGTTTTGCCAATTGTTGAATAGCCTGGCCGTAACTCAACTCGACACTTATGTAAAACGCCCATGTCTTGCACCTATAAAGATAGCCTGTCATTTGCAATACATGTTACTTATTTCCCGAAAGCGTCCGTAAATTTGATTCCTCTGAAATTTTCGGAAGGTTTGAATCTCCCTTTTTATACGCTAGATGATGAAATCTTAGGGTATACTAAGTGTTTCATTGGGTTTGTAACGCACAAATATAATGCTGGCAGGGTAAAATGGGTTGGACATCCACTTATAATATTAAAAGTTATTTTGATTTTTGCATGTCCGTCCATCTGTTCGTCTGAGCGAATGATAACTCGAAAATGAAAGTTCCTAGAGAATTGAAGTTTTACACATGGGCTTCTCTTTAACAGAAAAGTAAATTTAAGTTCCAAATGGGACAAATCGCATAACTCTTTCATAGGGTTGGCATACAAAAATTTCGTTCTCACTATATATTTGGACACTGCCTGAGAACGTGTGCACCTAGGGATCTGAAACTTAGTACAGGGTGTTTTCATAGCAATAGTAAATTCAAAATAAATTCAAAAAATGGGCTAAATCAGACAACCAATTCTTAGTGTTACCATATAAAAACTTAGGAATTTTACGTATAAAGTGAAAACTATCAGTCCTAGACGTTTTTATTGCACTGTAAAGTTTTTCAGAATATAAAATCTTACGAAACTGGTTATAATCATTTTTGCTGTCCGATGAACCGTTCTAGAAATATATGCGAAAAAACACTTCAAAATCAAATTTGCACAGATGGGTGCCTAAACGAAATTACATACGGGCTTTCGTCTAGGGTATCATAAGAATTGATCTTAGACCAATTCTAGCTTTTTCACTTATTATATTTAGCAAATATAATCGATTTCGAAAAATTATCTGGACCTTTTCCGCTACCATATTTGTTATTAAATGTTTCAGGTGCTTTGTTATCTTCAATCTTCTATAAAACATTAAGAAGCTCGTCTAAATTTATTGCTCTATCTAAGATTATATCATCTATGTAAGGGGCCGCATATAAAATGGCATTAGCTAGCATAGGTGGATTTAGAAGCCTCTAAAAGTAGCTTCTTCGAAATAAGCTATTTCATATGCTGCAGAGGTATAAACCGGGTGCCTGCAAGTGGTGTGAAACCCAAAGTCTGTGGATCCGTTTTCGAGATAATGCGACTAGAATATATTTAGGTATGTTTTCACAGATCACCCTGAAACTTCTGCACCTTTTACACCCCATGATAGTGATTTCCCCTCTTCCCAACTATTCTTATCAAAAGACACGTTATCAAGACCAATTTTTCATATTGGATTTAAGAATCCCAAAAGCTTAGCTTTAAAATGGTCTACCACAGTCTAAAACCAAAAAGTGACTCTTATCGCGTTTTTCACCTCTTCTTAAGCATCGAAAATATTATCATTGTCATAGGGTGTGACGTTGTGAAATTGCAGCGTGATCTGTGCAAGAATACCCAAATATCGGAAACCGATAAGATTTCCCCCACCCCCATACAATTCTTTGCTTTCTAAGTATGACCTATCCATAGCCTTCGGGTTTCACATAACTTGCGGGATACCCTGTAATTCTTTACTCGAAATAAATTAATTTTTCCAAAACTTTAAGTCTTTAAACCAAGGAGTAATTTGACCACAAAGAAGATGCTGTGAAATTTTAATGTTTTTACGAGTTTTTACTAATTTTAATAATCCTCCAAACACGTCATGACAAGCAATCACAGTAATGACTAATAATGCATATGGAAATTGTGGAAATTATATGGTAACAGAAAATGTTTAAATTTATAGGAGGTACCTACTAAAATTTTCTAATTTTGCATTATAATACACAAAATATAATCGATTAGTTCTATGATACTTCATTGTTTTATGATATAATAGCTCAATCATATGAATGACAAATTTGCATGTTTAAACCCATTAATTCTTTATAGCCAGAATGAACAATTTATAAAAAAATATTGCATAACTCTCTGGGCAACCTGCCTTAAATTTTTGTTGCACCACTTTCAATGTTTTGTTCAAAAATCTTTTTTGTTTTGATTCTTCAGAGCTTTCCCCCAGGACACATTTGTGAATTTTCGTCTTCGTCCAAGAAGGCTTCTATTTTATTTTTAAAGTTTTCATTTATTCTCGATTTTCGAATGAAATTATAATTGAAATTGACGGTCTTGTTGAGTTTTGTTAGTTTTCCGGCATTCGTGAATTTATCACATTTTGATAACATTTTATATTTATGTATATGTTTTTTTTTTTGTCATTTTGCGCCTCAAAAATTTCGTACATAATTTTCTACTTTTCTATGAGTTGTTTCTGTAATTTTCCTTTTTTTCCTTATTTCTGGCTTTCATAACAACTTTAACTCTGTCTTCCATATCAGTTTGAATTAATTTTTTCTCCATTCGTTGACATCTTTTTCTGTAACGGTCAAAATCTTTCTTCAATTTTTTCGTGTGTTCAAACTTTTTTTTCCATTTCCTTGATCTGATTTCTATCTCTGATTCTTTTCTAACAATCGCTTTTATTTTCATTTTTTATATGAACGCTGAGTGGGGTATAATCTAAGCAAAAAATCCTTAGTTCACCCATGAACAACAACTGACCCATTTTGCAACTCATAAAATACATTTATTAGGCATTGTACAGAAGATTTCAAAATCTTATAGAGTAGGTACAATTAGGTGGAAAAAAAACTTTAGTAACATTAAAGTAATAATAGAAATAAAATAAAAATTTAAGAAAAAACACAGATCAAAAAGAAAAAAGGAAAACGAAAACTTAAATATAACGAGGGCAAAGAAAAGAATAAGAATAAAAATAAAAATACAAATAATTTTAAAAATCCAACAAATTAAAGATTAAAATAAAATCAAGACAATGGAACATGAATTTCAAGGTCTGAGAATGAATACCAATTACATTCTAATAATTATTAGGTTATCTTTGTCCAGTTCAGCAAATTTTAGGCCGGAACTTTTGTTCTGAATTATATTTGGAAGAGAGTTCACATTTCGGGCAACTTGGACGAAGTAAAAGGCCTCGTCCTATTTAAATGGACATCTCGGGACAAGCAGCTGCAGACCTCTATTCGATTGTAAGAACCGTAGACTTTCGGGAAAGATACTTCTGCATATCTTTAATATAAATTAACCTGTAAAGAAACATAAGTCTGCAATGCGTCAAACAGACCTCGATAGAGATTACAATTAGTGACGTAACAATTATAAATACTTATTTATTGGCGATTTTTTTTCACCATAGATCCTTCAGCATTCTCCACAAGCTAATTTTCTGTGATTTGTAATTCATTGTCATACCACATTCGCCATTAGCCACAAATAACTTCAATGGGCGCTGACCATCTTTGAAATTCTTCAAGAATTTACGCACGAAATCTGCAAATCTTTTCATGCTTTCAGTGCTGATTTCTTCTGCACCTCGCTATATTTTTTTAAAGAAAATACTTTATTATTGGGATTTAGTTAACACCTTCTACAAAATCTAAGCAAAAATACTATCAACTAAATTTTTATTACAACTGTGCATAATTAATTATTTTCGAATAAAATACAAATTCACATTTCAATATAGTCAATGTGCAGTTTTCATCAGTAAATGTAAATAATTCTTACTTACAATCTTAAATGATTTGTGATCTCATAACATAAAGTCACTGGATCTAGAAAGCCCAAGTATCTGTATTGCCCATTAAAGTAAGTCCAGTAATTAAATGGAACACTTCAGAAAATAGAGGTCATGTCGGCGGAACCTATAAGATCACAAGGTCTTCAGTGAAACATAAAATTATACGGCCAATCAACTATTAATCATGTAATTATGGGCGCTAGCACGAGACTCGTGGAATGGACCATAAGCATTAAGCACTGGAACCCAAAATTGCAAAAAACAAAAACTATGCGATTTTCAGGCAATTAAGCCGTGACAGAGGTTGGCTTGGCTTGTAAAATTGTTTTGTATTTTCGTAAGGTGGGTGTGGGTGTGTGCGTTGTTAATCAAAAATTGAAGGGACTTTTCAATTGTTTTTTGATCAGAAAGATTAAATAGCAAAAACTGCGTCTCCAGTATTAAATTTTCACAGCTTTTTATGGGAAACAAAAGTGCTGCTCTGTAGACTATGATTGATTCTAGCATATATGAACTTTGTTGATCCAATTTAAAAACTAAAAGCAATTGATTTTTCTTATTCGCTACACGGAAATTGTAAAATATAAATTTCATAACATGAAAAAGTATACGAAAAAAAAGATTTATATAAACAGAGAATTGATTTAAAAATTGATAAAAATCGATGAAAGTATGAGAGAATGTATATCGTAATTACTCACTTTTTGCGATCTCTATGAAATTCAGTTTTTTTTGTTTTAGTTTTTGTACTTAGATAATAAATTGACTAGATGCACTAATTATTGTACATACTTGCTGATGTAATTTGCAAAATTAATTAGTGTATTATGAATTATGATTATGATTCTTATCATACAGTTAATTAAAAATAACTCCAGCCAACAGATACGTATATGCTTGTCAATTCCAAATCCTTGCTTTCGAAAAGATCTTATTAGTGTTATTCTTTAACAAGCATAACCAGTTAAAATAACGATGATCAAACAAGTAACTTAATGTTAGGGTTTTGCTGGAAAACTGCAGGTAGCTAGAAGTAAAATGAAAAGCATTTCAGCTACCCGTAATGGTATGAGATTGCATGACATAAGAGTAAAGAGAAATTAGGGTTTCTACTTCTTAGAATCTTTAAAAAAAGGGAAAATCATTAAAAGTAAGGCTTTAAATGGTACTGTGCGTGCATGCATTTAGCACAGCTTTTTTAGCACAGTGAAACGATTGACCGAATTATAATAATTCTTGACCATAAAGTATAAAAACAACTGCAGGTTTCCATTTGTTATCTTGTAATGAAGAAGATCGGACACATAGGTATGCTCAAGTCGAAAAGAGAATATGTAAATAGCATACCGTTTCCCAAAAATATAACGTAATAAATTCCCGTAGTTTATAGAAATGATTGCACAAAAAGCTAAAGCTCGTTCCATGAAATGTTACAACCTTTTTGCCAATTGTTCTTTTACTTCCCAAGCAAACTAAAATGTACGGCACCATTACGAATAGGATAAAGGCCACTTTTTAACTTTAAAATTGAGCTCGATGAGAAAATAAAAATTTTAAAAATTGTACATACAGCGCCATCTAATAAAATAATGGAATAACATTCTGTATAAATCTATCTGCTGGAATAATTAATCTGCTTAGGTACTTGCCTATCTTACAAGTATATATGTACTCTAAGCAACAAGATAAAATCAATGAGCATCTTTAATCAATTCATTTTGATATAAAAAAAATTGTGGGTAAGAAGATTTTTGAAGAATTTAATTAAGATCGGATGATCATTAATTTAGCCCGTGCAGCCAGATTATTAGTCATTCTGTTCTTGGCTATCAGAGGAGAGTTACATACTATATGAAAATTGATTTCATGATATTTCAGGTTTAATGTGAATTTGGGATTATTCAGCCTTCTAATTATTGCAAAATTTATATTGACATGGAAGTAAGTACCCATTGATCACACTACAGTTTTGCAGGCTCGCAAAAATTCTCTTGTCTATTATTAAAATTTTCGTGTGAAATTACTGCCTAGAGCCTCTCCACTGACAAATATGCATGTTTCTGAACTAGTCTGTTAATCAGACTAACTTTTATCGAACAAAACTGCATTCCTCAGATATGGACAGTTTGAGCTCTAATCTAAACGTGTCACATATATCGATGATTTTATGCATGTAGATATCAGGGAATTATTGAATTTCATTGGTTGCACTCGTGAAGTGTTTTTTTTTTATGAATTTCAACTGATCTGCTCCAAAATCAAAATTTCAAGCTAGAATATAAATTTATTAACCGAAAATTGTATTTTCAATCCAGTCAAATATCTTTGCATAATCGATAAACGCAAGAATAGTAGTCATCAGAAGAGCGAATAGCCTCTCACAACTATATTGGTCAAAATCTGTAGGTTTCTACTCATTCAAGGTCTATTTCCGAGTAAGTAGGTACTGTTGATTTTTCTCAATATTGTAACTTTTCTAATACTTGGTGAAAAACAAGGCACTTTAATCGACCTCGAAAAGTGTCGTAGTCGTTGATTTCTTTTTCGGATGGGTAACACATCCGCCAAACCATTGAACCCAGTGCTAGAAGATGTTTAATAAATTTCGATGTCACTACTTTAGGATCAATAGGATTATATTTAACAGATAACATAGACAATACTATCAAGAAATCATTCAAATTTCGGACACATTTCATATTTCTATCCTTTGATTCAAATCGGTTAAGTTGCTCTCTGTTTAAGTCGATTCCACAAAACTCGGGAATATCAGAAAATATTTCACTCAAATATTCTGTAGAATTTTTGTCCAACAATTGTTTTAATATTTTTTTGATTTGTTGCTCCCACATAACTCGCGAATATCAATAAAAGTTTCTATACACCGGATCAATATCGAATTTCTTGACATTCAATTATCGTGAATAGTTATTGTCGCCAACTAGCCTTTTTTCCAAAGACATAGGTACACCGGAACTGAAAATGCATCATATACGAGACGAACGACTAATTTTGACTGTGCAAGCTAAGAATTTTTTAGCCGTTTGACTTAGCCCAAAAATATCGACTCTATATAAGAATACCAAATATTGTCTCTTCTTCGTGGATCTCCCACTTGACATATTCTCGGTTTTCGCCTTCAATTAAGAAATATTGTAGAGTCATGTATCTTTACATATTTACATTGTATGATTGTGAGCAAAATTATGGAGATAAATTCTGTTGTCATTAATACAGCATAAAAATTATCGAGTAAATTTTTGGAATATATTCGTATTGCCATCAGATGCGTACCTAGCAGAAGTGAATAGAGGATCTCATGTATTATCCGGCCCAATACTTATCCCACTTGAAAAAAATACTATTATTAACACATTTTTTTTTCGTTTGGTGCTGATATATTTTTTTATGAAAAGTGTAAAGTATATTAGGCTACAATTGGCGTTCGAACCAGAAAAATCGGTTGCACTGTTCTCGAGATATAAATTTTTAAAAATGTCGTTACATCGTATAATCATGCAATTTGCATTTCATACAAACTATGAAAGTTTCATCCAAATCAGAGATACAAAGTGCTCCGCATTTTTAACATAAGTCGAAGAAAATTTTTCAGCACTCAAACGGTTAAACAGAAAAAAAATTACTAACAACTTTTTTGTTATTGTCCAACAAACCTCTCCACAAAATTTTAATTCTGATTAAAAAAGTGATTCAAAATCCCAAGGAAAATATTTCAATAACTATGGAAATGTGTATAACCAAAGGAAATGACTAGCTTTAAAACTAAATTAAGCCATTATGAATGGTGATAACTCTATTTAACTGTAAAACTGGGTTGTGTATTATATAGTCTTAAAACTTACATACCTATCTATGTAATTCTCATCGAAAGTAAACACATTGCTTTTATCAGTCAATTCAGTTCAGTTAAGAGGCACCTTAAGGCATTTTAATTAATCCGAAGAAAGTTATCAAACATCAGTTTCCCGTGGTATAGCTAGTTGCATAGCATCCGCTCCCTGTATAATTTACATCAAAATCCCGGTGAATAGAATTGAACTAACTGGGTACATGTGCAAGCAATAATCGAGCATGACAATGATTCAGAGCGACTGCCCTTAAGCGACTTAATTCATTTAGCATCCGTGTACGGCCAACGGAGATTTTGTTAAAGGGAAACTCACTTTAAGATTAACTACTTTCTGGTAGCACATGCAGTTTCCTGTGGTAGTGCAATCATGCTTGATCTATGTTATGTGAAAGCTAATGAAAATGAGTTTTGAAAATAAATTGAATAATCATAGTACTATCAGGTAAACAGTACATTTAACTGTATAACTAGGCAACTTTCTACACACAGAACAACGTGTTTGTCACACCGCCGCCCGCCACTAAAACTGGCTACTACCTGACATAATGTACCTACTCGCACATACTCTCAGCACATATAGGTAGACTGGTGGATAATACCTTACATAATCCCATTGTCTTGCATCTAATCCAGTTTATGTTACAACATTAATACTAAAATGCGTGTAATGCATTATCAAATGGCGCAAATGATTTACGCCTGGGCGAAGGTATTGTTGACGACTTATACCATACTTAATAGGCTAATCGCAGGCTAAAGGGTGATTATCAATATTTCATTGAAGACTCTCAGGTAAAATGATGTTTTCTGAATGAACTAACCTCTATAAACTCGTTCCGGTAATCAAAATCACATTAAGCTTGCATAATTATGCATAGGTGGAAATTATTTAGCGCGAATTATAGATTATGCGCACAAATGGCTCGTTCTGCTTAAATTGGACTTGAAATTTTTGCGTTATTAGATCAACTATACCCAACAATGGCTGTCTGTTGTTGTCTATCAAAGTAGATACATAAAAGAAAGTTAATAGTAAAACAGTGTTGCATGGATCTAGATCAGTTTTTTACATTAGGTACTCTAATCGAATTTTGAAACTGGATTAGTTCCGGGTGGTCTGGTCGGTAAATTTCGACGCATTACTATCCTATACAATGTGAAAATTATGCGAACGAAAATTAAGCGTTTTTGTATAAACTATTTTACGGGCGTTATTTGGCAGCTACTTAGTTGATTATTTCATTTGGAAAATTGCGTTAACTTTTAATGCTGATTAATATATTAAATTTTACTAAAATAGGTTTGGAGTAGGGTTGGCAAATTTATGGAAATTATGCTTCTCAATTTTTGGTAGTGATTTACCATCTGCTTTTTAGTAGCTCCTACTATGGCCAAATACTTAAATAAGCACAATGAGCTTTGTTTTAATGATACCAACCCATGTTTATGTAATGTTTACTACTCCAAATTTCTCTTCAGGCTTATGCAAAGCATAATCCACTTCTCACTGTCAATTACTAAATATTTGGAGAATTTCTGGAGACTTCTGTTACAAGACCACCAGAGTGGAAGTATGTTGTGTTGCACCTTCAAAATGTATTTTATTTATTTGAAGGAGAAAAATAATGTCTATTTTCGCAATTCGCTTCAATTATTTTTTTTTTTTTCATTAAGTAGTTCCTACAATATGTACGCCTTGTAGTAAACCCAATCAATTGGGTTCCTGATTATTTTGACTTTGTTAAGTCAGGTCTCAATTCAATCAGAATGAATGGAACTTCTGCAAAGACCTATCGAGCGTGGGAAATCTTTGGCCAATTTCATATTAATGGATTCTGATATTTAATATAAATTATTATCAATTGTTAATGTGATGGATAACATAAGTTCTTGTAGCTTCTCTAAAACTGAGCTTTTTTTATATTATTTTTTTTATATTATTTTACCGGAATCCTATAAAAGGTTTCCGGTGGAAGATAACGAGTTTAATATGTATTGAAGTAGTGTATCCAGCAGTGCTCCAGAAATAAAATTCTTGTTGAAAAACCTCCAATTTACTACTTTTATTCGATTTAGTAATGAATGTCCTGCATATTTGCAGTTACAAAAATCTGGTTATAACCTATAAAAATGAATTTTTAATTAAAATGGGCATATACCCATACTCATTCGCTTTAATAAAAGGAACTCATTTTAACCTCGGAGTTTTAACTAGAAATTTAGAGCCCTGCAGTTGGTTATGGAGTGGTAGGCCTGTTATCTCTTATTGCATGGTATTACCCTTATTCCCTAATGTTAACAGTTAAATAGCTTGTGCTGTAATCATTTGCGAAAAATACCTTGATACGATTTTTCAATAATAAATGCTACACCTTCTTGGTCACGTCAAGTTTATGGCATAGGTACTTAATTACTTGTTCCGTATCATTTCTGATCCATTTTTAGGGTTCCGTACCTGTTGAATCCACATACATAATCCGCATTCCGATGAAAAAATTTTCCCCAGTACGTGCCTCTTAAAAAGATACAAAAAAAATCCACAAAGAATTCAATTCTTAAAAACAGCACTTATCTAATAGTAAAGAACTTCCTCCCTTTGGTCCAACGCCGTCCTAAGCTTCTTTCATTACATTTCCACCTCAATATAAAAAAAAAAAATCATTAATAATTAGAAATATAAACTAATAATGTCGCAAACTTACCATTTTTCTCCAATTTCTATTTACGTTTGTAATGACATTCAAATGACAGATGGTTTTCGCCGCAGTCAGAGTTCAGTGAGTGAAATGCAACTTTAAGATCGACAATGGTCACAATATGACGTCAATTCTGGACGCCGCAGTCAAAGTTCAATCGAATACAACTTTGAGAATGAGCGCTGCCAGGGCAACCCATCGTGAAGCCGAAATGTAGCGGTTCACTGCGACAATAAAAAGACGGGGAGTCACAGTAGAATCACCATTCCCAATTTAGAATTTAATCTGAGCACATGAGAATTCACTCTGATTTTTTCCAACTATCCAAAACCCGATTTTGCTTCCGTCCAAGTAGGAATTTACTCCTACTGCATAAATTTACTTCTGCTTTAATTCCATCCTACACCTAAGTAGGAATTTACTGCTACTGCAGAAATTTACTTCTGCTTTAATTCCATTCCACACCTAAGCAGGAATTTACTCCTGCTGCAGAAATTTACTTCTGCTTTAATTCTATTCCTCACCTAAGCAGGAATTTACTCCTGCTGCAGAAATTTACTTCTGCTTTAATTCCATCCCGCACCTAAGTAGGAATTTACTCCTACTGCAGAAATTTATTTCTGCTTTAATTCCATCCCACACCTAAGTAGGAATTTACTCCTACTGCAGAAATTTACTTCTGCATATCCTCCATCCAAGCAGGAATTTACTCCTCCTGCAGGAGTTTACTTCTGCTTTAATTCCATCCCACACCTAGGAAGGAATTTACTCCTACTGCAGAAATTTACTTCTGCTTTAATTCCATCTCACACCTAAGTAGGAACTTACTCCTACTACAGAAATTTACTTCTGCTTCACTTCCACCCTACATCTAAGCAGAAACTTACTCCTGCTGCAGAAACATACCTATGCCTAATTATTTATTTCTGTTACTGCTACCGTGCTTATACGTGCAGCACAGAAACTTCTATTTTATTATTTCATGAAGTTAATTGCGGATTTCCTTCTCTTTTTTTTTGCAGAAGTAAAAGGAGCAAACCTCTGTGGCAGCATTCTTTTTAACTTTTGAATTTTTAATGAATTATTGAATTTACTTAGTTTTAGAATAATAGTTATAAGTAAATGGATTACAGTAATAGATTAGGGAATTGAATTTTGTGATATAGTTTTAACCAATATATTGAAATAAAGAAATTTGTATTTGAATTTATAAAAGTTGAGTTATCCTTTAAAATCGGCACCCCCTTCGCTTGGGCTCAGATAGATCTCACAGTACCCAAAGGGTAAAAACGTGAACCCTATTACCAAGCCTTCGATGTCCGTTCGTCTGTCTGTCTGTCACCGGTCTGAATCTCATGAACCTTAATAGGTAGGCAGTTGAAATTTTCTATTGCCGCTATAGCAACATATAATAAAAGTAATATAAAATTAAAAATTAAAGGGAGCCCCCATACAAGAAACGTGATTTTTTCGGCGTTTTTTTCCTCGTTTTATTCTCATTCGTTATTATTATCATAAGTAGACATAATTTTTACAAATGACAGCATTATTTTTTCACATGACGCCTACTCTCATTTGAAAAAATAAATAAAAAGCAAATAGTGTTAAATATTGTACGATGGTACGGAACACATCGTGCGCGAGTCCGACTCGGACTTGGCCGTTTTTTTTTTCTTGAATTGGGATACTTACGATCGTATCTTCCGTTAAAAGAACTTAATGGTTATTCGATGCTGATTTACTATGATCAAGGTTGATGTGAACCACTAGAGACTGAATGGCTTGTCTAAACTTATTGTCAGAAAAGTAATAGAAATATTCCCCACTGAGAACATTCGATGCACTCATTTATTTCGTTTGGTTGATCTTCGTCCACGTGATATCAACAACAAGTGCACAATTCGACAGGTCATATTTTTGAACATCATTTATACCTTACCTTTTTCTCTTTCTTTAATTGTTCATGTATTTAACCTTTTTTCATCTTCTACAAAAATCGCATCGTTTTTTGTTATTTCTTGGTGTTTTAAAACAGATCATAAAGTTTCAATGGACTTTAACATTTTTTTTGACTTTAATAATTACTACTACTACTACCACTTCTATTACTATTCGCTACTTATACTGGCAATAATATTTACAAACAAATTTATTTGCTACGCGCAACTCTTTACAATTCCAAATATAACATTAAAACACACAAATTATATTCCGGACTTTTAAAACAAATGACACAAACAGACATTTTTTCCCACAACAATTACACAGATTTTGTAATTTTGCAATAAAATATTGCGAATATAAATTTTGCCCAAGTTCACCTTGAAAAATTACAGTAATTGCATAAATCGCCTTCAATTTAGCAAATTAATAAATAAAATCTTACCACTTCTCACACCCATGCTTTTCTCACACCTCTCATTTTCAGTTAATTAAATACAAAAAAAAATCTTCAACTTCGAAGGTAGATTATGTTAAATTGGCACAAATAAAATAATCCATTTGAAATTTCGTTCTCATAAAATTCAATCAATTTTACTCGAATTAGATTACAAGACATTTCCGGTCAAATCTATTTCTTCTATGATTTACAATAATAATTTTATTAACCGTTACTGCTTTTTGTTGAATTTTTTGTACATGTAAAAGATTACTTGAACATGCCCCATTATGCCTGAATTATATACTTGTGCCAAAATGTTTATGTTTTTTGTTGTTGTCGATAATCTTTGAATAAAGGTGGTGCTATACAAGTTGCTGATAAACTGCATTCAATTAGGTCAAATAATGGCCGCACCCTTCCAGCTAGCTGAAAGCTAGATACAATAATTGCATCATGAAATATGTTTATTGAAAAACTCTTCTAAATCAAAAGTCATTTCAAAACAATAAAATTTCCCGGAAGTAAATAAATTAATTTGAATAATTTACAACAAATGGGCGTTAACTGAGTTTTTGTTTTTTTTTTTTTGTACAATCACCACCATTTCAAGTTTTTGTATATCTACATAAATTATGAGGAAATAAATTATGCAATTCCAGTCTGTTTTTGGAATCTTGTAGCAGGATATGAAATACCTTACTTACCTTCATTACGAATTACTAAAAGTTTATTTATATCTTTTTTTTGTATTTTTTTAGATGCAGACAAATTAGATCAATCAACGGCAGCATCCTGGTGGCAGGCTCATTTAGCAGCAACACCATCTGAAGCACCTGTACTCGATTCACAATTTTTTTCGGCCACTCATGGCTTAGTACAGACTCATCCATCACTGAGTGGTAGTATACCACGTCCAGCACCATTAACTGGAAATAGTTTAGGCAGTGGTTCAAGTAAAACTGGTGCAAGAGCTAGCTTAGGATCATCATCTAGATTTATTGGTGGACTTGGAAATACAGTGGTCAATCCAAATCCAAAGTCACCATTTCGTCATTTAGATTTTGCTACAAGTGCTACGGCTGAACTTCGACGAAATCCTAGTCTATCGGCACCTGATGAATGTGCCAGAGCTTGTCGAGAAGGTGAACCACCAAGAATATGTTACTATCACTTCACTTTGGAATACTATACTGTGCTTGGAGCGTAAGTATATTTGTATTTATACATATATTTCACTTTATTATAAAATATAAGATTTTATAAATTAAACTACACTAGATTAAAAAAAAATTAAAAGGTTGTAAATAAGGAGAGAAAAATACTATTGAATTTGCGAAAGACATTTATGGAACTATAAAAGTTTTATAACTTTAATTCTTGTATTACGTGTCCAAAACTCGTGGATTGGAGGACCCGGGAAAACATAATATCAGAAAATTATATCGGTACTAATTATGTACTAATTATGTTCCAAACTGAAAAATTGTTATGCTCGAAAATTGAATAGTATTTTTTAATATTCTATATTCGGGGTATATGACAACGCCTAGCTTCACCCCCGCCCTAATATTAATGCTGCCAACGAAGTTTTGATTCACACAGGATTTATGTGCTAATTCTACGCCAAATCTACAAAATGTTGGCTCAAAATTTTGAAGGGTTTTTAAAAAATTTAAATTCGGGGTGCAGAATGACGTCGCCCTCCATCTCGCAATAGTGAAAATTCTGTCAAAATAGTTTTGATTCACGTACGGTTTATGTGCTAATTATGTGCTAATTCTTAGCCAAATCTAAAAAATTTGATGGGCTTTTTTAAAAAATTAAAATGCAGGGTGCAGAATGACGTCGCCCTCCATCTCGCCGTAGTAAAAATTCTGTCAAAATAGTTTTGATTCAAGTAGGGTGTATGTGCTAATTATGTGCTAATTCTTTGCTTAATTTAAAATATTTGTATTCGAAAATTTAATGGTGTTTTTATCATGGTATTCCACGATATTTCTTCTGAAGTCACGTTTTTGCTATGACTAGCCACGATATCGTACTCCCTTTTAATTTCACCATATATTTTAATGTATGGACGTAACACTGTTTTTATATCCTAATTTCTGTTTGTCGTGGGAACAACAAAGTAAAACAATCTGTCCATGTCCAGATGTAATGGACTAAATGGATTGTAAATAAATTTGTAAGAGAAGTAAGCAAGTAACAGTAGGTCTTTAGAAAATGTTTAAAACATTTTTGACAATGTAATTTTGCTTCGGTATGTAGTAAATCACTTACAACTCGTAGAGAAATCTTTAAAAAAACTGTCACCGCTGGTTTTTACATTTTCTTGTAGAAAACCTTATCCAGGCAAATATTGAAGAAAGAATGAATCAATGCACAGGCAATGAAAACCCATTTTTGGTAACCCAGTTCAATAAAGAGTACCAAAAGAAAATAGAGCAGCAAAATTTATTTAGTCAATTTCAAACTGCATAGGAAGAAATGATTTGAATCCATGATATGCACGGTGCAAATATGTTTTCAACACTCTCCTCCCCAATTTCAATAATGTTTTTAATTCGTAAATAACAGCAACGGACAATGGCAGTAATAAAGTTATTAATTACTTGAAATAAATTTTAATTTTTTTGTATTCCTTTATCTGTTTTACATTTCTAATTCAAAATTCCTTTTACTATTCATTTTTGCCTGAACACCTATTGTTATATTTCTTGTTTCCTCAATTTTTCTACATACACCTATATAGGTCTCCGCTGAAATATGATTTAGAACCAATAACATGGTGCAGACTAGATACAAGGGTTAAATGACCCATAATACCAGTCCTTGTACCCTAGTCCTATACGAATAGACTACTACCAACGCATATTTAATAAGAAGTCTTATAACAGCTGTATATAGGCAGCAGGTCCTTACAAAAGTGACCGATGTAATCAAAAAACATGTAAGTCCTGCACTTCTTGATTGGTGCGATAATATGAACTACATAATTTGTTACAACAGCACTGTATTGGTCTCTAGAAACTATTTTTTAATGGCGATATGTATGAATTTTGAAATTTTATCCGTAGATATACATTTACCATCACAAGCTTATAAAGTAAAAGCAAATTACTTAGCCACCTCTATAGTTTCAATCTGAACTATGTACATGTTCGTGCGCAATATTGTGTGCATATTACACAAAATCCTGAAGGGTAAAAAATTTTCCAATTTTAATTAGCAAATATTTTCCCTAATAACATCTTTTTTATTAAACAAAAAAAAAAACAAGAAACGCAAACACCTGGAGCTCGTTTATTCAATTAAATCCAATTAAGCCTCAAGGGAAAGCTGTACTTAGTTTTATATGAATAAAAAATATCAATTCATACCTTACCATATCTCGCGCAAATTTATAATTCCTAAAATAACTTAGATCTTCTCACTTTTTTGACATAAAAAGCAGACATTTGTGCATGAGAAACATACGCACAGGATACCACAAGAAACTGTAATTACTGTTATATCATACGTCAATAATTTAAGGTTATTTCATGAGAAAGTGAATCTAATTACTTTCGACAGCATGAATGCAAACAGGTAAAGTTTTGGCATAGTTTCGTTGAAAATGTTATTCTCAAGAAAGCACAACAAATGAATTAACACCAAATTTCAATGCCCGAATGTTGGCAATTAGTTTTGTCCATTTCAAGACCAAACCTTCCATGGACATTGGGCATTGCCTATTATAATGTGGGATCTAGGGGACTCACGAGAGGGTCACCTAGACTTTTTCTCCAGTATAATCGAATTGAAAAACAAAAACAAAAAACCCCCTCTGACCTACCGGCGCAAATTGAAAAATTTATATTGTTCAGGTCCATGCTCGCTCCCCACAATGGCTAAACCAGCCGCCCATTAACAAGTTTTACTGGTTTTTCGTAAGTTTTTTTCTCTGTTATTCAATTTCTTGTTGCAGTTTTCGTGCTGGGGAGCACCTACCTACTACCTACCTACATATAATCAGATGACGAGCGGTCAATGTCGAACATTGAAACGCTCCAGCAACATCACCTCTTGGGTATGGTTCAGACTTTAAGTCACACCAAAATGAAAACACGTAAAAAAAACGGACAACTGGTGGCCACCAATATCAAGTTTCGTAATATAATTGCTGCGATTTTAAAGATTGCTTTATTAATGCGCGGAGCATTATTGGTAGCGGTGTTAAGATTAAGAGTAATGAGCCCAACGGTGAAGATTTTCCAGTAATTATATTACAAGACTATAGCTCTATATCTATACTAGCTAGTACGGTAGCTGACTCTTGATTTTGAGAATACTCTCAGCGCAACGGTTTGTCCTTGTATGGATATTATGATTAAAAAAAATTTGTTTTATAATTAATTTGTTCGTTTTTCATTTCAAAATATTTATAAGAAAAATTATTTCATATTAAATAATGGATTTGAGAAAGTTATTTATGTGCGCGCATCTCACAAAAATAAAATCTAAATGATAATTATATTTAAGTGTTTTTGTTAAATATACTCATCACAGTGAATTGAGAAATTTTTCAAATAGATGGGGACTAAACTCATACCCTTAACTCGAGACCGGTTACTTATACGTCAACTTAATATGGCTTAATAATGCTATAACATATTATCTGTATGAAGACTTGCAAAACAACCATATACAAAATTAATTGCTTCTTGATTGAATGAAAGCGCTTTCCAGAAAGGAATTTCTTCAGGTATTCGTATACCTAGATGGTAGTCCAGTAGAACCAGATCTTGTGAATGCGGTCGATGGCCAAACAATTGATACTTCAATTCTTTCATTTTTACCATGGTCAATAACACTTTTGTGAACAGGAACATTATCTTGATGAACAATATTTTTTTTGTTTTCAATAAACCAGGTATTTTTTCACGAATTTGTGCATCCCAACAGACTAAGTTAAATGTTTTGCCTTTCTGAAGCTAATTTATGAACAAAATTCGTTTTGTATCCCCAAATCATCATCCTGCTGAATCAAATCGTTTTTATCTTCTTTGATACACTTGAACCAACTTCTAACCATTCATTGCTTTGATTGTTCTTTTGTCTACGGTGTTCGCCAAGTTTCATCCATAAGCCTAGTAGGTACTAAGGTTCGCGCTAAACTAAATTTTAACGAGTCTCCAATACCGGGCCATTTTTTAGCAGTTAAAATATGACAACGGAGACTTAGAGAAAAAATTACAATATCAAGAAGAAGAAGCATTTTGTTTTGTTTTTTTCGGAAATACAATGCGCGGTTATAATATTTCTAAAAATAGGTAGTTAAAATTATTTGGAAATGTGAAAAATATAAAAATAATGTGTATAATGTATAAAATAAAAAATTAACAATGATATTGAAAATACGGCCACGAGAAGAAATCCAATCCATCTGTGCTTACAGCAAAAACGTACACGTTAACTACAAAAATCCAGTCAATAAATTTATCAAATCTCAGAACCCTTACAATAAATATTTTTGCGCACTAAAGAATTGCTCAGGTGTATAAATTCAAGCTAAATTTTATGGAGACTTACTGGAGGTGCCATCTGTAATCAAAACCCAAAAGCCAAATTTAGCGCGTTGACCTTAGTACATAGTACTCTCGCTAAAATTCAGGATAGATTTTCTCTAAAAGCTATTAGCGCGCTAAATTTTCATATAAAACTAGGAGGGGCCCGTCGGCGTTGCCCGGGGATAATATAGATACCTAGATGGTTAGGGGTGGGGTGGGGTGGTTAGAGATAAATAATATTTAAACTATTATCGAACTCGATCACGCGATTCCTCACTCTAGGGTTTCACTATGTATCTAGAAGTGTGTGTGTATGTGCGTGTATTAGTGTGCGTGTATTCATTCATATGTGTGAGAGAGTGTAGTTCTCTGCGTTGACGCGTTCTAATGCAGTATGACAACCCTACGAAGGAGTTGCCCGATTGGTCCCATTTTCGAACTACTCGTATATTCACAATTTTTATGCAGACGCCGTGTACAAAATATGAGCTCTACACCTCAAAGCCTTCTCAGGCAGCTAAAGCTTTGTATGGCATCACTAAGAAGAAGTAACCTAATTTAGTCCATTATTGAGATTTTTTTACCATTGCTGTGAAAACACCACGTAGACATTTTTGCCTGATTGATCCCGCTTTTGAACTTAATTCAATTTATTTTAAAGAAAGTCCCGGGTGCAAAATTTCAGTTCTCTACGTCGACGCGTGAGACAGTGTTCAAATATATAGTGAAAACCTAAAGTTTTGTTGGCCCGATTCGGTCAATTTTTGAACCTGTATTTCCAATTTTCATGAAAACGTCGCATACAAAATTTGAGCTCTCCACGCCGACGCGTTCTCGAGAGTTTCCAAGTTTCCAAATATAAAGTGAAACACCAAAGTTTTGTATGGCAACATCAAGAAGAGGTTGACCAATTCAGACCATATTTGTAATTTTATTTTCTATTGCTATGGAAACACCAGGTACAAAATTTTAGTTCTGCTCGTCAATGCGTTCTCATGCAGTTCCAAAATATATAGTTAAAAACGAGGTTTTTGTTTGGCAATCCTACGAAGGAGTTGCCCGATTTGTCCTATTTTTCAACATAATTTTACATTTTTTTTTAAAAACGCCGCTCTTCACGTAGACGCGTTCTCAGGCAGTTTCCAAATATATAGTGAAAAACTAAAGTTTTGTATGACAACACCAAAAAATGAACGCCGGATTTGGCCCATTTTTGAACTTGTATTTGACGGTTTCGAAATATATATAGTAAAAACCAAAATTGTCTATGGCAACATCAAGAAGGAGTTGCCCGATTTAGTGTGTTTTTTAAATTTTTTTTTTGCTATTGCTATGAAAACACCGCGTATCAAATTTCAGCTCTCTACGTGCACTCGTTGTCAGACAGTGTCCAAATATATACTAAAAAACGAAATATTTATATGGAACCCCACGAAGGAGTTGCCCGATTTAGTCCATTTTTGAAAATATATTTTCAATTGTTATGAAAACGCCGTTTACGAAATTTCAGCTTTCCACATCTACGCGTTGTCAGGCAGTTTTTTACGTCTCGACAACAGGGCCATCTATCGTGTCCGAAACTATCCTATCTGCTAAGCTGGAACCAACTAAACATATTCACAAAATTTAATTGAAACTGGTTGGGCGGTTGCGGAGATTAGCGTGTATAAACACAGTGACACTGGATTTTTATATATTAAGATTTAGCTTAGCACGGACCTTAGTATTAGGCTATAGTTATAAATCTATCCACAAAATCGGTTTTATTATTCTTAAAATTATCCAAACATACTTGAGAAATTCGCATTCGAATGTGCTTGTAGTCAGTTCCTAAGACATAAAGACATGCATAAAGTTTTTCTTATCTTTAATTCTTTATGCAGAATATGCCAAACTCGTTATGTAGAGACTAGAGATTCTTATGGCACCAGCTATTTCAGGCACTTTTATTAGTCGATCATCTAATACCCTATCATTGACTTTTCGTATGATGTTGCTCTAAAATCTAAAATCCATATGTTAACAGCTGGAAATGAAGGAGCAGATGCCACTAATACATCGTCGCATGACTTTTATTACTGGTAAACCTTTTAAAACCAAAATTGTTTTTTTGTTTTTTATGATACAGAAATCATGACACGTCAACTTTAAACAGCTGAATAGCAAACTAATTGTCAGATTGACATGACTTGTATGTCATTACGAAAGATGAAATATTAAAATGCTGTAAAAATTTAATAAAACATCCTATGTATTTTCTATGGGACTTATACATACATAAAAAAATATGTAAGATACTCTCGCATTTTATGACCCACATATTCACCAACGCGTTTTCCACACAAAACACATATGTAATTGTAAACTAAAGTATAGTAAACAAAAAGTAAAAATAAAATAAGACACATGATTTTAAAATCAATGGATAGATGAACTAAATAAATGTGTGCAGCTTTTCTTCGACGCGTTTCAAACAAAATTAAAGCAAAATCCTTCTTTTCACGTGCTGCTTCACATGAAGCATCTGCTATTCTTTTATGTAGTGGAAGTTGCACAATTTCGGTCTAACTACGTGAATTACTAAGATGATTCTCGGTAACAGAGTAAAAACGTCGTATGGTTACTAATTATTTTGATACTTGAACTGTGACGTCAGGGCATCATCACCATTCATATGAAGAATTCCGAAAAATTATTAAAATAAAAATAAAATATTAAAAACATTAGCGTGAAGTTCCAAGCACCATATTTAAAGTTTGAAAAAATTCAGCACTTGCTCTCTTTTTGATTAAAATTCTGAATTGTATAGTAATAGCAGAAAGAAAGCTTTGGAAATTTTTTTTTTCTTAAGTATATTTACCATTTTGGAAAAATAAATTCTTAAGCCAATTCTCTCACCTCACGGTCTCAATTACCGCATTTTCCAAAAGTAAAACTAACAATAAGTCTGTTCTAGATTTCTGCTATAATTGTTTCATGCTTTTTCGTGGTCACAGTAGCAAAGACTTGCTATTTTTTACTTGTTCTTTGTCAATTATTTTGTTCAAGATTTCAAAATATCTGCCTTCTTAGCTGTTAAACAATATACAAATGATATAGTTTACGAGTATGTATATTTGTATTATCAATATTTAAACTGAATTGTTTTGGTGCTGTAATAGACCTTAAAAAATCTTTTAAAAATTAGACTGTGTACTTAGGAAATAAATTTATTGAAAAGGAAGCTTTCTGACATGACTATATAGGAGGAATTATTATCAGTTATTATTACTATTTATTTTTATTATTGACGATTATATTCATTGACACCATATCGAACCGCCGTGCCAAAACTCCTTCGGGAGTTTGGCTGAATAAGTCGCAGTGAGCGCTGGAGACTAAGCGCCGATCATAGAATTATTGAGTGAAAAAAAACCTTTTACAATCGAAAAATCTTTGAAAAAAAATTTCGTTACAAAAGAGGGAGTTTCGTACCGATAGAAACCGTATACTCATTAGTACCGCTTGTTCTTGCCTGCTATATACGGCAAAATAATCAGCCAAGCTGACCTCATATATGCGCTTAAAATAATTTTGAAATATGAATAATATACGAGGCGAAATACTAAATATTTACTTGAATGCCTACCAAGATTAGCCCTATGCGAGAATAGCATTCCATAGTTTTGATATGAAATAATTTCATAGGATAGAAATTTCCTGATCAAAGATTTTTCGATTGATTGTAAAAGGTTTTTTTCCACTCAATTCTCGAGCTGAGGATTTAGCAGCAAACTTGATTAATTTCATATTGACTATATTCGCGGAATTTGTTTCATTGAAAGGGGTTCAACTAAGAATATATGCTTAACGAAACAATTCATAAGAAGACCCCCAGAGGCTGTGAGGCTGTGAAGAGAAGTCTAGATTTACAGGCTACATGCTGGATGAACGGAGAAGGGGAGAACTAACCACATGTATGATTTCAAGACAGATATGGCACAAGATATTTCTGTTTTATGCAAACCTGTCTCCTTGGTGTAAAAATTTGGAACTATACAATGAGATCTGCAGAAGCTATATGAACGTGTGAGAGATTGAGAATTTCTAATACCTTCTGTATGAATGAAAGGATCAGCTTGATGCCTATTTTTTCCGTGAATTGAAGAAATAGCAGAAACAATTTTGGGGGTCGTTGCGGCTTCTAGCGTACCCCTCCCCCTCCCTCAATTGATCTTCACCCACCTCAAAACATTATACATAAGTTAAAACATTCTTATAAGCCTCAGTTTCAATTAATCTTATCATTTCAGAGCGTGTCAAGTTTGTACTCCAAATGCAACAAACACTGTATGGAGTCACTGTCAATGCGTCCTAGCTGATGGTGTTGAACGTGGCATCCTCACTGCAAATCGTATGATACCTGGTCCCAGTATTCAGGTCTGTGAAAATGACAAAGTTGTCATTGATGTTGAAAATCACATGGAAGGTATGGAAGTAACAATTCATTGGCATGGAATATGGCAAAGAGGATCTCAATATTATGATGGAGTACCATTCGTCACGCAATGTCCAATTCAACAAGGAAATACATTCAGGTACACAATTGTTTGAATTAATCATTTTTATAGCAATTGTATTAATCAAACATAATTAATTTTGTATGCAGATACCAATGGTCTGGAAATGCTGGAACTCATTTTTGGCATGCACATACAGGTCTTCAGAAATTGGACGGTCTATATGGCAGTGTAATTGTTCGTCAGCCACCATCTAAAGATCCCAATTCACATCTATATGACTTCGATTTAACTACTCACATTATGGTTATCAGTGATTGGCTTCATGAAGATGCAGCAGAACGTTATCCAGGCCGATTAGCTGTAAACACTGGACAAGATCCTGAATCACTTCTTATTAACGGCAAAGGCCAATTTAGAGATCCAAATACCGGTTTTATGACAAATACTCCACTAGAGATATTTACAATTACTCCAGGGCGACGATATCGTTTCCGAATGATAAATGCATTTGCTTCAGTTTGTCCAGCACAAATAACTATCGAAGGGCACGGATTGACAGTGATCGCAACCGATGGAGAACCAGTACATCCGGTTCAAGTGAACACAATTATTTCATTCTCAGGTAAGAGAACATTTTTAAATCGCTTTTGTTTAGCGAAATAATTGTTTGAATTTTGAATTGTAAATGATCTCACGATTCAATTCCTATTGCGTATTTACATAGGAGAGCGGTATGACTTTGTAATCACCGCCGATCAACCCGTCGGCGCTTACTGGATTCAATTAAGAGGTCTTGGTGAATGTGGTATACGTCGTACCCAACAGCTGGGAATTCTACGATATGCTCGAGGTCCATATCAGCCAGCATCACCATCTCCCACATACGATGTCGGTCTACCGCAGGGTGTGGTAAGTTGATGAACCTATTTACTATGCAATTTATTTATAAAATTATAATGTCCATAAAAAATCACGCAAAGCGTGAGAATGTAAATACTTGCAGCCTTGTATTATACACTGTTGATGTTTTCTTGTTTTGTTTAATGTCGACTCTTTTGACATTTTCAATTTGTAAATTTTATGTAAAAATATTTATTGTTGCATTTTAGTTGCGCTTCAATTATACTATTGAAAAGTGCTGTTGAGTGTGTAAATAAACAAAGTATATAAATATAGAATAGAGCCGTGGATAATTCGGTGAGCACGTTTGTTACAAGTGAATCAATTTATTTTCTGCTTTGAATTAGAATTTTATTTCGTTTTGCATAATTTACAACTAAGGAGGGAATTATGTAAAAAATGAAAAACTCATATTGCTTATGTTATTTATGAGGGAAGTGGTATATAGCTTTCAATGGAATCGGTGTACATTTATAAAAAAAAAATTTCTTAGGTTTTAATAAAAATAATTTAATTTTGAGAAGTTTTGAAAGCTCCGGGGATCTGGAATTTAAATACTTTAAATAGTTTCTATCAAAAAATGATTTATTACTTTGTTTGATTAAATCAAAAATCAATTGAAATGAATGATTGCATTTCTACAGCATTCCTTTTCGATCATAAGTGCAGTTGATTAAACGAAAAAATTAAGTTATATGATTCTCATCTGGTGTAGCATAAGTAAATACAATTTTTCCGTCAGTGCAAATATTTTTACTTCCCGCACAGTTACTATTACATTACGATGACGTAACAATTTCGCAAGCAGAAGTTTAAATTTTACAGTGACGGTTGTGTAATTTTGCTCTCCGTATTTACAATATACAATCCTATTGTATTTTTACAAGCCGCCTAGGAAAAATTTGCAAACATATGTCGTTATTTTATATTCAAAAGTGTCGATATTCCATAGCATTGTAAATTTACTTTGAATGTTGTAAAATTTTATGCCAACGTTTATTTATCGTTGTAAAATCACCTGATACTTTTTTCTAGAAATAAGCTTACTTTATACTCCCTTGTTAGTGTTATTACAAGTTACTTCTTCTTACCTCAATTGTGGTATTAATGCCTTAGGTAACGTTTCCTCAGCCACCAAGAAGTAGCCCAGCCCAACATACCACAGGCACTCATACTATAGTAAACAACTAACACCAAACTCAAGCTGACAAGTATACAACCCCCCGGTATAAATTCGCTTTTAGGTTATTTCACATTATTACTTAAGCCGCACACATTCTACCCAAGCCTTGGTACAGGTAATATAGCCCAGTCCAACACACCCTAGGCAGTTCTAGTCATAGTATCAGATATTTCCACTAAAGCCAGACACAGGAGGGGACACTTCAAGGTTAAATTGTAGCCTCCAAGACCAAACTTAACCAGCAACCTCCACCAATAAAACTTCTCACCCCTTCACAAATGTTTAGAGCTACGATCTCCTAGATGATAAAATAAGTGAATTCCAGAAACAAAATCGCAAACCTATGGTATTTCCCTATGCTGGAGAGTGCTGAAAGTGATCTCGTATCCCCAAAGTGATCTCGTATCCCCAAAACTCGAGATGAAAAATGTTGATGTCCACTTAAAGGCTACGAGTCCGAGATGAAAAATAAGTGAACTCTAGAAACAAAATCGAGAACCTATGCTATTTCCCTATGTTGAAGAGTGCTGAAAGTGATTTGGTATCCCCAAAATTCGAGATGAAAAATAAGCGAACTCCAGAAACAATATTGAAAGCCTATTCTATTTCCCTATGTTGAAGAGTGCGGAAAGTGATCTCGTAGCCCCAAAATGATCTCATATCCCCAAAACTCGAGATGAAAAATAAGCGAACTCCAGAAACAAAATCGAAATCATATGCTATTTCCCTAAGCTGGAGAGTGCTGAAAGTAATCTCATATCCCCAAGCCCGAGATGAACAACATATGTAGTACCGACTAATCCCACCAGAGAACCTTGCTCAAAAAATGGTGTTTATACTCGCAGGAGCACCTGTGACTTTACAATACACGCACCCCCAGGACCCAATAATAATAATAATTTGCTAAGAAAACATCAGGCCAAGATGACGTCATCCTGATATCTACAACCCCGTTAATAAATCGTCAAGCAGGAAAACAGCAAAACCAAGGCATGCTGGTAGTAGCGGCTACTGCCGCTAGGCAACCTTACTTTCCCTCGATATGAAATATCTAAAATTAATATAAAATAATATATTCGAGAATTATGGGTGATGACCCGTCCAAACCCGTATATATATTGTTAAAACTCTCTGATTTAGTCGTTTAAAATCTAATGTGGTTTGTAATCGTTGCTTTTATTAAAGTCTCAAATAAGGAACATAACGCAACAAAAGCATTAGAAAATCAATTAAAAAATAAGACGAAACCTTTAATTTTTCCGATTGGTGGTGGTGATGATGACGTGGAAAACCGTATAGCCTCAATATTGCCCTGGAGATAAATAAGCACCGATAACATTGAAAACCGTTTAGTCCTTCAAACTCCCAGCATGTACATATAATTGCCTTCGAAACCCCATCTACTCCGTTTTAGCAATCCGTTTCTGATCCCGAATTCTTTCAGTTCTTGAGAAGATATGACACATATTGTTTCTAGAATGGATATTTCTATTTCCATTATTTCAGTTTCAGCGAAATAAAGTACGTCGAATACTGTACGGTCTGTTGTGAAAATACCAGTTTTAGAAAATCCAAGCACAGGACTTTATACAGTTGCTGTTTTATAGTAAGCTATACCAAAGAATTTAAATAATACATGCGACAAATATTCCAGTTTGAAACCAGATACTTGGATGGCAAACCCAATCATTCCCAGCAGCTCACTATAGATTACTTTCGCCTTCGTCTAACCAACCATCTCCCGCTAATTGACTCAGTCTGGTAAAGGTGTGAATAATTTTATTAAATTCCAACAAGTGAAATACTAATACATCGAAGATGTTTTCGCGTTAGTCCAAATAAGCGTAGCTTCATTATTACTAAAGAGATATTTTTGATGCACGATTTTACTCCAGTAATTATTTCTTCAATAAAAGATTATTAGTTTATTTCTGACTACAATTTGAATAATAAAGATGCCGACATAAAGTTATAACCGAGTTTACCTCAAATCGGATCTAATTATTTTTCATTTCAATTTAGGACAAGCACCATCTGTTGAGCGTACAGTAGTGGAATTCACAAAGAAGGTCAAGTATGCATTACTCTAGATAACAGACTAATCTGGAATCTTAAAAAGAGTACTAGAGAAGGTCAAAGCGGCAACATAGACATGCCGTAGGCTTTTTGGCAGAACTTGATGGTCTTAATCACAAGCAGCAGCTCAAGAACAGCTCAAATTTGTTTAGAAAAACTAAAATGGCTGCAATACTGGTGCTATACGTAAGCTGCCCTACTGCAGCCTTAGAAAGTATATTGGACCTACATTTGCATTTCCGGATTAACGAGGAAGTAGAAAAATCTGATTATTGGTAGCATCAATGCTAACATTCTTCCAAAAAAGGACTTGTTCCGATAACTTTCCATCAATAATACTGTTACGAGCGTGGATTTAGTTCGTTATTTAAAACACAATATTTCAGATGTAATTCAAAAGTTCTTTCTATATTTAACTTTACTTACTCTCACAATTCACAAATAATTATCAAATCAAATCTTTAGTTATCGCTAGTACTGTACTTCTAATTATTACAACCCTTCGTTCACTTCACTGTCTGAAATAAGACTCCGCCTCCTGGATGTGAGTAGCGCCGTATTTATACTGTTCGAATTATCCTAGAACCTTCTTGAATATTTCGTTCTCCGAACCCAAAGTTTACTAAGATATCACTAACCTAAAGTTGTTTCTATTTCCAACAGATGTCGCTTGTGTCACTTTGTAGCGCGTAACAATACTATCTCCTGAATGATATCTCAACATTCTCCCTCCTTCCGTTTTCAACTTATTTCTTGTGTCTGACCTAGATCGTGTGTATATCAATAATCATCTAAGACCGGTAAATATTCCGAACGACGACATACTCTTTAGGAAGCAATGTGTTTTCATTCAGGGACTATAATATGAGAGATCTTAAATTGAATAGAGTTATATGCCGATCAAGTTAATATTCTCAGTAGTTTAATTAAGTATCTTTTCGACCATCATTTCCACTTAAACATACACGCACCCAAATCATTTCATGTCCTTGGTTCACCGCAGAAATATCTTCCCTTATTTCTGAAAGGAAATATTGTTATCAAGCAACTGTACAAATCGGTTCGCAATCACATTACTACTGCACTACGTAAAGCAAAGACACGACATTATTTCAGCTCGAAATTAAACACAAATCTAACACTGAAAGCTCTTTAGAAGAATCTTAAAGCATTCTGAGTCTGCAATATAAAATATAGCAATTCCTCCTGCATCTTTAACTTCGATGATTTAAATTCCTTCTTTATATTCTCCCAATCCGTCCCTTCTACCCTTTATAAAAACTAATCTTCCCTATCTCTGAACCAGCTTGAATTACAATTTTTTATTCCGTTGCGTATTTGCAATTAAAGTATTCAAAGCAATCTATAGTATTCAATTAGACTCAATGGACCCGAACGAGGTCAGTCTTCGTTTCCTAAGGTCTATGCTACCCTTGATAAGTAAATACTTAGTTCATAGTTTTAACTCTTATTTGACCTTTTTCCACATTCTGCCAACATTTGGAAGATCACCACTGCTCCGTGAAAAATCATCGCCGATAGTTGTTGTAAATTATTTTCGCCGTATTGGCATCTTATGTTTTCTATCCAAAGTTTTCGAATGATTATAAATATCCATATAAAGCCGCCATATTTGGAAGAAAATAAACTCCTTATCATATGGCAGTTAGGCTTTCACCCTTATCATAGCTGCAAAATGACGTTATTCATAGTAACAGAAGATTTTCGGTTGGCGCTTGATAAGGATCAGTTAGCATTTTAGTTCTCCTAGATTTTTGAAGAGCTTTCGAAGGCCTAAACTACCAAAGTTATTTTCCTTCTATGACCTTTTATTTTCACTTAGCTTATTCGGGGTTTGGATGACAATAAGTTAAAGTCGTATAGAATACTCTGTCTGGCCTCCTTCCATTATTCTTCTTCTTCTGTTGAGTAAAGGTGAAATATACTTGGTAGTAGATAAATATGGGTAGTTAACGAGTCATATAATCCTGCTTCAATGAAATACTAGTTTTCTCGTACAGAACTTGGTTTAAATAATGTTTTCCACAGGGCCTTCGGTATAGTTCAATTAAGATTCGGAGAATTTTTCTCTCAAATCGAGGTTGACCTTCCATGCAAGTGTTCGAAATAGTCTGCCAGATGGGGAAGGTCGAGAGTCCATTCTTATATCTCATTATACAACCAGGCTGCTTCTTAGTTAGTACATTCGCATGTCGATTGAACATAGGCATTCGATAAAATTGATCCCAAAATATTTGGCACTTTTTGTTGGCGTCATATTTTTATACCCTTTACATTTCGGGTAACTCCTCTGCATGAACGTGTCTAGAATTTTGTATAATAATAACTCGTACAGAGCGGGATTCTATAACCACGGAGAATTTGGGAATTTGGGAGATGAGAATAATCGTTTTCAGCGATTAAACTCCGTAATTCTTCATTCCCAATTCACGAACATGGTTTGAGAATGAGGGAAAATCTGAGAGAAATGCGAAAAGAGAGATTGCAATTCCCACCGATTAATTTGAAAATTCATAGGTTACCTAGGCTACTTACCTTCTCAAAATACAACAAAAATAGACAATATGCTCAGTTTGGAATTTTTCTTCTTACTTTTCCACTTGCAAAACATCGGAGAATCTTAACAAGTGGAGTAGAGAATTTGGTAATTCTCAAAACAAATTCGCCAAGTTACAGAATTCCAAGTGGAGAATTATTTATCAAATCAACTCTCATCTCCCAAATTCCACAATTCTCCGTGCTATAGAATCTGGCTCCGTTGCATTTTTTCTCTTATTGCACCGAATACTTATTTACTAATGAAGTCCGCTGTTTTTTCAAGACCCTACTGTTAACGATTTTACTCGTATCCCAGGTTTCGTTTGATTGTGTGATCTCTACCAATGTTTTCTTCTCTAAAACTTCGAACGTCTTCCATAATGTATCTGCATCAACTTGTCATAGTTAAATAATTTACTTGATTCCTTGTTCGTCCATCGTTAAAAAGTCACGCCAATAACTAGTTAGTGATAATTATAGAATTCAATAAAGAGGTGTCCGTTAATGTTACCTCAATTTCCAATTAACTGCACGATAGTATTTCAGGGGTCGATTAAAGCATTCATGTCACCCATCAATAGGACGACATCTCCTCTGGAGATGTAATCGAACACACATATACATAGAATTCATCCATCATGTCATCATCTTCTTCTTCAGTATGGGCATAAAAATTCATTATTAATAATTTACTAGTTCTGAAAAATTTAATAACTTTCAATCATCTATTGACTTATATTCCGTTAACAATGAACATGAAAAAAAAGTAGGTTCACTGCGAAAACTAAACCAGAAATTTCATACAGATTAAGTACTCTCCTGTAAATAGTCTACTGTGTAACTTGTTTCACCACTTGTGATTTTTGTTGCTTTTATATGATAACATCTTAAGTTCATCACGTTACTAGCTAAACTAGTTTCATCTTTAACATATTGACCAACTTCGAGTCCACAAACCCACCACCATTAAATGGAGCGATTAAGAGATTCAACGAATCCACGCAAAACTTGAAATTCAAATGAATAATTCAAAATTATTCAATCGTAATTGCACGGAATTCATTTCTCTATCGTTTCACTCTCAAAATAGAGGAAAGTGGGATTTAATTAATTTTTGCAAATATATTTTTGCTTTTTACACGAGTTTACGTAAATCGAACAATAACATCTTTTAAGTTGCTAGTAGTAAGTTATGGCCTTGAGCAGATCATTTTACGCTCTAGTTCTGGAAAAAAGTCTTTTATACGTCATCCGACGTCGATATGAATGAGCATAAAATCAAATAAATTTGATATGATGAGAAAAGAAGCGATGAGGAGGAATTTAGTAGTGTATGTCCGAAATTTTAGTAGCTAACGCATTGAATTAATTCTGGCAATTTTGGATACTGAAATATTATATAGCGCCTTTCACTTTTTTTGTTCGCTTTACAAAAATGCCAGTCTCTATTCCAGGATTAAAATTGCTACCCCAGGTTTTGACAGGGGGACGAAAGAACCTAAGCACGGAGGCCTTATCTACTTTATAGCTTATCCCATAAAAAATTATCTAAATAATAAAGTTACACCGATCCTGGTTTAGCGGCCACTCTCAGCCATACGCCTTCAACACCAAACACATAAGGAAAAGGTATTTGGAATAAGCTGGGCGTTTAACCGCAACAGCAGCTCATATCTAAGTCTACATTAAAGCCTTTTCCAATATTTTAAGTGTAATTCAAAAAACCTGCATAAAACTAAGTTATTGTTTAGAATTAATAAAAAAAACTGTCCCGATTTTATGTAGGTTTGTGCTGTCATCTACCTTTTGGTAGTGGTGTTAATGTCTAAGATTTTCGAGGACACTGATCACCTCTTGAAAAATAAAGTCGTGCTTTCCGTTTTCGGAGTTGCTCAATTTGAGCAGTTCTCTTACAAGATTTAGGATCCTATCAAGTTCATATTCCAATCATATTAATCCTCCAGTTAAGATTAGGGCCAATAGTAGGACTGCTTAGCGACCGTGTGTTTTTACACCACGTTGTTTTTGCACCGCTTCTGCCTTCAGTTAGTTTTTTTTTTTTTTTTAGAAATATATTATTAATAAACTCACTGCTTGTGTTTTGGAAATATACCACTACCCACTGCTGAAACACTTTTTCACCATCTGCTCTGATCGACCTAAATAATAAAGTTAAATAATAAATTGTAATTAACTCATATAAAATGCTAAATTAAATAGATTTCTTAAGCAATTCGGCTAACCTATTAAAAATAAAAAAAGACCTCTCAAAAAAAACCTTTCTGTCCTGTTAATGAAGCACATCACGTCCAGGTTCGTTAAGATTTTCACCCCTTCTAAAGGGGGCAAAGGCAGGACAAGCGGACAGATAATGGTCGGTTGTCTCAGGTTCTACTACCAGGCAAAACAGATACTCCGGACTGTCAAAAACTCCCATCTTTGTTATATGAGCGTGAAGTGAGCTGCAACGAGAGACTGTGCATGATTTTCTTCCGAGCCCCAACAGAAAGCCAGTGATATTCCTACTTGGCTCATCAAGATAAAATTTCGTACACCACCAAGTTCACAAGGTAATGTGAACTTCCGCTTTGATGAGGGACTACTGTTCAGATCCAAGAAAGGGAGAACTAGAACCAGACCTGGCTAATAAGTTCGTCCTCTCATTTTTCATGATCCCAATCTTAGTATGAATTTAGATGTCATCGTTATTTTTTTAACAATCGAAGGAGAAAGCAAACCTATGTGCGGTGCATATATGGAACGTACTACAAAGGTGGATGTCTATATTCAACTCTGCTTCAAACGTTCGCCTACAGCTTATTCAAAATATATGCGTGCGATTCAACTTCTATCATAGGCGAGCATAATAGTTTTCACAAGGACAAGAATTTTAACGGTGGAACGATGAAAAATTCAATTTTGTAAATTATTTCATTCGAACATATTTCGCGAATAAAATTCAAGAATATTTCTTGGGATAATAAATTTTAATAATTTAAAACTGAATAAGTACTATGCAGTGCCATCTTTACGCCTGGGCTCAGGGCCCCGAGATACATGGGTCCCCTAGACCCTGCGATAGTAGACCAAACGATGACAAATTCTTCAACCACTAAGACAATCTATTATAAGTTAGTTCAGCTGTTAGAGTTTGGTTACTGAAAGTAGACCTTGGGATTTATTCCAGCTTCTATACATGGCCACAAATTCCCCCCCCCCGCAGTATTTTTTAAATTTCCGGAATTTTTCCATGGTATATTTTCAGTAGTCAAACTCAATGTATTTGGAAATCAGCGAAAAATTGTATACTGTTGGTTCATATTGGGTTCCAGCTGCAGCCTCCACTGGAAAGTTTTTGTCACTCAAATTTTTGGTCACTGACCCCGTGGGCTTGTTTGATAAGCACACAGCGAATAACTGTCACCCCAAAAATGCATGTTTTATATCACCATTCATCAATATAAATTTCGAAGAGGCAGCTGTGATATGTGTATATGTCGTAATGACATAGAAAATATCAACGAAGGAAATGCTATTAGGTTCTTCCTAATCAGAGCGAAAAGCTGCTAAAAGGAAAATTTCACTTAATGATTGATGAACTACGATCCTATCCTGAAAAATTCCTGTGGTATTTCCGTATGATAGATTTGATTTTACTACTACATATCTACCAATATGCCATTGAACGCGAAGAGAGTCTTGCTGTAACTCTAAGGTCTATAAACACTCATGGATACTTCTTCCTACATTTTTATATTCAAATTGCAATCAGAGTATTCCTTCCAATTTTTGTTATATAGGGGTGGTCTCATTTGTACTACTTGAATTAATGCTTCATTATTTATATCTTCCCCTCACACTATCGTCGTAGCATATATTTTTCAAAAAAAAAAGATGCGTAGCTTAGTTCCAAGCTCTCCCAAAACAAAGCAGTCAAGCGGCGGCAAAAATGCTACAAATGCGTGCCTGTTCATATAAATGTGAAGGCGCGGTGATAGCTTCGTCACCCAAAAGTTGCTAGCCGGAGGAACCAAGGTCACGTTGCTGCCACGTCACCTCATCCGCGCATTTACATGAGAGCCTATGGAATTGACGGTGGTGATAAAATAGTTAAGATAAAGATACTCATTGAGAGACTTTTGCTCTCCAGTCACCGGTTTGCAGACACTAAAATCAAAGTATAAATAAATATAAGTAGAGACAGAGGCGAACAAAATTGGAAATTTTCCGTGTTTTTTAGACTGAGAGAGGTAATCTCATATACTTTTGTCTTTTGCATGAATGGGGGAAAAGAACTTGGCTATGCATTATTGTAGTGCGACTGAGACAACGAGTTAAAAATAAAAATTGAGAAAACGTAGGATTACCCGAATGATAAGATCTTCTTGAATACCTTCAAAATTATTTCAAACTATTCATAATAATGTACATTGGGTAACCCTACCTCCATTTGGCAAGAAGAAGATAAATTTCGCAATAAACAACACTAAAAGAAGATGTGAAATTTCAGTCAAAAAAAAATCCCCGAATCCAGCATGAGATTCCCCCACTTGAGCAAAACAAATGTAAACAGAAAAAGTGCTGTTCACATATCATAGGATTACACTAACAAACATTGGAAATCTGCGAAAAACATTGGTAATTATCAAGCAAGAGAGTGTTAGACAGAATTATCTCAAAAGTTATTATTAGGTTATTATGTTATGCGAAAAGTGAAAAAGTTAAAAAAATATATCCTTGGTGTCTCTAATTTACGGGATAAAGGATAATACAGGAAATTTGTGTGATTCATTTTTTTCTTTGGTTTTTCAAAAATAACCAGAACTATTGTCGAAAAAAATTTTCTGTCGTGAATCCATTATATTAATTATTATTTTTTTATTAATTTGTCAATTTGTCAAACTCACTCCACTTTATTCCTTTTGCTTTCCGAATAGAACTATATTTAATTAACCAGAACATACAAATAGTCTAGAGAGACTTGGAGATGAAAAATATGCAAACTTCGCAGACCGGAAACCGAACCTGGAAACCTGTTTGTTTTAAAATACACGACGGGAGACCGGAGATCAAAAAAGTCTTTAGAGCTTTTATTCGTCTCCAAAGTGTATACACGGGTTTCTGGGTCTCTAAAGACCAAAAAAAATTGGTCTCTAGAGGCCATAGTCTCTAGCCGTGTAGCCTCACCTTTATCTGACAAAAAGTCTCCAGTGCGCAATGGGCCTAACATACTTTACATTATTATTCTTGTTAATAACCCAAAGCATTTTAGAAAAAAAAAATTTGAGGGGCCCCCAAATATTACTGTACCCAGGGCCCGCACTTAGCTAAAGACGGCCATGGTACTATATCCTCAGTAATAAAATTCATTATGATTTTCGTTACTCCAATTAGGTATCTGGTTAGACAGGGTCGAGGAAGGTTTTTACTTATTACCCCAAAACATATTTATTTAAAGAAAAAATCGAACTTTTCGACCCAGCGATCAGAGAGGTCTCATCAGTATGGTTATCTCTGATCGTCTACCATATAAGTTCGATGATGGAGGTCACCATTGTACTTTTTATCAAAAGCTCATAATTTCAATGAATTTCTAAAATGCATTAAGAATGCAGAAAAAATCGAGATTTTCTACCCGAATGGCCACAAAGGGGAATAATCACCCAATTTGAAAATTACAACGAGAATTTCTTGCTGCCATATGATTCACACTAGCTTGTGATAAAAAGTATTTGTATAGGCAATTGGGTAAAGTGACAGAGAGAAAATCATAAATTATTTAAGCTTGAATTTATTTACAAATACAGGTACCTATAAATATAAAATGTATAAAATAAATCCGATTACATAAATTGATACCGTTATCATGAAGAGCAAATGGATTTGTTTGAAAACAATTACAATTACTCTCTCTTATTGAAGAAATAACTTGTTCCGTCACATTTCCTCCTGAAAAACGAAATTCTTTTAGTCCAATTTTTCAGAGAAGAACATTGAATTTAGTGACCATACATAATGTCTGCCATACTCAAAGCTGCTCGATTAACCAATTTCTCATCACGAGTATTATAACTTTTCGTTTCAGGCAATTAACCAGGCCACTTCAAAACTAACCTTTGATTCTCAACATTCATCGAGATATTTCTTCAGTTACTATTTTCCGTATATATAACAGGAACATCTCATATTTAATGAGTGCAAAGGACTCCTCCGTGTATGCGTATATTTGAGGATTTAATGGTGCCTTCATTAACTTTTTAATTTATTAAGAGTAAAATCTTGTCAACAAAACACTATCTTATCTTCATCGTTCATAATGGTTCTAACAAGAATTACATAATAGATGTGACTTCCACTTCGGCAGCACGAAAATAGTTTCTATCACGAGTTACGACAGCAAAGACACAATTCTCTAATTCAAATTTACCACAAAAAAAAATGTTTCCTCCAAATTTTGAAACTTTATTTGAGAGAACGAAACATTGTTGTGGTGAACCGTTAGATTGATTTGGATGCTTGGTTGTAAATGTGTACTCTATTCTATGATTTTTCACTACGAAAAAAATTATTATTTTAGTCTAGGACCAAAATTGCCGATACCCTAAATGAATATCCATAAATGTAGCGGCCCCTCTGTTTTGAAAATGGTCACGTTAGATCATTGAAAAGTTTCACATTTCTTTATAGAATCCTTCGTTGTCCCATTTTAATGGTTTTTATATTCCGAAGTATTCTTTGGTACAAAAAAACACGGAATTCGTGCATGACAACTCTACCAACGGGGGTTATTTAATTTGATTTAATTTTGAAATTACCTACATCTAAAATGTATGTTAAAATCACATCCAAAACTTGATGTTAACACAGAAGCATTTTCAGCCAGTAAACAAAAATATTATTGATGTGAAAAATTTGAATTATTGTATGGCAATCCTATGTAGGGGTTACCAGATTTTACTTATTTTTGAGTTTACCTACATCTAAAAATCTTATGAACAAGAAGTTTACAAAATTTCAGTTTTCTATGTCAACGAGTATTCAATTGGTGCAGAATGAAAAACGAAATATTTGTATGGGAACACTTTGTAAGAATTTTGCGATTTCGACCATTTTTTAATTTGAATTTAGAATTTTTGTAAAAGAGTTATGCACAAAATTTTAGCTCACGAGCATGTCCTAAATTTGTAGTGAAAACTGAAATTGTTGTAAGGCAGCTCTATAAATGAGTTGTCCAATTTTGCCCACTACTCATCTACAATAGGTCGGCCAACTGTGGAAAGAGTAGAATGCTCTACGAATGAAATAAAAAACTATCGGGAAAATCATTGTACGAAAATCCTGGAAAGTATTAAGACTGAAATCGTTTAACCGCAATCACAAGGCAACAGGCTGGACTAGGAGTTTCCTGCGTCTATCTTATCAAAACCTTGCCTTTGTTGGGTATAAAAATGAATTTTACTTTGTATACAAATATTACATATGGAGAGCGGTGCAGAATTGTTGAATGTCTAACAGCTTCGATTTGAATTTTGCAGTTCATGAAGGATGCATACATACTACATATTACCGCTGAGTTATATGAGGAAAAGTTCTTCAATTTCTATATTTTCCTGCTTCCATAATTTCCACCTTTTACATGACCGTAGTTAGGTCAAGTAGTCTTTTAGGCAAGATTTTCAGATATATTTATTATTGTTGTAGATTATTCATTTATGTGGGCTCATTTTCTCGTCTGTTCTCTGTTGTATGTACTTCCGGTGGGCTTAGGAGTATATTGCCAAATGAAAATTATATGGTATCAATGCATTGAGTTTTTCTGATTCATTCCTGAGTGGACACAATCTGAATCATGCTACGATTAGACAGAATATAGTCTTCAGAGACCAACGATAATTCCCTAATTAAACAGTCTTTGGAATATGGACTAGATTATTAATCTAAAACAATAAATTATATTGGTACGAAAACCCAATCCTGTGGTATACCCAATGACAAGTAGGGATACTCTACGCAACATTGGTGAACTTAATGCGATTGATTGTGTTTCTCTGATCATTCAATATCTGTCGATTAGCAAAGGATATTTGTACATACATATATGAAACCACAATTTTAAGGGCTTATACCTATAATTAAGTCTCCGATCCACTGATCATTGTTAAGTCGTTGTAAAATTTTTGCAAGAGGAATTATTGCAGTAATTTTTTATCTACTGACTTTTCCTGACCTTACTACAACTTAGATTGACTAACAGTTTTTTTTCTCAACATTTATCCAAAAACTATCAATTGACAGTACTTGATTAAAAGCGTGTTCTATTCGCTAAACACATCTCGATCCCTGCCCCCTCCCCCAATAAAAAAAAAACTTTCATAATTTTTATTAAATTTTCATTAACAAATTACAAATAAAAACAACTAGCCACCAATATTAAAACGATTATTTTACTCCAAAAAAATGTCAAGTTGCGCACTTATAAATGCAATAAATTTCAACAACAGAAGCAGAAATTAAATTGAATTCACTTTAAACATTAACGATGTGCTAATCTCAGAAGATATAATGTATGTACCTATGTAACTAGTAGTTTTCTCTCTTCTACTCAATAGTAATTAATGCAATTTCTTTCTTTTTCTCCTTCGTCTTTATTTTTGTACAAAAACAAACAAACAAACAAAAATGTAAATGCTTCCAAAACAATCCATGCAAATCCGCACTGTTAAAAAAAAAACGAAATGAACTGCTCAAAAAACAGGTAATGAATCCATTAGATGCTCAATGCAATAGACAACGTGACGATGCCATCTGCGTTAGTCAACTGAAAAATGCCTTGGACATTGATCGTGGTATACTGCAAGAGAAACCAGATGTGAAAATTTTCCTGCCTTTCCGCTTTTACCTGTATCGACCAGAAGAATTGTTCCAGCCGAATACGTACAACAGATTTTTAGGTAAGTTTCCCCCATCCCCTCCGCTTCCCGCCCTTTAAAACACCAAAAGATGGCGGTAGTAGTTATTGGGTAAGTTTTCCGGTCAAAGAACACTACTCATTGACTTTCTATTATTACAGTTGCCCCAACTGGTGATCATGTCATCTCTTTAATTGATGAAATCTCATATCTATCAGCGCCTGCGCCTTTAACATCACAATATGATGAAATTAATCCAGAACAATTTTGTAATGGAGATAACAGGCCGGCAGATTGTGGACCAAATTGTATGTGCACTCACAAAATCGATATTCCATTAAATGCAATCGTCGAAGTCGTTTTAGTTGACGAAGGTATATAATTTGTGTTGACTCCAACAACAACAATAAATAATAAAAAAAAAAACAAAACCATAAAAATAAAAAAGACAAAAAAATACAGGAAGTAAGTCAATATACTTTTGCTCAATAATTGTTTCACTTTCCAGTTCAGCAACCGAATCTTAGCCATCCGTTCCACTTGCACGGTTATGCGTTCAGTGTAGTCGGTATTGGTAGATCTCCAGACTCAAATGTTCAAAAGATCAACTTGAAGCATGCACTTGACTTGGATCGTCGCGGCTTGTTGCACAGACAATATAACTTACCGCCATCTAAAGATACTATCGCTGTACCAAATAATGGTTATGTAGTCTTAAGATTTCGGGCTGATAATCCAGGTAAGATCACTTATACTTCTTTTATTTCTTATATATGTTTTACGCAATTATTCATTTATCGCGTGAATTGATTTATAATGGATTTTTAATAGGAATTTCTCGATTTTATTTTTTCCCTCTCTTTTTTTTATCGACAGGCTTTTGGCTATTCCATTGTCACTTTTTGTTCCACATCGTTATCGGAATGAATCTTATCTTACAAGTTGGTACGAATGCAGATCTTCCTCCAGTTCCTCCAGGATTTCCAACATGTGGAGATCATTTACCTCCCATCCCTCTATATTAATAACTGTACTGTAATATATATAATCAAACGAAAGCTTTCCAAAAGAGAAAAAACTGCCTAAGTAAATTATATGCTTGCTTACTTCTATCACTAATTATATATTTAAAAAAATATATATATAGTGATACAAAGTAGCCAATTTTATGTAAAAAAAAACAAGAAACAGAAACCAAGAAAATTAAATTTAGACATGCGCAGTTCAACATCCTCGTTATCATCAGCTTCTGCTTATCCTTTCCAAGCATATTTCACTTGTAAACAAACATAAGAACATCAATTAAATTAATTCATTTTATGCATTCCCCTCAAAATGATTAGATGTAAGTGTGTGTATATAGTTGTCCCATTAATAATGCTTCAGTAATGATTTTTCTTTTTGTTTATAAGCACTTAAAACATAAAACACTATTCTTCAAAATGTAGACAAAACTCTGGTTTTAATGTGGTGTGGAATAGAATTTATACTTTAATGATCCATTTCATCGCCCAAATTTTAACATAATTGACAGATGAGAATAAATATGTAAAATCAAATCAATATGAACCTCCAGACAGAGCTCATGCGCAAATAGATTAGGCTACAGGTAACTAAAAATTCATATGTGAGATCTGCGATAAATAAATACTGTTTACCAGGCATTAATGAATGAAAAAGAGATATGTGCTACCGAAATGCATTAGGTCTAGACATATTTAGATTTAGCTATTTTTGATTACTCCAAATAGTACAGTAGTTAGCTTCGTTTTTATTTTTGTTTTTGGAAATACACTGTCATAAACTTATTATCTTCTAGTAAAAGGTTATGCATTGAATGTACCTCCAGAAAACAAAAGTAGCTTAGAAGACGTCTATTAAGTCCTTGGACTAAAAATTACCTATCCAGTTTTGAATTTGTTCAATGCTACCAACAAAATTTTTTGAAATAAACAAATTATCCACTGGAAACCGCATATTAGAATTGACAAATTTATCGAAGGCTTTTTCTTAGAATTGCTGAAAAAGTAATGCTGGCTTAGATCTGTAAGGAATTGAGATTCGTAAAGCAAGATCTAAATGTATTTCCGTCTCAAGTTGGGTCCATCTTTACCATTTATCACTATTTGGACAAATATAAAAGAAACCAGAATTATACCACAAACTTATGGCATTAGTATAAGAATGAACTGGATGAACTTGATCGGTTGGTTGGTTGGTTGGTTGGCTTAAAGAGGCAGATAACAAAAAATTAAAACACTACAGCCACTGAAAGGCACAGTCTGCAGGTAGGATCAAACCAGTTAAAAGTCTAACGTCCGTCCTACTAAACCTCAGAGGCTCCCTTGCCCTTTCCATAGGCGAAGTCACCTTGAAACGCTTTGCATGGTTCTGTGTCACGATGCTCCTCCAATATATGTTGTAGCCTTTTGATACGCGTTTATAAAGGATCCCGGAAAGGATCGGCTCAGGGTCGATTAGACGTGCAGCTGAGCCCTGTTTAACAAGTTCATCAACTTTCTCATTGCCAGCAAGGCCTTGATGCTCCGGGATCCAGACCAGACTAACCCGATTGAAGCTTTAACATAACCACACGAACTTTGATTTCATCGTGGAACGTACCATAATTGTTGGTCAGCTAAGCCCAGTTCATTTTCAGATATGTCACTATTAATAAAATGCTTGAATGCACGTCTATTAAATCACCCAGTAAAATTGGATAATATTGACAAACGCATTTTGCTTTTTATATTTTGGCTTGTCATACATATTTTCAGTACACCTGCATTATTACACATATGATGAAGAAAAGAAAAATGAATAAGCCACAGGACTTAACCTATAAGTATTTTGCTCTAGTCTAAGAGGAAAGGTTACTCTATGAGCAGATTAAGACTTTCTACTTACTATACATTTAAGTGATTCTGTTAGATGGAATATTAAACTGTGAAAGGTTACAATATAGCTACAAAATGGATTTTTCTATTAACTCTCATCTTATTCTCTATACAAAGTTGGTCACACAAATCAATTTTCATCAATTTCTAGTGAATCTTATATAGATCAATTTAATTTATGGCCCGCAAGATACCATATGAATGAACTCTTTTCAAAGCTACTGCCACTAAAATCGGGTATCCTTTATTATATCGGGTATCCTTTATTATATATGCTATGCATTTATGATATAGTTAGTGGCAGTTTCCAAGCACCCTTCCAGCATATTGTATGCTGATGGTGATCAATTATTCCTATCGTCAGGTGAAAAGTCTCTTATACAAGAAACTATATAATAACTGTTCACTGAAAAGACAAGTAAGCCTTGAACCCTAGTCAAATGTAATAAAGCATAATTAATTTCAATCAGCCACTTGTTACTTTAGGATTCTTTCCATTCTTTTATTCAAACGGCATGGCATCCATATTAAATGTTCTCTCAAAAAAGAATAATTTTACCAATGTCAAATGTTTTCCTTTGCCACTTACATACTTATACCTCTACCAAATGAACGATGAACGTAGACTGATTCCTATGTCAAATTGACTTTTCCAAATTTTAAAAAAATCGGCAATTAATTTTTATTCTAAAAGGATTTCTACATTGAAATCTGGTACTGAAAAAGCTACCCGAAAAAGTATTTTAAAAATATTTTTAAAATATATCTGAAGTAAAATTAGATTTTTAGTTAAAAAGTAAAATAAAAAAATATTTATGGGTCCCAAGAAAAGCGAATTTTTCGTTTTTTTGGATCGAAAATCAAGTATTCTGTCAGAAGAACTGAAAATGCGTGAAATATTTGAAATCTTTGACAAAGCTAATTAGATTTTTCAATTTAAGGTACGATGATGGTCTGATGAAATTTAACAATTAGTTTTACACCTGGAATTCGAAACAAATTTCACACATTTTGACAAATTTTAAATTTTCATTTTTTTTTTTTTTGTAGAAAAACTAAAAATTGAAAAATTCACATTTATCGTATTGCATAAAATATTTTCATGTATTCTTAAGTAAAAATCTTATTTCTGCAGTCCTTCAGATCTATTTTTACAACAATCGTATTTTGGCTATTTTGGCTTACATTTCGTGTAAAACAGAATTTTGATTCGCAAATTTGTGTTTGTAATAATACTACTTAACTCTATTTGTACTTGTCCATTTAGTACAAATTTATACTAGTCGATGGATTCAAAGTAAAAGACTTATTTCATTTGAACTTATTTATTTTGTACTAGTCTGTACTAATAAGATTCACCATTTAGGATCAGATTAGAACGCGATGTAGAATCCAAAAATCATTTTTAAATATATGCTCGTATAGTCCAAAAATGGACATACCTTTGTTTAGTTAATATATTTATTATCTACAAAGTTTTTCTTTATGGATTTTGTTGTAGTAATTCACCAAAATATTAAACTATTTAGACGTTTCTTCAGATTTTCAATACATTCCGGTATTTTTTTCTATCTCGAATTGTACCATATTTTTTTATCTTGTAGGTACTAACTTAGGTGGAATCTATTACGCAGCTTTTTAATGGTTAATTTTGTTTTTCTGAGATCAATATACTTAGTTCAGTTTTATGTACCAAGTAGATTAAGCAAGTTGTCCTAGATTCAAATTTCATTCAAATAACTTAGACTAGAGCAATTTTCTTCGAGATTACGAGTTCAGTTGAAAAAAAAACATTATACTTGGTATAAAAATTAAGGGAAGCATAAACTTTTACAGCTGAATGTTGTTAACGGTAACTGAATATCTAAAAAGATGAAATACCATATTTATCTACTCCCAAGGAATCTGCTTCCAAGGCAGATTATATAGAAAGAGTTGTAATATGTAAATTTGTATTTTTTTTTAGCTTCTTATCTTGCTTAAATTAGTACATATAGTAGAAAAGCTCTAGTATAGCTAAACACAGAAAAATTAATTTTGTATTTTTAAAATATGAAGGAATGTAGAAAAATATCCACATATCGATCATTTCCTTCAAATGGTCAAAAACAAAAATAAATATTTCAATGCACTAAATAAATGTAAGTAATTTGCCATTTCCATTTCTCACAAAAACAAATTATTTCTTATTTATTTTTTTATTTTTGTGGTTTTAAAAAAATTTCCTGCGCCGGTATATTTACAAAAACTGTATAAGATATTTTTTAAATCTTACGAGAGCTGAAAAGTATACGAGTGCAAATCATATCAATTTTGAGCAATTTTTGAGAATGTAGATGCATAATTTTTATCTTCTTGCTGAGGAGGCGAACATCTTACTATATTTAAATACTACATACTTACTACAACAATATAATCTCCGTATAATTGTATGCAGAGGTGAATTTTTTTAATTTTATTGTCTCTTACTAGCCCTGAAGTTTCCGTTGAAATTAAAAATATGAAATGGATCACCAAAGTAAGCCCTTGGCAAGTAAATTCAAATTTCTGTAGTATATTATGATTTTTCATTTTTCATCTACCTGTTTTTTTTTTAACAAAGCCAGAGAGTTGTATTTTTTAACTGAAATTCTTGTTTATATTTATTCTAACCTAATAATTTTTTCTTTCTTTTATTTTAATGTAAATATTCATTTGGGTGTGTACTTATAAAATTATTATTATTAACTTTCTTTATTTTATACATGACAAACAGTGTATTCAAAAAACTCCAAAAAAAAGGCATAAAAAAACTAGACACAAAAATAAATGAAGTAACGAAGATAGTAGATACAACTGTAAATACGAATAGCTAGTAAAAGAAGTTATACTGAGCTCAAATTAAAGGGATTATGGCCATCATAGTATTAAAAACAGAATGTGTTCATAACACGCTGTTTAATCTCGCATAAAATGAAAAAAATATGCTAAAACTATCGAAAGGTTAACATTAAAGTCTTATAACCCCGAAGTGAAGGGAGAACGAACGTAAATATAGAATCACGAAAATTTTACCAAAAATAACACCCAATTTATACTATACACATTCACGATAAAATGTATTGAAACTCCAAGTTTCTGAAGAATTAAAATTTTATTGAACTTATTGATCCGATCGCGGATATTTTTTTTAGTTCTCCTGTCTACAGCCTACATAAAAAACTGGTAGGAAAAAAAATTTTAATGAAAGCAATCAATACATTTAAGAAAAATGTAAACATCAAAATTGCAACGCCATCTACATTACAAAATAGAAAAACGTGATTTTTTCCAACAATATTTTTTCTTGATTGTTTCACCAGTGATTACAGTTTTATGGAAACTTTCTCTTTTACTCAATCTCCACAAAAGCCATTTAAATAGTTACAAACCATCGAAAAACAAATGTCTCCCTAAACATTTGATGAATGGAAGCCGTAATTTGCATGTCAATTATAATTTCACCATAACCAACCATCTATAAAAAAAAATAGAAAAAAACATCTTCACCACTAGTAACGCCATCTTCATTTATTCCTTAAAATGAATAACATAATTATTATTAATTAATTCAAAAATTTTGCGTAAAAGGGACAACGATATATCTAACTAACAAAATAATCAGATTCTTAATATTAATGCTATATTCTGCCACATTTCAATATATATAAAAAGAGAAACATTATTAGTTATAACCGAAGGAGAACGACCATCGAAATGCGAACGCAATTTACCATGTAAAATAATATAAAATACACAACAAATTAGCGGTTGACATGATATTATACCTAATATGGAAATTATAAATAAGATAGAAAACGTAAATTATGTAAATTTGTTCGATAAAGAATTTGTATGTATTGTATTTATATAGTTTAATAATTTTTTATATTTTCTTATTTTGTTTTTTTCTATTTTTTTATGAATTATGATTTATTTTTAATTTTTATTTTTTTATTTTTATTTTATTTTATTTTTCAAAATGTGTTAACGACACTCAATCAAATACAGACTATTTGTTTATATGTAGTAGGTACATAGTTACTCAAAAAATAAATGTGTGCTTGAGTGCGTTTTTAAACGAAATTTTTACAGTTTTTTATGCGTTTACGAATAAAAAACGGAGGAAAATATATGAAATATTAAAAATTAAAAAAAACACAAAATGTTTTTTTTATTGTACATATATATAATTTACTACATATGTATATATGTAGCTTTGTAAATATATAACCTAAATTTTGTTCTGTACAGATCTGATATATAGTGAAATTCACATTGTTCTATATTTTATGTACAGCATATTATTTATCACAACTGAGCTTATTGACTTCCACATTTTGAGTAAGTTTTAAATATTATCTATTTGAAAAAAAAAGTATTTAACTGCTTGAATAGCACTTTTTCTGCATAATTTTTTATATTTGATATTTAATTTTTATTTTTATTTTGATTTTGATTTTTTTTTTTATATTATTTATAATTAATACTTTTAAATTTTTCCATAGGTAATGAATCCATTGGATGCAATTTGTGATGTAAAAAGACGAGATGCTGTTTGCATCAGTAATTTGAAAAATTCTCAAAAACCAGACAAAGGAGTTCTTGTCGATAGGCCAGATGTGAAAATCTTTTTGCCGTTTCGATTTTATCTTTATCGCCCGGAGGAATTATTTATGCCTAACACATATAATCGTTATCTCGGTAAGTTTTTTATTCGATTTTTCTATAAAAAACAAAAATTGAAAATTATTATATAAATTAATTAATTTCATGTTATCTTTTTTTCTTTCATAGTTGCTCCTGGAGGTGATCATTTAATTTCACTAATTGATGAAATATCATACAAACCACCGCCATCACCAATGTTATCACAGATTGATGATATTCCACCAGAGACATTCTGTAATGGAGATAATCGTCCTCCACAATGTGGACCAAATTGTATGTGTACCCATAAAGTCGATATACCACTGGGTGCTATTGTTGAAGTAGTTCTAGTCGATGAAGTCCAGCAAACTAACTTAAGCCATCCATTTCATTTACATGGAACATCTTTTCACGTAATTGGAATGGGAAGATCTCCAGATAATAATGTAAAAAAGATCAATCTAAAACATGCATTAGATTTGGATCGTCGTGGTATGTTAAGACGAGACTTTTCAAAACCACCCCTAAAAGATACAATAGCTATACCCAATAATGGATATGTAGTATTACGATTCCGTGCAGATAATCCTGGCTATTGGCTATTTCATTGTCATTTCTTATTTCATATTCTTATTGGGATGAATCTTGTCATTCATATAGGTAGCCAGTCAGATTTACCTCCTGTACCTCCAGATTTCCCAAGATGTGGACATCATATGCCACCCATTACGCTATACTAGAAGTACATAAGACTAACAGAAATGATGTATGTATGTAGCCTAATACCAAATTCTAAGCAAATCCTTCCTCGTTATAGGATCATTTTCCAATCCTCCCATTTTATTGAAGTCTTCTCATTGTTTTTATTTTTTTCATTTTATTTTATATTTTATCTTTTTGTAAATTAATTAGAATAAATTAAAGGCAGGACTGTAACAGAACTGTTCAAATTTAGTTTGTAGCCATCTTTAGTGCTATCTTTTGTTATGTTTGGTTTTTTTTTTTTACAAATGCAAAATTAATCGTTGACGGCTATTAAAACAAAAGAATCCATACATTTTCCATTATAGTAATTTTATTTTAGCACTCTAGTTTTATGTGATTAATTATGTTTTAAGTTATGTGTTATATTATTTTACGTGTTAGTGTTTATTTAATAAAGCTATAAAATCAGTAATTTTATTTTATTTCATATACATATATATTGATGGTAGTATAGGATCGAGTAAATAAGAGAAAGGAAATTGAATTCTGCTGAATTTATACGTGGGTCAGATTATTTCAACAAATCAATGGAGATTTACAACGAAAGTCTTTTTAGGGGTTAAAATCTCTTAGAAATCAATTGGAAGTCCATTTATCATCCTTTTTCTTGAGAATACGAAGAAAAACTTATAATATTAACAAAAAATTGTCTATAAAGGATAGAAATACAAAAAGCATTGTGATCTTTACATTATAAAAATAAATACTCCTTTATAGATGCTTTATAATTTTCTTCTCAATATTTTTAACATTATCATCCGCAATATTAAACAAAAAGGATTGCTGAAGAACAACTGATATTTTAAATGATTTTCTTCAAATCTAGATAACGCAAAAGCTATCATTTATCGCTTCTTTTTTAACAAAATCAGTAACTTATGTCCTAGAACCTACTGATTATGGTCAGAAAAATTTCCAAATAATGGGGAAACTCTCTGGAATATCGTATTCCGAATAGAAAAGAAATCTTACCACCCAAAATGGCAATAATGCATATCAACACCTTGAAACGATTTTAAAAAAGGCCACCAAAACTCGTGCGTATCAATTCTCCAGCTTAAAAATTTCGTAACGATATGACAAAATAAACCGTGATAGAAATTGCTCACAATTTGACCAAGTCTCCTGCTCCGCAGGGATCAACTTTTATGTAAACCAATACTAATTTGTCGAAAGGGTTTGTAATTGTTGAAGATAGGTACATATAGAAAATTAAGCATTTAGTAAATCTCATCGAAGGCCTGATTAAATATCATGAAACTGCTCACCATAATACTGAACCATCAATAAATAACAATGAAAACTCAGATTGTGGAATATATAGCATAGCTTATAATAATCTCTTAACGAAAATCCAAGGTGATATTGGTGTGTTATATTGCTTTTGGATTTCTCCAAAGCATTTGACAGTGTTGTGCATTCTAAGCTACTCCGTAAATTATTTTCAAATTTTTATATTTCGCCGTCTGCCGTCAAGTTTATATCTCATTTCCTATCGAACAGGTCCCAATAGGTGATTGTTGATGGGATTGCATTTTCGCTAATGCTTTTGTCCTGTGGTGTTCCGCAAGATTCAATATTAGGACCTCTCCTGTTTAGCCTCCTTCTTAATTATCTTAGTGATATAGTCCCTGACGTTAATCTACATCTCTATGCAGACGATGTTCAGCTGTACCTGAGCAGGCTTCTTTTACTCATTGAGGAAGGACTGTATAAGAAGAATAAATGATAACCTATCAGAAATAGTTGGCTAATGGTCTAGAGATAATGAGCTCCTCCTCAATGCCAGTACATCTCAATGCACTACTTTTTATAGCTTGTTCCTTAATATTGATAACTTCCTATTATTATCCTCAATTTTGTGAGGCTACCTTTTATTAATTACGTGTCAAATCTGGTTGGGAGATTCAACACCAGGTTGAGAATACGGACCACATTTGGTAATATCTATGGTGGTTTAAACAGATTTTGGCTATCCGCCAATACTCTGCCATTGAACCGCAGCCTGATACTGTTTAAGGTTCTGATAATGCTCCACTTTACTTACGGAATCGTAATCTTTCCTAAACTCGACTCGGTGTGCAAACGAAAACTTGAAGTTACCTTCAACGATTTCATATGCTTTGTGATCTACGTAGGTCTGCACATATTACGCCTTACAGATCAGCGATTTTTGTCTGTTCCTTGAACATATTTATAGCGTAAGGCCATCGTATTTCTGCATAATCTCATTCACAAGTGTGTGTCTGAGTATCTTTATAGCGGTGTACAATTTTTGCGATCTCAGAGCGGACGTAGCATCTTAATTCCACGTTTCTCTTCAGCAATCTTCGAACGATCTCACTTTACTCAAGTTGCTCACCTTTGGAACTCACATCCTACTAATATACTTCGCGCTACATCTGCCAACGAATTTAATAAGCTCATTTGAAATTTCCCGCTTTGATGACCATACCTTAATATGCCCTATCCAGTTGTGGTAAAATTCGGTTAGATTTTTGTTTCTTATTTCGTCCGAATTTTCAAATTTACAACTATTACTTTTCATTTTGTGCTTCTTACTTTTTACTTTTATATCTAGCCACTGGAGAGCTTCCCACTGAAACTAAGGTTCTGTTTAGCGATTCTAAGTTAGGCTGAACAAATCACTCGGAAATTTCCGGTGGACGTGCATGTAGAGCCTGGATTTTATGAGCGAAACAAATCAACGTCAGGGTCAGGCAAGGTTAAAGCCCCCTCTTGACGGTTGGATGGCCCTGCAAGTTCCAAAAGAATTGGATGGCTGTATGGCACCATAAATTGTTTGATGTATATTTCAACGTAGCGAATGTAACGCGCTTTTGTACCTACCCCTAACACCATATTCAGAATTTTAGCGCGATTAACTAAATGGGCATTAACAATCCGAAATGTATTTCTATTTTTTTTTATCATTCGCAAGCATAACACTTCAACTTCATTGTACTTTTTTTCAATACAGTACTATTTTTATCTCTACACTCTTTTTAACCACACGCGTGAATCTTTGGGTTTTTTGTAGAAAATGAACTGGCCTTTCCACGAATTCCTAATATTATATCTAGTATTGGTCTATTCTTCAGTTGTTTTCAGCCGATAACAAGAATAGCAGTTTCAAAAACTATCTTGAAGCGAATTAGTGAAGATAAGCAAAAAAGTGAATGCTGAGGTATTTTTTACAGAGATTAGTATTGTGTTTTTTCGGTATTAAGTATTGATTTTATTTAATATGCTATTTTTGTCGGATTGCTCCTATTCTAAAGAAGCAATTCATGTGACATTCGTATATGTATGTATGTATATGTGATGAATAATAATATTATTATAATTATTTTATTTTACTCTTGGCCAAGGGCAAATTGACATACCTTGGACAAGAGCATTATAACATATCTGTGTCATTTCACTCATGGATCCTAAAAATTATGTTATTTTCAGAGGCTGGGCATCAATACAAAAGAAATATAATATAAGCATACAGAAGTTTAAAAAAGCTATATTTTCGTTTATTTTGCCAAATAATCTAAATTTCTTTTAAACCACAATTGTGTTTTATTCAAATTACATGGGTGGCCTAAAATGACGCAGAGTATGTCGTTTTATACACACGTCGCCAAAATAACACATTAGGTTTTTTTTTAACGAAAAAGAAATCTTGTTTTTGTTTAAATGTCTAACATTCTTCGAAACATGAAAGAAAACACTTTTAAGCTGCTAAATGTGTACTTAAAGTGTTCTTAAATATGAAAGGTTAAGACCCATAAGGTAAAATGTTAATGGTATGTCATAATAGGCAATCTTCCCCTAGATAAATCAACAAATTTCCGAAACACAAATATAAATATACGGTGAATTTAAAAATTCATATCTTGGCCGAACACCATCGAAATTTCATTTCTTTGCACATAGATAGATAAGGCTTCTAGCTTCAAAATAAAAAATACAAAAAAAAGTTAGAGAACCCCAGTAGAAAAAATTTTATTTCCTGTTTTTTCTGCAACACGGCACAGCCCACGATAATTCAAGACTCCAGAGTCTTCATTATATAAAATCTCATTCACATAATAATATTTCACTATTGTTGTTGACTTTTGTTAATCACTTGTTTAACACAAAATAACTAAAAGAAAACCAAACTTGTTTTCATAAAATCTGAAATGTCAGAAATTAATCAGAAATTTCGACCTACCGAACAACAAGGCGATGCCTTACTTGTCATTTTTCCCCGTGTCGGAAAAGAAAATGCTTATCACATGCCACGAATTTTACACAGCACAGGTTATCTTTTTTGTTATATGATCAAAGGTTTTCACTCCATAGTCCATACGCCGTTTCCTTATTAATTAATGATTCAATTGAAAAACCGTTTGCTCCGTTCTCGAGATATGATTTTTTGAAAATGGCGTTTCATCGTAAAATGACGAAATTTCTAACCTCCCTAGTGAAGGGAAAAATATGAGTGAGCTTTTTTGATATTCCATACAAACTGTTAAAGTTTCATCCAAATCGGAGATGGTCGGGTTTCAAGGTTTCGTGTGGAATGGCTTTGTATACATATAAAATAAAAAAATATATGCAAATTTTATTTGGTGCGACATTTTACATGAGCATCATCAACGCTATCATAGAAAGATTCCATTTCATTAATAATACATTTTTCAGTGTCTTGCTTTTTAGTAGCAAGTACAGCATTTGGGAAAGTAAAGCAATGAAGTTTAACCCATAGAATCGAAAAACTTTTTGCTGAATTGTAAAATACGCGTAGTAAACAAAATTCATTCTGTTTGTTACATTTATCTACCTGAGAATCTATGTTTTTGGTAATCTCTTCAATGCTTGAAACAATTACATTAACACCTTCCGGTTCTAGCAAGATAGACGAAAAACTGTCTAATGCACATTTTGAAATTCTTTTGACAATTTTTTCAGCATTAGTAACGAACTCCGCAAAGGCCTCTTCTTTTTTACATGCCGGCTCATCAGTCTTAAATTTAACGGTTTCATTGATGATTACTTTAAATTTATTTTTAACAAATTCATCATATTTTAAGTAAGACGTATAGATTTCACTCTTTTCTAGAACAATTTTAGTAATTTCTCCAAATGCTCTGTAGATGCTGAATTTATAAAAATCTTCGGTATACTTGAGTAAACGTTGCCCTTGAGAGGTTTTAAATTTTCCATCAATAAGGCTTTTCAATTTTTTTAAAAGCGGCGTACTTAATGAATCAATTTTAGATTTAGCAGGATCCAAAATTTTCTTATCGTCATTCTTCAACTCGGTTTTTACATTTTCAATTAATTCATTTTCGTTTTTAATTGTTTGCCTTAAACCAGCCTCATCTGCACAGATGTACTGGAATTAATATAATTTTTAAAAAATAAATATATATGTAAATATACCTTTTCATATAAAGATGAAATACTTACACCCAACAGAACGGAGAATGAAAGAATAATAAAGAATTTCATATTTAATCTGAACACGATCACTGTAATAAGCAACTCTATTGATATCGACTGAAATCAGACTATTTTATGCAATTCATCTGAGAGTAGTACGTATGCATGTCAGGTAAGTATCTATGTAAGTATTTGCGCACTTGGTTTATGTTAACCTAACGAGAAAATGTGTGTTTATTTGTAATTTCGGCAATTGTATTCTAAACGAATATTCTAGCTAGAAGTATTTATTTAAACAGTTGCGTGAATTTACGTTGAAGACTTTTTATCACAGAAAACAAGGTTTTTGTGTTGCTGTTTACTTAATAAAAATTAAATATGTAGTTACCAGAATTAGCAAACTACTAAATATTATACAATGGTTATTCAACATTTGCTGATATTTTAGTTGCCGAAATAATTTTAAAACTGAAAGAATCCGCATGCAAAAATCCCATTCCAAAGTCCGCATGTTTAAACAAAGGCCTTAGCATAAACCCCAAAAAACGAGAAGAACGAAGCTTTTACTAATGGCTCCTCTTCCTGACAACGTGGAATTGATATTTTGCACGGACCAAAAATAACCATTATTTTAGATGTGTCAAACAAAAAAATTACATAGAAATAATGATCGGATTTTTGAATGAATAGAACCAATCTTAAAAAAGTATAACCAATAAAACAAAAATTTCACCTCAAGGACTAATGTTTTATTAATTTTTTTCTGGTTATCCGATTACCATTTTTTCACAATATCTTCTTTTTGGTTATGAAATAAAAGTTATCAATAATTTTTATTAACAAATAAGGGTTATTTCGCGATTTGTTTTTATTGGTTATAGGATAACCACTATATTTCACAATTTATTTATTTTGGTTGTGCAATAAGAGTTACCCATCGACTTTTATAACGCTTGTCAATAATAAGAGTTATTTTTCGATTTTTATTTTATTGACAATCCATTCTGGTGGCCGGCGGGCTCACCCTGGCCTCTACCTACTTACGCAAATGCTCCTAATTACTTTTAGTCCCTATAAATTTTAATTATTTTCACTTAAGAGAAATATTTTATGATATTTTCAGCAGCTTTTGTTATTAGCAAAGTTACCACTATCTTTAAGTTTGTTGCAGAGTCGGACCATGAAAAATAAAAGGGCACAATCGTATGTTTTTTTACTGAAAGCACGTAACCGAGAATTGTTTTATTTCTAGCTATGGATTTTAGATATTTTTGCTCAATTTTAGTTTTCGTCTTTGTCCCCAAATTTAATTTTACCGCCGTTTGTAGTGTCGATATGATAAAAACAACGATTTGTATTCAACGTCATTCAAAATATTTGTGTCATATGGCACTACAGCATAAATTTTCGAGTATCGATAAAACGTCAATTAAATTGTCAAAAAGCTGCTGTCAAAAATATTATTTTTGTGGAAAATTTCAGCAATATATTCTTAATTCTTAATTTTAATAATAGTTTTTGTGTATCCCACCTCCAATACAATTCAGGAAAATGGGTAAGGAAAGAAAATATAATTTAGATTCAAGTAAGATTAATATTTCTGTTCTGTTTTTTCTTTTACTTTCCAGCCGACAATTCACTTACGCCGCCACCAAAGAGGCATAAAAAGCACAAAAAACATAAGAAAAGAAAAATTGATTACGACTCAGATGCAGTAGACGTTGTCAATGATTCTCCAATACCACCAATACCAGTTACTCCAATTAGAGAACCACAACCAGAGTATGTACAAGACAAGTTAAAACTACCCAGTTCCTCATCTCGAGGCACACCATCTTCAGCAAAATCTCAAAAGAAAAGGAAAACTAAAGGAAAAGAAAGTGAAACTTCAAGCGATGAAGAAAGGTGGCTAGATGCAATAGAATCTGGAAAATTGGAAGAAGTCGATGATGAGTTGAAAAAAATCAAAGATCCCAAATTAATGACTGCTCGACAACGTGCAATGTATGAACGTGGTACCGATAAAGAACCCAGTCCTGGTGGAGAAATTTTAATGTCACTGCCGACCGGCTATAAGGAAAAAGTAATGACGGCTGAAGCAATTCAGAAAGCCCAAATTAAGTCCCAAAAACGTAAGCAATTGGCAGATGAGAAAAGAGAAAAGGATAAGAAAAAAACAATGGAGCGTTTGCTAAAAAAACAGGAAACCAAAACTGGAAAACCATCGAAAAATAGAATGTTGAAGATGATTCAACCTATGATTACTTATAGGAATACTCTAGAGGCTACAACGATATCTCTTCCTTTAACTTATGACTTTCCTTTGGTGACTCAATTACCAAGAGATCCGCCTAAACCAATTTTATGCGCCATTCCTGGATGTACAAACCTGAAAAATTATAATTGCTCTAAGACCAATGTCCCTCTGTGCAGCTTTGCTTGTTACAGAAAAAATGTAGCTTCAATAAAGGAAATTATTTGTTAAAGAAAAATACTTTTTTACAACATTTTGAAAGTTTTCTTTATGGTCCTACTGATTCTGCAGGAAGTGGTTTATTATCTCTTGCTGTTCAGACTCGATCCTCTGCAGATACTGGTACTCCACTTTTAACCTATCTAGTTCCATAGTTTTTTCCAGAATTTGCGACTAGAAATATGAGATAATTTAGAAATGTGAAAAAGTTAGTTGATTTATTTTACCTGACATAGCTGCTGCTCTGCTTCACGCTGCTTGGAATTCGTCGTAAGCAAGTTTTGTGTGCTTACAGTTCGCATCTTTTCCTTTTCGACATCTTTTGAATAATTTTCAGTGAGTGCCACGAATTGTTCTGACAATTTCTTGAAGTCTAATAATTCTGGAAATTGGTTTCACTTTTTTAGACATCAGTAGACAAAGTTATTAAGTATTGAGAGAATAGCTTGACCAAAAGTAGGAAATAATTAGTCTCACAAAATTACTGCAGTCTGAAACCTTTTCTTTTTCATATTAGAATCAGTAGCAAATTTTGTAATGGTTGAAATCGAACGTGCATTGTTGAAACTTTTTAGGAAAATATTCTTATTTTTGGAAAGTCTATAAGACTATGAGAATATTTACAAAGGTCTTTGGTACTGCACACAACTTTGAAAACATATTCGTTCAATTATTTTATACGAAACAATTTGAGGTGGTCCTATAGGAGTCCTATAGTATGCCCAAGAAATTAAATCTGTATTTGTGTTTTGTTAATGGCAACCGGTGGGATCATATCGGAATGCCAATAAAATGAAATTGGGGCATTGCAGCCTATAGTACAGGTTACAAATAGTCCTCATCCAGATATCGGAACATACATATGTACCAGAAACATTGCAAAATCTTCTCCTCATGCATTTACGCGCAAATTCCTTGTTTACTACTTTTCGATTGGAGCTTTAAATACTCGCACCTGTTCGTGTGAGTGTCCTTTAGTTAGGAATTTATAATGTTTTTGCTGAATTATGTATAGCGAAATTGATAGGGACACTAACTAACTTGTTAAATATTCCAAGGAAAATCTAATTCATCATATAAACTGGTTCAATTTGCAACGGAAGAAGAAAATGACATTTATAGAAATCATTCAGTCGGACATGAAAACTCTCATCTCAAGTTCAAAATGTTACTGAAAAAGGACTACGAAACAAAAATTACAGGAATAAATTGGAGATTGGAAGTGATGGTAGGTCGCTTTATTCGGACAGATGATGTATGAAGTTGATTTCTTAGAAGGCAATAATCTATCATGTACAGAAAGCTCTGGATCTGATAGTAATTTATTCCTAATAGGGGCAACTAAGTAAGGAGGCCAATGCGCGACAATCACCTTCAAATCGAGTAAATTAGCTTGGGTGCAAATTCAAAATAAAATCTTATGTATGGTAGAGAAGAGACAGTTTATAGCCTCTCCACCATACTGGACTGTTTGCTGTTTTTTATGCTTACAAGCTAATGAACGACTTTGGGCTAATAACCCATGCGTTGTGAGTCCATTTTCTAAAATAATCTATATTGATACTTATGGAAAAGTACAAAGTAACCTTATCATTTTACGCTCCCTAACTCTCAACTGAGTAATAATTGCATGTGTTTACGTGCCGTCGGAGTCCGAATCTGTAGGCAACTACATTCGACGGCATAGTGGCATACAATCAGTACGTTTACATGAATACTTGAAGTATACTTCAAGAGATCAAGTAATCAAAATATCACTTAAACGCGCATTGACTGCAAGTGTCCTTGAGTCAAGTAAATCACAAAGTTTTATTCGATTTACTTGAAAAAATTCATGTATCGCATCTTCCGTACGTGAACAGTTTTTCATTTCTGCTAGTATAAAAACAGCAAAGAGGAATAAAAAGAAGATCATTGTTGATGATTCAGTTTGTCATTCCGTTTGTAATACCTCGAAATAATGATGGTAGAGCAAAATAGATTGGACATCCACGCATAATATTAAAAGTTATTTTGATTTCTGCATGTCCGTCCGTCTGTGCGCACGATAAGTCGAGAACGCGTATACTTAGAAAGCTAAAGTTTTGTACATGAACTTAAAGAACGAAAGTTCGAAAATGAGATAAATCGGGCAACTCCTTCGTGGGGTTGCCATACAAAAATTTCGTTTTCCACTATATATTTGGACACTGCCTGAGAACGCGTCAACGTAGAGAGCTGAAATTTGGTACATGGTGTTTTCAAATTTCAAAAATGGACTAAATCGGGCAACTCCTTGGTGTTTCCATATAAAAATTTAGGTTTTTTACGTATACTGTGAAAACGATCAGTCCAAGACATTTTTATTGTACTAAAAACTTCTTCAGAATACGAAATCCTATAAAATTGGTTATAATCATTTTTTCTGTCCGACAAACCGTTATAGAAACGTTTATAGACATTTCATAAGGGCATCCATCTAGTAGGGTATCATAAGATTGGTCTTAGACCAATTCTAGCTTTTTTAATTTTTTTTAAATAATTTTGTTAGAAAAGATATAAAAATTTTATTTCAGTTCGGAAGATAAGATAGCAAGCTTAAGATTATCAGAACACCATTTTTCTGTATGAATAGTAATTTAGGGCAGGGGAGCTATTCAAATCAAACTTTTGTTTTACATAAGAGCACTGCAAATATTTTAGAATGTGGAGCTCTCATGTGGTAGTGAGGGAGTCTGTTTCATGGCTTGTGAAGTATTTTCAAGGGTTTTGATTCAGTTCACTACGATAGCAACTTTCTGTCTGAGTCCAAATGTCAAACTGTGTAATTCTGTTTTAATAAAGTGTATAGCAAAACAATCAAATCAAAAGTATTACTTGTTATTTCTGCTCCCATTTATTTCACGCAGACTGCGGTAATCCAAAAAACAGGTTTTCTACATCTACCAGAATATTTACATAGGTATTTGAGATTTGTTGGAGACGTGCAACCATTTAAACTCAGGAATGTGAATGAATTCAGATTAAATAATTATAATACAACAGGAGTGCAAAATTGACTGCTGTATAAAGGTTTAAAAATGTATAATAAGCTTAAAAATTGCAGGAATAATGAAAACTTTAAAGCATTTAAAACATATTGTATTGAATTTATAAAAACTAAATTAGATGTCCTATTGGCATGATGTTATTTATTAATTACAATTTTTTTAAATATTTTATTTGTTAGCGATTTATTAATATATTATCGATTTAATGAAGCAAAACATGCTTATATATGAGCAAATAAAATTTATTTATTATCATTTCATTTCACACAATAGTACTGCATTGCATTTCATCCTAGTTTAGGTTAGTTTATCGCATACTACTCTATGTTCATTCTACTTTGTTTTATGTTATTTAACTTTAAGCGCTCTAATAAATATTTTATACCTAATTCTAAGTTAGCTTCCTACCGCAATGAGTCTGTTCACTACACTTTTGTTAGTTTTCTAAACAATTTTTGTACAATACAATACAATGTTTTATTGAAAGACCCTGGCCAACAACACAATTTTGAGCAGTGGGTTTATTGATCTACAGTGGTTACTTCTTTATTAGCATACTAGTGTTCAAAAAAAAAAATAGTATGATACTTTAAGTGATTCAGCAGGTACTTAAATAGGTAGGAACAATACATCTGAAAAGCAGAGTTGGCAGCTTAAGGATATAAACATAAAAAAATTTTTATATAATAATTCAGATTCAGATTCTAAACTTCAATTGGCCCGGATTCAGGCCGTGAATCAGTTAATTAACAACTGTACAGCTAATGTGTTAATATGTTTAATTACAAAAGAGAGAAATAATCAAAGGAGTACTTAAGAGACAGCATTAGGCTCACTGCCAGAGATTATTGCTTGCGTCTTCTCAGAATTTAGATCAAGTTCTTTAGCACTGCACCAATTAGAAACTCTGGAGAGAATCACATTGATGTCAGGGATCAGAGTAGGAAGGCCGCTCTTGTGACCTCCAGCATAGATTTGTATGTCGTCAGCATACAGATGAAAATAAGCACCATGTAACTCCACAGGGATAGTATTGATAAAAAGCGTGAGTAAAAGCGGAGCCAATACCGACCCTTGCGGTACTCATTATGCAATTATTATAAGTCAGTGGATAGAACCAACTTAGAAGTAATTATTCTATTAATGACAAGTGCCTATATCCTACTCGATATATTCAACATTGTAACGTAGCTTAAGCTGGGGTTCTTTAATAAATGTTTTTCTATTCCATTCTATTCTAATCTAGAGATGTATGTTCACTAAGACCAAATGTATGAAGTTGAACTCCGTGGACAATATCTCAGTGTGTATTGATGGCACAAGTATTGAGTGCGTGGAAAGCCTTAAATATCTCGGGGTAATAATAGATAATAAACTAAAGTTTAAAGAGCATTCGGACTATATTTGTAAAAAAATAGCTAAAAAACAGGATTCCTGAAAAGAATACGACCGGCTCTCAATTTAAAAAATGCCTTAATGTTATATAACGCATTAGTCTTGCCACATTTTTCATATTGCTCGACCCTCCTATATGCAAGTTCGAACGATATAAAGGATCGCCTTCAACTCTTACAAAATAAAGGGATGCGGGTGATTCTGAGATGCAACATATTACTCCGATTCGAGTTATGCTGGAGACCTTACAATGGATGGATGTTAGACAACGTCTTACGTACGAAGCAATGATGTTTATTTTTAAAATAAAGCATAATATACTACCTGAATATCTGCGAGAAAATCTTGTAACTGTTGCAGAGTCCCAACCGTATAACTTGCGTCACAATCAGAATTTTAGACTCCCCAGATGGAATAGAAACAGCACCCAAAATTCTTTGATGTACAAGGGATTGCAGTTTTTTAATAACTTACCATCAGAATTAAAATTGGAATCAAGAATTCGAGTTTTTAAGTATAAGTTAATACAATTCATTCGCATAAACGATAATTAAAATAAGTATAGAGAAGTAGTCAAATAAATTATAATTACTATTATTTTTAAGTTCACAAAATGTATAGAAAAGTTTTTTAAAACTATTAATTAAATACAATACAATACAATACCTACTTTCACCATATTCCTGACATTCTTCCTTGAGCTCATTAGTTTCATTTGCAATTGTAGGATCCAAAACTCGCAACGAGTATATATCATCAATAAAGACCCCAACCTTGCTTAGTTCTTCAGACATAATTGTTAATTTATTATATTGCCTACAATAGACAAAATAAAGAAAACTTTCAACTTTCTTTTAAGCTTACAAATACTAATTTGTTTCTATAACAACGATAACGGTAACAAAATCAAAATAAGCACGATAAAAGTAATGTACATAAGTAGTCGACGAATCCCAATATCGATACTCGATTTAAATTTGACTTATCGACTATTTGACTCGTTTGACGTTTGTCATAAGCCAGCAGCTGTCTTCTATTGTCAAGCCCAATTTTAATCTTATGAATAATCGTTTTTCAATTATCTATTGATTAAAGTGTGGGAGTATCCAATTTGAAGACGGCTATATAATTCGTTAATAAATTGTATAAAAAAATCGTAGCAAAATTGAGTCAAACGAGAGTGAAATGTCTGGTGATCAGAAGACTTTGCTGAAAGGCACTCCGTCACAGTACGTAAAATTGAATGTCGGTGGGAGGCTGTACTACACAACAATTGGGACATTAACAAAGCATGATACCATGTTAAGTGCTATGTTTAGTGGGCGGATGAATGTCCTTACAGATTCAGAAGGTGGGTGTCCTGTAAAAGCATATCCAATTGGCCTGTTGCACAGTGGGAGGTGTGTCGAGTCTCGGGCAAAGTGCATTCGAGTAAATTATTCAATTCACCTCCTCAAAAAAAAACTTTTCCTTAACTTTACATGCATTCTTACAAACCATTCTTAGTCTTATTTACGATTCCAGGATGGATATTGATAGACAGATGCGGAACACATTTTGGAGCTATTCTCAATTATCTCCGGGATGGAAGTGTTCCACTGCCAGAATCAGGAAAAGATATCGCTGAACTTTTAGCAGAGGCCAAATATTATTGCATCACAGACTTAGCACTTTCATGTGAACGAGCTCTTATTAAACACAAAGAACCAGAACCGATTTGTCGCATTCCTTTAATCACATCCCAAAAGGAGGAGCAACTGTTAATTAATTCATCGACAAAGCCTGTCGTTAAGTTGCTTGTTAACCGCCATAATAACAAGTACTCCTACACGAATACCTCTGATGATAATTTGCTCAAAAATATTGAATTATTCGATAAACTTTCGCTACGTTTTAGTGGTCGTATATTATTCATAAAAGATGTGATTGGATCCAGTGAAATTTGTTGCTGGTCATTTTATGGTCATGGCAGGAGAGTAGCAGAAGTTTGCTGTACGTCAATTGTTTACGCGACTGATAGAAAACATACCAAAGTTGAATTTCCCGAAGCTAGAATATATGAGGAGACTTTACAAGTTCTACTGTACGAGAATAGAAATGCTCCCGATCAAGAATTACTACAAGCCACATCTTCAGTGCGTGGTGGTGTCGGAGCAGGTGGTATTCAGCAATATACAAGTGATGAGGAGGAGGAAAGAAGTGGACTGGCCCGATTAAGATCTAATAAAAGGAATAATCCAACATGATTTGCGAACCAGCTTATTGTCACTACTTGGAATGGATTAATACCGAAAAAGAAGTGAAATATTTGTTTTACACTTTTTCTATACGTGAAAACTAAGTGAAAGATCTTAAATTGGGACATTCCCGCTCCCAATTGAAATACATGGGAACAAATCCTCCCCACTAATATCTACTTTATGTTATATATGTTCTTAAAGGAAAAACAAACAAAATATCTTCATATTTAATCTTAGGCTAAGGGACTACTTTATATTGTCAAGTGGAGACGTATTTTGCGCTCAATCTGTACGTTGTTTCTACTTCTGAAATGCTTTAGTGCATTCGGTAATAAATTTTCTAAGTGTGAGAGTTTTAACTCATATTATTGTATGATCGTGTGCTGATGTTCATTAAAATGAATACAATTTACAAGTAAAATTTGTTTTTTTGTTTTTATTTTCGTCCGTCCACGAAATGTGCGTCTACTAAGAATAGAAATATGATAACGATTAGAGTTTTCAATTCCCCCTTACTTTATCAGGTCATATCCAATCAATCAGCTAGTCTTAGTTGCTACATGTTTTGGAACTTTTTTCCTTCAACCCTCACTCTAATTATAGCATGACTCATCAAATTTACTTATATTTTGCTTAAACCTCTTCTCAGACAGCATCTAGCTGGTATTAGAGAAGAGTATATACTTTATATTATTATATTGACTGTATTTTAGATTTTTCTTACTATTTTATATAGAGTCGTTTGTTACTGCTTTAATACTTGTGTGCGCTTTTCAATTTCTGATTATTCGTATTATTCATTATTCCAATGCAGATTACAGTATGTGAAGCTCATTCAATCAATGTCAGTCAAGGCGCAAATCCCTAACTAGGCCTTTTTGTTGAGAACTGAATACATTAAAGCTTGAGCTTGGCTTAATAACTTCAAGAAGCTCATTATAGATGTTGGTCGCCGTGTACATATATAAGGCCTTTTCTGATTCTGTTTGTTTTAGGTTGCAGTACTCTTAGTTTTTATCTATTCTATTTCTGTTTGTGTATATACGTATATTTCTTTTGATGAGTCCACGTGCGACTTTATGAATAAATTTAGCTTTTCCAAGGTAAATCATTTGATTAATGTTTAGAGTTTTCGTAAATGCGTGTAATGAGTGTTCTCCAAGGCATTCTGAATAGAATTTTTAGGTCTCTATTCATCAATCTCTTCAGCCTATTTTTTTCGGATTGAATGCACTGACTCCACGCTAGCAATCCATATCTAATATCTGCATTGTAAATTGCAAGAGTGAGTAGTATCATTCTTTAACCTATGGCCCCTTTGCAGTTCACCTAATATTGGGTTGATTTTGGAAGCGATTTCGTCGACGCATTCTACAGTTGAGTTTCTCATCAATATTTATATTTAGGTATTTCACCTCAGTTACCCTTTCTATGCGCTTGGAGTTAATACTTAATATTGGACAGATATCAGCCTTGTTTCGTTGTTTAAGCACCATGTATTTGGTTTTATCCTCATTGAAAGAAAGTTTGTTACCATTTGTCCAATTTGTTAATCTTACCATTTCATATTGTAGTTTGTTTTCCAATTCTTGTTCATTTGCTGGGTAATAAATCAAATTTGTATCATCCGCAAATATATGGTACCTTCCCCATGAGACCGGCAGATGATATGTATGTTATATACAACAAATATAGTGTTGGACCTATTATAGAACCTTTAGGAACACCCGTGCGAAATGGTAAGGAAGTGCTGAGTGTTCCATTTATTTTAGTTCTGCCCGTTCTACGTGATAAATAATCTTTGATGAGATCATTAGTTTTAGCTCGTAGTCCTAGTTCGTCTAATATCTCCAGCAATATTCAACTGAATCAAAGGCTTTTCATAAGTCGATAAATACGACGCCCACCCGATTCTTAATTTTATTGTAATGGCCCCTTAATCTATTGTTGCCAGGATTATGCAGGACGATATTATAAGCGCCTCGTCTTTCTCGCATTGCACTGAGTATACTGTCAATAATCCATTTGATACTTCTAGTAGGAACGTTTTTATATTTAGTATTGGCTAATTCTATGCTAAGATCAGATTCTACGTTGATTCTACCATAGATTTGAAGCCATTGTTATTTGTTTTCATTCGTTTCTTCTTAACAGTGATACCATTTTTATCCATAATTTTAATAAAATTTCAACCACGAGTTCCAATCGTCTGTATATTAATAATATTTGTATTTTTAGGAGGTGAAGTTCAAAAACACTTTATAAGCCGACCATTGCTATCGATCCTTGAAGGGTGCTTGCTGTGAGTGCCATGTCATTACTGTTGCCCCGCGAAGGATTATTGTTAAAGGTTCTCTGTATTTTTTATATGTTGACCAGCATTCAAAAAGGTGATTCCTGGATTTGATTTGGGATTAACTTACCTAGGATAGGCTTCCGTGAGAATATCCAAAAAGCAAGTAGTGTTGAAAAGTTAAGTAATCGGCAGATGCTTATCAATCTAACAAAAATCATTAATCCATATCCTTCCATCATCCTTGAACTCACCCTAGAAGTGTTTACCCAATTTATTGCGTCTGTTTTTGGCTAGACCAAGAGATTCACAATAAATAAATGTCGAACGCTCTGTACTACTTCCATACTAATTAATTCTACAGTCATTATAGCGACGAATTGATATTTCACAATCTCACTCGCTCCTTTCTATAAAAATGCTGCCTTCAGTCTACACAGGGGTAATGTGTATGCGCACCACCATTAGAACTTCATCCAAAAGTAGTACAGCTATTAATCTATATGAGGCCCCTTTATTATGAGTTGTGGTTCATTATTCTTTCTTCTTCTTTTCTGGTGTCTTTTGAGACTAATGAAAAATTTCAGCACAATTTTGGCTAATAGCATTGAGGTTTTTAAATTGAAAATTGTATGCGAGAATTTATAACTTCCAATGAAGAACCCCGTACGAACGAAGAGAATTTAAAGGATGCGAAAGTGGCAGATAATAAAAACATTCTTATGCTTTTGTCTTCCTGGCCATTTCGCTATGGGTTACTTACTCAGTCGCACTTAAATATGAACCACAACAGAACTTTTCTAAATATCTTCTGGTAAAATTAAAGCGTCAGCATTTTCTAGTCAGCTCCAATTTAAAAAACCTATGTCCCCAAGTCCATAATGCCATTGTTTTAAACATTAACACATCAAATTAAATACCATAGCAACTCCAACTTAATAAAAAATCGTCTGGGAAGAATACAAAGACAGGTCAGAATCTCTCTGCAATGAAGCTTCCCGGATATAGATAGAAACTAGCTAGAAGCTATCGTGTAGTACGTAACATTTTAACCATCAAATCACTGCTTATCGATACAAAATTCAGCGTAGTACAATTAAGTGGCGTTCTAAGTGATGCGTTTTGGATTTCACCCAAACTTGAATAATATCCTTAAGACTTTAGAGGGTACCTCTAACTCTGACACTTTTGAACTCAAACTAAAAACTGAACTACCCACAAAAATGTAGACACAAATCACTGATCATGGGGATAAGCTAGTGTTCAAGGCCGAGGTATGTATATACCATACTGACCGACCTGTGCTTAAGCGAAAATCTAAACAGAGCTCTTGGTAATAAAAGCATATTTATTTTCTCGACAGTCAGGCAAAAATTAGAACAATTTCATTTCCCGCGGGGATATCAAAGCTCATGGGAATGCCAAGCTGAATAGATCCAATTGGATTTCTGATCAACTTGATCAGATACACCTCTGGTCAGCCCAAAACAACTGTCAACTGAAAAGCTACCTTCTCACTATTGTCCGGCGATAGCTAAACATTGATTTGCAACACTTGGTAAACCCCAACTGTACCCTGATGACTTGGTAGAAAGACAGCTCCGCAAATTCTTAAATCTACTCAAGGAGATTGGACTACTTTAAGATGGGAGCGTGAGCACAATAGGACCTCAGAGACTGCAGCGGTTTATTACTTCTCATTATCATTTTAACCAACCAAACGACACACAAAAATAAAATAAAACATTTAATATTATTTAAATATAATTTTACTTTTTTATTTTTTACTTTACGGTTTTCTATTCATAAATATGAATTAACAATAAAGGAAAAGAATTTACGTCTCATATAAGTTATCATTTTCTAAAAAAGTATGAATGACCACAGAGCCGCGAACGGGCGAACTTGTCGACATGAAATGATGCATGCATGCTTTTTATAACGTAATCTGTTTTCATATAAGGAAATCAATTTACTTAGAGAAGGAAAGGTTTTGCAACATGCCCACATAACCGAAATACAAAAACAAACAAAGAAAGAAACAGAAAAAAATTGAAGAAATTAATTAAACATTCTGTGGAAATAAAACACTTTGCATATTCATCTTCATGCATTCGATTCGCATTCTTGTTCCCCCCTCCCATCCTTAAATAATCGTTGCGGTGGCTTGAATGACATTAGTAGGATCTGAAGTACTGGTACCACTGTCACACTCTTTCTCTGCTACAGCATCGTGATCAGTCTTAAGACGTTTGCTTGAATTTTCACTAGATTCCTCGCATTCATTTTGCCCTATCGGTGATGAGCAACGCCTTTTAGATGAAGTTACTGTTGCCACAGCTTCAGATTCCGCTGTTATTCGTGTGGGTAATTCAAGAATTTTCGGCTTGAATCTAATAATTACAGCCGTCATATTGTCACAGCCTGTGCCATCGCCTAGTGTGTTCGGTGCTAGACAGTTATCAAAAAGCTATATATAGGATAAAGAAAAAATGTCCTCAATTGAAGATGGTTCGATAAAGATTCAATTATTATTTTATAATACCTCTTCGCAAATTTCTGACATCTTTTCTTGTCCTCCACTGATTCGCTCTTTTACAAATTCGACGACATCATCGCTTGACATGAAATTCCATATACCATCACAGGCTAAGATCATAAATTCGTCATCTGGAGAAATGATTAACTTTCGAACATCCGGCAGAGCTGAGATCATTTGACTTTCAGGTGGTACTTCCTTGTTCTAGTTTATGGAGATTTGTTTTATTTTAGAATAGCTGTTGCAAAACAAAAAAAGAAATTTCTTTTACATACCATTTTGTATGAATGGTCGCCTATAGCTCTTGAAAGATTTAAGCCTCCGTTCACACGTCCATCAAAAGTTACCTTACCGCCAGCTTTGTATATTCTAGAACATTCCTCCTCATCTTCGGGCTTATGGTCTTGACTCATTTCGACAGCTTTTCCTTTACGGCACACTACACATCTAGAATCACCTGCATTTGCTACATACAAGTCCCTGCCATTCAATAAAACCACAACAGCAGTGCATCCGCTGTCTTTTCCCGGTTCTTCAGATGCATTTGCACAAAACGTATCTTCTATTCCTCCCTCATCGTCTTCCGTTTCTTCATCTTCGTTTTCTTCTTCAGTATCTTCGTCAGGTTGGTCACCGTCCTCATCTCCATCTTCGGTACTAGAATTTTCCTCAGCTGTATAGGGAAAAATAAAATATGAAGAAATTATTTAGCAATTTTTATAACTAGAACTACTTTCTGGGTTTAAAGACGGACCAAATATAGACAGTAGAATTATCAGAACTATAGACACTTTAGTTAGAGTAGGTGTTTAAGTGGGGTAGAGATGGAAATATGGAAACTTCGTAATATACGATTAAGGCATTAGAGTGTTTGACGATCAAAGATAGAGGCGACGGGTTATCAAATCGAATATCAATTATTCAATCGTAATATATAGAACAAGTATGCAGGTGTTTTGTGTGGTAAGGAAAACAGACCCAACGTCCGATTGGACAATTTATAGCGATTCTTACAAAAACAGTGAAAATGTCGCGTTGATTGTGGCAAGTGTTCGCAAAGTCTGACAAAAAGAATATGATACTTTTGGTTAAAATTTTTGTGCAAGTGTAGCGATTTAGCGAAAGACGATGTTAATACGGTTCTAACAAAAAACGTTATATTTTTGATACCTAACGGTAGCTCATTAAATTCTTTATAACCTCTGCAAATAAGTGAATTTTGTGAATTAGCATTCCTAAAGCTTGACAATCTATCTAAACTGATCAGCATTTCTTAACGCATATGATTGATAATCACCTACATAGCTTATATGCCTACTTAAATAGATTGTGTTTAATCTTAAATACAAAAACCAGCATTTTCATTTTTAGTCTCTGCTTAATACTTAACCATTTTAATGTTTGTAACATAAGGGATTTTATTTGATACACGTGGTCTTTCCTATCCAAAGTTCTACCATTTATTTTAATTCCTTTTATATCCGATATTCTTTGCTAAGTCTTTTAATGCTCTCCACATTTCTTTTTGGTTCGCTGATTCATTGATCTTCTTTTTGATGTATTTTATATTAGGTATATTTTAGCACCCTTACTTTATATTTATTTCTATGGAGTTCATACGATTTCCAATTACTATTTAGATTTGTTAGTATTGTTGTCTTGCCCAATTTTTTTTCTTTTTTTTTCAAAACACGAATATAAGTGCTAAACCGTGGGGAATTACTAGTCCGCCGATTCACCTTTCTTACAAATTCACATATTACTCTAGATAGTTCACTTTTAAATAACACCGACAATCGTTTAAGCCAGCTCCATCATTAACATTTACTAATTCACTTACTTCTTAACCCCAATTATTATTATTATTATGCTCTGTAGTTCTCTAATAAATGTGTCAGTTTGATTTTAACCAATTAATGTTAAAGTCACCGACCAATATGAATTTTGTATTTTTTCGCACAAATCACGCTTTCGGAGATTTATATAGCACACAAACAAAATTTGTAATTTTGCCAAACGAAACCTACACTATAAGCCACCATAAATCTTTTTCATATGCATATTCCTCAATTTTCACATATTGCCACACTTCCCGTATGGAAAGAGATACTATTGCATCTAATTAAATCATAATTTTGAATAAATTTTTCCACGTCACTTATATTTTCAGTTTAATAAGGGGAAATTCTATTAACTATTGCCCCTACTTCGACTAAATTACTTACTAAACCTTGCACTTTCATATACACAAGCTACCTATACTCTTTAATTGCTAATAGCCAATTTTTAAGTTTTACCTTCCTTTGATATACTTGACAATTTTTATCCCTGCAATCATGCGAAGCATCGATATTAATACCAAGCCTTCCATTTGCTAATAATTTATATTTTAATTCCTTAATATTGCAGCTACTTGAATCGTGCTCTTCAGAGCATTTTGCACATACCTCCTTGTTTTTGCAATCTTTTAGTAAGTGATCGAATCGCCAACATTTAAAGCGCCTTTTAATGGAGAGAGTTTATACTCTGATAAAACATCTATCCCATCCTATATTAATTTCTCCCATGCTGCATTCACACCGGACGTTTTAATTATGCTTTAGTGGTTTTTCAGATCTGGTGATTAAATCATTTTGTTTTACCGGTGTGAATGCAAATAGGGATATGCGTAGAAATTTACGTGGCATCAAGACTGAAGGATGATTAAAACGTCCAAACCTCTGAAATATCTCCAACATTTAATGTACCCACAAATATCATTTTGCTTTTGGATTGCTTTAACTATAGCGTCCTTCTCCCATTCCTCTCTTATACCACACACTAGAATACAAGATTTGCTCATTTTTAGTACACTAAGGCTGGATTCCCACCGGACGTTTTAATCGTCCTCTTTGCATTCACACCAGAAAAACTAAATGATTTAAATAGCAGTTCTGATTAATCATTAAAGCATGATTCTGGCGCTGCCTTATTATCAAGACCTAGTAACGCCAGGGCCTTTATGGATTTCGGAAGCATTGACTTAGGCGAGTGGTAAAGTGGAAAGAATCATTGAGTGCTTTAGACTTTGATACCCCTTGGGGCAATGATTTGATTCCAAACATCTTTCTTAAACATGTTGTAGCTCTTCGGTTCTTCAACTAACAATAGTCTTTAATCAATCCCTAGGTTTGGGGGATTTTGTGTGTGATTGGAAATTTTCTCTCATTAAACATCTATTCAAAGCCGGCTCCCAAAATCATATCAACAATAATAGACCAATTGTTAAACTCTTACCAGTCCCTAAATGCTTTGAGAGCTTAGTAAAAGATAAATTTTATTTTCATATGAAAGACGGTATTTCCTCCTTGCAGCATGTGGTAGATCTACTTCCACGTATTTAATTCTCTCTCTGTTGCTATTGAGGATTGCTTTCAGGTGGACGTATATACACAGGTTTGGAAAACACGTTTGATCGCGTTAATCTAACTCTTCTTAAGAAAAAGCTTGAAGTGTTTGGTTTTAATTCGTCTCTGCTTGATTGGTTGACCTCGTATCTCATCTTTTGTCTGGTGTTCCTCAGGGAAGCCACTTGGGTCCCTTGTTGTTTGTTATATTTATTAATGATATAATAAAAAAATTTCGCTCCTCGCAACCATTGCTATATGCTGACGATCAATTAAAAATTCATCTGACACTTGCCTTCTTCAGTCCGATCTTGATCGTTTACAACAATGGTGTCATTTTTGACGTGAAATTGGGAAGTACTTTGCATATTAATTATAAGATGCTCGGTTTAATAAAGCGAAATACTGAGGACCTTAGAGATCCTCACACCTTAAAAGCTTTATACATTGCCTTAGTTAGATATATAGTGAAGTTTTCTTCAGTGGTATGGTGTCCTTACAACATACAGCTAGCTTAGTGAAAAAAATTGAGAAAATTCAAAAAACCTTTACTCTGTATGCTTTTAGAAGATAGCATTGGTTGCATGATTTACGCAATTATAAATCAAGACGTATACTTTTAGGGTTACAACTCTTAGATACTAGGAGAAGTATTTCATCTATAATGTTTGTAAGAGATACTCTGCCATAAAATTTGCTAATCTTATTCAATGTGCTGGTTTTGCTCTTAGAACAAAATGTTGCTACATGTGCCTTATCAACATGAACCTATATCCGACTGCTCTCGACGTTTTAATGAAATTTATGACAATAACGTGCATTTAGCTCTTGAACGTACAAAGTTTAAATATATTGTAATTTCTAACTGCTTGTAGTCTTGCTTATTTAATTTATTTATTAATTCATTTTGATTGAATACTATTTGTATTCTTGTTTGTTTGAATTTCTTATGTAAATATTAATTGGTAGGTATTAGTTAAGTTGTCTGTAGGAGGCAATCTCTGTAGACCGAATTACATAAATAAATGCAGCCTAATGCTGTAATTTTTCCCCATTTTATCTTCAATTACTTTTTGCATTGTTTCTCTCAATATTTAACATGTTCTTTTATCTCCTTAGCTGTGATTGCATTTTGTGTATCCAGCTTCGGTTTTACAAAAATTGGCTGCATTTTTACTTTGTCTGCATATGCTGGTTTATTTTTCCTGATACAAACCTTTTTTATTTCACTTATAACGCTTTATTATCTCTTTTTATAACATTCATACCCTGTACCACATCATTAAACGACTTATTTTGCAACTTTAATATTTATTTTGTTCTTGCACCTACTCTAATAGCTCGTTTAACTTTTCTGGGATTACATTCACTCAAATTTTCATAAATCCTCCACAGTCATTACATATGAACAGAATATTTTTATTTGCTCCCATCAATTTAACATCATATTCCGTTAAATTCATACATTTTGTATGGTAGAATTTTCCGCAAATGCCCTTGTAAGTCATAGATTTTATCTCTTTATTGCACGATCGCACGTTTGCATACCACACTCATTTTAACTATTATATATTCGATAGAACTTAAGCAACTGGAATTAATATTTCATAACTCATCCAACGTCTTTGAGCGCCCCGCAATCAAGTACACTATGCCACACTAAATTTATTATCAATACTCTAATAATTACAAAACCGTGTAGTCACTTTTTTCTAGTTTTAGCGCACTGAGATTTAAAATAAAAATTTTCACCGTTCAAGAATACTTTCTAGTTCCGAAAACCCGCCCGAAAATTTAAGTATTTTACGTATAATGTAAAAATCATCAGTCCTAGACGTTTTTATTGTCCAAAAAAGTTCTTCAGAATATGAAATCCTATGAATTGGTTATAATCATTTTTACTGTCCGATGAACCGTTCTAGAAATATATGCGAAAAATCACTTCAAAAAACAAACTAGCACAAATAGGTGACCATAGACCCAGTCTAGACAGGTCAGTATGCTGCCTCTGCCGCAAGAAATCTGTAGGTAGAGTGATGCTTCACTCTTGCCCCCAGCTATAATCTTACCAACAAGTTTAAGTGAGGCAGAAACAGCGTCCTCACCCGTTTAAACAGGATCATACGTAATTATATACGGGCATTCATCTATGGCAGACATGGCCAACTCGCGGCCCGTTGGCCATATGCTACCCAATTGAAATGTTCAGCTGTTTATATTCTGAATTTTGGTATTCATACAATAAAACAAAAGCGTGCTCGTAAATTTACCACATTATATTATATTTTGTGAAATTAGAACTGTCTTGCTGCGATGCGTGTTAGTATGTACCTATTTTTATACTTATGTTAGATGTGTGTAAGAAAAAGGAAAATGCAAGTGGAAAAAGGTAAATTTGATGGTGGCTTTTTAAGTTGTTCATTAAAACAAAAATTCAATAGTTTTTTATACCTAAATTAAATTTTTTTTTTGTGTATTTTTAGTGTAAAATTTAGAACAAAAAAACAATTTGAAGTCACGATAGATTTTATGGTGAAGCATTCTTCTAAAGGGTTGAAATACGCAGAATACATCGCGTTTATAATTTTTTTCTTTTAAACACTTGCAGTATACGGTCGGTCATTTACTTGTGTATATTACAAAAACCTACGCAGCCCTGCCCTACGCTGTGCTGCGTTCAATGTGTGGCGGGCTTTAAGATTTAGTCAGAGGGTTTTGTATAGCACGACAATTTCCCCCGGACATAATTACGTATATCGATTTTAACTGGATGAGGGATCAGATGGTTGAAACTGGACGTGTATCTTTATTCCGCTCGGAGTACTTCGAATGCTCAAATCTTTGTTGTAAATTTATTTACTTCCAGAGTACTCTGAGCACATCTTAAACATGCTGAAACAAATCGTAGATAGACCTCTGGGCATTTGGAGCAATCCGTCCAATAAAGCGGAATAAAAGTCGTAAATACTTTAAATTCCATAGTCCCTATTCCTTTCCTTTAACCCTTATTTATTTTTATAAAGAATCTCACAAATCACAAGTGTTGCCAATAAAAAAAAAAAATACCAGAGCACTCAGATCAGAGAAGACTGGATTTGTATCTTTTTCCCAGACTGCTCTGAACGTTTAGAGAAATCAGTTCAATCTACAGAGCGGAAAAAAGATACACGTCGCAAAAAACTTCTACTACAAAGAATATTGTAGACATACAATATCGACGGTGAACTCGCCAATCAAATCGACGAAAATTCTACTTTGAGATCTGGAACATTTGCTGAGCTAAAAGACCAACTAAACCATTGAATTAGATCTTATTGCGGTACATGCTCAATAAAGGTATACTCGAAAGCCGTAACTATAACGTATGAGCATATAAAAAGCTTAATTACTTGACGGACCACGTTGTTATACATTCACCGAATATTTTTTTCTACTTACCATGAAAATCGACATCATCTTCGGAGCTACTAGTGTCCTCCCCAACATGTATCCCAGGATTAACTGGTTTCCGATTCCGAGCTGCAGTTGTTGTACTAGAAGTGATGTTACTGGAGCAGCCACCACCAGATGGTTTAATTTTATTTTCAACCGGTGAAGATGATGACAGACTTGAAACCTCACCATTCTCATAATTAGATGGCAGTTCTTTCAAGGCACCAGCTGCTGAGACACTTGAAGATGATGTAACATCTTCACTTTTTCCAGACGATGATGCTGAAATATCTTCCTTATCTTGACAAGATGACACATCTCCGTTTTGAACTTTATTTGCCAGTAAATTTACGAGTGAAACGCTTGAGGTTGCTTTTTTGGAAATTCGACAAATTTCTTTGGATTGAGGTGTAACTACAGTATTGTTTATACCACTGCTTTCCTCTTCCTTTACTGTGGAATTTTCATTTTTACTACTGGAACTGCTTACTGCTGATTCTACATTATCTGTATCCGTTTTGCTATCATCTGTTTCTACATTTTTAAATGATGTTGAGGAGCAAGAAGGCCCATCCGAATTTTCTTCACAGATTTCTAAAACTGGATTTTTTCTGCCTCTTAGGAATGGCGAAAGTGGCTTTGAAGTTCCCGAGCCAGAGGCTCCTCCAACATCATCCTTTTTTAATCTAATTAATTGCGGAAATCTTGCAGCGCAACCTTTGTACTTCTCCAGAACTTCTTCTATAGGTAAACAGCCCTCTTGACACAGTTCAACTAAGTCTTCTTCCTCTTCCTCCTCGGCAAGTTCACTATCTCTATCTGGATTTTTCTCAACAGCTAATTTCTTCAAAACTTCAATGATATTCTCATCAAGAAGTGTTGCATCGAAACCAAGGAATGCATCAATAAGTGCTTGCTCAAAATCGCCTTCGCTATAAGCCTTTAAATTCTTTAAAAACTCAGGAAGCCTTTCAGCGCAATAGGCTGCAACTTCTGCTCCCCCATGCCCATCATAAACAGCAAAAAGGGATGTGTTTTCGGCATAATTTAAAATGCAGTTGTGAGCATCCTGAAACGAGTTTGGCATAACCTTAAAAATTGTCTACTCTAATAGTTTTTTAATGAATTCAGTTTTTTTCCTCTTTTCAATCAATTTTATTTGCAGCTATGCTCGAGTGATTTGAAAATATGCGAATTTTACTTACCTCTTGACTTATCCTCCAGCCCTGCATGGAACTGGCCCCAACGTCCATGTAGTCATTGCCTTCATTGTTAGAATGTTTCTCGGTAATTGGCTCTGACAGGTAAGCCCCCATTTTGCTGATTTATTAATAAAAAAAAAAATTATTTACTCCACAACACTGAATATTTAAATTAACAACACAATTCAACGACACTTTTGTTGCTATACACCACTGCCCGCCTGACAATACTAAAAAAAAACCCCACGCGAGCCTCCTAACGCTCTTATTTCAACAGCGAGGAGCTGCAGGCTGTTAACACAAATATTTTACTGCACTTTAATTACTGTTCTACTCTAGAAGACACAGAAGAAAAACTTAAAAAATTACGTCTTATTATTATATATCAAAACTCAGCCGCCTTTTTAATTGATAAAATCGTGCGGCAAACTTTTCTTCCGCCATCCACGAAATTTTTTTTATTTTTCACACAAAAACAATTTTACTACTTTCCCACTCTACGCTATGTTTGAGCATTGTAGGAAGAGAGCACGGCATACTTTACGTTGGCGCTTTTGCACATACATATGACAAGGATAAATGCTGTTCAACCGACGGCCATATTTGTTTTCACATATTGCAAATGCAGTTTGGCAGTAACTGGATTTGATTGCATCTGTTCGAAAAATATTTTTTTTTTTAAATTAGATGATTTTCTTTTCTCATTCTGGCTGGAAATTTATGACGTACTTTTACTACCAATAAGATTAATTTTTAAAGCAAAAATATTTTGAAGATAAAAAAAAATTATTTAAAACTATGTATATACATCAAAATTTATTTTGAAAACTTGGAAACAAAAACAGAATTAAAAAAAAAAAAGTAAAATAAAATTCAGTACTATTCGCAACAACCGTATGCAATGAAATTTACTTGAAAAAAAAGAAGTAATTACGGCAATCTACTCAGCCAAGGGGAAAATAATTGGATTAGTTTAGAGATAGTAAGCAAAATAATATAAAAAGGAGTAGATAGTTTGCTAACAACTATTGTGAGATTACATATCTATTTGTAAAATAAAAACGAAATAGATGAACTGGATGCTCATTCCAAAAAATATAGAATGCTAGCTGTTCGTTCATTAATGAAAATTAAGTGAATATGGAGGAAAAGATTGTTGCCAAGCCGCAGAAGGAGGAGATATTGGTCGCTTGTAAGTAATTTTTAAAAGATACTACTATAAAACGAAATTGTTTATATACATTTATATAACAGGTTAAATCATCTGATTATTGGGAATCATCTTGCTTAAATTTTTGCCACCAAAAGTTTAAGAATCGCTTCCGAGTGAATAGAAACACTTTTAACGAAATTGTATCCCAAATGCAAAATTTAAGAGAAGAGAATACGACTATGCGCGATGATGCAATATAAAATTAAATCCACCAAAAACTTAAGGGGCGGACTACTACAATTTCAAGGGTACTTATTCGACAATAGGTTTGTTCGATGAAAACACCGTGCAAAATTTCCCCAAATTTACCCGGGGTTTTGTGCATTCATCGAACAAGTTTTTAAAACACTGGGTAAATCTAATGTAATAATGACATTTATCTGACAGTTCTCCTGAGCATAATTTAACTTCTAATTTCTAGTTATTTGTGAAAATTTATTTATATAATATGTGAAATAATTAAAAATTTAAAAATAAATAAATATTAAAATGCACAAAAAATATTTCTCAGTTTTTTTCTTAATTACAAATTCTTTTATTAGCTTTTTTACATCGATAGCCTTTTCTGTAACTTTACTTTGAAAAAATGACATTGGGTTCATCTGTCACCACATATAGCTCATCATTTCTGTAAGAAACAGTTGTGCTGCACTATTTTCACTTTTATCATCAGATGTTTTGTCACTAGATATAAAATTAATAGTTTGGATGATCAAAATCTACAGAAATGATTTTCTCTATCCCGTTGGCTTCTTCTCGAGTCACTATTAAGCCCTTTCCTGACATCGCATTTAAGAATTTAGAGAATTTCTTATATGTTGTTTGCTTCAAATCTATTTGCTCGGTAGCTGCAGGGATAACGTGAAGTCTATAAAAATTACTTGTTAATAATGGCAAAGAAACATTTTTACGATCAAATTTCTTACTAGAAAGGCAGATCTTAAGATTTAATCCATTTTCTTCGACCTTAATCGCCTCCTCAAATATCCCCTTATAATTTTCATTCGAATTTCCTTGTTCATATTATCGATGGGTATTGTGTCATCTAATTTCTTATTCAACTTCCTTATATAATCTGAATTTGGTATGAGCTCCACGATTTTTTCACTTTTATATACAGCACTCAACCGCAATTACCGAACATATTCCATGTGACAGTTCACAAATGACAAACGTCAAACGTTTACCCCTAGAAATTTTTAGTGCACGAAATCAGAAACACCGGGCTTTCATCGAACAAGTTTGCGTAACCCTGTGTAAGCCCAGGATTTTCAAAAAACAAGATAGTACAGCCCGGTGTAGCCCGGGGCTTACCCGGTGTTTTCATCGAACAAACCTAATATTATTTGCCGCGGTTGACTACAGATACCGATTTGTGTATCTTAATATCTGCGCTCCTCGGCGAATTAATGATTCCGCAATATGAGAAAACTCTTCTTTAAAACGACATCATGTAGAGAATTCTGTATGTAAGCGTTTTGCAAAAAACCTGGCAGGCGTTAGTGTTCCAGTTTTATTAATTGGAGACTCGGCACTCAAATTATTAGAAATTGTCATGAAGCTATTTCCATTCACTGTTGATCAAAGAAAAAATTCAACTATCGTCTGTTAAAATGTAGACGTGTTGTGTAAAACGCGTGCGGGCCTTTACATAAAAGCCCCATTTAGAGCAATAGGTAGATGCCTTGAAGTTAAAGCGGGATTACTCCAACTATTTTGCAACGATTACACGAGTCAATAGAGCTGACGGACAGTCCTGATTTCGTCTGTCAAATTTACTGACAAAAAAAGACCAGTTGACCATTCTGTTCATAATAAAATGTCGTCAAGCGGTGCAGACATTCCTCTTCTATATGCATATCAAACAATTTCTTCATTAATCCGTCGTTATTCTCTACAAAATAAACAATAAAATGTATGTTAAACACTTTTCAATCATTTCCCACTCAAAAGAGAGCCGATTAGGAATATAAACACAAATATCCACTAGCATCTACCCTTTATTTTCAATTTCCGCCATTTTAATTGTACGATTGACAGTTTATTGACTAGTCCGTACTGACTCGTCAGAAATCTTGTCAGTACAGACTGGTCAGTAAAAAAGAGTAGTCAGTAGGGGTTTACACGAGCCTGTGTAAGTGTCAATCACTGTCAGAGTCAGTTCTACTGACTCGTGTAATCCCCGGGATATTATTAATAAATCATAAAAATTAACGTATTTTTTTTAAGTTTATAAATCATGAAGTTTGCAAAAAATACCTCTTGTACGCTCGCGACCGTACTTTACATAAGCAAATTTGACAGTTTGTGTAAATACTATACAAATGTTAGTGATGCATAAGGAAGCATTCGTGATATTTTCAAGGCTTGCATATGCAAGGTTATGCACATTGTGGTTAAGCCTGTACAGACAGAAGTTGACGAAAGGAATTAAAACTTGACGAACGGCTTCTTATTCCTATTGGTTTGTTATAATGAAAAGCAATTGCTCGTGCCTTTGCACATGTTAGCCATTTATTATTGGAATTGGATTACAATAATGTTTGAGTGACGCATCTACTCATGAAATACGGATCTGCGGGCAAATAAAGACAAAACGCTATGATTGTATGCACATGCGCAAAATGGATGTTTGTTATGGTCGTAGAATACTGCATGTAGCAATATGCTCCACTTAGACGAGTTGCACGTATACGGCCGGCCCATAGTCACATGAACGGCGAAGAAAGAAGCGCTTGAGACCGACGAGCAAAAAGAAGAAGAAGAGGGTAGACATCTGTCTTGCGCTTTTTTTTAAAAATAGTTACGCTCGTGAAAAGACGTAGAAATCGGATAGTGTGTAAAATCTTAAATTTTATTTTGGCATCGTTCTCGTAATTTGATATATTCAGGTGAATTTCAATAATGTTTTAATATCTAATTAATTTACCTTAACAATTTTTGATATATTCAGCAATTGGGAAGAAAACCTGATAAGCATAAAGAGTTGAAGAGTTAAGTCAGCGTACGACGCGGGAGAACAAGAAAGGCGGGCGCAGATGTTCTGCCTTTCCCATCCACCCAATCGACATTGAGGGCGGCAAGCTTTTTTCCAGTGTCCCTGTACTATCCTGAAACGAGAGCAGAGGAACGGGCCTTTTAAACCCCTACATCAAGAGGGCTCCAGGAGAGTGGAAGGAAAAGTAAAGAGTATCTAGCGCATAGCTACGTTATAATAGTTTCCTTTAATTACCAGTTAAAATTTCCTCAACAGATCTCTGAATGTTCGATAAACTTATATAACACTATCGTAAATATGATCTTTCTAATGGAAATTCTATGATTCTATGTTTTTTTTGTTGATTTACTGTTAATTAATTCATTGTAATAGCGGTATGTCTATTGTAGTATTATCAAAAATATAATTAATATATATATATGTCGTAGATATTTGACGTGACTCAGCATTTCACGAACAGTCTAGACACCTCATGGAGAGTAGGCAAATGGTGTAACGGTTTTGACTTATCGCCACTTTTTACATTATTTGTCTGAAATTTGTAGTCACTGCATCAACTGCTAAAAGCGTTTATGCCGATTGTGTAATACCACCCAATATAAGCAAATACTAGGAGAAGGAGATGGGTGGTGAAGCGACAGGTCGCACCCAGGCCTGCGACACACACATACCCCCACCCACACATACACATACCCACATACCCACATACGCACACAAATATACACATGCAGGGGGATTAAGAATATATGTTAGTTTTTCACAAAACACCCTGTATCTTGAAAACTACAGGGTGTACGGCAGTAGCGCACCCAGGATTTGGCTAGTGATGGGAAAAATAGTCGAGTAACTAAAAACATCGATGTTTTTATAGTCGATTAGCTGATGTTTTTAGTCGATTTCCGTGCGAAAATAATAAACAAAAATGCTTTTTAGAACTACTAAGGCCCTACATAACGGTTGCATAGTTGTTACAATTGGCCGACATAGATCATAGATAGGGTAGAAACATAGCGAGAAGAAACAGGACAACAGCTCTATTTTAGCATTTTGCAAGGATTCAAGTCATGACAGTTTGACTATTTTCTCTATACTTTCGAAACTTTTTCTACTGCTTTGCATCTTACACATTATTTATGTTCCACTGTTTAATTAAAAAATTTAGAAAAAGCTTTGAAATCCCTAGGAATTCCATGCGAAAATAACAAGGAAATAACATGGAAATCCGATAGATTTCCACGTTCAGTTCCATCTACCAATACAATCAAAGACTTGGAATCTCGGCGCAGTTCCCTTCGGCCAAAGAAGCGGAATTCCGTGCGCAAATAGTACGGATTTCCAGGTAAACGCATCAAAAATGACAAGGAAAACGACCGGAATTCCGTTCGAATTGCTTATTGGGCTGTATCTTAAAAAGTACAGGGTGTACGGTCACTATCAAGGGTTCATTGCATGCAAAACTTCATGGGTTCTATTCTATACACATATTCCTTGTGTCAGTAGTACTCAGAGACTTGAACTATGGCGCCGATGCGGTGCTGTTAAAATCTGCAGCAGAAAGTGGCCGAAATATGGACGTCAGTGCTTGCAATATGGACGCGTGGTGCCGCAACCTCGCCGGAGGTATATGGGTCATTTCATATCAAATAGACGACATGTGTAACATGATCACCAACATTTCATTTTTAAATTTGACATCGCTATATAATACGTATTTTACAAGTTATAGAATTTTAAAATTTCAAAACAATGCTGTCCTGGTCTTCTTTAAAAATTGGCATATTTTGCTATTCATGCTAGAATAAAGAAATATGGCTCATTTGAAGTTAAGATTTCAAACTATCTAAGAAAAATTTCTGCTCAAAAATATATGCGAAAAGGCATATTAAGAACAAGGATTATTTATATCCGTTATCCTTAAATGCTCTAAAATATAGCAAAATTTTAACTTGAGTTCTTAACGGTATCTGGGAGTCACAATTCATGAAGGCCTCACCAATCATATGCATTTGCTCATAATAAATTCTTATGAAAGTTTCATGAAAGTTAGTAACTTATGAAAGTGGTCAAGTGAGAGGGGGGGGGGGGGTGTTCGCCCCGTCCTTCCCCGTCGGTGAGCCCTTGGTGTACAGTTACCGTCAAAGGCTTATTATATGCAGAACTTCATGGCCCTCTCAATCATCTGCGTACACTTCTTCTTTCACGAGTTATGGTGGTCTAAACTAAAACTTTGGATTTGTTACCTTTTTGTTTTACTGTGACCTCTTTTCTAACAACTAAGTGATTAACATAATTTTTTGTTTATAAAACCTGGACTCTCGTCTTTAATTTGACCTACTACAGCCTATGTGTCATTAAAGAGTTATAAGCTCGTAACCTATTTTCAAAGCTATTCTCAAAGATAATTTGTTCACTGAGTGACTGAAAACACTTCATTTTTTTTTAAATATCGGCTAATTTCGATTTAACCCTTGAATAGGTTGTTAGCTAATAACGTTTTAAGGACTATAGCACATAGGTGTAATAGGTCAAATTAAAGAGGATAGTCTACATCTTACAGTTTTTATAAAAAAAAGTTATGGTAACTACCGTTTTGTAAAAAAAAGGTAAGAAAATCCGAAATTTTTGGTTTAGACCACCATAAGTCCTGAGAGGAAGGAGTACGGGCCTGGTTGAGCAGTCGTTGGAAGGGCCATGAAGCTCTGAATATAATCAGCTTTAGGTGGTCACCATAAACCATTTATTTTTTAAGATACAGGATGCTTTATGAAAAATTCACTCTGTAACTCCGAAACGGTTGATATGGAGCCTAGGCATGGGTGTAGCTAGAGTTTTGTTTTGGGGTGGGCATAGTATGGGCCAGCTTGACACAAAAATTGAAAAAGAATATTCTTCAATCAAGTATTGTTTTTTACTGCTATTATCATAATCGAAGATAATTTACAAAATATATTTACTACTATTAATCTAATTTTTCTATATTGAGTTTGAATAAGACGAAATAATTTGTTTTCTTACATATGCAGAAAATATTCGCTAAGCTCAAAATCGCACCTAATTTTTCTTGATACATATTGTACAGAGTTTATTCTCAGTAAAAATTTCTCTGAGTGCATTATCGTTTAATTTGAGTTCGTCGCCATCCATCCCTATCTTCTAAATTAATATCGTTATAATCATGCTATTGGAAGGGAATAAAACTATTATTTTATTATTATTCGGGTTAATTTAAATTAAACTTACTTTATGGTGTTATAATGTGGTCAACAGAAGTAGCTTTAGTTTTCTATTTTTTCTGCAAATCGGCTCAATACCTTTTCAGCTGTCATTTTTTTTAACAATCGTATCCCTATATTGAGCAGTGACATGTGAGAGAATCGTTCTTGAAGCATTGTGCTTCTAATCCACGTTTTTATCCGCCTCATATCAGAAAAGCTTCTCACTGGCAGTAATATTGCCGCTTTAAAAATGTTATACTATTCTTTGATATTTTTTCTTAAATTTTCAGCATTCATCTCACTCACTCACTCGACGTATCTATCATCATTTCTCTTTTTATGTCGCTGTACTGATTAAAATAAAGGAAGGATGCACAGCACAACATATTCGGTGCGGTGGGAGGGACGTAAACAACTTCTTTCTTGTCTCGTTTTTGGAAATACTTTTTATTTTGCTGTAGTTATTATGATTTGATTTGATTTAAAAGAAACAAATTTATTAAATTCATTTGCCCCAGAGAGTATTTTTTTTGAATGGTATTGCATGACGGCTCTGCACCAACTAAATATTCTCCTATCGAACTTAACAATTTTCCTAGAGATTTACAATTCGCCCTGTCTTTGACAAACTAATAACATACGAAGTCTAAACACGTAGAACAAAAATATGCAACGCTTTTCTAGAATATAAAGTTAACGATGCCTCGACTTGGCACTTGATGACGTGCCTAAAGGATAAGTCGGCAATGCCTCGTTCCATACAAAATCACCATTACCATGACCCGATGAAGGGAAGGCCACAAGTTTTTTTTTAGAAATTTACTGGAAATTTCTTCCTTCGAATTTTCATATATTGGCCGAGGCCGAGAGCTCTAATATAAAATCAATGATGCCTTCCATCTGGGAAGGCCGCAATTTTTTCTTAGAAATGTAATGGAAAATGTTTCCCTAGAATTTATACGCACTTTTGGAGGGCGACAAGAGCTGCTATGAGCGTAGAGGTAGACGCGTAGCCATGCAATAAGCAAAAAATATTCTAGTAAATTTCTAAGAAAAAAGGCCTTCACTACATCAGGTCGAGGCATTATTAATTTTATATCGGAGCGAGGCACTGCCGCCTTGTATACATTTGCACACAATTAAAATGCTTTATTCACGTACACAAACTTTGCGGTTCCCTTTCTTTACTTCTCTATTCGTAGATTATGCTCGTCACAGTCACCACAGCACTGACATTTAATAAGAATGGACTGAGCCATCCTATCTAATTCCTATAGTCAAAAATGGCACAAATTTTTGCTAAAATCTATTTGTCTCTTTCAAGCTCAAAATGTACACTGAACTGTAACCAATTTTGGAAACAGTACGGCTGTATTAATTGGAATGCATTGGAATTGACATAAAATTGAGACAAATATATCGTTTTTATACGTCTATCTCTTACAAGCTCAAGGAAATTCGACAAAAAATCGGCAGAGGGGTACATTTTTCAGTAATATTGCAAATGTGTTTTTGGGGTAATTAAAACAAGTTTAACTTTCTAAATAATTTTAATTTAATGCAATACTATTTTATAACAACTTTAGTGTTTCCAATCGACAAATAATAATAAATTATGAATCGGTGTGCAATTGTACGAAATAAGGGTTTTCACAGCCTGTTCAATATTTGTGCCATTTTTGAAGCAAGAGCGCTCAGTCCATTCTTATTATATGTCAGTGCACCACAGCGACCGATGCCTGCATCTATTGAATGAAGATCGCTGTGAGAACGTTTACGCCCCACCCATCTCACCGAATATGTTGTGCTGTGCATCCTTCCTTTAAGGCTAAAACACAATGTGAGCAACACGACAAAAACGCCGTAAAAACGCTGTTATTTGGGTTCTAATAACATGGCAGTGTATGGTATAAAATACAGTGCTGACGACATCGTTTGACGTTGTCGTCGCACTTAAGGCTTTAACACAATTGCGACGCCAGACGACAAACGACGACGATATATCGCTGTCAAACTTCTAAGAGCACAGCATCTTATGCGAATGCACCAAATTGCGACGACCGACGTTGAGCGATCGACGACATTGTCGCCGGGATTGATCAATTTCTAAATTTGTCGTCGTCGCTGCAGTCCTACCAACAAAATTAATCGAATTAAATGGTTGTGGCATTCACTTTTGTCTCTTTCAGGTGGCAGCACGCCGCGGTAATTTTAAAATAATGAGCTTTGAGGAAAATTGGTCGAGGAAATGCGAAATCTATAAAATAATTTATAGTTTACAAGACAGGCAAAAATAAATTAAAAATATCAGTAAATAACAATGCCGTGGTAAATACCAAAGTTGGTTGAATAAAAAATGGAAGAAAAGTTTATTGAGATGGTAAAATATCACCATATTATACAAAAAAAAAACGCATCCGCATAAAAACCCAATTCCGGCTGAGTTTTAGATAACTCTTGGATACACCTCTTCTTCTATGTGGCTTCTGTTTTTTATCTTCATTAGCAAAACCACACATGCAATTTTAATACCTAATCTTTTATAATTTATTCGATGAAATTTTTTCTATTTTTACTTTACAACACAAATAACAGAATAAATTTAATTGGGGATTGACAGCTATTGTCGCTCCCATTGTATTTTCACGGACGTTTTGAACGGCGTTTTTTACGCTCACATTGTGTCTTAGCCTTTAGTTTGATCAGTACAGCAATATGAAAAGAGAAATGATGATAGATATGTCGAGTGATTCATATTTTCCCGCATCTATCATGATGAGGGAGTCGACCAAATGTGTACTAAACTGCTGTTAAACGAACATTTGTTCTCAGCACCTCTGAAACATGTTGTGGTCTATTCCGGAATGGACCAGCCATTTAAAATCTGTATACTTTTCTCTGGTACTCTATGCGACATCTAGTTCTTATGTCATCTATGGTTATATGCAACATTTATCCTATTACGACATATGCTATTCAAGTTGCCAAGATCTACACAGCCATAAGTTATATTTGGTAGTAACAGAGCCTTCACAGAACGAATCTTTGTATCTCTAGGAGTGTGGGATGCATGTCGCCATAAGCCCTTTAAACCACCATACATTTTTCCAGCCTGAACGTTTGTGTGCTTTTTCCAATTAAGAGATATGTATCACAATACACCCGAACAGCGAACGGAATATGGACATCATTAAGAGACATACAAGGCAGATGAGACATATCGACGTGATCTTTAAAAATGACTATAGATTTAGACTTAGCAGGATTTAGAGTAAGATTATTCATTTTTGCCCAGGTAGAAATAAGTTCCAAATTCATATTGGCTTTGGTCACATTCAGATACCGATCATCTATACTTGTAGATAAGCACAACTGGACATCATCAGCATAAGGTTTAAGAGAACACTGTCTCGGAACTTTCACTAGGTCATTTATGTAGAAAAAAAAATAGTAGAGGACCCAAAATTGGCCCTTGCGGTACCCCCAAGTATAATGATTTATGCTGGGAACACTTCATTCCGTTTACAACCGCCTGTTGCTGCCCGATAGATATGAGTGCATAAGCTTTAGCGTGGGGCTTGAAAGATTGTATTTAGTATTGAGTTTATTGCACAATATATTAAAATTTATCGAATAAAAAGCTTTACTGAAATCAACAAGGCATAGAATTGTTGCCATATTATTCTCTGTGTTATTCCTAATATCTTCAACTAAATTTAGCAAGGCTGAGACTGTACCGTGCTTGGCACGAAATCCAGATTTGGCAGAGCTTAAGAGTCCATACACTTCAATATAACCTATAAGCTGGTAAAACGAAGCCTTTCAAGGACTTTTGATAAAACAGGCAAAATACTAATAGGCCTATAATCAGACGGTAGATTTGCCTTAGGTAGTTTTTTCACAGGTATGATCTTCGCCAATTTCCATAGCTTTGGGAAACTTCCTGTTGTAATAGCTGTATTGAAGATGTGAGTAATTGGTCTGACTACAAATGGGAGGATTAACTTGAGAAAACTGAGATTAATATTATCCAGATCGACAGCATTAGATTTTATTGATCGTGGAGCCCGCTCGGTCAAATTCACAAATGAAAAATCCCCGTCATAATAACCTGTAGAGTATAATGCAGGAACGAAATTATTAAATACAACGCCTGCAGAACTGCAGAAATAGTCGTTTAGCTCATCCAAGATTAGGTGAGTATCGAGCTTGTCTATTTTGGTTATATTCTCTGCATTAATGTTCTTCCATAGATCGCGAGAGGGCAACGATGGGTCTAACTTTTTCTGACAATAGTTAGTTTTTTCCCTTCTAATTGTAGCACTGACTTTATTTCTCAAGAAGGTATAGTTATTCCGTAGCAGTGTACCTCCGAACCGATTGACGATAGGGCATATACATTTGGCTGAATTCTGAGTGAGGCGATGACTCTGAGTGTTGTTTTTAAGGCCTCTGCTAATCTTTTCCAGTTGTTAAAGCTGCTATGAGGCTACGTTTTCCAATTACAACAAGGACTGGGAGTGTTTTTATGCCACAATTTCACCAGCCCCGATTAAAAATCTCTTTCTTGACATTTTGACTTTCTAAATTCAGAACTCAAGTTTTTCTTATTACGTTTTTTTTATTTTTGACTTATTGACTTAAAATTTGTTTAGTTACTTCTTAATTTTCCTTTTTGTTCTTTATTAGGGGAACAAGAGACCTTACCGTGGGTCGGGCGTCTCTTGGTTCGTTTTTGTTTTAGTTCTAAAAATTACTGCCTAAGTTACAGCGACGCACCGGCTTTTTACTTAGGATCATCGATCGATTTTCTTCGCTAATTGGTGATGCAGCCAAATTTAGTAAAAAGGTGAAAATTTATAAATATAGAAATTTTTGACTTTTCTTTACATTAGACGGGAACTTATCGATATACTTTAATTGCTGATCCGCAAGATTTGCAAATCTTTGAATGCATACCATGATGAGGTATATACTTCATAAACAAATGTAAATGCGTCTTATTTGCTAGAAAGCCAAATACAATCCTCTTAAATTATAAATTGGCTAGCTTCCACGTAGAGAGAGTTTCTGAAATAAAAGACTTGGGTGTAATCTTCGACAGAAAACTCTTATTTGATTCTCATGTGAGTTATATAGCCAATAAAGCCTTTAAGAGCTTGGATTTATCATTAGATGTACAAAATCATTCAAAAGTGTATCCACATTTAAAACATTAAATTATTCGTTAGTACGAAGTCTACTTGAGTACGCCTCAGTCATTTGTAACCATTTCTACTCAGTATACATCGATAAAATTGAAAGAGTTCAGAAGCGATTTACACGTTTTCTACTTTTCAAATCGGATGGAGTTAATAAAACCTAATTTATATGGAAAGGCTACAGCGGTACTCAATGCTTTCGTTGAAAACCCGCCGTAGTTATCTTGATGAAATATTTTTGTACAACGTTGTAAACGACCTAATTAATAGTCCAATAATTCGTAGCAAAATTAATTTCAATTTTCCATCGCGTAACACATGTAGGCCTCAATTAGGACGAACAAATTTAATAACGAAATCACCCCTTGTAAGACTCCAAAAAAAAAAGACAAAAAAAAACATATGAGCTGTGTTATGACATTGATCTCTTTTCAGATAGTCGCTCTTATCTTCGACGTATTGTCCTGAATCAATTACAAAGTAATTTTAATTAGCTCCTCCAAATAATCTAGGCAATAGTTTGAATTAACGTTTGACTTGACAATCTTAGCTCCATTTTTTTCTTTTTCCTTTAATTTAATTATAGTATCCTTCACATTTTAGTTAGTATTTTTCATTTCTTTTATAATTTTTTAGTTCATCTTTATTTTTCATTTGTATGCTTCTAGTATGTATGTTTAGTAGTTAGTAGTTTGCTTAGTTTAGTTTAGATTAAGTAGGTTAGTTTTGTATCACTGTGTAGCAGCAATTTACAACCGATATTTCAATGTTACCGCGGTTCGTTTGCAACCTCAGTTCTGAATTGGTGGCTTTTTTACCCATACGTATTTTGCTTCATCAATTAGTTCTTTTAAAACCCCCTAACAACTTAAGAGTTTGGGATATGTTGCGAAATTTCTCATAAGTTACATAACCTAGTGATGTATTTCAGTTGCAAAACAAACAAGAAAACACTTTAACTGTTAATTGCTTTCAAGTTGCATTGCTCCCGATTTTGACAAAATAAGTTTCTTTGTAACCATTTTAAAACCTGATTAACACTTTGGTTATCATCTGGTAAAAATGTTACTGCAGAGTAACCTAGACGTTGCGCTACAGTTATTCTGGACCGTAAAACTCATTGAGTTCTCAATTTACCTGAGCAGTTCCTGGTGGTTGGATGTTGAAAAATGTCATAGTGATTTGTTAGAAGTTTTGTGCTCATTGAAAAAATATGTAATCAAATATTTATTTTTAATTTCTGTTCGATGGTTAAGCCTTACGCACTCGAAATAATGCGGCATGGAGTTAAACAAATAAATTTTAAGAACCAGTAAAAATAATATTTCTATAAATATCAAATAAATTTAGTCATACATGCAATAATATCACGCGAATATGAGCTTAACGAATGCTTAAAACTGGAATCGAAATACTCTTTAATTTCTTAAAAGTCAAGTCAAATCAGTGAAAATTTTACTAATTTTTTTAATTAAATTTTATTCGCCTTTCATAAATAGCCGTCCACTGTTATCTTTTTTAGTCCAAAATAAAATCGACAATATTTATTCTGAAATATACCGACAGAATGCCGACATGAAAAAATTTCCCTAAATTTACTGATCATGACCTCAATAATTTTCTGAAAAAATATCTAAAACACGCAAAGACTAGACTTACGCGCAAATCTAAAGGTAATAATGTAACATAAAATGAAGATACTTACAAAAAAAAAAAATTAGGAAAATCCAAGTTTAAAAGCATGAAAATTTAATATACAAAACTGAAATTTTTAATATTAATGTCGTTTAATATTTGTTTTTCTTTTTCTTATACAGATTCGTCTGTATATGCATATGTACATATTCACATATTTATGAAAAGCATTTCTTTTTGAGCAAACTTAAATAAAACCCTTATAAGAAATAGAGTTAGGTGCTTATTTTTTATACCTGAAATAAATGTTTTGTTATCATGAATATTTCTTTACAATATATTATCTTATAATGAGATATCGTCATAAAGCTGAAGGCTAGTGGCGTATGGTTGGGACTATGAATTATGTACTCAAATTGAAAAATATATAAAACTACATAGACTTTGCATATAAACATTTGGGTGCATTATTCATCATTAAAACTTTAAAAACAAAGTTACTACTACACCGACTCGTTTCATAATTACCATTATGCAACGGTTTATTTACTACCGGAAGTTCCATTTATACCGTAACTTCACGGTTACAAATACAGTTCTCGATAACAGAAGTTATTTATTCGCCTATTTACAACGGTCACAAAACATATACCGTTTTCAGAATGGCGTTTTGTTACGATGGTAACAAAGTGTCGTAGCATTGACAGTTGCCACAACGGGTAGATGCCGTGTCAGCGGCGTTACCATAACTAAAGGCTTAAACACAATTCCGATGACAGAGCGACAGAACGACAGACGAAAGCGAAAATTTCGTTGCGAAACGGGCAGTCGAAAAATTGGGAACACAATTGCAACGACAGGCGGTGAGCGACGATTGTGAAAGAAGAAGATATTGAAATTTCTTTTGTTAAATGTTTCGAGCGTTTTAAAAGGAGATTTTTATCAAGAATATTTTATATTATATTGAAACTGAAAATGCGGAAATTAACTAAATTAAACGCTTTGAAAAATCCATCCAAACCACGTCTTTTTTGTCCATTTGTCTTGCCTGTCTTGTAAACTATAAATTATTTTATGGATTTCACATTTCCTCGATCAATTTTTCCTCAAAGCTCATTATTTTAAAATTACCGCGGCGTGCTAACACCTGAAAAAGACAAAAGTGAATGCCACAACCATTTCATTCGATTAATTTTGTTGGTAGGACTGCAGCGACGACGGCAAAATTAGAAATTGATCAATCCCGGCGACAATGTCGTCGATCGCTCAACGTCGGTCGTCGCAATTTGGTGCATTCGCATAAGATCCTGTGCTTTTAGAAGTTTGACAGCGATATATCGTCGTCGTTTGTCGTCTGTCGTCGCAATTGTGTTTAAGCCTTAATATGAAACTTACCAGTTCCCTCTAAACATTTGAGAGTATACACCTAAAGTGAAACGAAAACGTGAACTTTACGAACCGCGTTTTACTAATACACCCACTGCTCTATAGTACATGAACACTATAATCACAGCGTAACAAAAACGTACTGAAAATGTACCTCCCTCTAAGCAATTGAGAGTGTACACCAAAAGTGAAACGAAAACGTATTGAAAACGTACTTCTGGACTTTTGACCTGTGTCATAGAACCTGGCAGCAGACAGCTGTGTTGTGCATATTAATTTGTTTGTGAATAACAAAACGCCGCGTTAATTTTTATTATACCCTAGATGAAATCTATAGGGTATACTAAGTTTGTCATTCCGTTTGTAACACCTTGAAATAATGATGGTAGAGCAAAATGGATTAGGCACCCACGCATAATATTAAAAGTTATTTTCATTTTTGCATGTCTGTCCGTCCGTCTGTCTGTGCGCACGATAACTCGAGAACGCGTATACTTAGAGAGCTGAAATTTTGCACACGGACTTTAAAAAAAAAAAAGTAAAATTAAGTTAGAAAATGAGACAAATCGGGCAACTCTTTCGTGGGGTTGCCGTACAAAACTCTCGTTTTTCACTATATATTTGGACACTGCGTGAGAACGCGTCGACATAGAGAGCTGAAATTTGGTACGTGGTGTTTTCATTATACTAGCAAATAAAATTTTAAAAATTGACTAAATCGGGCAACCCATTCTTGGTGTTGCCATAGAAAAATTTAGGTTTTTTATGTATACTGTGAAAACGATCAGTCGAAGACATTTTTATTGTACTAAAAAGTTTTTCAGAATATAAAATCCTATAACATTGATTACAATCATTTTTTCTGTCCGACGAACCGTTCTAGAAATATATGCGAAAAACCACTGCAAAAATGAAAATTGTTCAAATGGGTACCCATACAAAATTTCATACGGACATTCATCTAGGGCAGGGGTGGCCAAACCTTGGAAGTACGGGGTCTACATTACAATTCAAAATATCGTAGCGGTCTACCGTCAGCAACGGAATTAAATAAAACGCAAAATCTTCTTCAAAAAATCTGTAGGTACTTTCGAATGCTCCAGATTTGAAAAATACTTATGTCGCAAAAATCCATTAATACTTCTTCCCGAGTTCCAAATACTTCGAACTCCTCGTGTAAATTCTCCAACTGTTTGGCGAAACTTTGGAATCTCCGATTTAAATTATGTGTCCTCTCGCTCCAAATTTTTGGTAATTCTTCAATCCGCCTAATCTTAGTATGGATGCATGCACCAGAATCTTTTCTTTGAATGTTTTAACTAAGCTTTTCATATCAATCAAAGTTGTCTTTCCTTGCAGACATAGCTGGCGCATGACAGTGTTTCATGGCAATGAAATGCCGTTGATTTACAAAAGAATTTCCTCTTTATTTTTACCATACCAATGTCGCTGCTTGTGATTTTGTGCCTGGCATCGTAAAACAAGATTGCTGTGCACATCCAGTTTTCCAGTTTTTAACTCACGTACCTACTTCAATTTTTTAATGCTTTTCGACATTTGTTTTTCTTTTAGTGCTACACCTGAGTTACAAATAAGACAAACACATTTATCATTTATGAACATACCGGTAAAGAGCACTCTGATAATGATAACCTTTTTCCGAACTCGACAAACTTGCCCGCTCATTTTAGCGGACTATACTGACTGAGAACACAACGGCGCGTTTTTTTGTTATAGTACGGGAGATAAAGAGAGAGAAAGAGAGAGCTATCCGTTACTCACCCCACGTGAGGCGGCGCAATTATCTGAAAATGGCAATTTATTGTAATTTTTGTTCAATTGATTTTACTCTCGCGGGCTACCAAAAACGCCTACGCGATCGACCTGTCGACCGCGGTCGACGTCTTGGCCACCCCTGATCTAGGGTATCATAAGAATTGGTCTCAGACCAATATTAGCTTTTTTACTTGTTTTATTAAAACTTTGTAGTGTCAACAAATTTGAATAGGTATACTTATATTATTATTATTGAACTTTTGTCAGTTTACTAAGCTATTTTGTCAGTTTACTAAGCTACCCTACTCGATATACCTAAAACATTGTAACGTAGTGTAAGCTAAGGTTCTTTAATAAACGTTTTTTTGTTCTATTTTTGTGATGCTATTTTTATAAAATAAATTAAAATAGAAAAATCGGTTGTTTGCTTCAAAAGCCATTGAATCCTCATGCAAAACGTTTCGTTACCTGAACGTAATTTTCATTCCGAAAACGTAACATTTTAGAGTACAGTTTGCGAACTACCACTACACTGACAGTCTACGCTTTTCAGTTTCACTTCTCTTTGGCCTGATGATTCGTTTCTGTTACGTATTCACAACACCAAAGTGTTTCTTTTGCGTACACTTCTATGCAAGCATGTTTACATTTTCGTTACGTTTTTGTTTCGCCTTGCTTGACAACAAAAGTTGATAAATTGTATTGTGACCGTTATATAATGCCGAATTGCTGCTTGAGTAGTAGCTATATTTCACACTCGAAATATGGATTTCATTCTATTCTTATATGGATTTTGTAATACATTATTTATTTTATTTTTTAGTGAAAACAAACCACAAACAAAATCAACATATACAAAATGTGTGAGCATTCGTGTCAGGCACAACCAAATGAATGAGCATTTGTATGCGAAGTTGTATCGCGATTTCTCAAATATACTTTGCCTAATAAAAATCCCGATACAAGTGACTTAGTGTAAACTAAGCATTAGGTATATATTGGGAATTTGTCTAGAAAAGAAAATGTTTTGTAATTTGAGCATTTTTAATAGAATGAATGACTTGGGAAATTTGAGAGATATATGTAGGTACTCGTATGAGAATAGGCATATCTGTACCTACACCATAGATCCGTTTTATTAATTTGATGCATGTTCAATACACACTTTTCACAAATTTGGAACCAACTACAGATGTAGGCACAGCTCACTATTATATAATTTCGTTATGCTTTCAATGTTATGTCCTCATGCTTGCTTGCTTGAAACTTAAATAAAATTGATCGATTAATTGGAATCTAATAATTTTGGATGTTAGTTTCCGGGGGGGGCTAATAATTTTGGATCTTAGTTTTCTGGGGGCACCAGTGCCGTTTCGGGGGGTTCACGGCGGTGGGCTCTGCCCACCCATGCCCCTACCTAGCTACACACATGACCCTAGGTGAGTACTATCACCTCCTGATCTATGCACCACCTAGGTGGAAACACCCTGTATTTATACCTATAAATTAATATCCTCTGAATTTCGAAGGCCCCATATTTTGATACCATGGCTACGTTTTTCCCATACACTACATTCTTAAAATCAAAGTCCTAGTGAAAATGGCACGAATATATCATGATAAATATTCATACCCAATTTTTGGATTCGATCTTGTAAGTGGTACTTAAAATAATGACATTGTAACATAAGAATCCCGTAAATTTCAATGTATTGCACAAGAGAATTTTAGGAGTCTACCTTATACCTATTTGCTAGTATAAAATTTCACTATTTTTTAGACCGCAAATGTGAATGAATCAATTTTGCTATCCCAACCTGTTGTATTTTCATCAAGCATAAGCATAACTAAATAAAATATTATATTTGATATATGTGTGTAGACACCTCGCTACCAACTTTCCAATAATTGATATTAATTGAAAAAAAAAAAGAAAAAAAAATCAATTCAATAAAAATTCACAACAGTTGTCCGATAACAACGATGCATTTCCTCACTAATTGCCAATATTAGGGGCGTCAAGTAACGAAATTCCATGACAAAACCACATCCCTTCTCCAATTTTATCATGGTCATGGCAGCTGGCTTCATATCATCATGCTTCCTATTGAGGTAGACTATTCGATGAAAGGAAATGTGTTTAGGATAGAGAGCGATTGAAAGTTAATTTGGTATCATGAAATGGGCCAAAATGTTGGTCCTTGTCCATCACCTCCTGATGGTACATACTGTGATACTACTACTATGTATGGTGTGTTGTGGTGGCACAACAGTTGACTTTCTCTATACAATCCATAGAATCTGAAATTTACACACATACATATGTTTGTAATTGTACAGCTTTCAAAAATGCTGATGCCATCGCCTACGCAGATGGACTCCTGGAAAGCATCATCGGTACGACGGTATATGTAGTTAGGTATATAGCTTGGAAAGATCTAAAATTGTGCTATCGTGAGCCAACAAGAAAGAGCTTTGCACGTTATCCTTGATAAATTGCGGATAAGATAGAGACTATTAACGTGTAATCCGAGATAATATGTGAGCAAGGTATTCAAGTCACATCCTCTTACGAAGTGTTATAAAGTCTAGCTAGAGATTTGGCAAAGGAAATAAAATTAACAATTTACCATGCTACAAGTGGTTAGGATTTATTTAGTTTTTTTTTTCATTTGTGTTGCACTGAAGTTATCTAATTCTGTGAAATGCAAGCTACACGATGGTAGTCGACGACAGTAAAAAAAAATTTATTCGGATTGCGGTTTCTGTGAGGACTTGAAAGTTTTGTAATTTTTTTGCAGAATGAAAATGTCGCTCCTTTGAAATAGTTAAGAGGATTAACTGCGAAAATTCTATAAGTCCGAGTTTTATGGCTCCATGTTTATAATACAACTTTAGGACCAGAATAAAGTTAATATGTGGATTTAGATAATATTATTATTTGTTAGTATTGGAAAGAAAATAATTGCTCACTGGTACTATATGGGTAACCTACTTTTATATTATGTATAGATTTATATGCAAATATGAAGATATGTGTATGAAGGCCATTCCATTGTACGACGACCATCCGCTGAACAACTTTCTGTAGCAAAGTCATCGATTTGGCTGAAATTTTGTCAGCTCATTGATTTTATATAAATTACAACAATTTAAATTTTTTTGTAAAAATTCCGCTTATTGCGGGAGTTACAGCTCCTTGAAAATCGCAAAAAGACCAACTTTTGCCCTTCGACCTAAGTTCAAAAATTCATATCTCCGGTTATATTAAGTCGATTTTAATGATCTACACCGCTGTGGAAAGGATATGCTTCAGGTTTTGTAGGAAAAATACCCCTGATGCAATATTTCTAAAATTATTCTATTCGAAAATATGGGATGTCCTTTATCCTTGAAAAAATCCCTGATGGGATATGTGACGATTTTCGGTTTTTTTCATAGGTCTAAATTTAAAGAACAATTCAAATCGATGACGTCGCTACAGAAAGATGGTCGAAGCATCGTGGAATAGCCCGTGAGAATTGACCAAGCGTTTACTAATTAAGATGAAATTTAGGCCATAACCCTTTAAGATATTTTACATACAAATCTCCAAATGGGTTTAATCAGGCAACAATCTAGAAGTATTTGAAAACTTATTAAGAATGCCACTTTTAGCAAAGTTTTCAATTCATTCAAGTTTGTCGGGGATTTTGTTGAAAGCGGCTGATTTTTCCGGTAGTTTTTTTTACAGATCAATTCCAACTTCACGTTCGCCTCCTGTAGGCCTTTGCATATCAAAATTAATTTTTATGATTTCAGTCAGTACGCTGATATTCCCTATATTGACATTGCAAATGCTATGTACTAATACTAAAATTAAATCCACCATTTGTAACATTTTCTAAAGGGACTTTATATGGTTTATTTCATAGATAACCGATCAAAATTGCTGAAATTTAAGTAATTAGGAGATAAGAATTCCACTAATAGTTTTTTGTCCTGCGATACATGCTGCCTGAATTAAAACACTTTGCAATTCTTAAAAGGGGAATACAACTTTAGGCCCCACACCTCCAGACATGAGAGATATCTTAAACCATGCATTATGATACTCTGAACATATTTTATTAACAATGTTTATTTCAATTAAGCAGGGGAAAGCTTTTCCGATCGGATGTAGCTTGAACGACTATCCTGCGCGGAATTGGTGAGTCGTGAAAAATTACTTCCTATTGTCCACAATAGTGCACTAATGGCTATGGAAGAAAGAACTGCAAAATATATGCTAAATGTTGTAACTGGAATGTATGTGAATCAAGAACATGAATATGGGTTTTCCGGGGCAAAAACGTCCCGAGAAAGTTTTCTAAATCGGGAAAAAAAGTACATCATCCAATAGTGCTCGGCGAGACCTTTCATTTGATATAAAACATGCCGTATTGGAACTAACCCCTCCCCCGCTTGGGGCTCCCAACCCTAAAAGCATGTAGAGAAAAACTTTCGTCTACGAATTGTACCTGGTAATAAGGTGAGGAGAACAGTGAAACCCGTTTTCTAATCGGATATAACCCTAACGAGTTATAGCCGAATTAAAGTTCAAAAAATCTAGTACTTCGGTTCAAATAACAAATTGGGAAGTACTTAAAAAGTGAGTATGGGAATGGCTATTTACTTTCTTCTCAAGACTTAAGAAATTCGATTCTGTACTAGATTTTCCCAAATATACTAGATCAAACTTTGACCCCCAAGCATTCCCCCGCTTAATCGAAATAAATATTGTTAATAAAAATGCTCAGAATATCATAATGCAACGTTTAAGACATGTTTATTCCCTGGAGTTGTCGGGCCTAAAATGGGCATTCCCCTTTGCCGATTTTCGATCTTCTGAGTTATATTCGAAAAATCAACTTTGATTCTAATTATAACAGAGGCAAAGTCTGTAACTTACTTTAAAAAGTTCAATGTTTCATTATGATCGATTAAGTCTTAGGTTGTACATTGCTAACTAGTAAGCAAAAGGAAGGGACTCCAGCTCGTCTGTGGATAAGTTGTGTATCCACAACAAGGTATCCCTTCAGTGTGTTCCTGATCACATGGGGATCATGGTAAATGAAGGGCTGACCTTTTAGCTAGTGCTGGCTCTGATTCTCCGTTCCTTGGACCGGAACCCGCCGTAGGCGTTGCCATCTCGAGTATTGGGTCTCTCATCAAAGCGGATGTTCATAGGAAGCATCAGCAGATATGGGAGAACTTGTAGGTGCGCAAAATTATTTCCTGATGGGCCTAATAGTATTATCTTCGATTTTCTTGTGAGGCTGGGAAGGAAACAATGTAGAACTGTGGTTGGCATCATCACCGGCTGTAGCTCACTTCACGCTCATCTAACAAGGATGGGAGTTGTCGACAGCGCTGAGTGTCTGTCCTAGAAGGGGAGCCTGAGATAACCGAACACTCTTTGTGTACGTATCCGGCCTTCGCCTAGAGCAGGCTGAATAGTCTAGGGTCTGCCATAGATGAGCTAAAAAACCGTCCTCACCAAGACCTGAAACCTGATGCGCTTTATTAAGAGGACAGGAAGGTTTTGATGAAAGGGACTCTAGCAGGATAGCACAATGGGCCGCTCTGGTCTCCGTGCTTGCTTTTTGTAATTAAGCAATTTAATTTAGGTAAGCGTAGGGTAAATATTATATTTAAGTGATTCGTTTCAATAAGAAAAACACATTCCGTTTTTAAAAGTTAACGCTGCCATTCGGCGTCTTTTCTTTGGATTATGAGTTTAGAATATAGGCGTATCTCTGTTTTGCAGTGCTGACGCCATTAACCAGCGCGTATCCTATAAATGACGCGCTCAAAGTAAGGCACCTCGTTCGTCTGCAGCAAAACTAAAAGTCCTCGATCAAGAAGAATATCGACTATACACCATACCAAATATTACAATGGTTCACTGTTATCCAATTCGCCGGTTAACCAGTAAAAATCACCAGCACTAATCTCGATCCTATAAATTTATTGTATAGCATAAGAAAACAAATAAAAAATTGTGACATGAATCAAGATATGCGGTAAAAGCGAAAATATTAATTTTACATTACAACCCAAAAATATCACAGTTTTGCTAACATATAGTTATTAAATCAAGTGGCAAGATTGAGCCCATAAAGGTGAATATGATTCGTCACAATAACAGAGAAATCGTGGAGTAAAGTAGGTTTCCATTGTGTAAAGTTTTCGCAAATGTGTATGTATATATGCCTATGTTTCAACGAGTATACATAAATATAGTATATGTTGAAAAGATTAATTTTAATTGCATTTATCATGCATAAAGACTGCATTCTACGCAATTTTTAATAGGAGTAAAATGTAGATATAATTCATCCGGACACTAGTGCCCTTTCTAAAACAAAGGTCTTTTCACTTCCAGACGAGTTCTTTATCTCAAAGCTTAATTTAATTCTACTAGCTAAGACTCTATTTTATCCAGATTTTTAATTGTTGCAATATTTCATTTTATATGACAAACATAGAAAAGTATATATGTACATATGCCTTCACCATTGACTATCAATCAAAGGCACCCTCTCTGCCATGACCTTTTAATAAATCTGTTTTATCAACTTAAGATAATCCTTTACACTTCTCATTCACGAACAATCGCTTCAACAAAATGCCACTTGCCTCATAGCAATCATAGCTCATTTATATCCTTTGTAGCGATGGTCACATTAATCACCTCCACGAATAGGTGCTATTGATGCAACAGTTTTGCCCATTTATCTATCGGCGTGGTAAATAATTTTGTGGCCTTCACCCATATTATTACGTAATCTACACTAGATGGCGCCTGTCAGCACGTCCGTTGACGTGTGAAAATGAATTTAGTACTTATATATATTTTCAAGACTGCAATCGTGCGTCAGTATTTGTGTATATTTATAGATACAAAACGGAACTGACAGTGAAAATTTTCTAATGTAAGGCGAAAAGGATAGATGAGGATGGTTGGTTGGTTGGTTGGTTGGTGTAGGAATAAAAGTCACTATTTCAAATTCTCTCCTTCTTTCCATATTCTATTGTCAGTTATATATGAGAACTGGCAAGAGGAGCATGGGCACACTGCTTTTTCAGCCCCCATTCTAAGCTATATATATTGCTACACCGCTATCGCTCTCCATTTCCAAGAACAAATAGCGAAGCATACCGGCTACTCTTTATACCTACGTCCTCTGATTTCACTTCCTATTCCTATAATGAAATTACACGAGTACGTGAACCTGAGTTTTACGAATTGTTGTAGGTACCACTACGTTCTTATTGCACACGGGAAGCTCATGCAAATGAGCTTGAGGGCATGTCTAGAATCAAGGTAACACATTGATTAATGTGCCAAGATATTTTTCTCAGGAAATTTTCATTTGAATTGTCAGAAGCAAGTTGAAAAGTCCTTGCATGTAACGGAAGGACGTTCAACGTTTTAATGCTAATATATTCACTGGAATGGAAATTTCTGTAGGTGGAATAAGGGAAAGTGGACTCTGTTTTGATGCGGATAAGAAGAGAATAATTTTGTTGGAATAGGGAAAAAGTAGATAATTTTTTTTTAAATTTTGTTGTGATATGTCGACTTTTAGTATAAAATAAAATTTTTATTATAATGTTTATTTATATTGGCATGGGCAGTAAAAAAACGTATTACACTCATGTATCGGTGGATCCTTTTCCTTACTAACACAATAATGTCCCTGAAGTAAATGAGTGCATAAATCATCGAGTAGTTAGTTTACACTGACATGAGTACGGGTGGTAGGCAGATGATCGTAGACCAACATAGGGCGATCGGTGCGATTGGGATTTGCTACGAGATATCGATCAGGATTATTATTAGTTTTATCGGAATTATTATACTCATATCAATTTATGCTGTTTTCATTTTTGACGAAATCCCAGTAAGCGATCATACACACACACACGTGCTTCTTCTTTTGAAGGAAATCCATATTTCGACTCATACCGCCGTGACGTACATAGAACTGACAGGTAAAAGGGACTTTGACTTGTAGAGATATGCAGGGTGTTTCCCACTAGGAGGTCAATAGCGCAGGAGGTGATAGTAGTCGCGAACCAAACATTGTATGGCAAGGGGGGGGCATATCAACCGTTTAGGAGTTACAGGGTGATTAAGAAAAAAACTAGTTTTTCACAAAAGACCCTGTATATTAACAATTACTGGGCGTCTGGTCACATTTAAGAGCTCATTGTATGCAGAGCTTCATGCCCTTTCCAACGAATGTTCAACCAGCCCCACGCCCCTCTCCAATCAAGAATTATGGTTGTCTAAACTAAAAATTTCGGAATTTCATACTTCTGTCTTAATTTGATCTCTATTATTTTGGCAAAAAGTTCATTAATATAACTTTTTTTTTACAAAGACTGTGAATTGTGGACTCTCCTCTTTAAGTTGACCTAGTACACCCTCTGTAGCCGTTAAACAGTTATTAACTCATAACCTATTCAGGTCCCACCGAAATTAGACGATATTTTTTAAGATGACGTGCTAAGGGAACAAATTATCGTTGAGAATAGGTTTGAAAATAGGTTTGAGAATAGGTTTAGTGCTAATAACTGTTTAACGCCTACAGTTAACACATAGGGTGTAATAGGTCAGCTTATAGAAGAGAGTCTACAGTTTACAGTTTGTATAAAAAACAGTTATGTTAACGACCATTTTGCAAAATAATAGAGGTTAAATTAAAAAAAAGGTAAGAAAATCCGAAATTTTTAGTTTAGACAACCATAATTCTTTACGGGAGAGAGTTGTGGATCTGGTTGAGCAGCCGTTGCTAAGGCCATGAAGCTCTGTATACAATGAGCTCTTAACTGTGACCGTACACCCTGTATGTGTTTTTTGAAAAACTAGCTTTTTTTCTTAATCACCCTCTAACTCCTAAACCAGGGGTGACCAACCTTTCAGCTTCCCTGGGCCACATTGGAAGTAGGCGAGCTATATTAGGCCACACATAAAATATACGGACCGTAAAGATAGCTAATGAACAAAAACGAAGAATATACATACTTAGTTAACAATTTTAAGTAATTTAAGCTTCACTAATTCACAATTTTTTTATTATAAAATTAAAGAAATAGCATCATGAAATTGATTTGATATTTGGCATTGTTTTTGAGACAATAATGCTTCGATATTTTGCGATCGATGTTATTGCAACTCTCAGTGTGTTCTCAAGGTGCTGATAAGTTATTTTGCTCCTATTTTTATTCTTTGTGTGCTTCATCTTAGAAAATAGCTGCTCACAAATGTAGGTGCTTCCAAATAGCTATGGCAGGAATTGTGAAGAAAGGGGTACTTTTCTCTGGGAAGATAATTCTTATAAAAATCCAGTAAAGAGAAATTATTAAATTTTTATTAAAGTTGAACATCAGATTGCAGCTCTAGCCATTTCATTTGAAAATTTGCTGGCAAGTTTATGTCGACTAAAAATGGTGTCGCAAATATTTCTAAAAATTGATGGTTTTTTTTGGAAATCTTGAAATCTTTTCTCAGATTCCTGTATCAAATCGAAAATTAAGTTTGCATATTTTTTCTTACTCTCAGGACAGTGTTTAGCCAACGTTTTAAAATACATAAAATTATTTGCTTGAATTTGTGACTACCATAGTTTCTGTTTCATTTCGAAAGCCGTTATAGTGTGAGGCATAGTATTATGAGTTGTTTTTCACTTTGAAGACGCAAATTTAGCTCATTTATACGAGCTGTCAAGTATACTAAAAAAGATTTTATTCTTGATTCCATAAATGACTTGATTTCATTTCGCAAATCATAAAATCTTTTCAACATTTTACCCCGACTTAATCATCTTACTTCCGAAAAATAAATAATGTCCCCAATGTCATCAGTGTCAATTTGACTAAGTAAGTACAATTACACATTGAAAACTTTCTTTGGCTACATTGCGCAATTGTACATGTCGAGAAGTAACTACTCAAATGGGAATGTTATATAGATAAAGAAAATATTTTATAGAATTAATACAGAAAGTATTTAAGTATATTAGTTTTGTTGGGCCGCATTCAAAGCCGTCCTGGGCCACATGCGGCCCGCGGACTGCGGGTTGGACACGCGTGCTAAACGATTGCTATGCCCCCCCCCCTCCATACAATTTTTGGTTCGTCTAGGTGAGTACTATCACTTCCTGCTCTATTGACCTCCTAGTGGGAAACACCCTGTAGATTCATCGTGATAACTGATAAGTCCACATCTTACGCGCAACCTCATGGAACCGCCGTGTTGTACACCGTCGTGGGGACTAGCTCCATCATCTGGATACGAAAACTCACTTACGTTAATATGTACTACTCCGAATTGAACTCCATTTAGTGCTAATGGAAACGAGAATTGTGTTGAGATTCGTTGAATTCATGTTAACCCATCGAAACCAGTCGAGTTTGGTTTTGTGTAAGTATTTGATAGAATAGTGCGAATGGGTGTTTTATACCAGCAAATATTTCCTAGAGTTTTCGTATTTGCGAAAAATTCTCGACGACCAACAATCCAAGAATTTTTGCAGTAAAATCTGAGAATATTTCCAAAGATAACCTAATATTAAGAAGATAGGACACAGCCGAGCAAAATTGGAATTTTTTCGTCTTGTGTATTAATATGGGGAAAAGAATTTGGCTATTCACTATTGTAGTGCAACTGAAACAACGAGTTAAAAACAAAAATTGAGAGAACGTAGGATTGCCCGAACTACAAAATCTTATTGAATACCTTCAAAATCCTTTCAAACTATTCATAATAATGTACATCAGGTCACACTAAATTTCGCTTTGGCCAAGGTGCTGAAAGGAGATATAAAATACCCATTAAATGAAATTTTCGTTTTTCCCGAAAATATCAGAGAATCCAGCATGTGTTTCTCCCCCACTAAATTTCTTCAGAGCAAAACGAATGTAAACAGAAGCACGTGCTACTCAAATTACATAGAAATTACACTAACAAATATTGCTTATGCTATAAAAAACATGGGATATTTCTCTCAATACTTCAGAACAAACCGGTTTTCAGAAAAGCGCGGGAACATTTTATGAGAGGAAAACGTGAAAACTACGCCTCTTCTCATTTATTTACGAAAATGAATCATTTGCCATTCTGTTTCGTTGCATGCAATTTGCGCTTTCACATTTTTTATCTTTATTCATAAAAGTTTTAAAGAGAGTTTGATTTTTTTTTCATTTTTGTTGTTTTTTTCTTTCTTTTCTTGCCGTGTGTATTTTAAATGTAAAACAATCGGAAAACTCTTCTGTGTCTTAACTTGTCATTAAGTTAACTTTGATGTTTCGTTTTTACAAATCTCATACGAAATATTAGTAATAGAGAGTATTTTTCACAAAGCGTATATAACAAAGTCATATAGCCGACCACTATATCAGCCTTATTCCGTCCTTACAGTACGAAATATACCAGTGAACACATATCCTGATAAACGCTTCTTCACTGAGTACCATCAGGGAGAACTTACATCACCCAGATGATAGCGTTTCTCGGTTTTCACACAACACCACTTATTATATGCGCGGCTTATAAAAAGAGGGCCATCATGGTAGTGAAATCAGTTCAATGCGCCAGGCACCAATTGTGGACTGACTCTGTCGTAAGTCAGTCAGGAAAAGCAGTACATTACTGGCTACTCTTTAACACCCATGATTTCATCGTTGTCTCGCAAGATACTCCGACCTTCCCGCGATCTGGGTCAATTCTTGACTTCTATATCGCAACCTCTAATCTAATTAACCTCCTACCTCAATTCTCAAATTACGTCTGCACAGCGCATATGGCTGAATCTGATCACTTGGCCGTTGAACTCTCAATCACCCCCAGCGCGCCCTTAAATATCTTGACTTCTGACCCGTAAGCCTCAACTTTACTCAAAGACGTTGATTGGCAATAATTTAAAGACAAGCTCTCTCAATTCCTCCCAGGAAATCTCCCTGACTCACAACGGAATCTCACGAACATGGAAATTGACTTCCACATTGACTTCCTCAACAACGCCATTGAAGGAAACGTCGCCTTCTTTTCCAGTGTAGTGCCGAGCAAACACTACAAATACAAGAATCTCCCGCCTCAACTACAAAAATTATATAAATTTTGACAGAAACTCCGATAAATACTTAACCGTATTTTTCACCGAACCCTTAGTAGCCACAACCCAGCCTACAGAGCCGTGTTGTCCCAAATTAATTGCTTGTCAACAATTATTGAGGAACCAACTAAAATGTTTCTGGATAAAGAGTTTCGGAAGAAACTGGGCTCCATTCGACCCGGTCCACACTGCTTTCAGGAATTTAATAGGGTTTGCAACAGAAAGGCAAAACTTCCAAAAACATTTTAAGCGGCTCGAATGCTTACAACCTTCCCCAAGAAAAATGCAACGCTTTCACGGAATATTTACAGTCCACTTTCAAAGACAACTCTGTCTAACCGATGCAAATTTTTGGACCACTGTAGACTCGACCGTTAATGATTTTACTGCCCAGGTAGTGGGATCCCACGCCACAATCTTTGTTTCCACAAACACGTCTTTAAATCCGGATGATTTAAGCATCTTTTCAAATCCTGCTCACGTTTTGCCCTAATCAGGACTATCAGAGGCATAAAGTCCGCCGGCCCAGATAATATTTCCAACAGAGCTATCAAAAACCTCCCACATGTCGCCATAGAATTTCTGACAATTATCTTCAATAATTGCCTCAATAATTCATACTTTCCTGACGTCTGGAAAACCGCGCTCATAGTTCCAATTTCCAAGAAAGGAAACTCGAAAAACCTTAATGCGCTCCACCCAATTTCTCTTCTGTCAAAACATTGAAAATACCTGCCTTGACTCAAATATCAGGCAGGACACCTAATTCGGCTACAATACTCAGCACTCGACTTTTCACGCTTTGCTCAAATTCCTCTCTGATACTACAAATGCGCTTAACAAAAGGGAGCAGACAGTAGGCTGCTTCCTTGATGTAGAGAAAGCATTTGAATCAGTTTGCACAAACAGCCTAATTTTAAAAATTATAAACCTCGAGTTCCCGCCTTATCTCACCCGGTTATACATAGATTTCTCTCATCCCGGAAATCGAGAGTGTTAAATCTCAGGCAACATCAGTCAGTGCTAGTCTCCCCAAGGCTCGGTCCTCGGCCCCACGCTATACAATCTTTTCAGCTATAATCAGCCTGCCAACGACTCAAATTCCACCACACTGCTCTATGCTGATGACTCCCTTACGTACGCCCACTCCATGTCAACAACTTCGCTCCTACCAAATTTGAGCGGCATGTTCTCAAACTCGACACGCTCTACAGTAAGTGGGGCACCCAAATAAACCTTAACAAGTCTGAAATGATTTATATCCGTAACCCCTCCACAATGGGGAGACCCAATCTCGCCACACGAGCCAACAACATCGAAATCGAAGTGATTAACTAAAAGCTTCAGTCTTCAAAGAACACTAAATATCTTGGTGTCTCTTTATTAATCTGTTGAAATTCAACAATCACGCCAAACAAATTATGAGAAAAGCCAACTACGATTACTCCCTACTGAATCCTATTATCAGAAGGAGAAACGGTCTTCCAAAGGATACAAAGCTGCTTATATATAAAGAGTTTATTCGTCCAATTATCTGCTATTGCTTCTCCATCTGGCATACCATTTCGCCACTATATATTAAGCAAATTAGTACTCTTGAAAGAAAGATCCTGCGGGCCTGTACAGGAGTATACAGGAAACCTGACGGACACTACTTTCCCAGCACTTTTTTGTATGACAGTGCAAACATCACTTCAATCGAGGACTACCACCTAACTCTTGCGCTCAAACAACTTGAGAAGATCTTTCAACGCTCAAACCCCGTCATTAGTCAGCTTTCAACGCATCTCCAAGTTGAAAACTTCATTTATTACCTCTTCACCTTATTCACTCGGAAACGAGAAACATTTATTACCTGGGCGAAAGATTTACTTTCTTCACTAGTGCAGGAAGCCACCATCGTGGATAGGACACCATCCTGGCGCTTCATGATCATCGTGGGACTTATCACCGCTGGACTATTCTGGACTTTCGGGATATTTCTCATCATGTAAGAAGAAACGCCAGTCATCATCCCACAACAGCTTAGAGAAATTTCTAACATTCCGCTACCCCCCAAACCCAACCAAATTCGCAATTCCATTAAACCCAAACACGCCATAAGAAAAAACAACAGACAAGAACAAAGCTTGCCGTCACGCAACAAGCTGTAATAATTTTTTGACATCGCGTAATATAAAGTTAATAGTTAAGTGCCAAACACAATTCCGCCATTCCGATTCAATTCGATTCGATTCAATTCGATCCGTTACGTGCATGAGCACAATTGTTCCATTCAAACTTACCATCAGTTTTAAATTTCTCATTGAAATTTTTCCAGATTTTGTCTTTTCTTTTTACATCCATGTAAAATTTGTTGCCTTTGTCATAAAGCTCTTCATATTTTTTAATTTCTTCAATAAAAACTTCTTCATCCATCTTGAGTTATACACAAACATTGTACAGGTAATTTTTCTAGGTTATGTCATCCGTGAAAGTTGAAATTTGCTCAACTTCTCCGTTTCGATTCGATCCGTTTCGATCCATTTCGGCGAATGTGTCCAATTACACGTACGTCTTATATAAGCAAATTTGACATTTGTACGTATCGGATCGAAACGGTGCAATTGTGTTTCCCACTTTATTTGAACAATTAAAGTGCAAAGTGTATCAAAAACATAAGTGAAACCTAGGCCAAAATAAAAGCCTGTACGTAAATATTTTCAAATATATCGGGATATCGGTTCGGTTTAAAATTTCGCCATAATTCGTTTTATTTCGTTAATCGCGTGTGAAGAACTCTGACTGACTGACAGTGTGAAATCAGTTGTCGATCTCGAGCCATCCAGTGAACATCAGCAGAGGCTAGTATACCTGCCACCAGTGAAGCTGATCCGCAGACCAGTTCAAGCCGCCAGCCCGATACCAACCACCAAGCAAAAGCGACTTCAGCAGACAGCCAACCAGCCCTGTCCACCAGAGGGAAGGCATAAAAACAAGTGTCATATTAGAACACACAGTTGCCCTCCAGCATCTCGACTGACGCATCGTTCTCCTAGTCGCAATAGTTAACCTTTTCCATGTTGGCTATATCTACGGCATCCGTACGTTATTCGTATTGGCTTTCTGCTTTCTCTTCCGTATTGACTATACTTACGGCATACGTATGTTATTCGTATTGGCCCTGGTAATACCATTCGCACGTTCTTCGCGTCCTGCTGTTTCCTCCGTGTGGGCTATACCAACGGCATCCGTGTATTATTTGCATTGGCCCTGGTAATAGCATTCGCACGCATTGCCGGACTCGCTCCTCTTCGTGTTGGCTACATCTACTACCTTCGTACGTTCGTACGTTATTCGTTCTCGTGCTGACTATTCCTACGGCATCCGTACGTTATTAGTATTGGCACATTTTCCTGACCTGCTTCTTTCGTGTTGGCTATATGTACGGTAATAGCGTCCACACGTATATATTGTCTCACAAATCTCGAATATATATATGTATAATCTTTATACAGGGTGTCCCGAATTAGGATGGCCATATGAAAGGAGGTGATAGTACTCACAAAGACGAACCAAAAATTGTATGGCTGGGGGGGGGGGGGCATATCAACCGTTTAGGAGTTACAGGGTTATTATGAAAAAAGCTAGTTTTTTACAAATCACCCTGTATATTCAAAAGTATAGGGCGCACAGTCACAGTTAAAGGCTCATTGCATGCAGAACTGCATGACCTTTCCAACGACTGCTCAACCAGCCCCGTACCACACGTTGTCTAAACTAAATATTTCGGATTTTCTTACCTTTTTTTTTAAATTTAACCTCTATTATTTTTGCAAAACGGTCGTTAACATAACTGTTTTTTATAGGAACTGTAAACTGTAGACTGTCCTCTTTAAGTTGACCTATTACATCCTATGTGTTAACTGTAGCCCTTTAACAGTTATTAGCTCTAAACCTATTCTCAAACCTATTTTCAAACCTATTCTCAACGATAATTTGTTCCATTAGCACGTCATTTTCAAAAATATCATCTTATTTCGGTGTGGCCTGAATAGGTTATGAGTTAATAACTGTTTAACGGCTACATCCTTAACGGCTACACCCTGTAACTCCCAAACGGTTGATATGGCCCCCCGCCCCCAGCCATACAATTTTTGGTTCGTCTAGGTGAGTACTATCACCTCCTTTCATATGGCCATCCTAATTCGGGACACCCTGTATATAACACAGTACACGAAGAATCTTCGTAAAATTCCACAAAAGACGAATCGATATTTATATTCGATTAGAATTTGCCTTTTGTTGCATTTGTTTTCGGCGCGAGTCGAAAACGATCTCGAAGTCTAAGTCAAACTTCCGCTATCGCTAGGCCTGTCAAAAGTTAAAATGTACTCAAGCGCAGGTACAGTGTGTCGCTAAGGGTGTTGCTGACGCTGGTCGCGTTGCTTAAAGTTGAAAAGATTTCAACTTGAGACGCGCAACACCTTGACAGCTGCAGTTGAGGCAATTTATTTTTGCAGAATATTGAAATTGTGAGTGAATCAGCAATTTCATTCGCGACCGCTTCTCGCGACAGCGTTACATTGTAACTCAGGCTTAATGTTTGCTGGGATCCAACACATCAAGCTACTTTGAACGAAATATTTCAGCTGTCAACTCAACTAACAGGCCGTTCATGGAAATAACATCGAATTAACATCACATCTATAAACGCCATCAACCAAACAGAGATACCACAAGTCCACAACTAAAATGCGGAAACGAGACGATCTCGAGCAAACGACGCACCATTTCGGTTTCAGCTGTCACCGAGAGAAGATGTCTCACTGCTGCAGTCAAGTGCAATTTCAATTATAAACAATTATCAGTATTTTACATTCAGCATCCGCCGATTTAATAGCAAATATTTTCATATATAATTACTAAATTTCACCCGAGAGTTTCTATTCAAATGCCCTATCTACAAAACTAACTTGGTTTCACAATATCACTAATCGATACAGTTTGTCTCAAACGACTATTTTTTTAAAATGAAATTCGCAATTTGGTAACTCAAGGATTCATCATAAATAGGACTATAAATCATGGACCAGTTTTTGCTAGAATTTCTTTGTTTACCGCATATCAGCAAAGTATAAATAAGGATTATTTAGTTATTCTTTGATATCAGTGTATACGTCATACAATGATTGAAGGCCACAAGGTTACGTATGCAGGAAAACAGAACTATAAAGAAAACCATCATGATGCTGATCTGATGCTTTCAAATAATTATTTTGTCTTTCACTAATGGCCTTGGTTAGCTTACCATTTTCATCAATGTGTCTATTTTAGGTCGAAATTCAGTTCATGTCTACGCGTGGCCGTGCCCTACAGTGAATTGCCAATACCCTTGAAACAGGGTTTTCTTACGAAAATTTCTAAACATACACAAAATATTCAATAACATTTGCACAGCACAGTATCCATTTCTAGCCTTTAGCTATCAGTTTTCGTTTTTCAATCTGTCAGGCAGTCGAAGTAGGTATTTTATTATTTGTAAAAGTAATTCCGACATTTTTGATTAATTTCTTTTCTTCCTGTGAAGATTTTCACACAGCACAGTATCCATTTTTAGCCTATAGCTATCAGTTTGTGTTTTTCAATATATCAGACAGTCGAAATAGGTATTATTATTATTTGTAAAAATAATTCCGAAATTTTTGATTAATTTCATTTCTTCCTGTGAAGATTTTCACACAGCACAGTATACATTTCTAGCCTATATATCAGTTTTTTTCAATTTATCAGGTAGTCGAAATATGTATTTTATTATTTGTAAAAGTAAATTTAAAATTAATTCATATCTTTTATTTTTGCGAAGATTTTCTTTTAAATGGACGAAATAGTCCACCTACCTTGGCTGACAAAAATCATCTTGATAATCATAATTCATATATGCGTGATTCAAGATAGAATTTACTTAATTAACTAACTTAGGTTGATTATTTGTTTTCATTGCTCAATTAGGATTCCACAGTCGCTTAACTTCTTCTGAAGGGAGGTAAATATTGGTGGGGTTTTCAAGCTATCGTGCTGTTTTTATTTTTTCAAAAGTGGAATTGTCGAGATTCATTCTATACCTGAGCTCTTGAGTGACAGATCCATTAAAGCTTGTTCTTCAAGGTGAGTTTCACGTTATTTAGCTCATTTCCAAGGCAGATAGCCACATTTGTTAATTGTGATGCGTCCCTTATCGGACATTGCATTCTTCCAGTCAATGATGGAGCGATCCAGGAAGGGGAACGTCCATGCAAATTTGCACTAAAAATTAGCAAAATAACTGTAAAGCACATGGTTATCATGGAGATCGGGAATTAACACTTTTTCATGTCTTAGTTATTTTTTCTACTGCTCTGCCATAGGTATTTCCTATCCTAGCTCCTTAGGGCTAGTTTAGACGGTGTAGTTTTTGCGTGCCGTCCACGAAAAGGGATGGAGAGGGAGATGAGCGGTGATGGGAGAGGTCGCGCACAGAAGCGATCGAGCATCGCGCACGAACATGAAGTTTTTATCAATTCCTCTTACACTTGCTTTCTATGAATTCGGGGGAGTTCAAGGGTGTTTCCCGTTTAGAAGTTACAGGGTGATTAAGAAAAAAACCTAGTTTTTCATTAATTACCCTGTATCTTAAAAAGTACAGGGCGTACGGTCACAGTTAAGAACTCATTGTATGCAGAACTTTATGGCTTTTCAACGACTGCTCAACCAGTTCCGTAGACTTCTCCCCAAGAATTATGGTTGTATAAACTGAAAATTTCGGATTTTCTTACCTTTTTTTTAATTTGACATCTTTTTGTTTTATAAATAGGTAGTTAACATAATTATTTTCTTACAAAAACTGTAAACTGTAGATTTTCCCCTTTAATTTGACCTAGTACACCCTATATAGTATCTCTAGCCGTTAAAGAGTTATTAGCTCATAACCTATTCAGGTCAATGTAGTCCTAGTATGCCAAAATTAGAAAATAATAAAAGTAGTATGTTACAAAAACCAGTTTGTTGACTATCAGAACCAGCTTAACATAAGCGCAGTGTAGTAACAACATGTTTGATAAATTAACGGTCAACAATACATGCTTTTCAGTTTTCATCACTTAGTCCCATTCAGGTCAGTAATAATTTGTTTCCTGAGTAACACGTCCTTTTAATGCTCTTACAGATGTACCATGGAGATTAAGACTTATGCTTCGTAAAGAATTTATGCATGAAGTCAGGTAAAGAACCGAGAAATCCACTACTTGTAATAAAAATGTTATGATATTTTGTGGTGAGGTATGTAACTTATTTAATTTCTAAACGAAAAATTTGTAATAGCAATTAAAGTGGTTTTGATTTACTCCTTTTGTTAAACTTATTTCCACTATTCCGACTCATAGCCCGGGATAAATGCAAGAAATCGTATGTATAGCTTTCCCTCCTATAAATTGGCCATACAAACAAAAATACCTCACATTTGTCTACAAGTTAGCAGTGAAAGCAAACCGAAAATAATACCGAAATTGGCTGAATTTAGCATTCAAGAGTATGCGGATCTGATTTACGTGTACGGTGAAAGTGAAAGCGCGGCTGTAAGAGAGTACCAAAGACGGTATCCAGGGAGACAAGTTCCAGATAGATGTGTGTTATCCCGTACGTTCCGAAGGTTAAGAGAAGGAACACTGATGCGAGGCCAGTCGCGGGCTGCATCATCATCTGCCAACATTGAACAACAAATTATAGGAGTACTTAGGCAAGACCCTAACATAAGTATCAGATAAATAGCAGCGCGTGTACCACCTGTTCATGGATTGCAAGAAGGAGAAAGCGAAAACTAGAATTTTGTTCTTGGATGATGGAACGCGATCTAGAGGATAGCGGATTTGTCAGCAAGATATTTTGGACGGACAAGTCGCAATTTACCAGGGATGGAGTCACCAACTTCCATAATCTTCACACCTGGGCGGAAGTAAAACCACATCAAAGGAAGGAAACCTCTTTTGAACGAAGATTTAGCGTAAACGTTTGGGCTGGAATCCTCGGCAATTGGTTGGACCATTCACATTGCCACAGACGTACTGAATGCCACAATTTATTTTGATTTTCTGGAGAATTCTCTGCGAGAATTATTAGAGTAATTCCGCTTTACGTAAGACAGTCGATGTTTTACCAGCATGATGGAGCACCAGCTCATACCAGTAATAAGGTGAGACAGCTGTTGAGTGAAAAATATCCTTAGCGGTGTATTGGCCGAAATGGGCTAGGTCACCAGATCTGACTCCTCTCGAGTTCTATTTTTGGGGAGTGATGAAAGAGGAAGTTTATTCGAGATCTATCAATTGTCGAGAAGAACTATTATCTCGAATTACAGCTACTGACGTACGAATACGTGAGAGGATGACTGCGGTAAACTTCATACAAGCATTGAAAAGACGAGTAATTAGTAATTGCGTATTAAACAACGGGTGACACTTCGAACATCTGCTTCATTAGAATATTCTGCATAACCCATTAATAATAGTCTAACTTTAGCATGTATGTACCTGTTAATCGCATGTGCATTTCTATTAATATTAAGGTGGAACATTTTGACGTTGACGTTTTTAAGCATGTATTTAAAACGTCAGAATATTTCTTAATTTCTTGTTCTTGTTACATGGCATGTCATTTCATTCGGTGTTTGGTTTATTTTTAGTTTAACATTCTAATTCTAACACCGAGTAGTAATGAGAACTTAATAGCATGTATTGTTGACCGTTTATTTATTAAGCATGTTACTACAGCGCGCTTGTGTTAAGCTGGTTCTGATGGTCAAAACACTGTTTTTGTAACATACTACTTTTATTTCATCTTCTTTTTTAATTTTGCCACACTAGGACTACATTGACCTGAACAGGTTAAGAGCTAATAACTCTTTAACGGATAGAGATACAATATATAGGTTGTACCAGATCAAAGTAAAAGGGGGGAGTCTACAGTTTACAGTTTTTGTAAAAAAAAGTTATGTTAACTACCTAATTATAAAAGAAAAAGATGTCAAAGTAAAAAAAAGGTAAGAAACTCCGAAATTTTCAGTTTAGACAACCATAATTTTGGGGTAGATTGGTACTGGGTTGGTTGAGCAGTCGATGAAGTTCTGTATATAATGAGCTCTCAACTGCGACCATACGCTCTGTACTTTTCAGGATACAGAGTGATTTGCCATACAATTTTTTGTTTGGTTAGGTGAGTACTAGCACTATCACCTGCTGCTTTATTGATCTCCTAGTGGGAAACACCCTGTATTATTGTTTTTAAATTGGGATTTTAATTTAAAAGTTTTGCGTAGGAAAAGAATAAATGAAATTAAGGTGATACCGCCAATAAGTGGAAAAACTGTTGTTATATTATCAATGGTTTGAGAACTTGTACAATACAAAACATAAGGACTATATAAAAAGACACAAGAGAGGAAAATCTCTTAATGTAGGTACTTTGGACTGAACTACAAAAAAGTAATGGCGCTAATACTGTGCATCATATGCGCAATAAAATTCAAGTATTACGTGGACAATATGCGAAATAAATGCGATGAATTGCAGCATCTTTGGTCTTAATTCAAAAGTTAAAAATTAAAATTAATCAACGATATTTCTTCGCTTTTTTCACGGTTGTACCCAATACTTCCTTTTTCTTTTTGTACCTGCAAGCTGTAGAAGAGCCGAGATAGCGCTTCGTAAGCCCGTAACAATTAAATTATCTTCACTTTCGCTGCTTGAGTAAGCATTTAAAGCAAGCCAGGCATTTTCTAAACTGAAAGTCATTTCCATATCTTCTTTAGCTAGAACTGTTATTAATGTTTAATATACAAATGATGTTTTTATAATTTGAGCTTTAGAAATTATTATTATATGCTAATAAACATATTTTTCAAAATACGTAAGATATTCAATACAAATACTAACAGTCCAAATAATTTTCAGTCAACGTGAACGCCACCTAGACGACGAAATAAATGATTAAAGGACTGCTCTTGTTTTCATGCGCGCCGTGAAAAAACTATAGCGTATTAACGTACAACAAGTTTTCCCTTCTTGAACATAAGAGATCGCGCAATACAAAAACTACACCAGCCCTTGGCAGTTTTGTTGGTTTCCGTTTTCCAGTTGTATTTTAGTCTTATTTTATTTTCACGCTCTTTAGATTTTTAATTTGGTTTAATTTATTTTTTGCTTTTTTTTCATTTTTATTTTTTTACTTTTCTTTATCTCTCTTTTCACATTTTGCTTTTATTTCTTTATTTATTATTATTTTATTTTCTTCATTTTCTTCTTAACATTATTATAACTTTTCGCTTTTTTTTAATATCCTTTAACTTCTTCTTTTGTAATTATATTCAAATTTGTTATTCCTCTAAGTGGAAGATAGTATCTTATTGGATATTTCTGTTTACTATCTGTTTAATTTTCAAAATCGAAACGAGATGGGAGAGGAAGACGGCACGTCGCGTCGGTTGGATTCGCTCATGTAATTAGCCTTGTTTTTCTATCAATTTAGATGAACGTGTCATAAAATTTCACACAAAATTTGCAATTTTTGTTTAAGTTTTAGAATTTAGAAATTTTGACATTTGCTACGCGAAAAGTTACCGAAAATTCATGTGACGAAATTTCTGTGAAAATTGTTGTATCATGAGATATCGAACATCGAGAAGGACGGTAAATTGAATATTTTCAAATAGTATTTGAACCTATAATTTCTGTCTTCGCTAAGGGGCTGAACTGGAAAGGAAATTACGAGCTCCGGAATTCACTACTGGGTTTTTGATCACATTTCACATGCCACTCTCGAGCTCTACTACTCTCGTCTAGAAAATTTAACATTTTTTAAATATATCTTCTTCAATTTTAACAACATTTAGATACGATAATAATGGCAACAAAAAGGCAATATTCAGAAGAGAATTTGCAAAAAGCCTTGAAAGAAATATTGCCAATTAAAAAAGTGTCAATAACACATTAAATTCCTAGAGGAACGATACAGAACCGGCTTCATAAAAGGTCATTAAAATTAGGATGAAAAAGGTTTCCCCCGAAGAAAATTTGATGCGTAACATTTCGTCAAAAATTTATTGATGGACCATATTCTTTTTCATATTTGGATGCATCACCACAAGAAAATCCATTTTCGAAGAACTTGCCGAGAAAAAAGTAGTACAAGTCCTTCCTACACCAGACATCCAAAAATAGTAAAAAGAATCCCAGATGATGCCAATCAGACATCAGATATTAGAAAATGTTTTGATAAAATTAGAACTTATTTGAGGGAAAAGGAGCTTATGAACATTTTGATGGACCCGACTAGGGTTTTCAACGGAGATGAGACAACTTTTTTAATGTGCCCCAAAATAGAAAAGGTTCTTGCATTAAAATGTAATAATTTGTTTAGATTATCTTTTATTCTGTTTTTTGTAATGTGTTGTTAGTTTTCCAGGCTCTAAAAATATTAAAGAAATTGAGAGAGGAAGGACTAAGGAGAACCAAACTGTTATGTTTTCATATTTTGCTGCCGGGAGTGTTGTACCGCCTATGATAACTTATCCTTAAAAAAAGATCCCATAACACATAATATTCTCAATCCCAGATGGTATGAAATGGCAGAAATCTGATAATGGATGGAAGACATCTGAAGTTTTTTATGACTAGGTATATAAAAGATTTATTCCATTCTTATACCTTATTAAAAATACTTTAAAATGTCCAGTCATCATGTTTGTTGATGGCCACTATGAATTACCAAAACTGTACAAACATTCATTTTTAAGCCGCTGAAAACTAAGTTCGTAAGAAGCTGGAGGAGTTGCAGAATTTCAACGATTCAGCTAATACATATTTGAAAGACTTTTTATTATTTTTATAAAGTTTTTCAAATGCTTGATGAACCTCAATATCAGCATGAAAGTAATGAAGTATGCAATTTAATTCAATTCTATTTGTTTAACAATTTTAAAGTATTTTTAATAAGTATATTCCCATAGTATAATTATAGACAGGAAAATGGGGCCGAGTTATTTGCACCTCTTTTTGAATATGACAATGAAGTAAATTTAGAATCTTTAGAGTGGCTTGAGGTGTCAGAAGTAAATATTTTAGAAAACACTAAGATGAAGGTCAAAATAACAGCGAAATTCCCTTTTCTGGACTATATTTCGAATGCCAGGGCCATGTGACAGTAAATAATCCTGCCTTTAATTGTTTCATGAGGGGAAAACCCCACCGTGCAGAGTGCGCATAATTGTTATATTCGTATTATATAAGGAGTTTAAGTGAAAACTTGCTATAATATGTATATGTATATTTTTAAATAATAAAGTACTCGTATGTATATTTTCTGTTTTACAAAGATTTTTTATGTTTTCACAAAGTTTAAATAATTATTAACTTAGCAAAATTAAATTGAGTACAGGGGATTCGCGACTGGAAAAAATGTTGGGTTCACAACTGATCAAAGGGGACTCGTCATTGATGATTGGAACATTCCTTAAGGGGGTTCGCCACTGGGTCTTTTAGCTGGTCTATTTTGAAATAACTTTTGTCTACTCACTAACCCCTGACTAAATAACTTTAAAAGTTTGTGCGTAGCGGGGGAAGGCTGAAGAGGGCGATTTCAAAGTTTGATCTAGTACATTTTCGAAAATCTAGTATTGAATCGAATTCCTTAGGTCCTGAGAACAAATTTGAGTACCCAGAATCCTATGCTCGGATGCTTAATTAGTCATCCCCATACACACTTTTTTAGTATTTCCCTCGTTTTTATTCGAACTGAGGTACTAGATTTTATGCACCTTAGTACTTCTCTAACTCGGTAGGATTATGTTCAATCGGAAACGGATTTCACTATTCGCCTTAGCTCATTACTAGCTACAATTAGAAAATAGAATTTCTCAGGACGTTTTTTTGTGCCGGAAAGCCTCTTTTCATGCACTTAGGTCACATACACCCCAGCTACGACATTTCGCCCAACATTTTTGCAGTTATTTATTCCTTGGCCCTTACTGCTCTGTTTGAACATTTTTGTCATAGGAAGTTATTTTCCACGACGCACCAATGCTGCGCAATTACGAGAAGTAGAAAAGTCTACTTTTTCACCCGAGAAAGTCTCTCAAGGTACATTCGATCGCGAAAGCTTTCCCCCGCTTAATTGAAACAAGATAGGGCTTGCATGGATGATGAGATTAATGTGCCTGTATATGAATGGTTTACTGTGATGTAAGTGGACCTTCAAAAATAATTATCAGAGCTTGAAAGCTAGTGAAGACCGACTCTATAGAATTAAACTGAGTCACAGTATTGTCGGAAAAGTGTTTTATGGCGTGAAAGTTTCTCAGTAGATGCGATACTCAGCGAGCAGTGGATAAATGTACAAATATTACGACTTCTGTCAAATTACAATCCCAATGAATTTTCAATTTATATGAAACAGGATTTACCAGTGTTTACCAAACCGCACATTAGCATGAAAAGGATTTTGGTGATAGCCACAGTAAAGAAAGAGTCAGTTAACATTTGCAACATTGCTCCCTGTAATAGATAGTATGCAATTTTTTAATCTTACTTGTTTTTATGAAAGAAGACATTCATACTGAGCAATAAGATTAGGTTAGATAGAAGGAAGTTATTGAGATAAGTAAAGATATTTATGAAATTTTCATGTAAAAAAAAACAAAAAATATTTGTGCCTTACCAAGGCATACCTCAATAAAATAGGTCCATTCGTTTGCAAGCTTGGTGTAGTCCAGAACTACACTCAACCAGAGCTGGGCAAGTACCAAAGAAAAGTACTTAAGTACAAGTACAAATACCGAAGTCCTGAGTACTTGAGCGTAAGTACAAGTACCGCATGTATGAGAAGTACGTGTAACTAACTGCTAAGTCTATAAAAAGCACTGAGTACTTTTAGAGAATCTTTGTACATTGGCAGTAATATAAAGAAGTTTATCTAGTTCAGTTAATATATATTAATAAATAAATACCTTTTGAGAACTATAATATGTGTAGTAACCAGTGGCCACTATTTATAGTTTTTTATAGTTTTCGGCGCTGCACGTAGAGTAAAACTTTCACCTCGCATTGCTACACTCATAAAAACTATTAGAGGTCCACCCAAGCACCCATTGTCGCCTCCAATAATGCATAAAAATTTAAAACAACAAAAAAGGAGTTGCGTTAGAGATTATGTTTGCTTTTCACGTAGAGTTGGATATTTGTAGGTACTTAATAGACTCAGAAATACTTAAGAACACAATTAAGTCTTAAGAACAAATAAATAAAAGCACGTACTTATGTTCAAGTACTAAGTAGGGCCATTTCAGAAGTATTGACTAATAAGTCTTAAGTAACGAAAATGTACTTTAACTAGTACTTAAGTCTTTTTTTACTTAAGTATTGCCCAGCCATGCACTCAACTACATCAAACCATTCGTTTGTAAGGTGTACACTAGATTGAATTACACCAAACCATTTGTTTGCTTGTCAAAATGTGGTCTAGTGTACACTGAGTGTAATTTTTCTGCACCATCGAAATTATGGGTAAAAGCAGTGTAGAAAAGATGATTTGACAATTGTCATTTCTTAAGCAACTTTCTGATAACTGAAATTAATAAATTGATTTGAGTAAAAACAAGTGCGTTCAATAATTTAAATAATTAAATTGATGAAACAACTAAATAAGTGTACACAAACAATTAAATTGAACTTTGATAAATATAATCAAGTGTTTATAAACAATAAAAAATGTCATTAGTTGTCCGGGTGGACGGCTCTCCGAACCAAAATAATAATATCTGAAAAGTTTTTATCACAATTTCATTTGTTTGCGCGGACAGCACTGAAAAACACCTCATTTCTTATGCTGGTGTAGAATTACACTTGACAGTTCGCAGTTACACTTGCTCCAAAGCAAGCGAATGGACGTAATATAACAAGTATTAGCTCACTTGAAAGTCACTTTTATAAGCAATTAAAAAAATCTAAGAACTGCAAAAATCCATTGTGTGATTCAAAAGTTATACTTATTTATCCCCACCCGGGTTCAGGAATATTGGCAGGAAGGGTGAGGGGGATGGGTGGGGGGGGGGGGGGAGAACCTAGGGCATTTTGGAACAATTTGGGGCTGAAATTAAAAAAAAAAAATTACCAATCGGAACAACCGTTTCCGATCGGTTTAAGAATTTTGTTAATAATTTTTAGTTTGTGGTTTTCTTCTTTCAACACATTTTCCATAACTTTTCGAGTAATTCCATTTGCACTTGTGCAAAAATTTCAGTTTTGTTTCCAAAGTAGAAAGTGTGTTAAATTTTTCCTTTTGACATGATTTTTTTTTGTACACTGTTCTTGTGCGGTAATGAAGAATTGTCCAAAAGTTGTTTGTTTCTGACGATGTTTAGGTTAAGTTATGTTGTTTCGGTGATTTGAGGAGGAGAACTGGACTAGGTACATAAATACTACATGTGTTTACCTTAGATAATTCGGTGAAAAGCTCACCATTCCCGCTGTTCCCTACCAATTTGCATCATCTTGACAATGTAAATATTATTTTTCTTCCAGATAACTACGATTTCACAAAGATGGTTGGCTTCCGCAGATAAAAGTTTTGACGAAATTCAAAACTATTTTCCAAATTATTTCCTTCTTTATGAATCAGGGATAAAGATCTCGACTTGGTTGAATATAAGTTAATTCTGCCATTGTCATAGGTCACCAAAATTTATAAACTCAGCATGGGTTTTTATTTGTAACACATTTCATACCAAGCCCATGCGCAGGATTTTTCGAAGGATGGGGAACTACAAACTTAAATACTTTAATTAATATCATGGTACCGTTAAATGACAAATTTGTACGAAAAATATGTTCAATCCATATACAAATTCTTATCTTCTTTGTTTCAATAAATTTATACACCAAGGTATGGAAAAAATCATAAGGAATTGTATCGAGCCTTAAATAGATTTTGAGACTACGCAAAGTGAAAAATGAACGCCTATTCGAAGTTGTGATTACAGGTGGGGCACAATTTTCAAAAATACATTTGGGAATGCATCCTTGCTGCAGATATCAAGAGCCGCCAGCGAATTGTTAATTGTTTTATCTTCAATTCGGTGCCATCAAATCTTGACTTCATTGATCCATACTGAAATGCCCTATAAATGTGTAAGTTTTGAAGAATCGATCACGCGCTGCCTCATCTAAAACTTTCAAATATGACAAGTTTGACAAAACGATGCGACTTTTCCAAAAACGGCCATCTATATACAAGTTCGTCCTTTGTAGCATCAGCATCTAGCAGTAGTTTCTGTCTTGATTCTTATTTGCAAACTTCAACACAACAGACAAAGCCAAATAACGAGGGGGGGGGGGGTCATTTGAACAACTTTTAGTATTTTGCCTTACGGGTATTCAGACTAACACTTTTCTCGTCCCCAGCATTTTTGATAGATAAGTTGGACGCTTGGTTTTAGTTTGTAATGAGTGTGAAAAAAATGAAGCTGTGAATAGATTTGTTTTGTAATAGCAATTATCGCCTTATATTCATCTCTTCAAAACTACCCCATGCAGGGTATATTTTAATACTATGTGAGGTATATTTGAACTAAGATAATAACGGCTGCAGAAATAAAAATAAAAATTAACGAAAATTAATAAAATAGTTTTATTATGAAAACATAAACGAAAATCATAAAAAGAACTTATTTCACTCGTAAAAAACACATAATTTAATTTTTTATAGATATCTTTTTAGTTCATATTTTAGTTCGAACTTTCAGCTTCTTTGTTGCCCTTTATCTGGTCTCTTCTTCAATCCTAATTCTTGCAGATGTTGCGGTTTTAATTCGAACTTTCAGCTTCTTTGTTACCCTTTATCTGGTGCCTGCTTCAATTCTATTTTTTTCGGGAGTTGCAGTGAGTATTTTGGACTATCCTCTCTTCCTTACAGCTTTATTTGTGCTTTCCCTTAGCGGTGCCTGTGGAAAGGGATGAACATTTCCGAAGACATAACCTCTTTGCTGGTACTTGGAATATTTCTATTTGATACTATATCAGTTTGCCCAATTTCAACACAAGCAGGTGTAACGTCGTGAATATTATTAGTGTTTGTGGGTGCTGAAATAGAGCCTTCTGCTTCATTAGAAGATAAATTCGTGACAATCGAAGATAGAAAATACGGTGGTATTGAAAGGCCAAATTCCTGTTTTTTTAAAGCCTTCTATTATATTTATTCTATTGAATGCCTGTTCAAATGCATCTTTTGCAATACCTGCTAAATAGTGAATCGTAATAGTTTTTCCTGGATGATTAAGGAGCCATTCATTTTGTTTAACTGCTAACTTGGTTTTAAATAGTCCCATTACTGACACGTCCAAAGGCTGTAAAATGTAAATGTAGAGTACAATATCATTTTGCCTTGTATACAAAACAGCCTCGAATGTAATTGTTACCCATCAATACTACTAATATTGGATCATCTTAGCTGCATCGACTAATTCTAGTTCTTAATATGTTCCAGTGTTTTAATAAAGAGTGGAGCTGTCATCCATCCACTTGAAGGACTATTTGTTAAACCAAACGATCCTTCAGGATCACCTATCATCAAGGAATCAACCATCTTTGACCGAGGAAATATAAATACAGCTGGAAGAGCATTCCCTGCCCTGTTTGCCCCACCTGCTTAATACACACTCGAGTTACTATTCTTGGTGCTTGAACAACAGCAGTAATGCCCGTTTCATCCAAGCTGAATATCTTGTCACCCTTGAACTTAATTTTCTGAAGAATTTCCTTTAAATTCTGCTGGAACTCAGTGAAATTTTTTTTGTTAAAATTAGCAGCCCGAACCAAGCTGATATTTTTGAGCTTACGCCTTATGCATCCCTTCATCCACTCTATATCAGCAATTCCGGATTCTTCCCATTTTTGTGGGCACTGGCGTAATTTTTTCGCATAACTTTATTTCAATTTTCGAATAGGTGTGTAGCTAAGACCGTAATTCAGGTGTGAGTATTTAACGATGTATTTCTCCAACTATTTTCTTGCTCTCTTCTCTTCCCCTTAATCTGTAGTATAATGTAGTATGCTTGACATTGTATAAATTGGCTGCCTGACGGAGTGACATTCCTTCTTCCACTGCCTTTTTAGCTCCATCAATATTATCTTCTGCAACGTCATTGCGACGCTTCTTTTTGTAAGTACGCACCATTCTCAATCTATACAAAACATCGCCTGAAAAAGAGCATGTTACATGTAATTAAAAAAAAAGGGGGGAGGCATATTTGAACATGTTCATATATGCCCCCTTTTTAGTGTTCACCCCACCTTAAATAACAATCACACACGATTTTCTCTTAATGCATATATATTCAATAAATTTGCGATATTTATAATGGAAGATGATAACAAAAATACTTACGAAGCAAGTTTACACGAAGAAAACTATCCACGTTCAAAGTCCAGAACACTTTATCCGAAACAAATTTTTTTTTCTTTGCACTGCTTAGTAGCATACACAACTCGTTTCCATGAAAGCTGAGCACAGACTGATCTTCAAGTACATAAGGCGTGAATTACAATTACGACTGATCAGTCGACTACGACTTTGCCCACTTTGGCTGCGGCCAACTTCAGTTAAATCACAGAGAGGTGATTCATTTCTGCAGTGCTCACATCTCTCAGGAAACTCTCTGTTCAAATGCACCCCATTCCACTATTCAATAAAGACCCAGAATCGATACTTCAAAGCAATTGGAAATCAGCAGCTGACGTGGCTGAATCCTTCCATGCCGATATAATTTCCAGACAATCAATGACCTTTCTTGTCGCACAAAACGCTTTTAACTTTATTCCAGGGCTCAAAAATAACCGGTATTTTCTAATAATTTTCAAACGAAAAAGTCACATACAAAATAGGCAATACATTTTAATCGTGTGTACAGTTTTGAAAACTCATTCAACTCGTGACTTCACCACAAAAAATTTGACTTTTTTTTATGGAAGTAAATAAATATAAGTAAAAATAAACTTTTGCAATAAAAGTTTTTAATAACCGGTAATTTTTAACGTATATTTTTCAATCAAAAAATGAAAATAAGAAATCAGCCAAGTGCGAGTTGGGTACAAAATTTAACACTATATCATTTTTATTTATTTTTCAAAGGCGTCATGTAAAAAATAATGCTGTCATTTGAAAAAAATTCCTGCTTATGATAATAATAATAAATTGAGAATAAAACGAGGAAAAAATCACGTTTCTTATATGTGGGCCCCCTTTAATTTTTAATTTAATTTAATTTTTATTATTCGTTGTTATAGCTGCAATAGAATTACACACTCTGTGACTATCACTATCTACCTATTACGGTTCATGAGGTACAACCTGGTGATGGACGGACAGCGAAGTCTTAGTAATAGTGTTCCCGTTGTTACCCTTTGGGTACAGAACCCTTAAAATGACTTTTATTTTCAGTCAAATAATAAACGTCAATAGATGACTTTTATTTTTTGATCAAATAATAAAAGTCAAAAATCGACTTTTATTTTTCGGTCAAATGATAAAAGCATTTTCTGTGACTTTTATTTTCTTCATCTAGATATTTAAAGAATTTTTCATTTTGGGGTATTACTGAAAGTAGAAACACAAAGCAAAATTATGCGAAATATGGAAGAAATATTGTTAAAAAAGTGTTATACGTTATGTTATGCGAAAATAAGTAGAAAACTAACACTAGAAACTTTACTTGAAAAACAAAAGTAAAGGAATGACTTTTATTATTTGACCGACAAATAAAAGTCTATTTTTGACTTTTATTATTTGACTGAAAAATGAAAGTGATTTTTTGACTTTTATTATTTGACTGAAAAATAATCGTTAAAAATTGCCGGTTATTAAAAACTTTTATAATAAATGTTAAAATGAAACGGTTATATATCTATATTTTTAAGTCATTTAATTAGCGGTTACTTGTGACTTTTAATTTAAAAGTCATAAAAGTTACCTGCCCTTTTATTCTTCTTCCACAAAATTCAAAATTTCGTTGACAATTGGAGCGCTAAATAACGTTCTGTTACGAACGCAACTTTACCTAGAAATACCGGATCAAATTTCGTCATCATTTACGAATGTATTTCAATTCCTTCAAAATTAGATTAAAAAAAACGAGGTCTAAGTTTCTACAATTTTTTTGTATGCTGGATTACAATTATAACATAATTCTAACTTATATAATTGCCTTCAAACCGTGGTCTTTTACAAAAAAATCGACGGATATCATCAATAAGAAATGTCCTAAGACTTTGATTTAAAATAGCGTTCGTACAATGCAACATGAAACGCACTACAACTGATTCAACTTTGGTTACATTGTCCGTCGAGAAGTTTCCAGTTTAACTAAATTAAGGTGCGTTTACTTGGAAATAATTTGCGAGAGCTGCTGCGTCACTACTTCAGAAGTAATATGTGGCCGTGAATCTCGCAGCGATTTAATGAACCTAAATTCATAGCTGAATTTGTATCGCGCCGATGTTAAAACGAAGACTTTTCTTCTTTCGATCCATGGGAGGGGTTTTATCCCCAAAAGCCTCCTCCCTCTCCGTGGCCACGGACCTGCAGGGTACCTAATATTTAGGATAGCACAAAAAAGATAATCTCTTGAATTTGAATAGTATCACTTACCTCCCTCATCCATTTTAAGTAAAGTTATAACTTAAGCTAATCGGTATACGTTATTTAGCCATTTTAAAAATAAGAGGGGATCTGAAATATGTCGTTTGGGAGAATGTTTCTCCCTTCCTGAAGAAATGTATGAGCTCTAATGAAGATTACTCTCAAATATTAAAAACATAAAAGATAAAAGTCTGCAATACTGCTGTAGGCAAATATATTTTCCCCGTATGATTTCTTCCTCCGAACTGTACGAGTATAAGACGACTTACCATCCTCTGGTTTTCTACCCATATACAATTTACTGATCTGGGTTAGGATGAAAGTGATGTAATAAATTATGCACGAATAAACGTCGTCTCTCACATGTAATTAATGGATTTGACTGCCATCGAATAGCTGCACAGCAAAGCGATTCACGAAGGATTAAATCAAATTTTGTTTGATTTTAAATTCAGAACAAGAAAATACACTTAACGTCCGTTTTTATCAACGTTGTTTAATGTACATGCGAGTCTCATTCTTCCGTTTTATTTCAAGCTCATTCGAGATTTTATTATGATCATTTTTCCGTCTTCATTATTTCTGCTGATGAATTTATATTGCCATGTTTATAATTGGAAATAATCCTAGGAATCAGATAACAATAATAGCGAAATGCGGAGCATCCATATTGCCTTCCTGGATTTATAGTTTTAATGAGAGAAAATTCCTAACCTTTTTAATCCAATCATGCTTCAAGCTGAAATTCTGAAACCTTCATATATATTTGTCAACTTGCGATATTTTTGGATGAGATTGTCGTGTCAGAGAATATTACAGTTAAAGTAAACCTGTCTAGACTTCTCTCTGTTGTCTGAACCTTTTCGCGGGGTAGAAAATTTCATTTCAAAATCCTTAGGGATACATAAAACTCCGACTGATGTTAATAAATATGTAGGTCTTATTTAAGGGCTTAGTTTCAGCAGTCCCGTGAGCTTAAAAGAGGTTTTCTGAATTTAAAAATGCTTAGCAGTTGTCAATTAGAAGAATTTTGATTAATTTGCTGGCTAACGTATGGTAAATTTTATTTTGTGCAAAAAAAAAAATAAAAAAAAATATATACAGTAAATTTTAATATGGTAACCCGCTGGGCACACTTAGATATTATTTTGTAGCTTTACATTTGTAGCACACTAAACAAAGACACTCTTAGAGATAACTATGTATATTGCATGTCATTTTTTGAGCGGTAGGAAGTGTAAAAGTGTATGGTAAGTACATAGTAGATGAAGCATAGGACCAAGAAAAATACAAGAATCGAGCCCACGACTCCTGGGAGGATAGTTAGCGCGCTTAACAACTGAGATACCGAGGACTCTTGAAAACGTAATATAGGTACGAAAAAGAATAATTCTGGTTACAATTGTTACGGTAATGAACGTTATTTCAGTGTCAGTTTTAGAAATTTTGTTTCATGGAGCTCACTGAAGATTTGGGATCTTATGTTTTAGTTTTTGTCTTATCTGTATATAATAAGCTGTCATCCTTTATTCGTTTTTAATTCGAAACTGTTTTTATATCTATTCTCTTCTTTAAACCCCTTGAGAACACAGGGCGTCTAGAGAGCCTGCCACTTGACTCTCTTATTCGAGGCTCTGCCTCCGTTACTTCAATAATTATCATTCTTGTTCAATATGCTATTACTTGATGTAATTATTCGATGAAGGAATTACTAATTAGATAGATTTTTTCGGAAATTTTTGATGGTTGCTATAGATGTTTCCTTGAGTTAACGCATCTATTCACTTTGAAAGCCTTACAAATGATTTGAAAATCCGCAGATGTTTCTCCGCTTTCCTGGAGTATAGTTTCGTCTAGAAAAGCATGGGGGAATTTTTCATAGATTGAGTAGTAGTTAATGTAACAAAGGAGAAGCTGTAAAAATCGAAAAGAAACTAGGTAAGAGAAAAAGTGCAGGACCATGTCGAGGTGAGACTTGAGCCCATGACCAATCTTGTGCTACGGTTCCATAGACAGGTAGATGGTACTGTCTGCGTATAGCTGGGTGTCTACGAACGGCTGCGTTGGCGGTAATGGTCCATATATTGTCAAAGGACCACTGCTGGAGGGATATAGCGGCTGATAGCGCAGTCAGTGTTAAAGCAATGTATTTTAGAAGAAGAGGATGTGTTGATATAACAATCATTCTTCGGCGCATTCATGGCAATGTTGTAAAAGGCTCTCAAATTCCTGCTTGAATCTTTTGTGGAAGTTTCAATTTATTGATACCCATTAGAAATCAGTGGAAGGGCAATGAGGAATTTGTAATAGCAGACATATCTATTTATACAGATTAGTCGAATACAAGTACAGGTATAGCAGCCGTAATATACTTCAGCAACTATCACTGGAACGAGTCATACGGATTGCCTGACAAAAGTAATGTTGTTCAAGCAGAATTGGTGGCATCTGATGGTATCTATGCGAAGAGAGACGCATTTACTCATCTGCATATATAATGACAGCCAAATGGCTGATGTGGTAGAGATTTTTATGCGGCTCAAGGTGACAAAAAGTACCCAGTACTTTTTATAGACTTAGTACTTAGTTACAAGTACTTTTCATACATGCGGTACTTGTACTAACGCTGAAGTACTCAGGCCTTCGATACTTGTATTTAAGTACTTTTCTTTGGTACTTGCCCAGCTCTGCCTAGAGGGACGATGTATATTTAAAAAATGGATCAAGCTAGGATGAATTGAAGACAGAAATATCTTTATCTTGTTTAAGCTTACAAGGTAATCTTTTGAGATTACGCTAATACAGGTAATTGGCACCCCACCTTCCTTCTTATTGTTTTAGTAGATGGATAACATTTCCTCAAGCTTATTCTTTAATTCTGAAATTGATTTTTTTTTCAATTTTTTACGTCGCGGCTGTAGGATTAAAACATCATATGAAGTCTTCTTCATTCCGCTTAAGCCAACGTCTGACGTAAATTGGAAAAAGAATGCGATTGCCGATGAGATTCGATCGATCTATCTGTAATTCTTTGCCATACCAATTGGGGTCCCTATAGCCTATAGGGACCTATAGCTGTGCTTTCTCTGCTTAAATTTTATATTTTTCTTAACGATGAAGCCTCGACTGCATATATATTTATATACACATATGTCAGTAATCGCCTCTAGAACTACATACAATTGAATAATCGCTAGCATACTTCAAAAACATAGACGAAATCAGTCCCAATAATCATCACTTGATTGTGACATGTGCAAAAGCAAGTAAAACAGGTGACATTCATTAAAATAAATTTTCGGAACAGTTTCAATCAATATCTCTAATGGCTCATAACGCAACTTATATTAATGTCTTCACTGCTCATAGAATAGTTTCTGGCAAAGCGAATATTTCGATGACTGGCCCATTAAGTCTAAGGAGAGGCAATTTACTCCAAAATAGATTAGTCTATGAGATGAGAGCCAAGCTGTGTGTAAGATAATATTCCTAAGCATCCTCGGACAGACCCATTACGTATCGGAACCCATTTGCCGGGTATTTGTTTTCGAGAAGAGAAAACATCCGAAACGTATTCAGTTCAGGCCCAAGCAATATCCCGTTTTCACAAAAAGTCAAATAACGTCAATTATTTATTCTCATTGAAATGTCGTTGTGCTTTGTTTACCAATTTCATATAACAACAGGGAACAGGAGCGGTGCGATTATCCCTGTTGATCCTTATTCAAATGTTGATAAGCTTAAGGGAATTTACTAGGAGGAGATATAGAGGCTACATCGCGCCCACTTGCTGATGGCGATATATGTGCAGACACATATAAACATAGATTTTTATATGCTTTAGCACGTAATGTTGGCGATAACGACAAAGTGCCTGCCTAGGCTCTCTATAGAACTTGAGGAAAATTTTCTCGTGAGTTTAATTTGATGTAGTCAGATGATAAAAATTTCTGCCTCTGGTATATCTAATGCGATGTAGATACAGCTGGAAGGGATTCTTTGTGTTAAATCTTTCATATGATATCGTTCCGGTTAATCTCTTTTGTCGTTTTATAGAAACTTATTTTTGCCTGGAAGGTTTTACGAGTATTGTAGCTCTGCTTTTTAAATTAAAGAGTACCCTTAGATCTGGATTATAATCAGTTCTCAAGAAATTTTCAAGATTTAACTGTCGTCATAATTTTGTGATAATATTGGAAACCTAATAGACCGTTTTTAAATTTTTTAAATTTATTACAGACGTACAAAGAATTCTAAACTTTAAAATTAATTATAAAAATAATAATAAAAAATATTATGGTAGAAAATGAAAAATTATAAACAAAAGTGAAAAAGTGAGAGATATTAAAATGGAAATCATTTATGATTTATAAAACAATTAGGGGGTTATTTACCGGCTGCAATAGTAGCACAATTCAAAAATCAGAGTTTCGAGATAATGAACATAACAAGTTTTGATATTTTAAGGGACACTAATTAGATAAGATGAGTAATGAGCTGGGGTTTTTCTTTGTACTGACGATTGTTTGACTTTAGTGATATGAATAATAATTTTATGGTACGTTGTGCACAGATTCATCAGATGAAATATTAAACCCTTTTTGAGATATTTCACAAATATAAAAAATGCATTATTGACGGAATTTAAGCAGATTACGTTGGTTTCGTAGATACATAGAGCATATCAAATTCTAATTTAATTACAGGCATTGGGACAAATTTCGCGAATTTTGAGTTGTGTCACAATTGCAATTAAATTAGCTCGCGATTAATGCAGTAACAAAGGCAAACAAAGTAAATTTTTTCGGTGAACGCACTGCAGACATTCAGCCCGTGAACTTTTCGGAAGCTTGAGAAAAACTGTGGCGTAGGTACTAAGTCCCTTGAAATACGATGGCACTCTCAAGACTATACACACGAGGTAAAGGCCGGTTTTTGTATCGAGTGTATCTCAACCCATGGTAGTAGTTGGGTATCTGGTTGATACACGCGTGAGACACCATAGAAAATTCATCATTTCCATATGATCTATATGCGCACACACTAAGTACCTACATAAATACATATGAAGGGTACAGAAAAAGAACATGGTGAGTCACATCTACTTGAAAATGAGATATTCAATGTTAAGAGTTTCAAGACATTATTCAGTTCTAAAAGACAATTCAGCAGTTTTTCGGGGAATAGGAATATTATAACTCTTGGTTATGATACTTTCTTCCCGTTGAGCTATTGATCAAAAAGTTGGCTCACTACTTCGATGAAAATAAACTTTTAAAATTTTATATAAGAAAAATTTAAAATGGCGAACAAGTTTATCATTTTTGGTAATGGTACGAACACACAACGAGTCAGCGTAACAAACTTTAAATCAAACACATAATACCCTACAAAATTCATCAAGGATATAATATAAATATATAAATGATATTTTTAAAATATGTTTTATTTAAAATAAAAATGATTGAATTTTAAAGCCCAATTTAATTAATTTTAAAATAACTTTATGCGTTAAGGTTCGACTCCAAGCTTCAAATAATTTGAACCAGCTACTTCAAGCATTTCTACATTAAATTTAATTAAAAATGAGTTTTTGGAAATTGTTTTTATTTATTATTTTGTCCTTTCCATTTGGAAATGTGTAATCTTAATAAATATTGTTATGTCATCAGGACTAAATGTATGTACCTACATACATATGATAAGTTTAAAATCTATTGAATTATAATATTTAACCCTAACTAACAACTCAAGTTAATAAAAAATTTCTAAATTTTGTTCATAAATCCGGAAGTAATACTCAATTTCAAATCCGTCAGATACCGAATTGGACAATAAATAGCAACATTTGTCTGCCATATTGAATTTCTAAATTTTTATCCAGAATTCCTATTCCGCTACCCCGATAACCAACACCCAGATATTGATTTTGAACCGGATTGGAGCGGACAATTAATGGCAAAATTCGTACGTCATCATGTTGGTTTTATATTCAATGAAAGTTTAAATATGTATTGTCATGTAAGATTTATAAGTTTGCCACATTTTAGCTCAATAATTCAATTGAAAGTGGGTAAAAATAACTTACAGATGTTGAACACCGGTCACATGATAGCTTTGATGCTTTGAATTTCTTCCGTTTGAAAATTGAAACTTCGAAACTCGTAGTTCGATATTTGAATATTCTTCCGAAGCTTCGAAGCTCCGAAAATCAATAGCCTTAGTATGGAACGTTTTATTTATTTCGATGAAAATGAAAAAAATGGCGGCCATTTTAGAATTGAGTGTCGATTTTGGCCTTTTTTTTCAACAGCTTTTCCTTAAAACATATGAAATTTTAAATATAAGAAAACGCGTCCATAAGGTCCAGGGTACAGCTGACACTGGTTGGCGATACCGTATTCCGCTAATAAGGAGGGTTCTGAGAGAGTGAACGAGGCAGAAGCCTTACAACTCCATTATATACAGAAAATATATCCAGTTGATTCGTTCGTTGTTTTCTTGGCTCGAGTTGTGTAGAGCATACTGGTATTCAGTTCGTTACCCACAAATATACCCAAATTGAATTTCAATTTCCCCAAGAAAAATTCCCACTACATTCGTACATCCGTATTATCACCATTAGATTTGAGGTCCAATCCATGTGCTGAAAACGAATAAAAGCAGAGCTCGGATTGGACCAGTATGGAACTCTAAATAAAAAAGGTGAGGTAATACCTTAATCTGAAATGACTAATAATTCGAGAGGAAGATTCAATGAACCAGAACTGCAACGTGCGTGTACGGATGACCTGGCGCCTATATGCGCACTATCACTTTGGGGACATTCAAACTCTTCTTCGCCTATGTAATAACCAATCGTTAAGTACAGTCAGGTAGTACGTCATTGAATGGATCTTAATCAGTATCTCGCACCTTCCTATGTAACTTGTTAAGCTTGGAGACATCTCTCCAGCATGGAAATCGTTATACCTAAAAAAATGTATCTCGTGTCTACAAACCCTTGGAGCTCATCAATATAGTACTTAAATCATGTGGAAAGTCAGTTACAAAAAAGTTCATACGTCTAGGTTGGTCTTTTACTATGATTAGATTAGCGACGGCACGTCAATCAACTCAGCCTGGGGTGGGTGGGGAAAACAATGGTTTGACTAATCACTTTCGAATGCTCGCATCAATGATATATGCGATCGATAGTACTTAAGTTATAGTCGAATGACGGAAACAACACAAAAAAAATATAAATTCATATTTCACCATAATATATATTTATCATAAAATCGACTTATTAGTCGGGACCTTAAGTTCACGATATGATAGGCACTCTACTTAATAACAACTATACAATACTTATTTGATCAGATCTACCTTTCCGAGAATCGATTTCATTTACACATTTATATCCAATAATAGGAGTTCCTAATACCAATTCTGCTAGGATAAATAATAATAATTTCACCTGTGGTGATATCAAGCCAGGAATTTATTCTTAATCATATGTCCACATTGCTATGGAGATTACTCGAGTAAGGAATAATTAATAATGAATGTCTACTAATAATTTCTCCTACGATTAAATTCTCCATGCTGAAAAATAAAATATAATATATGCATATATAGATAAATTGTTATGTGTGCAATATACTAAATGCTAAAAAATTTGTGGTTATATTTAGTGATAAAAGAAACTTATCTCTCCTCATAGAGGGACCATGAACGCCTATACCAAAATCAGCCTTCTTAGTCCTCGTGATCCCGGCTTTTCTGACTCCATTCTTTCGACAGAAATATTGATTAGATTCCCTCTGTCCTTTTGTTCCAGCAAACCTTTTCCGGATAATTCTTCCTAGTTTTTTTTCGCTTCCTAAATTTCTCGACTTCTCGATGGCCACCTGTTTCTATTTGTTTTCTTTCTCACCCACCTTTCTTGTCCACGCGACTCCAAAGCAAGCCTCGTTCCGGCTGTCACTTCAGAATTGTCGCTGGCGTACCACTGAATCTGCAACCCATTTCGGTACTAGATTAGTACAAGGCATTCTCATTAAAATTTTGGCACATGTTCTGTGTGACGTATTATCATGACTAATGTACATATATACATTTCTATAGGAAAGATAGAGAGAGGACAAAGAGTATTGTGTTCTCTGTACCGTTCTTTCCTATACATTTTCACGATATTTCATCACTAATGGCGGAACGTGGTTCGTAATGAGAATATCTTGTATTTCATACCCCCTGGTTCAGCGTATGACCATTTCTTTTCTAATATTTCTCCTAGCCATGCTTCTTTTTTTATTTATTTTGTTTTTGTGAGTTGACCAGGGAAGCCGCAGACAAATTCTTCCCATTTGATGTTTTGTAGGTGCGTGCTGTTCAAATCAGGTGGACATCGTACCGTTATTAAATCTCCTTCTTTGAATAATTGAATCCGTGTACCAGGAGAGATAAGTTTACTTTCTCAGGCGAACCACTTTTGTATTATGAGCTATTATAAGTTGCCCTTTTCGGTTCTATTCTAGTTTGTCAAACTAATTGCTATTTCTTAAATGTTATTCCTATTATTATTGGTTGTGCTCATAGTTTCGTGATTTCGACAGATGCTGCTTCCGGATATTAGCTGCTTGGTCGCTGCTTACATCAGCCGTGGTTTGACATGGTTGCCAGTCATTTTGGAGGAGATTCTGGACTCTTCTTGCCATTCGCTCTCACTAGGAAGGCTTCTGAAAGAAAAGTCGGCTGCAGTAATAGAACTTCTTAACAGTTATGGGAGCAAACACAATGAGCTGTAGTTATTTATGCATATACATGTATTTCCTCTTTGCTTTATCTTGCCAATGAGTTTCCCTTCGCCTTAGGGCCGAATTTTTGTCTGTTACATTCCCCTTTTTTCCTCGAAAAGATTTCCGGGGAAATTCTCTCAACCGAAAAATCAGGTACTTTTACTGATTGGATTAATCAGTTCATTAATTTTATTTTGAGACCTGCGTGTAGCTAGTATCGGTCCTATCCCTGACAATCACATGTCAGTACCACCACAAAGTGGTTTCAGGCACCCATCGCCGTGTGGGCGCGAGATTATCATTGTCGCTATATTTCCATGAAATGGGTCATACTGCTCAGTGTGGGCTGCGACCATAACAATGATATGAAGAATGTTTTTGTCAAATTTGATACTTATAACCTGAAAACTCTTTTTTTGAAAGCTTCTACCATTTTGTGAAACAAGTGAGTTTCAATTCAAATGCCTTCAGTTTCTTTGAATGACTCATTGTCAACACAAATTTTATGTGATTTTATACACTCAATTCGTTTTAATCGAGTCTAACTCAATAATAGGCACCACGCAACTGGTTAAATCCTATTTTATATGATCTAAAAAAGGCTGTAGCAACCGGAATAATTCGAATTTCACGACCAATATTTAATAGTATGTTTAAAAAATAAATAACAGTGTTCAACAATTTTTACACTAGGATGGTCGCTTAAGTATAGAATTATAAACCAATTTTAAATTACTTGCATATTTCGGACATTAAAGATTTCAACGCACAAATAATAGAATGAAACTGACCTATTCGTCGGTCTAAAATAAAAGGGACCACAGAGGATAGTTATAGAATATAAATGTCATTCATACAAAAAAATTCGCCTTGATTTGTCTATTTAGCCAATGCCAGTTACTCATAATGACAATAAATTCATTATCAGAATTCTGGACAAGGAAACCCTCCCCACAATTGGACTTAGAAGTATTTGGAGCAGATAAAATTCTGTTTCTTGGTTGTGAAAATGTCACAAGCTTATTTCCCCAGCGAACCTCAATTTCTCTTTAAATATACATAATTCAGAAATCTCTATGAGCTTTTTATTGATTTTTCCGCGCTATTATCATACACAAAATATGATATGATTTTGAAAAACAATGAAAAATAAATTTAAATTGGATCGTTGGACTCTTATAATAATATTCCTTACAACCTTATACAATTTCCGAATCCGCAACTTTGTTTCTGAACAACATTTATCTCTGCACCAACCAGACTTCGCACTTAACTCAGAACTTTTCTGTGAAAATGTAAGGCAACTTTTGTTTCCGTAGAGTTCAGTTCAAATAATCTAGAGATTTTCATCTGTAAAGTGCAGAGATAGCCGGAAGGTCTAAAACAGTTCCGCAATTTAACAGTAGCCTAACTTGCAGGTGTAGGGATTCTCATCACGAAACTGGATGAAACAACGGCCACCTGACACGAAAATACAAAACAAACATCCCTATAGGGACGGTTCATGTATACCTACATAACATCCATTTAAAGCTTGTTCGCATAGGAATCCAGTTGGGTTTATAAAATAAATAGAACAGTACCCGGATCATCCGTATATACACAACAAAGTATATAAATATATGTATATAGATACGAAGATATAGTACCGTTTGAATCAGATTTCAATGCAATGTAGTTAATGCACAAGAATTAGCTGATGATAACAATGAAAAGAGAATTTAACTGACTTTTGTTTATTGCTCCAGCGGGAGTATAAGTAATTAAAGCAATCCTTAATCCTGATAAGTGTATATTATTACTCCCCGGGGGGCAAGAGTAAATTTCAAATGCAAATGATTTTGAATTGAAAATAGCAGTGTTCTATGCTTGTTGCTCGCGAAATTTGCAAAATTGCGATATAAGACCGAATAAAAAGATTACCGAGAGAATCTTCCGATGGAAAGAAAGGATCAATTTACATAATGACCTTTCCGTAGGTTAGTATGCCCATAATTCACTAGCTCACATTGAGATTCAGTTTATTATTCAAACCTTGCCCCCGATTAAAAGGGAACGGTTCTCTAGAATTCACTAGCCCGAAAATCTTTTATTAATCCCCAGAATGTTCTAAAGAGGATTTTTTTTCTTTTGAGAAAATTGCTCCACGCATTGGACCATGTTAATTTGAAATGTTAAAGAATTTTTAAGAAATTTTAAAAGATGTTCAAAAGAATATCTAGAATCTTTCTGGGTTTATGAAATGCTTATAAAAGCTATTTAAATAAAAAAAAACTGATTCTATGTATACGAGTTGACCTTTCCTAACTAGTTTATACCGTAAAAGTGAAGGTTAACTATGTATATAAGTGAAGGAAGCTCTTCTGAAAATGCTGCCATTATTATTTCCACTTTAATTTGTCGCTTCTTAAGTTACTTAATTAATTCTCTTTTCATTCAGCATGGAACTTAGAATAGAAAGGGTAATTTTACTTCGAAATCTATGATTTCGCAGTATATGAGGCTTCTGAGAAAGATTTTCTTGGTTCTCATTTATACTGGGATTCTTCCGTGTTACATATTGGCCATTCCATGGTGCATAGACAACCTCCTTTCTGAAGCTTGGCTGAATTTTGTCTGCATACTAGTTTACCATTGATCATAGCATTCTCTTGGAGAAGCTTTAAGATTTTATTTAAATTTAGTAATTTATCAGATCACAGTCAACAAGTAAAATTCAATGATAAAATATCCACTTCGCTACCTCTAATGCGAAGAGTGCTTCAAAGTTCTATCGTAGGCCCGTTGTTGTTCAGCCTATTCGTTATTGACTTGCCATTAATGGTTCGTGATGTCAATATTCACCTCTCTGCAGATGCTGTACAATTGTTCTTGAGCCGTCCTATTGGGTTTATTGAATATTGTATAGCACCCATTAACTCGGACTTAGAAACGCTTGGTCTATATATAATAAGTTACAATTAAACGGTAGTAAGTCACAGTGTATAAGCTTCTACAATAATTGATTTGATTTGCTTGATATTCCACCAGTAGTGTTAAATGGTTCCCTCCTACCTATGTTGAGTAAGGTCACCAATTTCGGTATAACCTTGATCAGTAGTATAAAGTATTGCGCATATGTCAATATGCAATTGAGGAAAATATATTTTGGATTGTGAAGGCTTCGGCTTTCTGCTAATATTTCACCTTGTTGTATTCGTTTAATGTTAGTGAAATCGTTAATTTTGTCTCATTTCACTTCAGGCAGCATTGTTTTTCCCAAGCTGTATAGTATATGTGGACATAAATTAGAGATTGCATTTAATGATTGTATTCGATTCATTTTTAGATTACGTAGTTTTAATCATGTATACCTTTTTCGAATGCGTTTACTAGGATGTGCGTTGAAGCATTTCCTACCACGCAGGTCGCTTATATTAGAATGTTTTTCTTATTTAGATTTCAAAAGCTGGTCATGAACAATTCGTACCTTGTTCAGAACATCCGCCTACGGAATAGTTTACCGGTAGCTACCCAAACAGCAGGCATAGTCGGAGAATTTAAAATGTTAGTCAGAGCCCACTAAGAATAACCTTTTTATTTCATTAAACATGTATAATTTGTACAATAAATTTATCTTCGCGTTGGAGCTGCAAGATTATTTGTATTTACTAGAAACTTACAAAATTGATTTAGATTATTTCATTTTATATTTTATTTCTTGTTTTCATCGTTTCAATTATCTCTAGAACTATAATATATAATACTGTACGATTGTAAACTCCGCTTATTGCGGAAGTTATAAACTCTTTAAAAATCGCAAAGAAGACAAATTTTTGCCCTTTTGACCTAACTTCAAAAATTCATATCATCGGATGTACTACATAAGCCGATTTCGATGATCTGCGGCGTTTTGGAAATGATCAATTTCCAGTTTTCTAGGAAAATATCCTTGATGCAATTTTTGTAAAAAAAAAAGAATATTCGAGAATAGGGGTTGTTCTTTATCCGTGAAAAATCCTTGATAAGATATGTGGTGATTTTGGTTTTTTTTTCATATCTGAATATTTTTATGATGTTCGATCTCATAAACGAAGTGGAAAAGGCTTAAGACTAGTTTTGTCTTGCATGATACAGGTCCAATCCCTGATTCGTCAAATAGTGAAATGTTCGAAAATGCGATTTAAATGCCATTTGAACTTGCTCGTACCTCGGTAGATTTCATAGACAAGGAGTCAGCATTCAATTCTTTGAACTAATGTATGAAAAAAATAATTGCAGAAAAACTACTCGTCTTGAGATGCGATGATCGTGATACCAGTGGTCCAACTGAGATGTATTTTATTGAAAACTTTAAGACAAAATATGGACAAACAGTAATTAAGGTCACCAAACAAGCCGTGTTGTCTTCAGTTCTAGAAAATTGGATGCAACGGAAATAGTGCAAGAGTTACCTGATACAAGAAACAAGAATAACGGGAACAACCATCCAGCATTTGGGAGCTCATGTGTTAAAATTATTTGAATAGTTCTACAGCAGTGATGAAGACAACAGATTAATGTATAGAAAGATAGACTTTGCATCAGTGAGGGTAAGGTTGTTTTTTGTAATCTGTATAATAAATAAATTCTTATTATATTCTACCTTTCACATATTTAAGATCAATGTCCAAAAGCAACAACTTAAAAAAAGGCTAGTGCTGACTAATTCACTAGAGATATGCTGGAAATTCAAGGAAAATTTAACGTCAGGAAAACAATTTCATATTTTGGGTTATCAAAATGTATTGCTCTTGTGATGTGCAATTCTAAAGGAATTTAATCATTGATTATTTTCTGGCTTTTCGAAGCGTTTATCAGGATTATTACGCCATGTTCAGTACCTCAATCATATCAAAAATAGCTTTCAAGAGACCGAAACTGTGTTATTATTCGATTTTTCACAAATCTATTAATTTAATGTACAGGACGTTGTCCAAGGATATCACTGGAATAATGAATAGGCTACGGTTCACACTTTCGCCACATATTTCCGTAACCAGGATAGAGAAGTGACTGCCTGCAGTACAACTCTGTGTATGTATATCTTTTCCAACCGAACCCATGAATTTTGTATTTTGGATAAATCCAGAAAATCTTCTACTTTCCCAATGGATCGGTAGCCCAGTACAAAAACAAATACAATAACAGGGCTTTTGTAAACATCTGCCTTAACGGTTAACCCATGTGATTTTATAGAGTGTCCATCCTCAGCAAAATAGTCCGCGATCTCGTTGTCCTCAATGACTTTAGTAAGTATGGGAAGATTCAACGAAAAAAAAGTGAATTATCGTTGACAGAGTCAGGGTATAATCTTGGTATGGAGTCGCGCTTAAACAACTGAGTGCCGGGACGTATTAAACGGTTTGATTGGGTTGACTTTCATAAATAAAAATAAATATTCATTTAGGGAATATTGATACTCCAGCAACAGAAATATTTCTGGACGACGATCATTAATCTTACAAAATCAATCCAAGTGTGAAGTTTACCGTGGGATTAATCCTTCCTTGGCAGGTGCTCACGTACTTTTGTTCTCAATGCCTTCATGCTTTGACATCCAAATTAGCATGAACTTATTTTTTTAGCTACTTGCTGCACGGCAGTGAGACAGTCCTAGATCGGTTTAGACCCAGAGTTCAAGGTCGTGGATATCTGGAAAATGATAGGGAAGAGCCCTAGTATCTTAGCGAGTCGATACTAGGGCCTATGTATATCCACACTTGTTTTGCCTTCCATTTTAGATCCATCCGTGTTCCATTTAAGAGACAGACCCCTTTCAAATGCTATTGTTAATGATCTTGAAGGATCGATACACTTATTTCTGTAAGGAATTTTGAAGTTGGTGAAATAGTTGAAAAATTGAAGGAAAGAACGGTGATTTTGCAAGAGGTGAATCAATTTTAAACTGACAAATGGAGGAATAAAAATTGTTTTACGTGTATCTTCATTTTTCTTTCGAAATTATCCATTTCTTCACTTTCTTTACTACTTCTTCATTGGCTGAGGAGACACCACATAATTATCAAATTCAAATTGGCAAAAATTTCTTGATCTAATGTCAACTTTTCTCCAAGAAATAAATGGAAAAATTCCTTGACCGAATTCCTTGGCTCTAGCATACCAGGCTTTACAGAAATAAGTATATCAGTACTTATTGCTCCAAGAATTATTGACATAAAAGGATTTTTTTCGAAAAATCGTTTTGTCAATCGAGAAGTAGAGTTTTCCTGTTCGAATTTCCTATCTCTAGCATACTGCTTTAAGAAACCGGCACAGAATAAAATTCTTTGTGCATTCGATGACATTTATTTTTTACACAGTTATTATATTTATATATATATATATTATTTCACTTATATTTTCATCTAGGGTGCAATATTATTGGTCTTAGAGTAGTTATATATAATTGTTCTTCTTATGTTCATGAAATAAAAAATTTAATTCAGTTGACATAATTATGTGCGTTGATTGACAAAAAAAAAACTATTTTTATTCGGACTAAAGCTATAGCATAGCTTCTCCTCATCCGTCTAAACTACAGTAACCTTCAATTTTGCATCCCAAGGTCTATATGTGGCTGAGACTATAATATGCTAATTCTGTCTAATCTAACGTAAAAACTACATTCCCCTATTTACTCTTAACTTCAACTATTTCCTACTGCTATTTATAACCCGCAGTGGAACGATATCATCCTGAATCCTGATCTTATGTAAAATGTAGAGTTGATAATGAGAATTTTAAAATTACAGCTAATAATTTTATGGTCATCGTATTTAGACATATAAAAAGTCTGAAATTTTATGAAAATCTCGTTTTAGGCAATAATGTCTACTTACCCCCGAACTAACTACATAAGTATATTTCACCTTTTCAGATATTTAGCGTAAGTGCAATAGAGGTATGGCATCAATTAGAACTTATTTATGGCACAACTTTTAATTACACGCAAATCTATGTTAATGGTTTTCTATTAAAAACTTTTTATGGGGCAGTGCAAGAACCACTTTGCCGTGTTAAATGGGTGCATTACAAGTTCTGGTGCCCGAGTTTATGGTAGGTACATACATACATAGTAGGTTTGTATGGGGGATAGGGTTGGTATATACATGTAATATATATATTAGTAGGTAGCTACATATACATAAAGTACTGGATATTATTCACCTCCGTAGGGCTGTGAAATAAATGCTATCTTGTTATATGCTTCCATATGAGCGTAACAAATATGCCCGGATGAAGAGTCTGCCATTTAGTTGTAGCAACTTTGTATTGTGTTTCATGGACCTGAACGGTCATAAAGCTCAAAATCTAGAGTTCAGTGATGGGATCCAATTGTAGTTGGTGCTCTTACAAAGTTTTGAGATATGTTGAGCAATGAATTGTATAAGTGTAACGTAAGAGATAATTCTTCGCTTTGCTTTGAATTGCGATATCCAATTTGGGTTGAAGATTTTTTCATCAGACTCGTATTTTGTTCATGTAGAATGATGAAAGCTTAATTTTTTGGTAATAAGGTTGAATCTAATTTATAAAATTGTTTCAGATAGCAGGATAATTCAATTTGTGCGGGTTTAAAGAAGTGGATTTCTATCAGGGGCCGGGGTGGGGAGAGAAGAGATGAAGATGTTATAACCCAGCAGTGGGGTTCCTTCTTAAATCTGTTGTAGCTAATGAATTTTAGAAATAACATATGTCATGCAATCGATACATATTGTGTTTAGTTCTTCTTTAATCTAAGATTCGATGAAAAGGTCTTATCCACTTGTATTGTTACAACTTTTCAATTCCATTCGGCTCATATTTATGTTTATTTATGCGGAATGTTTCTTAAAATTCGTATCGAATAAAAATTCTCGAGTTAAATTCTTATTTTGACAGAAGTTTTTGGAAGCTGAAATTTTGGAAATAAAAGCGGTTTTTGATTTCTTTGATTGATATTTGCCTTGGATTGGGAACAGTTTACATTTTATGTTTTCATCGTCGGTAATATGAAGTTTGGACCGAAAAATGCTTTTTTAGTTTTGCTTGGTTAGGAGACAGCTTTTACAGACATTGGAAGGAAAGACATGATAAGCTAAATTGAAAATAATGTTTATTTGTAATTCTAGCTAATAAAAGAGATACCTGCTGGTTACGAGCTAATATCTCTTTAACGGCTACTTATAGCACATATGTAGGATGTAGGTATACTAGGTCAAATAAACGAAGAGAGTCCATAGTTAACAGTGATTATAAAAAACAAGTTAAAAAAGGTGGTTAACTTTTTGTAAAAACAAAGAAAAACAAAAGAGGTCAAAGTAAAAAAAAAGGTAAGTAAATCAAAAATTTTTTAGTTTAGACCACTATAACTCCTGAGACGATAAGAGTACGGAGCTGGCTGAGCAAGCCATGAAGTTCTGCATATAATGAGCTTTTCCCGGTAACGGTATTCACTGTACTTTTTAAGATACAGGATGGTTTGTGAAAAGCTAGCATATTTTCTAAATCACCCTGTAACTCTGAAACGGTTAATATGGCTGTCGTTCTCTGCTATACAATTTTTTGTTTTATTAAGTGAGCACTATCACCTCCTGCCTTATGGACCACCTGTATAGAGAAAAGCGAACTTTTTGTATGGCATTGGCATGGATTTACCCCATTTTCGAATTCAAATTTATTTATTTCTGCAAAATTTCAGCTCTCTAAGTGTACCCTTCCTGGAGTTATTGTATGGACAGACGGGCGGTCAGACAGACGGACAGAAGGAAGGACCGACGGACTGCCAGATGGACGGACGGATGGACAGACGAACGGACAGACGGACATGCAAAAATCAAAATAACTTTTAATATTATGTGTGGGTGTCTGATCCATTTTGGTCTACTATCATTATTTCTATACGACAAACTCAGCGACTAACTTAATATACCCTATGATTGCATTTATGGTATGAAAATATTTAACACTAAAACTGAACGAAATATCCAATAACCTCTTGAACTTTTACAAATTCTATTTAATTTTATTCAAAACCATCGATTTCAAAAGAAAATTCAAAGGCATGCACAACAACGCTATAGTTATGCATGCATGTGGATAAAAGCAATTCCTCGTAATGGCAAGAAAGCTTACCTAATGTAATAACCTCACCTCTTCCGATGTAAAGTCAAGTATAGAACAGACACCAAACATGAAAGTAGCAAGGTCGAAGAACTGAATGCGACGAGTCGTAACATAACAGTAGCAATTCAGGAGGTAAAATCAAATCTCAAATGAAACTTAAAAAGGCAGATAAGGGGATAGAACGAAGCTCCTATAAGATCCTGCAATATTTCGAGTAATGCATTTTTCCATTTCCATTCCCACAGTTAGTAGATATCTGCATCAAGTAAACTCAATACTTGGCTAGAATGGAAGGACGCGGTGTGTGTCAGATGAACATAAAAGCAAATTTTGTACCATGCAATCGACGGTGGAATTTTAATAAAAGAATGAACATTGTATTTTTCCAATAGAGGTGCTATTTGGCAGGTGTGTCGTAATAGGAGCGCAATAACATCATATACACGATTTACTATATTCACAGTTGACTTTTTGTACAAAAAGACTACATACAAATTTACTTAAAGATAGAGCGCGCCATTGCTGATTCTTTACCTTTCTACTCGTACTTTCCACCTAATCTGTATTTGCTCTGAGTGGTCTTAAATAAGTTACCTAAATGTGAAAATACGAGTGGAAATCAACGTGGTTCAGGACGTACTTGTTGAAGATGTTAGAAATTTCGAATGGCATTAGAAATTAAGTTTGGCCTTCAATTATACTTAATTTCATTCATTCTTGTGCTGACTGTTAAGTTCGAGTAGGGCGCTTTCGGCAAAATTCCAACTTACAACTTCTTCCGTAATGAATAATTGAAAAGGTGCAAGAGTCACTCCATGTCTCCATTTTCTACTAATTGCTGTTCCGTGTCTTTTGTAGTTTCCTTCCGGAATTACATTGTTCAAATACGGTGACAAGACATGTTAAAGGTTCTAATGTGCTAACAGTTCGAAATTTTATGTTTCTTTTCTTTGAAATTTAGGATTTAATTAAGTCTTTAAGGATTTACGAATTATAATGAAATTGAACAAGTAAAGAAAATTCTTTTCTTGGATAAAGAATTTGATTTATTTTGTGAGAGATAAAACATTTATATAAAATAAAAACAGAATAAGTAAACGAAATTAATTCAATATTTTCAGAAGTCTTTATCACAAAACTATTTAATTATTTAGATAGTAATCACCTTGTCAAAAAAATTGAATATTGTTGGGTTAGGAACTTCATCTTGGCAATTGCAGATTTCTTGTATGCAAGGTTAGGACAGCTACTCTCTATATTTTTGCCTGATATTTACTTGATTTTAACAGGGCTTTTTATGGTATATTTCTTTTTTTTTATATGTAAGGTTAATATGATAGTAAACAGATAAATATAAATCCAGTTACTCACTACCATTGGGGTAATGCAAATTAACTTCAAAGGAAGAAAAAGTAAATCAAATATTATATATACATAAACAACTTAAAATTAGATATAAAGGGTAATAAACAATAATTTCATTGGAAAAAATAATATAAATGAAATAATAATGATAAAAACAAAAGCTACAGACTACATAAAACAAAAACATACAAAAACAAAGATTAAGCAAAATAAAGATAATAGAAAACAAGCAAAAAAAAGCTACAATTGGTCTAAGACCAATTCTTATAATATCCTAGCCTAGATGAATGGCCATATGAAATTTCGTATGGTCACCCATTTGAGCAATTCTGATTTTTGCAGTGTTTTTTCGCATATATTTCTAAAACCGTTCGTCAGACAGGAAAAATGATTGTAACCAATTTTATAGGACTTCATATGGTTAAGAAGTTTTTAGTACAATAGAAATGTTTAGGACTGATCGTTTTCACAGTATCCATAAGAAAACCTAAATTTTTATATGGCAACACCAAGAATGGGTTGCCTGATTTATTCCATTTTAAAATTTTTTTTGCTATTACTATGAAAACACTATGTCCAAATTTCAGGTCTCAATGCGTTCTCAGGCAGTGTCCAAATATATAGTGAAGAACGAAAATTTTGTATGGCAACCCCACGAAGGAGTTACCCGATTTGTCTCATTTTCGAACTAAATTTTACTTCTTTTTTTTAAAGTCCGCGCACAAAATTTCAGTTCTCTAAAGACACGCGCTCTCCCCAAAAAAGTCATTTTAGTTATTAAGTGCGAATATTTTTTGATTATATAACGTTTATATTATATTTTTAACTGTTTCAAATTTATTGATATTTCCTCAGAACCAGCTTTTTTGTAAAGGTATAAAAAAAGTCTCAAATAATAAGTATCAACTTCTAAAAATATAAAACAAGAAACTAATTTAAATAAATTAATATAGATAAATTAAGAGTTTGTACTTCAATATTTGCGTGGGGCGCTCTTTTCTTGCATTGCTTTGACATAAAGTCAAGGTATAAATTGCCAAGAATGATAATTTGAGTATACTTAATCCACTTGAACACTTTAATGATTTTGTTGTCGAGAGACGAGAAATGTAATGTATGCCACTCTACCACTCTTAAGTTCGGACTTTATTAGCAAATTCCAAATTTTTTCGTGTGTTATATGTATTTCAAAGTGCTTCTATTCTGAAGTAGTAAAATCAGAAAATATTTAATCTGATCCCTACACTCAAGGACAGCGTACCTTATGGGTCAGGGACAAGGGTGGATTCAGACATTTGCTCTAGGGGGCGATCGCCCCCATCGCTCCCTATAACCGCACTTGCCATCAGTTGTGGACCGCTCTGTATAGCTTTATCTTTTCGTTTCAGCATGAAAATTTCATTAGCATTCAGATATCACCGGAGTTCTTTTATTTATATAATATAAGTTTTTGATCCGGGAAGCATTAAAATTTAGTCTCACATAAAATAGACATTATACACTTCATACTTGTCTAACTGAGGGTGTTTTTCATATAATGGTCACTTGCATTTCGTTCAAACAGCATAATTTCCTGGGCTGGACAGCAATTTCTAGCAAATTAAATGGATAAAGCAATTTTCGGAGAATGCCAATTAGGTTGGGATAATATATATATATAAAATTAAATTAAATATTTGCAGGAAAACTGAACCTGAGATTAATTACCCCGGTTATGATAATTTTCCCAACATATTACTTTTAATGAAAATACCCGGCTTTTGTGAGCTTTCGATCACAAAAAGTTCAAAAATTTTGCTTGTACTGAAAATTCCTTAGTGGTATAATTTTAAATTTTTTGAGAATAATTTATGACTAAAAAAGAAAACAGTAATAATTATAACAAATTAGTTTTTAAAAAACTATCTAGAGTTTTCCATTTAATTAAATATTAAAATTATACTACATTTGTGTAAAATTTTTAAAATTTCCATGGTAAAGAAAGCAAAGTCAAAGAAAAGTAATTTGAATAAGTACATTCGTGAACACTACGAGTTCCAAATGTCACTGTTATTCACTGTAGTGTTAAAACTATAACTGCCCAGGTGGTAAATTCAGCAACTGTGAAAAATTTGCCAGTCCACTTGATTTAAAAAACTCACCGTGAAGGAAAGTGTACACTTAAATGCTGAAATTAAAGTTTTCTGTTCTGAATGTTCTTTGAGTGAGAAAATAGTCTTTTTGAAGAAGTTAAGTTCAGTTATAAGATATGAGTTATATGAATTCACTAGTATTAAGGTGACTTCGGCCTAGAAAAAGGTAAAATAAATAATATAATAAATAATTTTGAAAATAATGCTTGACAAAAACGTACAGGTACCAATTCAAAATTCACGACCAAAATGGCGGGGAGAAAATATCAGTTAAAGTGTACAAAATTTTGACAGAAAAACTCATTTCCATTTTTGTGGAATCGCAACAAGGTAGTGTACACACAATTTTGTGTGCACGCGTAAACAAATAGTTTCGGAATCCGGCCCCAGATCTTGCTTTCTTTGTATAACTTAAAAATTTTAAAATTCATTCACAAATGTAATATAATTTAAATATTTGATTAAATGCAAAATGAAGGGAAACTTTAGAGAACTTTTGTGATGAATTCATTAAGTGAAGGGAGAAATTATTTTCTATTTTTTTAATGCGGATTTAGAAGATTTGAAAAGAATTTTTTTCCATTTCATTTGATTAGAATATAAATTTTGATCTATTATTGGCTGTATCCGCCCATCGTCAAGGAAAGGGGCCACACAAGACTAATTTTTATTCTATTTGTAAGGCTGATTAGTTTTTTTTATTGCAAAGAATAACTAATAATAACAGTAATTTTACTAGTTTACTAAAAGCCACTTCTACAAATATCCTTAAGAGATAGTAAAAATAATCTTTATTTAAATACGTACGGTTACAACTACGGTTTTTGTTGGATATAATAATATTTTTTAGACTTGCAAAATTTGTTTCATACTCCAGTTTATCTGGCAGCTCATTAAATATATGCAATCCTCGAAATATGACGCTGTTCTGCGTTAATGTACTCCGAAATTATGGCAGTCTAATGTCATTTGTAGATCTCATTCTGAATATCACTAGTGAACTAGTCCAGCTATAAATAAATAAATATAAACATGAATAAATGATTAAATGAAATGAATAAAATAAACAAATGAATACAATAATTGTATAAAATTGATAAATTAAGTATAGCTTCATCGAGCAGATCGAATTAAAATCATTAGCATATATTTGAACTGTTAGATTTGTGCTAAAACCAGTTCCTGCAAACGCAAAATATTACAAAAATACCATGCTAAAATTGAGTTCTAAAAGCAAAACAAATTCAATTTAATTACAATTTTCCCAAAAATAGGTACAACATCTAACAAAAGCACTGTCATGTAGTATATATTTGTGTGCATGGCACAAATATAATCAGATCAAGCCGATCAATTTGCAACTCTATCATTATCATCATGACAAGTACAATCCCGCGGGAATTTCTTCGCACGTGATAGAGAGAATATTTTTTGTAAATATAATTCAATTCAACACAGCAACATGGGTTGCTCTAAATTTCTTGTTGCTAAGCATTTTTGTGCGTTGGTATGAAAATTTTATTGCTAGTACCGTAAGATGACAGCTGCGCTGCAAATTCTTGTAATCGTTCGCCTCTGTTACTCCATCAGTGCTTTCGTGTGCAAGCAAGAGCTATATAAACGACAACCTGACTGATCTCGAGCTCTTTTTGTACTTGGCATCGCTTGAGGTAAGTTGGCTGGTTAGGGACTAACATTTATATCGGGTATCGACTGATATATCACTTTTAACAACTAACAATTATTTCTGGTCTCGACGGGAATAAACGCATCTTAATTCGGGTCTCGACTGAAGTTAAGATATTTATTTACTAACAATTATTTCTGGTCTCGACGGGTATAAACGCATCTTATTTCGAGTCTCGGGTGAAGATAAGATAACACTTTAAGCCGGGTCTCGACTGACTTAAAGAATATTATCTCGGGTCTTGACTGAGATAATCTTTTACAAACAATTATTTCTGGTCTCGACGGGAATAAACGCATCTTATTTCGGGTCTCGACTGAAGTTAAGATATTTACAAACAATTATTTCTGGTCTCGACGGGAATAAACGCATCTTAATTCGGGTCTCGGCTGAAGATAAGATATTTACTAACAATTATTTCTGTTTTCGAAGGAAATAAACGCATCTTATTTCGTGTCTTGACTGAGGAAAAGATAACACTTTAAGCCGGGTCTCGACTGACGTAAAGATTATTATCTCGGGTCTCGACTGAGATAGTATCTGACTAACATTAACACTTTATTTCTGTTCTCGACGGGAATAAAGAATTGTTCTAACTCTTGGTCAGAACAAAGGGTGTTAACATTAGATTAAAGCCAACCCTCAAGCGTCAAGTTGTAGATCGGTGAGTACCAGTCACTTGTCACAAAATAATATTTATTCATATATCTATTTTATTATATATTTACACATATATATATTTACATATTATACTCTTCTGGTGCATATTTATTAAATGTCATAATTTGACTTTATTCTATATTAATTATACATATATATATTAACGATTTTATATTGCAATTTTCTACCAATAAGTGTTTTTCAATGTGATATAAAAATTCTCTGACCCAAACCTTCTATATTGAGTCTTATCTCTATCCATCTATTTTTGAAAATAGTATATCATAAATCGGTGTCAAAAAGTGTGTTTTCTAGTATATGTTGATCTCTGACAATTTATATAATCCTTGGTTAATACGATTACTCGAGATATTTAGACTAAATAAGTGTGCCAGTGTTTTGAAGTGAAGTTATTCTAACTTTTCGCTCTATATTAACCCCATATATTGAATATTGATTTATATATATAATGTTAACAATCCTGTAAGTGTGTTTCCCTATACGTATGAATCGTTGACCTAATAATTTATACATAATCTGATTTTAATGTAATTAGTGGGCAATCCTAAAGAATAAATGTAACAGTTTCTTGAAAGTTAAAATTAAGTGAATAGTGTTTGTTTTGATAAGAGACTCGACTTCTGATCTTGAACCAAATTTACCAGTGCATTCATTTCAGTTTCGCTAAGTTCAAATTCGCGTGTACGTTCTACAAGCGGACAGTACAGTATTTGTTGCCAGTGACATCATAAAATCTTAGAATTCTTCTTGACTTCACACTTAAAATTGACTTTTAATATTGAAGGTTTCCTTCTGGAGGAATGTGAGCATCCTTATAATCAAATAATTGTATTAAGTATAATCATTGTATATATCAATCCATTGTAATCATATTTCAATTTTTATACCATAGATGAAATCATTCCGTTTGTAACACCTAGAAATAATAATAATGGTAGAGAAAAATGGATTAGATACCCATGCATAAAATTAAAAGTTATTTCGATTTTTGCGTATCCGTCTTCAAAATAACTCGTAAACGCGTGTACCTAGAGAGCTGAAATTTTGCAAATAGCCTCTTAAAAAAGGAGTAAAATTAGGTTTGAAAATGGGAGAAATCCGGTAACTTCTTCGTAAGGTTGCCATACTATAATTTCGTTTTTTACTACATATTTGGATACTACCTGAGAGCGCGTCAACGTCGAAAACTAACATTTTTTACATAGTGCTTTCATAGAAATAGTAAGTTTAATTTCAAAAATGGACTAAATCGGATAACCCCTTCTTGGTGTTCCCTTATAAAAATTTAGGATTTTTACGTATACTGTGAAAACGATATATCAGAATATGGAATCCTGTAAAATTGATTATAATCAGTTTTTCTGTCCGGCGACCGTTCTAGAAATATAAGTGAAAAACGACTCCAAAAATTAATCTTGCACAGATGGGAACATACAGGCAGTCATCTAAGGTATCATATGTAAGTATTGATCTTAGTTATAGTTTTTTTACTTGTTTTTATCTAATTTTAAGTCAGTTCTTTTACTTGTTCTAAAATCTTGCAATGTATTTATGATTCTTCTAAAAGGCTCTTTTATCATTCCTTATATGTACTTACATATATATATTTATAATATTTTGCTTGGCTCATGTAGTATAATATATGACAGGTCAGTAGTAAATATTTAGTGAACAGTTTTCTATTGATAACAGTAACAATAATATATATTTCATGAGAAGTACGGAAGATTAGGGTAGATTATTTTGTACTGATATATAAATTCACTTAACGAATTAACAGAACTAGAGTTAGCTGTATAATAATTCATGATATATTTAATTTAATTCAACTTAATTACATTTATAGATTACGAAAAAGAAGAGGCATATAAGTAAAAAAAATTAACTCAGTTACTGAATATAAGAAACAATAGAAAAATAAAAATTTAATTAGTAATTAAATATATATAACAAGGAACTTTATGAAAGCCGCCTCGAATTTAATCCCTCTAACGCAACTGGGCAAGGTATTCCACATACATGGGATTTGAACGAATAAAGAAGTTTTATTAAAGCTCATCCTAAACTTTAAGTAGGCATCCCAATAAATTCATTTTGTGAGAGCTTCTGTGATCCAGACGCAGTCCATATATAAATCATATCTAGTCGTTGAGAGCAACTGCAATTCGTCTTTCACATAGTGAGTCATGTTTGGAAAAAGTATACTACTTCCATATGTAAAGTATGGTAATAGAAGACCAATTTAGAACGAAGGTCAGGCGATAAGATACTTGCATAGGTCCAAAGCTTCATATATCTTACCTATTATATATTTGATATAACCGTAACACTTTGCTTATAGAAGGTATGATGGTTTAAAGTTGTGGAAGATATGTCCGCATGGTATTTTCGGAGATTTAACATCATTATACTATAAGACCATTTAGCAATTCGATCAATGTGCAATTTCATACACTATACACAATATTTTAAAAGTCCGATCGGTCTGCCGCAGTAAAGTTGAACATCATATACCCATACAGTTAAATTTGTACATCAACATGCAGAACATCAGTAAGATCGTTTATATCCATGCAGAAAAGGAGAGGTCCAAGTACTGATTCTTGAGGAAGACCTGGGTGAAGAGGTTTCAAGCAGGAAATTCTCTATTAAATTACGGGGCGATCTTAAGCAATGATAAAATGAAGGCAATTTTTTAGATAGACAGTATACATATCATGTCGGATACTGTCAAAGGCCTTAGCAAAAGTCTAGGAGAACCAAGTAGCTGACATTGCCTTTATCATGCGAATATCAACTGTAACTCTTAGTAGTGCTGATTAGTAACTGTGTTGTGAACGAAAACCCGACTGCCAACGTGAAAAATGCTTTTGTTTAGCAGCAAATTAATTTATCTATCATCTTTGTCATAAAATACAGGATACTAATAGGGTGTAAGTGGCCAAGATCAATTTTCTGCAGTAATCTCGCCTTAGCAATCTAAAGCATATTGGCTAGTTTCTAATAGGCTGAAAAACTTTAAGATGTCAGACAAAAAATGATTATGTGCACAGGGATGAATAAGATCAAAGAATATCTTCAGAAATTTGGGCGGCATGTTGTTTGAAACAATTGATTCAGATTTAATTGAGTAGATCATAACATCTCATTAGGGTAGTCATCAAATATATATAGAGCAAAAAGCTTTGTTTTCTAATCTCTCTCTGATTGAATGACTGAAACTTGAACAATTGCACTCGAAACTTTGACTTTATCTAACTCTCTCAAGTAGCAAAATGAGAATTAAGTGCATACATCATACAATACATATTTTGTCACTGGAGATTAAAATTCGAACTTTAATATTCCATTTACATATGTTCACTTTTCGCTGATGACTCGATTCCATAGAAATATGTACATATAAAAATCAAAAATAGGAGTTTATCCCATATATGATATAATATATATAGTATGATATAATTTATTAATCTCCTTCCGCAATCGATTTTTTGAACAACCAATCCAGTAAGTATTGCAAAATAATTACTATAATTACCCGCAGCCCTCCATATTTAAGTAAAACCTTATATTCATAAAAGAGAGCAAAACGATTTTGCCTCCTGCCTCACATCCTCATATAATTACAAAGCGCTTTCCTTAAACTTTTATCTAATCAAAACGCTTAGCTTGAGAGAAATGTTATGTAATTATTTTAAGAACTCATTTAAGCACTTGAATTAAATCAGATAAATTAAACCTCAGCCAATTTAATATTTCCAGGACATATCTGACAGCAGCTGTCCGTTTCAAATTGCTTGAAGTCATGTCTTGTGCTAAAAGTTCGGCTATAAAACATCTTAAGTTTACTGAGCCGTTAAGTTTCTATTTAAATCTTCGCATCGTAAAGCACATTAGCCTGTAAGGCTGAAAGTCCCTAGGGAATTTTCGCTAGAACCACGACAAGAGAGTATTAGGACTCAGAGGAGATATACAGCTGTAAGTCGTCCTTCGTTAGATTAATCCTAAAATATCAAGATCCTACTAATTCTTAACTTTTAATTGTGGTAGGTATTTGTTTCATGGTTTAGTGATTTCTTGCCTAAGAATATTTTGTAATCCTCATGTTTTGTTAGCTTGAATTTCTATGTGGGAAGTTTAGAAGATTTCGTAAAAGGTAAAAAATCAGCAGATGGAGAAAATGCGGGGGTATAAAATATCAGTTATTCTGTTATTTAAAGGTTGTTTTTTCTTCTGTTCTTATACCTACATATTGCCAGGTGAGATAGTAAATATTCATGCGTGTAATTTTTTTCCTCAAGGAGTGAGTATTTAAAGTTCAATATCCCAAAAATAAGCTATCCTACATATTTATACATATATATGTATAAAAATAAATTCACTTGTATATGAAGAGGAAAATAAATTTCCGTCCATAAGTTATGATTTAATTAAGCCAAGGCGCGACGCGGCGTAAGGTCTAGGTATACATTCATGTAGGTATTTCAGTGTTGAAGTAAATCAGAATTCATGAGGTTTGTAAATTCTATCTGCGACCATAGATGTTGAAAGGTTCCTTGTAAGTTCGTTGAGAGTAATGGAACGTATCATAAATTTACATTTATGAAAATTTAAAATTTTACCCAATTCCTCTACATAGGTATAATCGGCATCAGATTCACGATAGTTTCATTATTTCACCTGGTAGTTTTATTGGAATAGGATTTTACCCAAAACATTTCTAAACTGTTTGGGTAACTTGAAGTAATTAGGTAACCAGTAAGAATTTACTCCATGCTAAGAGAACATGTACGTTATGATTTTAATATAACTACAGTAGTGGTGTGGTACGGGAACAGTCTATGGAAGGTTAATGAAAATTTCCATCATTCCAGAAATCTTATTCTCCATCTCCGGTGTACGATATAATCTGAATGAATGTACCTACTGCGCATGAAGAATTTCCTGTTCTCTCCATTTCTGGTGAGTACCTTTTAAGGATGTTGTTGTATTTGTATTGATCCATAATACATAACAAAACTGTGATTTTATCCATGGAATTAGAGTATTAAAAATCAAGGGATATATTCTTCACCATTCACAATTGATAGTATCCAAAATTAAGATAACTCCATCTTGTTTTTCAAAATAAATTTTTCTGTTGAAGAATTAATAAAAAGAAAATTTGCATCGTCTAATAAACAGACATTCATGCAGTTATCGTTTATTTTTAATTGGAGCGAAGCCAACACAATGGCGGGTTTTTAATTTGAAAATATCTGGAGAAATGCATTCATATAAATTATTGAATTCCAACAGTAGTCAAATTTTTTCTGAGAATAAAAAGAAGCGAAAAACCCACAAAGAATCATACTTTTATGCGAAAAGCAACTTAATTTATCTAAAACCTTTTTTTGTCTCCCAAGATATTAATAAATAAACCAAATTATTAGACAAATGACAATCCAGACGTCATCCATCAATTAATCAGTCGAAAATGGAGAGCACTTTAAGGAAGAGAAATAGCATGTAAAATGCCTGTCGGTGTTAGGGTATCTCGATACTTTGGTGAAGGGTTGGAAAGGCAAGAAGAATTTAACTTAGTTTAGGCTGTTAATGTCAATTACCATTATACGTCAGATTCGTGTTTTTGTCGGATTTTGTATTTCCTCTGCATGTGTTGTTTTTTTTTTAATTAAAAGACTTTAAATTGTTCAGCTGTTTGTATTAATTTTAAATTTAAATAAAAATATTTGAAGTGACAATTTGTCGTTAAGCTTTTGATTTCAGTTAATAATTGTGTGAACTATTAAATATTGAATTATGCTATGCGGTGCTGTTGCAATAATTAGCGAAATAATTCCGGAAAGGTTTTTTTTTGGGAAAGTTGCAGTTAAAAACTAGAAAGTTTCTTTTCTGGAAATACGTGCAAAAGAACTGCAAAAGTGATAATTGATTATCTTTGCTTACATTTTTGTGTTTTCAGTTTTCCTTTTTTATCTTTAATGTTTCAGTGGCAGCTCACAATTTTGATTTATTTTAAATAATTTCGCGTCGCGTCAACCCCCCTCCCCGTTTTAAATCATTTTGCCCCCCCCCATTCAACAAAAGAATACACGAAAATAATTTTTCCACATACTGGGCAATGTTGCAATTTATCGGGCTTATTGCGCTTCCTTATTTGTTCTAATCCAGCAAACTTTACGATTTGAGATCGAATCGGAAGCGACTCGCACCATAGAAGTTTAACTTTGATCTCGAAGTCCGAAAAAAACTGAAAAGGATCGAAATGACGGTTCGATATCGAGTCGTCTTCTCGCTATTTGTGCGAAGATTTTTCGTCAATTGGTAGGTAAGGTAGATAAGTGTTCGAGATTTATTCATAAAAACTAATCGATTTCGAATTGGATTTGTGAAAACTATTCGATATACAATTTTAAATAAACGAGTAAATTATAGAAGCTACACGGCGAGGGACTTTGTCCTCCAGAGACCCAGAGACCCGTGAGTATACTTCGAATACGCAAAAAAATCTGTAAAGAGACTTAGTCTCTAGAGACTTTTTCTTGTCTTCGGTCTCCCGTCGTATATTTTAAAACAAACAGGTCTCCAAAGTTTTATCATTTCCCATCTCCAGGTCTGCGGATCAAACATAAAAATATTAATAACTTTTGAGATAATTCTTTGTAACAATCTCTTGCTTGACAATTAACAAAGATCTCTGGAGATTTCTAGAGACCAAACCTCAAATTTTGTGCATACACTTTGGAGACATGTCTCTAGAGACCTTTTTACATTCTGGTCTCCGGAGATCTAATTGTATCTCCAGAGATAAAAGTCTCTGGCAGTGTAAAAATTTGGGAGATTTTAGTCTCTGTAACCCGGAGGCTGAAGACCATCAATTTCTAACTGTGTATCTCCTTAAGGGGTTAGGGTCAATTAGCAACTACAAAAAAATTTTTTTTTTTATTTCAAATTTCGAAAGTACAATATCTTGAAAATATTCTGTGTAAATTTCATAAAGATCCGAGCAGTCTAGCGGCGCACATCGAGCAAAGAAATTGTTGTTTGCGTTTATATTGAGTTTTAAAAAAAAATATTAATTTTTTTTTTTAAAACTGCTCTTATAATCCCTTGCCAAGTGCCGTATTGGAGGACATTAAACCAATTTATGAAGACCTTTCCAAGAACTAACTGTTGGAAAGGTGTCTTGGAGGTTTCACCCAAAACAATAATGAGAGCCTCAATCAAAACGTATGGAAGGTTATGGCGAAAAATTTACCTGCCAGCTTCACCACTGTTAGTATTTCCGTATATCTTGCTACTGTTGTTTTTAACGAAGGTGCATATGGCAGCAGTTTTCAATTCATTAGGAATTAGCTGTGGACCCAATGCATATGACTATGCCGCTCAGGAAGACAATGAGAGGATAAAAATCAGTACTAGTCTGGTACAACAAAATACTCGAGAAGGTAGAATGCCTCGACACCAGAAGAAAGTAGCATCTGCAGAAGCTGCAAATAAGGCAGAAGATTCATTAAATATATGGTCCTGGAATCGATGATACTATGTAAGTACAAGAGAAAATTTTTTATCTGCATGTAATATCCACGGGGTCGCCCCGTGTGACCGCATGTTTTTTTACCTTTTTTGGGAATTATATTTTGACGTACAATAAAAATGTAGAAGTTTGAACTTCTTACATTTTAATTGACATTTCAGCAGTAAGCCAGAATATTTTCCGACCAAAATATTTATCACAATGTGTGTTGCAGGGTTCGATGCACGAGCGCACGCTTCAAATACCTGCCCTGATTACCGCTGTAACTTTCGAACGGCTCAGAATATCAGAAAATTATTTTACCCACATATTCTGCACTATATTTGGATGCAACTTATTAAAAAAAAAAAAATTTTTGTTTTAAATCAGTCACACGGGCTTACCCCTTAAAACTTTGAACGCATTTTCCTCAAAACAACATTTTTGAGGAGGTGTTCATGATATCTCGAGAGCCGCTTATCCGATTGCTTCCAAATTTTGATCCTTAATTAGGATACAATAATCTCACGTGGACGTAGGATTTTTTAATTCGATGAATATTTTTTTTTTATAATCAAAAAATTAGCGCCGCTTTTTAGCGAAAAACAATTTTTTGCACTTCCCCCTATTTGAAAAAATCAAAATTATACTAAACCCTTCGTTCACCCGGAAGCTAGTGCTGTTAACTAATGATTGCACAAAAAATTTTGATTACAGATGAACCAGTCTTGAGCAGCAGTGAACACCGCAAAACACTTTTATTTTCGACTTCTCCAATATCTCTTATAACTAGGCTACAAACAAATATTTTGTCTCTAAGAAATTACTGGAACTTTTTCAAATATGTACTATTTTATTGAAAATATACTGGTATGCAAATAAATAAACCAGACTTAAAAAAAAATTATAAAAAAGGCGATTTTTTTGGCCTCCTAATTGACCCTAACCGGAACATTAAACATTTCCCAAATGCAAATTTTTTTTTCTCAGCACTCACTTCACTTTTTAGCTTTTTTTCGCCCGGATATTTGAAAAAGAATGCCACTGTCAACAACAACAATGCAAGAGGTTTTTTTTGACACATTGCGTAGATTCGAAATTCGTAAAAACGAAAAATTCCCGAATACTTAGTTGCTCTTTGAGAACTTCTCGGTTTAGTCGGATGTGAACGCACCTCATCTTTCTCACAAATCATTGTGTATTTCAAAATTAAGTTAAATTTGGAAAATATTGAAAGTTTCCTTGAGCATTAAATTAGCAGGCTTAATGCAAAATGGAAATTAAAACCAAAATCAGTTTTGTTCTTATCATTATTATATAAATTATTAATTCTATACAAGTCAAGTGAACTTTTTATCGTCCGTCCATGCTCTTAGTAAGTTTTATGTGTCCGTCTGTTAAACCATGGAAGTTTAAGTTCTTTTGTAATTTGCGAATATTCTTGTTGTAAAAATAATATAAAAAAAGCTGTTAATATCAAGCATTGTTTTTCCTCGTTCCATGACGCAAGAGAAGGCAAGGTATCTCCGCCATCCAACTTTACGAGCAACATTGCGTGAAAATACTCATCTACCTCACAACAGCAACAGTACATGCATCACAAAGACAACCTTCATCCACAATGGCCAATACACGTAATAAATCGGTGACTGAATCCAATTAAATACAATTAATTATTAGCAACAAAATTTTATTTTGCAATTTTAATTAAATCTGTAAATTTACAAAATTTGCTACTATTAAAACATTTTAATTGTTTTTTGTTTTTTGTCAATAGAAGTGTCGGGTGAAAATGCCAACAATTTGAGGTAGGAATAAAATACAAAAATAGGATTTGTTTTTACAAGATTTGGGTTAGAATTTTGTGGTTAGAATTTTTTTATTTTTTTCAGTTAAGGATTAATCCTGATAAACAATTTCAATAAACAAACAAGAAAAATATTCTTCATCTCTTAATCTTAGGTTGCAGTAGTAAGCCATTCCTCAGTGTCCCATTTTCAGTTCACCATAAATTTTTAACCTACTTTTCCGAATAGCGAAAAATAGAGTAGAATAATTGAAAGTAATACCAAAACGCAGAATATGCGCTGGATCAAGGCCGTGCAATTCGGGGGCAGCAACATTGTACATTGTGAATAAATAAAAGAACTTTTTGTAGAGTAAACTTTTCTCTTTAACCTGCGGATTACTTCCATACTTCTTGCACGTGTAATCCAAACTGCCATGTAGGCAGCCCAGCTTTCAGCGCACTTGCATACTGAAAAACCTTAGCAGCTCAGGTGATAGTAATTTGACATTATATAGTTCTAAAAAAAAAAAAAATCCAGAGCGGAGCTTTTTCAACTAATAAATTTATACCAGTAAAGTGAGTGTCTTTGGGATCATATACATTACATAATTTAACAACACATTCCTCTTCCTTTTTTCATTTGTTTTTCCGATTGTGCAACTTCCTTTATTGCTATAATTACCGATACCTATATACAAGACTTTATGTCTCAATGCCATTTTTATACCCTAGATGAAATCTAAAGTGTATACTAAGTTTGTCATTGCGTTTGTAAAACGTCGAAATGATGGTAGAGAAAATGGATTGGAAACCCATGCATAACATTAACAGTTATTTTGATTTTACATGTCCGTCCGTTTGTCCGTCCGTCCGTCCTCATGATAACTCGAGAACGCGTGTACTTAGGGAGCTGAAATTTTGCACACGGGCTCTTAACAAAAAAAGTAAAATTGAGTACAAAAATGGGTAAAATCGGGTAAACCCTTCGTGCAGTTGCAATATCAAAATTTAATGAAAACGATCAGTCCTAGACGTTCATATGAAATTGGTTATAATCATTTTTATTGTCCGATGAACCGTTCAAGATATATATTCGAAAAGCCACTTCAACAATTAAACTTACACTGATGGGTGACCATGGACCACGAAATTACACACGGTTATTCATCTAGCTTTTGTGTAACAAAGCACACTTTAAGCATACACACAAACCGAATTTCTTAGTTCACGCCATCTTTGTTGTGAACAAATGTCAAATTTGTGGCCATCGGGATGGTTGGCAGCTATTGATTCAAAATGGTATAACTGGAAATAAACGAAAAGCTCGAAAGCACAACCCGCAAATATGAAATGCGAAAAACCATAGATGGCATAAGAACTAGATGTCGCATTCCATACCGTAGAAAAGTATACAGATTTTAAATGGCTGGTCCATTCCGGAATAGACCACAACATATTTCTGAGGCACCGAGAACAAATGTTGCTTTGACAGCAGTTCGGTATACATTTGGTCGACGGACTCAACATGGTAGATGCGGGAAAATATGAATCACTCGACGTACCTCTCATAATTTTTTTTTCATGTCGCTGTACTGATTAAAGTAAAGGAGTGATGCACAGCACAACATATTCGGTGCGGTGGAAGGGACGTAAACGTTACTTCTTTCTTGTCTCGTTTTTGGAAATACTTTTATTTTGCTGTAGTTATTAGGATTTGATTTGATTTAAAAGAAACAATTTTATTAAATTCATTTGCTCCTGAAAATAATTTTTTGTAATGGTATTGCCTGACGGCTTTGCACCAACTAAATACTCTCCTATCGAACTTAAGAATTTTCCTAAAAAATTTACAATTCGCCCTGTCTTTGACAAACCAATAACATACAAAGTCTAGACACGTAGAACAAAACTATGCAACGCTTTTCTAGAATATAAAATTAACAATGCCTCGACGATTCCTCGACTTGGCACTTGATGACGTGCACAAAGGGTAAACCAGCAATGCCTCGCTCCCACTGACATATATAATATGGACTGCTTAACTTTCTATTTCATGTGGGCTCAATTGCTTGTGTCAATAAAAGTTCTTACGTCGGTGCCAACATTGAACAAATTATTCGTATCGAACTTCTGCTTCATATCTTATGAATATATTGCACTTGGTAAAACAATTTTATTAGCAATAACCCTAAATAATTTATGTAAAAACATTTATTTATTTGTTGTTTATAGTTCCCCTCAGTTGATACTTGGTGCTTAGACCGAAAGAGTCAACAATATTGAAGTGAGCCCACTTTTTGCAGTGCATTTCCATTAACGTAGTCAGTTTATAATATATGTCACTGCTCGCTCCATACAAAATCACCATAACCACGACCCGATGAAGGGAAGGCCACAATTTTTTCTTGGTGTTGCGATATAAAAATTTTGGATTTTTACGTATACTGTGAAAACAATCAATCCTATATGGTTTTCATGTACTGAAAACTTCTTCAGAATATGAAATCCTATAAAATTAGTTATAATCATTCTTTCTGTCAAAAATCTGTTCAAAAATCAAACTTGCACAGATGGGTGACCATACGAAATTCATCTTCTAGGGTATTGTAAAAATGGGTCTTAGACGAATTCGAGTAGTTTTTTTTACTTGTTTGCAGTAACTTTAAAACATATTTTAAAAAACCGCCTGTTATTTGTAAGGCTGCGTGCATACAGAGCAAAATTGTTGAACACGCTTAGTTTGTTTATTATAAGTATTACCTTTTGTTGGCGACAAAACAGCTTCCATAGAATTTCAAAGAATAGTTTCTTGACTTATCTGGTCGTCGTGCTCTAAATCTGTCGTTATACTAGAAATTATGTTTTCTATATTATTTATGTTTGTGGAATTATCAGGAATTGTTCTAGATTGCCTTTGATCTTCGGATAGATGTGTCATATACATGTTGCATGTACCACGACTACTACACATGGCAAAAAGCGATTAAAATAAACGTTTTCTGGGCTAGAATAGAATTTTCTGCAGTTCTTCAAGTAAAGAGCGTTCATTATTCACTTCATAACAATCAATCACAGCGTTGAACGAACGAATCATAACGACATGATTAGATAGGTGTAATTGGCTAAAACAAGTCAGATTACACTTTAGTGCGCTGTAAAAATTACAAAACAGGGCTATGTTAGCTCTTAGATGCTGTTTGGTATATTTCATCAAACCAATTTTCAACCGGACTAGTTAATAGATTTTATTACTAAAATTTACTACGAATTTATAGTTTTAAACGAAGGTGAATAAAACCTTTTAGATTATTTGCTAACAATATATATAGGAGTTTTAAGTATGAAGAAATGAAAAGCGGAGTACTTTCATAAAAGGAGTAGTACCGGAGTACGCTATTAGTTTTCGGAGTACAAATACTCCGATCGGAGTACAAACGACTGCACTGATGCCATCTATGATAAAACATATCATTGAAAAGAAACGGGTTGAACGGACAAACGAATGGCTACCATTCGCAACGAAGAAAGTTGCTCAAATTTTGCCACTCCCAAAAGTCAAACGACATGTTAAATTATTTATTTTCTTTTAGTCTGTAAATGGTGGAAGTGCAAGACTTCGAAATCATCCATTTTAGTTAGTAAAAATAGGAAAATATATTTTGTTCAAAGGAAGGCCATAGTAAAATGATTAGGGGTGATGAGGAGAGTGGAGAAGATGCTGATGTCTGTCGCTCTTAAACTTTCACAAATTGTAAGCTGAAGGAAAATCAGAAGATGCCCTTTAATCATGGCGAAACAAAAACGTAATGAAAATGTAAACATGCTTGCATAGAAGTGTACGCAAGAGAAACGTTTTGGGGTTGCGAATGCGAAACAGAAACTAATATCAGGCCAAAGAGGAGTGAAACTGGAAAACGTAGACTGTCAGTGTAGTGGTAGTTGATATTATATTTCGCATTCTGTACTCAAAAATGTTTTGGTTTCGAAATGAAAAATACGTTAAGTATACGAAACGTTTTGAATGTGGAGTGAACGACTTTTGAAGAAAACAACAAATTTTTCTATTTTAATTTATTTGGTAAAAATAGCATCACAAACCTTAACAAAACAGAATATAAAAGCGTTTATAAAAGAACGTCAGCTTATGCTACGTTACAACGTTAGGTACATCGAGTAGGACAAAGATAATTGGAATTATCGATAGATTAGAAAATTGCTTAGTAAACTAACAAGAGTGCAATAATAATATAACTATACCTAATCAAACTTTTTTACACTTCAATATTTTAATAAACAAATATTAACGCGGCGTTTTGTCAGAGTCACAAACAAAAACATGCAGAAAACAGCTGTCAGGATCTATGCCACACATGTCAATAAATCTAGAGGTATACGATTGGTTAGCTGTACCTATATTCTAAAATGCTGGGTGGTCGATTTTCACACAGGGCGCGTTTAGGCGCAGACCAAACCAGTTTGGAAGAAATGGTAGCGTTTGGTCACAACCATGTAAAAATACCAACCATTCCGGTATGGTTTGTAATTATGCGGAGGAAAACTCGGTAATTTTGACCGGTTTGGTCTCCGCCTAAACGCGCCCACAGTTCGAGATAAAAAAGCATTACGGAATTTTACTGTACGGCCGAAAGTGTTTTGAAGGGTGGAAGAATGCACCGCGAGTACTTTGTCGTAGCTTCGGCGTATATTTTTGTCACATATTTTGATACTTCACCTCAAATTTGTCGTACTTTTATATTCACCATATTCATTTTGATTTATCCTTTTCAACAACCACAGAATAAACTAAAATGAATTTGCAATGAATTAATGTCAGAATACACGCCTAAAAGTACGACAAATTAGTCAACTGGTTCCGAGGTTGTGACAAAAATTTTATATTGTGGTAAATTTATATTCTACATCTAATTAGAGCTGTACAAGTGCTTAAATTCGAAATAATATTTTGAATTTGTAATGCGAAGTGTCATTTTCAGTGCATTCAATGTAATGCAAGGCTTGCTGAGCTGGATAAAAACAAGAAAAAATCAGTAGATAATGTCATTTCATTTAGTCGTATATTTTGACAATCAAGTATGACAAAAGATTACAATCACCCTCCAGGCTAGATATTGCATCTTATGCATGTAGTGATAAAAGCATTGGACATGCTGTGGTGCTCGAGCGAGTGAGTATGATAAGTTATTGCCACATCGCCAATGAGCTTGAAGGCTCTCTTTTGGACAGTATCAAATGAGGCTAAGACTGTTGAACCAGCTCCGGCCCAGATTAGGAAATTGTCATTCTAGGTCTGATGTAGGTCTTATAGAGGACCGTTAGATTTGACGGGGTCGAATATTTTTTACACCTTTTCAGAATTCCATGATATTTCGATGTTCCTGTGACAACAGAGAAGATATGATCCTTTCAGCTTAACTTACTGCAAATATTAGTACCATACCAAGAATGTTTAGTGACGATGTATCGGAAATCAGTGCTCCATCAAAAGATATGGGAGTAGATAGTAGTTTTAAAGAGATGAAACAGCTTTGGAACTTAGATGCATAATGGTCGTACTTTGCTTTGCCCCGACTGGGGATATTATCAAGGTCGTTATTTAATGATCTAATCATGCAATCTCGTTTGACAGGTGTGACATTCCCTCAGGAGTCCGCAAGAGTATAGAAGGAGTAAGCGAAATCATTGGTACCTACTGTTATCGGCACACCGGCATTTATAGGGTGAGGTTCTGATGAAACGCCATCTAGCACAGTCTGTATTAGCTGAGCATATAAAAAAGTTTCAATCCATAACAGAAGAGGAAGGGAAATGCAAAGTGCTTTAAGATTGACAAAACCGGCAGGATGCCAAACTCTATCAAAGGCATTTGAAATATATCTCGCGCACCGATTTTGGTCTCACCAAAAATTGTGAAGACTATGGTTCCAACGTACCGTAAGAAAAGTCAGTAAATCTCCAGATGAGCGTCCAGTCCGCAAGGCATATTGGCGAACGTTATCGAATTAATTGGTTTCTAGATAGTTCATTAATTTGGAGTTAATAATATATTCAAACATCATTGAATGAATTGATTTGATTACAATTCGTCGATAATTTAAGGGATCGCTATCTCCTCATTTCTTGAGAATAGACTGAACGTGAACTAGTTTCCAAGCAGTTGGAAATATTCCGGTCGAATAAAATAAGTGGAATAGCTTCCGCAGCGGTTTAGCCAATTTATGTTCACAGGTTTTAATTAACAGGGGCGAGAAACCAATAAGATCTGTAGCCTTGGAGACGTTGATCTCCTTAAGGACCTTGATTACATCCCTCGTTCGAATGTGTATTGGCTTTTGTACACATCCACACGGGAGATGTAAAATAGGTGTCTGTGAAAAGGGTGGAAAATGAGAATTTGAAGTTAATCTAGCATCAAAAATATTAACTTTATCCAGGGAGTCAACAACCACTTCACCATTGGAAGGTATTAGACGAAGTGCTAAAGTTGTTCCTGTTCCCTGTTGAGCAGGGACCAGAAATCTTTGCTATCTTTGCGATGTCATAAGGTAGTAGCTACAATAAATACTTTCGGCTGCATTACGTGTGAATCATTGCTTAAAATATGCAGCCCTCATTAGTAAACTAAACATAGGATGTGTTTAGTTACTGCGATAACAACCAAAACGACTACGGTAGCCATTACCAGAATTGGAAAAAAGGGTGCGCCTTAATTCAAATAAAACTATGACGGTTGTTTTGAGAAATATTATGGATATTGGTCTAACATTTAAAGAATTCATGGAAAGAAAGTGTCGTTAAAGGACATGCAATTGTATTGGAATGAAGTGGCGATGCAACACTACTTAATAGGTTCAAGAATTTAGAAACATCACATCAAGTTTTCAAATATTTTTTCACCGATGGTTTCGTTGAGATAATTGCCGAATACACGAGCCTCAACGCTAAAACAGAGGTCATAAGCATATAGTTCGTGGTTACAACAGTTTTGGTAAATTTATATGTCCTTATACCGCTATACCCAAAACATTATTGAAGAAAACCACATTTACACCAATCAAGGTAACAATGCCATCCAAATGTTTTATTAGAACCAGAAGCTATCTGCCTATCAATGGACTTTTCTAAAATGAAAAATCCGAAATCCTCTTTTAAAAGTGAGAACACTTCTTATTCATCACTTGAAGGATCGGTTTGACTCGATTCCTGAGCAGATATGCTCAATTGAGAATATTTATGGGGGATAAACCTCACGAGTGGGGTAAACATTTCTTTTGTATATGTAATTCCTGTAGATATTCGTACAGATTTGGAGTTAGCGCTGGTAAATGTGATAATGTGATACCGGAAGTATATCCAGATTCAGGTGCCACTGGTACACATCGTTATTCGATTATCTTCGACCGTTCCGATTATGAAGAGTCACATCGTCTACTTCGATAATTTGGATTTGTTGTTACCTTTGCTAACCCTATGAAGAAGTCGAGGAATTTATTTGCTAGGTAAAGGCTATTCCGTCAAAAATGTTGGCAATGCCTATGGTATTGACATCAGTACAGTACAATTAATGGAAAACAGAAATATAGGTTCAGCATCTACTTACGTTAGTGTTAAACCATTTGTACGTTAACAAAGTCGACGCCGGCGTGGTCGTCGTAAAACGCCGGGCAAGTTACATTAACACTGGGCGACAGTGCCATATATTAATTACACTTACATTTTACGGTTGGGTTATTTGCTTGTAAGCTCTGCAGGTTTGCAATAAAATTTTAAATAATAATAAAACAAATATTTTCTTCTTCTTCAGGTCCACATTTTTTTAATATAAAACTTTTTTTTCAGAAATTCAAATATTGTTTCATTTTTTCATGTTTTTTTTTCATAAAAGATTTCGATCTTGCATATTGGCAGCAATGGAGCGCCATCGTTAAATTAGGATTAGTGATGGGTCGATGACCACGCCGACGATATCGACGACGTGCGTCGGCGTGAGTAATGAATGCAATTCATACATCCAGTTCTGTCTCTAAATATTTTTAACATAAAACAACGGTCACGCCGGCGCGCTTCAGCGCTAATTCTGCCAAATGTTTTTTATTCTTTTCGGTCTCCTTTGATTTTCCTTGTTTCTAGCTTGCGGCAGAATAAACCAGTTTATCTGGATATATTTACCTTTCAGCCACAATTGCCTTTTATTCACCTTCTTTGTGAATGTACTTAGCTTACTATGGTAAGCACCTCTGCAGGTGGTTTACCTGAGTGTTTCTTCTCGAGAATTCTTTCTCGAGAAAATAGTATAATTCGTTTTTCTCATTTCTCGACAAAATAGTTTATTCTCGAGAAAGGCGCCAACATTCAAGTCGCAACCAAGATATCGGAGATTTTTTTCCTAATAGTCCCGTGCTGCCTGTGGCTGACATGACTGTATAGAAATCATAGGAATACGTAACAAAATAAATCGACAGTAGCAAAAACAGGAACAAATGTGCGGTGAGCTCTTGACTTTTGTCGTCTGCTTTTTCATTAGAATATAAATTCTGGTAATTTTAGAAGCTGTTGCCGCTGTCTTCAGATCTCAGTACAGGCATGTAGTAGCAATTAAATTAGATTTAATGTATGCAATACTAACTTTTCCTACCGACAATTCTCAAACAATTCTCAGAAGTTTATAAAGTTACATTTTAAGGAGAATAGTATAAACTGAAACAACTTACATCTAGATATGAAAACCCCAAATGAAGTGGCTCGAAAGCTGGCCCCCTAATGGCCCGCAAATAGAATGGTCTATACATTCTCTCTCTGCTGTATTATGTCACATAAATTCTTTGCAACATTTTTTACTGATAGATTTCTTTAGTTGAATATAAAGTTAAAGAATTTTGAAAAAGTGATCCGGGTTTATATAGAGATTTTCATATCTAGTTTTATGTTGTTTATGGTATAAATAAGAATTTGGCAAATTTTATTGTTTGCAATAAGATTGTAAATATTCAACAAAACTTTATCTTGTCATACAGCTTGAAGGTATATACGATTATAAACTGAAGGAATCAATTATCGGGCAAATTGTTCCTCTTCACGGCAATAAGCCAAAAGACGATTTTAAGGCCCTACTACTGATCAAATAATTTTAAGGTATAAATGTTAATTAAAAGAAACAAAGAGAGTCAATCTGCAACATAATCCTACAAAAGTAAGGCAACTGATGATGAAATTATATATTGTACTGTAAATAGGAGGAGTTAAGTTAGCTCAGACCATAATGAATCTAAAGGATGAAGAAAAAAATTTAGTATATCTATTAACGTATTAACTTCCATTATAAATAAAAGATACATGGATGTTATCATATATAAAAACTTTCTTAAGATTCGTCAAATCTTGGGTCGGTAGGTGTTCTGCAGAAAAAAACGTTAGTTAGAGTTGCTATAACACAAAAATTAGATGGAACTGGTATTTCAATTGTAAAAGATATTGTACTGTAGGTAATAAGTGATGGTGCTGCCGTTATGCAGGAAGTTGAATTGGAAAGTTGTGTGTTGCAAATCAGCAACTATGCTATAATCATGGTTTGCACTTAGCTATTTTGAAAACTTTTTAAAACTGTTTACATTGAGAAGAAGAAAGAAAGTAACGAATTCAGGAAGATATAGTAATAGTGAAGATGAAGATTCTTTTCCAGAATATGAATTGGATTTTCAATTTGAATTAGTGAGAAACAGAAAGTTGCAAATGCGAAAGCTTATACAATTACAATTATGGCAGGAGAATTTTTGAATATTTTTACAATTTTCCGTATATGTACTGTATACCTACGGAAAATTGCAAGAATATTCAAAAACACCCCTGTCAAAAATATCGTTTTGTAAAATTATGCATATAAATAAAAGGAGGTGTAATTACTTATGAATTATAAGACAAGTTGGCATATTATGGAGATTATGATCAAATAGAAAATGTCAACAATGAGCATATGTTAGAAGTTTTCTATTACAATTAAAGATAAAATAAGTTACAGAATAAACAAGAACATCATAAATCTTTACGAAGTCTCACATGAGGAGAAAAAGATGTATGTACACATTTTTTAGACTATTCTCGAAAAATTATATGAACACAAATTGCAAAAGAAATCTAAATAGATAATTTATTAGTTTTGAACAGTTTTATACTGACGAAGCAGAAGTTAACGAATTTCTAACCAATGGAAATGAAGAACTGCTTCTTCAAGAACAACATAAATTTATCTATAACAGACAATGCCAGAGAAGTGAGCTCTGGTGTTGCTGAAAATTATTAAACAAGAATTCAATATACTTCAAGCAACGGGTACAAGATATACAAATTTGGAACTGCATACTTAGAGATGATTTGTCTAATAATTAATTAGTAATGAACGTTATTTTACTATTCCGAAGGATTTTGTTAAGAAGAAAAGAAACCCATTGCTCAATACTACTTTAGATACGCTGTGATTTAAAAAAATTATATCAAAGCTGAACAATAAAAGAATTAAATTATATTTTCCAATCATTTTATATTTACACCTACATACTGAAATAATAAATAAAATATATGAATTCAGTATTGAAGAGTGATACATATTTTACTGTTATATAACATTTTAAAATGAATATAAGCGAATAAATGTTATTTTATATATTATACCTATGAGAATTCTCGAGATCTCTGAGAAATAAGAGTTATCGAGAAATCTTAAACAGGCTGTAAACATATCTGATGTGTTTAGTTGCTTATTATAGATAAAAAATATGTTCACTTATAGCTTCCTTATATCAGAAAACGTTACCCTGAAGTTTTCAGCTTGAAAATAAAAGTGTCGTCTACTAGAGGGTTAAGAACGAAAATTATTCATAGTTGTGATTTTTTACACTCTCCTAACATAGTTATTTATATGGATGAACGCATTGTGTTTGTAAATAATATCTTATCTCTTAATATTATCAGGGCTCACCTCTAGATCCTCTTCTATCTGTTGCTTCATAAACGATCTGGCATCTGTAATTACTTACACTTATTTTTCATCCATTATTCTGGACTCCATTGTGATATACTGTAAGAAATTAGACACTTAGGTTTGACAGGTCCGACTAAAAATTCTGCAAATTTTGCCGTTTTTACATCCAGCGCCCCTCCATCCATGCAATACATAAAGACAAATCTGGATTTTAATGTGTCAATGTACCAGCCAAAAATTTCTAAGCATAAAAGTAATGGTTAATTTGGTCATCTTCTAGTACAGAAGGGATTCTACGAAATTCTTTAATGTGCACGTTAAAACTAGTTTGTAGCATAAAATCGCTTCTACATTTTTTCCCTAATTGGATATGTAGATACATATTTCGACTCCGAAAAATAGTTGCGGAGATAAGCAAGTCCTTTTTAAATATGAGAATGGCTGTTCCTTGGTGAAAAAATGAACATCTTTTGAACTCCTGTTAACTCATGGAAATTCGGTCCGCATTAGAAAAACAACCGAATACTAATGGCCATGATGGAAAAAAACGGAAGAAATATACGCTAAATATAGGAGTTGGGGTGTCTGTGACTCAAGTGCAAAAAAGTCGCTTTTCGACGGTTAAAGCTCAGTGTGGTAGGTTTGAATCAAATAAAGGATACTAGTGGATAGCACCCGGCGAGACCTTTAACTTGATATACAACATGTCATATTGGAAGCACCCCACGCCGGGGGTTCCTATACTTTACCCTAAAAATAAAAAAAGTAAATTTCCACGAATTGTAGCCAGTTATTAGCTGAGACAAACAGATGTTTTTCGATCGGACTTAACCTTACCGAGTTATGGCGGATCTAAGATGCGAAAAATCTAGTAGAAATAGAACAAAAGGATGTGTACTAAAAACATAGGTATGGAAATCGAAAGATCTTCAGATTTAAGGAATCAATTTTTTTTTTAATTAGAAAATATTTAAGCAGGCCACGGCTTGTGTTGAAAATTTATCTAGTACATTTTAGAAATTCTAGTACAAACTCGGCGATACTTAGACATTTTTTAATAAAAAAATATAAATAGCTACTATCATTTATGCATGTTCAAGACAATTTTGAACTAATTGAACATTTGAACCAGCACTGTAAAAGAATAAAATCAGTTGAACAAAAACTTAAAGCTAAGCGAATGTTTAAACCGACACTGTGAAACCGACCATAAGGCTGCGTTTAGCCTGGAGAGGTTTGAAGCGGCGCACTTGCGGGAGTTAACTTTACTCAACATTACTCAATTAAAAGTACAAATTAGAAATTAGACAAATTTATTAAAATGATTGCACTATAAAATCTTCACGTATGAAATAACTAATTTTCTTGTTGGACCTGACCAAAGAACGCTTCGTTGTCACTTAATTTCCTTAACCCTGACAACTGACTTGAACTTTACTGGAGTGTTAGTATTATGAATTTATTGTTTTGTTTATTAGGCAGAATATGTCAAATGAATATGCCGTGTGATAGAAATTTATGTTGCAAGTTGATATATATGTACTATTTAAGATTATGTCCAGGTTGTTGACAGAATTTTTAAATTTTATAATACTATTAATGAGGATAATCTGCGGAAAGTAGGATTTATCCAGTTCGTTCTTATAGATAACAATTGCTTGCTTTAGCCTCAGAGTCCATGGCATAGTTTATTATTCGTGGCCCTAGCAATAAATGTAAGCGATAGTATACAGCAAGTATCCGCTGAGATGAATTGAGGTCACGAATGCATGAAGTGGATCCGCTCCTTACAACAATTTTAGGAAGATTTATTAAATTTACTTAGTATTTTCTTCTCATTTAAATATTATTTGGATTATTGTAAGCACATGGTTGTAAGATAGCTTTAAGTTTTTCTGTTTTTTATTTAATTCTCACCATTTTCTATTTTCGTATACATACTTAAAAGTTCTTCTTGTTATACAGGGTGTTCCGTAAATGTCTTTAATCTTTTAAGGGGATGAAATTAGAGATCATTTGGGTCAAAAAAGTTTAAATACTTTTATATCGAACTCCGCTGGGTTTTCGAGTAAATCCATAATATTGATTTTCGAGATTTTACATACCTCTTCTAATTTCGTTATAAGTTCTATTGTAGGTAATGGATTGTGACGTTCAAAACTTTATTTAAAAGAACACATATTGGTACTTCTAAGAATGTATAATAAGTTATAATTGTGCCATCAATTATTTGAAAAAAAGCAGTTTTCTCTAGATTTTTTTATTTCACCAAAATTTTTGTCGCGCTTCAGTGTACATTTATTCGAAATATCACCATTGAACGAACTTGGCAAAACCATGAAAAAATTTGCGCATTATGTCCCCTTTCCAAAATGACCTCCCTAAGTGCTATCAAAAATAACAATCAAAAGTTTATAAGCAAACATTTGGAAGATGTGCCCATCGAGGTAATCTTCAGTTTTTTCGTAGGATTCTATCTTCTCCTACAGTTTTTAACCTACGACAACCATTTATATGTCATTGTACGGAAATCTGAACTGGCTACTAGATAGGGTACTTTTCGATTTCGAATTTCGAAAATGGAGGGGGTAATTTCGAAAAAAACACTTTTACCAAACTTGATATTTACGTAGTTTTCGTTATTCCGCAACTTCGTTTTTGCAGGAGGAGCAAGCTCTGGGAGGGGCGGGAGTTCAAAGTTTCAACTTTAAGCGGCTACATTTGAATACAAACCACCAAATATGTCTTTTCCATTTATGAATTTAGGACTTACTTGCTAGAACAATGCTTCGCTGAGAAAATATAGCCGCTTAAAGTTGAAACTGTGAACTCCCGTCCCTCCCAGAACTTGCCCCTCCCGCAAAAATGGAGATGCGGAGTAACGAAAACTACGTAAATATCACGTTTGGTAAAAATTGTTTTTTTCGAAATTACTCCCTCCATTTTCGAAAACCGAAATCGAAAAGTACCCTATCTAATTGCCAGTTCAGATTCCCGTACATTGACATATAAATGGTTGTCGTAGGTTAAAAACTGTAGGAGAAGATAGAATCCTACGAAAAAACTGAAGATTACCTCGATGGGCACATCTTCCAAATGTTTGCTTATAACTTTTGATTGTTATTGTTGATAGCACTTAGGGAGGTCATTTTGGAAAGGGGACATTATGCGCAAATTTTTTCATGGTTTTGCCAAGTTCGTGCAATGGTGATATTTCGAATAAATGTACACTGAAGCGCGACAAAAATTTTGGTGAAATAAAAAAATCTAGAGAAAACTGCTTTTTTTCAAATAATTGATGGCACAATTATAACTTATTATACATTCTTAGAAGTACCAATATGTGTTCTTTTAAATAAAGTTTTGAACGTCACAATCCATTACCTACAATAGAACTTATAATGAAATTACTCTGAAGAGGTATGCAAAATCTCGAAAATCGATATTATCGATTTACTCGAAAACCAAGCGGAGTTCGATATAAAAGTATCTAGACTTTTTTGATGAAAATGACCTCTACTTTCATCGCTTTAAAGGATTAAAGACATTTACGGAACACCCTGTATACATTGAATAATGCATTTGCAAATTTGAGGTCATCATTAATTTTGAATAAACTATCTTCAATTAGACCGAGGGATACGGACAAGTATTTGAAAATCATCCGCATACATATGATATTTGCTATAGTTAATAATAGTCAGAAGATCGTTTATGAAGAGTGTGAATAATAACGGTCCCAGGATTGAACCCTGCAGAACGCCGCAATTGATGCCGATGCTGTTGGAGACTTGATTGCTACAGAAAACTCTTTGATACCTGTTACTAACATAATAGTCGAAAGCGAAAGCCTTCGAAAAGTCTAAGATTACCAGAACTGTTAAAATATCTATATAGTTCATATATCGTCAGATATGTTGAGCATAACAATGACACAGCTGTGTTTCTATCACACGAGAAGTTTTTGAGGAAGGAAGGAATTTCCTCCAATTGTACTGAGACGTGGCAGACCAATAATATTGTTCCGCGTAGTTCCTTAAATGATTATCGAAACTAGTTATGTGCGTGTTAAATTTAATCACAGTTTTTGTTATAAACAATAACTGTATCACAAATTCACAACACGTGATGATTATTAAATTATTATATTATCAGGTCAAAACGCAGGTAAACTATTTCAAAATAGCCGGAGCTAATTTGCTTGCAGTAGTATTGTCACAGTATATTCATACAGCAGAACAGCTCTGTCAAAACTGTCACATAAATAAGATGCTTCTATAATGTGACTATACTTTCTCTTTTAACATATTTAACTATCACACAAGTCAAATTTTAATACAAAGATTCCTAAGTAAAACTAAAGTGGAAGAAAGAGATCTTACAGCATGCACAAATTTCTACTAGAGTAAAAGGGGCAAAATGAGAAGCAAAAACGTTAATAACAATTTGTTCCACTTCCCATGCCACTCGGCTTGGTAGAAATGTCAAACTGTCACAAACATTATTACAGCCATTTTTCCTATTACACTGTCCATGGCATCTCTATGAACGAAATCCACTTTACGGTCAAACAGCCCAGCAGCGGATTTGACGCACTTTCTTGCAGAAATAGTTCTAGAACTACTTTGAATTTGCTTTTACGTTCCTACAAGGGAAAGTGATTATAGAATGACTTCAGTAATCGATTTTATCATATAATAAAGACAATAATGACGGTTGTTGATAAAGACTTGTGGTTAAGAAGTTAAAAGTTCCTAAAATTTTGTTGCAAATACGTTTGGATTACATTGCCAAGTAGAAAAAAGATTTTTATCATCAGGAAAATTTTCATTAAATTGTAAACTATAAATACTTTAGAATGTTTTCGTTATTATGAACTTTTTACTTCTTCTCCTTTATAAAATACATAATATATTTACTTCAAGATTATTTTGTCTCTTTCAGTATTTCTAGTGTTTTTTTCTATTTTCAATACCTTAAAGTAAAAATGGATCATTAAAAACCAGATTTCAGATTCTAAAAAAATTTCATACCAAAAGTAATCCAGCAATATCTTCTGGAATTAATCTGAAAGAGCAAAAAAGAAATAATCCGGTAATGCTTCCGTTAATTACTTCTAGGATATATACTGGTAATACAAGCAGGGAAGAACTGGTTCTGCCCTATGACAACACCGTGTAAATGTAATGAGTTGTTTACATGGAGTTCAGTGGAGTCATTCTTGAAATTAGTTGCGACTTCTGGTAAGTACTTCTAAAACTAGGTGAGTAATGACTTCGACCGTTGTTCTAAATATTTTTGTAAGTAGGTTGTCCAGATGTGTACTTACATAAAACTAATACTTCTTCCCGTAGATTGTGCAACTAGCTACCGTTCGCCCATTTACTTCGGTATCATATTTAATAGATCCCTCTTATGGGAGAAATCTTGAGGTTTTTTTTTTGTAATTGAAATTCTAAAATTCACTTTTTAGTAGTTTGTACTAAGCTGTTCTACTATATGTATACTGCGGTATTGGTATGCTGCCCGTACTCACGATCGAAAATTGGTACCACGGAACTTTTCTTACCTCCCGAATACTTCTCACACGTAAAAATTGCCTGAAAACTTCCGCGTGTGGGTTATGGCTTATACACTAAAAAAAAGATTAGTTGCTTTACGCCAATGAATTTGTTTCATCAACAAATAATATCAGTTGATTTTCAGCTTACGAATCATATTTGTTAAGGAAACTTATTGGCATTAGTTGATTTAGCTAATCTTGTTTAGTCATAACATTTAAGAATTCAACTATTTGTTTAGTTAGCTTTGATAATCATTCGGAATTACGTATCCGAGAATCTTTTGTTTTTTCAACTAATTTTGTTGTTGAATTAACTAATTTTTACATAATCAGTTACGAAAAAATAAGAATATCAGCTAAAACAGTCGTTGTTTATTCCAGTCTTTAGAAGCACATATTACAAATTCAGTAGTTAATATTGCTCTTTTAGAAAAATCAATTCCCAAAATTAACTAAGTGTTTGGTTGATTGTGAATATAGGATTATTTAAAACAACTGAAGCATTAGCTTGAATACATTAGTAATCAACTAATCGAATTTGTTGAAATATACAATAAAATTGGAAAGTTCAACTAATTTTTTAGTTGATCATAATAATAAAATGCTATGAATTTAAGTATTTTTATTTTCATATGATTTATCTGCCCGCAGTAGACTAATAATATTTTTAAAAAAGAAAAAAAAGCGTTCCGTATGGCCAGAATCTCTATCCCTGCTGTAGACGCTGAAGAAAATATTAAGCAAACCCAATATATACACTCAGTATAAGTTCTGAGTGTGATTTATATGAGGCAAAATTTTCTGATTTGTTGATTTAACGAATGTATAAGTCGAAATTACGAATTCAGTTTTAAAATGTCCAAGAGAAATTGATATTTAAAAAAATATTTGTCAAAAAATTTCAGAATTGTCGATTCAACAAATGTATTGGTTTAAATTAATGGTTTTACGCATAAGTTTCTAAATGACAGTAAAAATGGTTATAATTAATTTTGTAGGTAATTTCTCAATACAAGAGCCAATTGGCGCTAAACGCTTTCCCAGTACACTTAAAATATTGTAATTTTTGAATGACAACACCACGGGTTTCAAGATTTATTCCATTTTTAAAATTATATTTATGATTTTTCGAAAATACCATATACAGAATTTTAACTCTTTAAGTCAAAGCGTTCTCGAGTTATCGACAGACGGCAAAATCAAAATATCCATTAATACATAAATATTATGCATGGGTGTCCAATCCATTTTTTCTTTAATAGCAATGAAATGATAAACTCAGTAAGACTTATGTGCGAATTATATTATTCATATCAACTAATGCAATTCGTTAAATTAGAAAATTGTGAGGTTACATCATATTAAAAAAATCTATCAATTTATTTGTTGAATTTATTAATTGCATAAATTTGCTAATATAACAAATCATATTCGTAAAAATAAACAAACAGTTTCGTTGTTTCTGCGAAAAAATTAATAATTTTATATGTTGATTTTACTAATATATATGTCTTCTGAAATATGATTAGTTAATTTATCATCAAACATTTGTTAACTGAACTGATTGAATTCGAAGCTACAACTAAAGTATTTTCCAAAACAACTAAGGGCAAATCAACTAATTCCAATTAGAAATTGCAACTAATTAGCACTTACAATTTTATTAATCACTTAATTGTTTTTCCAAATCAATTTACAGAAACACTAATGTACAATCAACTAATCGTGATTTGTCGTTCTAACTAATAATTTTCTTTCAATGTATACTTGGTCTCGAAGATCATTTTTTTTCTCTTATTGATACCGTTCAGAAATCAAAATAAGTTAATATTGCGAACTTTAGAATTGAACCCCTCAGATAATCTAGTACATTTTCGTTTTAACGTTTCGTGTAAAAGGAATCCACGTTTTCACTTCATAACCAATGTAAATTCAAAGAAATATTACAGCATCTTTTCGTAAAGGATACAATAGCATTCCAAGATAGGTAGAAGATTTAATTTAAATATATTCTAATTAATTATGGTATATTTTGACAATTTCCGCTATCAATGACATCGCAATGAAATTCCATTTTGGCATTAAACCCAAAAAACTTTTAGCTCATAACGAAGTAAGGCAAGTTCAAAACTTGACGTCCTACTAATGGGACACATTTCCACTTTTTACATAGTTATAAATTTTCCCAAGTTTTTTTTTTAACTTAGGAAGGAAAATTTCGATTTATTACTTTTTTGTGTATTAAAAACTATCCGTTAACAAATTGGATACCATTTATATCCTGTTTTTTATTTTAATTCCATGTGCGAGCTTTATTCATTGAGAAATGAAAATTAAAATGAGAGTCAAAAGCTTTGTCTTCTCTACTATACCTACATAGCGCAAGTGCTTGAAAAATTATTGTAGGCTTTCTATCTCAGTCCATCTCCTTTGAAAGGAAAACAAATGTTTTTCAAAGTACTTGGTCTACCCCAACAATCCTACAATCCATCCAGATACATATACATATAGCTTATATATATATATGTGCATTTGCATATAACTTACATATGTATAACAGGATAGCGGCAATACTTCATTTTACCGCACGTTTGTGTAAAAGCTCTGCTCCATGATAATATGGTTTAAGAAAACATTTTTCATCTTATGTAAAATTTTTGGGGCTATTTTCTTATGATAATGTGATGTTTCCCCAAGGCCCCAACATTAAGGGAAGTGCTATATGTAGAAGAAAAACTCTCTCCTCGAAATATTACTCTCCACACAGTAGGTATACTGGCTTGGCTGGAAAGCCCTGACTATCTAGAACTTAACTTTTGTATAGATACATGTAGATATGTATGCATATAAAGGCGAGCGCGCTTTTTCATCTGGAAAAGTGATTGCAAGACTTTGGTTAAGTCATTTCATTCCATCAGAAACATATAAAAGTCGGTCGTGTTTAGACGTGGTAGTGGAATAAGTGGAAGCAAAGTTTTGTGGAGAAGAACACTTTTCTTAACAAATCCACCAGCGTTATATTGCTGCTGGAAGTTAAGTAATATTAACACAAATGCTGCTGCAAATAAATTCGGGTTAGTAGTGAAACTAAAGTGCGGTCGTGGCCTATCTTGCAAGCAATCTCCTTCAATTCGGTCGAAGTTTACGGTTCCTGGACAGTTTGCGGTTTTTTTTCTGTTATACTAAAAAAATTATATATATAATTCCCAGGCTGATGCTCATATAAATTGTTAAAATATGATCGAGGATTGTAAGCTTTTAAAGTTGAAGTTTCATAAACAAGAATTATATATGTAGTTGGTTCGCGTAAAAAAAAAAAAAAAAAAAAAAATAAAAGCACAAAGAGTCCTGCAGTTCTAGGATACCTATATGTATACCGACTAGAAAATAAAAATTGCAAAATAATCGACATTTATAGGACAAAAAAAAAAAAAGAATAACGCAAGGATCCAATCGGTTCTCATTCCAATCCATGTGTGTTTGTGCAGTTAAAACCACTAGGTTACCCTTAAAATGATTATTTATCCTTGAAATGAAACCTTTGGATATATGCCAAAAGCTTTTCACATCCTTTACAACTTGTTAATAAAAACACGCGCGTGTGGACTTTTGTGCCGCTGTCAGAAGTTCATGCCTCTAAGTGGTTGCTGTGTCAGTTAAAAAAAAAGGGTCCCTTTTGCTTGCTGCCCTTTTGTATCCTTTTTGTATCTGACAAAGGATCATCTTATTCACACTGCGATAAAAACAAGCCAAAAAGGACTTTTTTCCTCCTTCCCGCCTGGTGTAAGTGGATTGGTGTATACATATTCATACATATATACTATACATATACCTGCATATCATATATATGTATATATAGGTATAGACCTGCGTAAATCGGTGCGTAAAGATGTGTGCAGTGAGAATATAGCAGATCAAAACGAGCTTTAGCCTGGTGTATTTATACCCCACATTTTTAACCACCATACCACACCCACACATATTCCGTGTATTATTTGTAGTGTTTGCCTATTATAAAGGATATGGTGACGTAATATATTTGTGGTTGCTCCTGTTCTGTTATATATTATATCATTAATGTATAAAACGGTAAAATAATATCCAATAGAGAAAATTTGTGTTAAAGTATTTGTGTCAAAGTGGACCATAGCGTAAACGTAAGAAAAAGCCGGAATAAGTATAGATATACATATATATATACATAGTAGTAGCGTACTGTGTAGCGTAGTGATGATGTTGTTGATGATGATGATGAAGATGATGATGTTGTAGGATAAAATATGCCGACAACAGATGAGATCAACAAGGACAGCGAGTACCTGACAATATTTTACGCATCACTATACTTATTCTGTGTAGCTGTTCCATTGAGTGAATGAAGTCAGTGACAGGTGAGTGCCTCCTGTTTTCATATTTTGCAAAAAAAAAAAAAAAAAAAAATTAAAAACAAAAGAAAATCTTCTCATCTAGAATAAAACTATAACGGGAACGGGGCAGGAAGGGGGCATAGAAAGTGATATGTTTTCGGGAAAAAGGATTTTAAGGATTTTCACCTATTTTTTAATTCCCATCATAATTTTTTGTACTTATATAGTTTTTTTTAAACCATTATTCGTTGATTTATCACAGATGTGAATTTATTATGCTCTCATATCCTAGAAATGTTAATTGACCTTAATAGAACTGGTGTACTGAACCTTGTTACCTCATTAGTAAAGGAGTTCACACCATCATCGTGTCGCACCTATGAAGACGTGAAAAACTCCATGAAAATTAAAGGCTAGGAATGAGGTTTGAAAAAATTAGGGGAAATAGGGCAAGCATGTTTTTTTTTGTAAGCATGAGTAAAGAGTATTGAAGATAATATCAATTTTTTTGTATATGAGTACTATAGTGGAACAGGTTCCGAGAAGGTGCGATTAATGGGAAATAGGGGTTTGTTATTTTTTTACGGTCCTTTCTTAAATAAGGTTAATGTTAGAAAAGCTACTTTAACATATAGTGACAAGAACTTTCAGGAATGGAAAATTGTTTAGAAATTTTGTGATAAGTTTTGTACTATAAAATTTAGAATTTTTTTTTTATTTTTTTAAGAGTTAATATTCTCCTATACTGCGACTAGGTACATTCAATATTTATCGGAAAAATTGGAGTTTTTAAGTGCGGAAAACTTTCTCAGTTGAAGGTTCCTTTTTCTCAGCTCTGCATCAGAAACTCGTTTTCCTGCATTTGCAAGATGACGTAAATTAAAATATTGAAAGATAAGTTTAACGAATCGGTCTGTAGGACTTTTGGTAAAAGGATATTTGAGTAAGAGAGTGTTATGAGCACTGAAACCGTAGCAGAAGACATTTTCCGAAGAAGAGGAACAAGTCGTACCATAGATTATGATTTTTTTTTCTGAGTCTTCAGATGGATATTTCAAGAAATTCTTCATGTGCTTTATAGACTTGGAAGGTATTCTCAACAGTTGTTAATGAGCATTTGACATTTTGTCCATTATTTTTCAAGCTATAGATGCCATATTGATAGTCCACAGAAGGGTCTGGATTCAGTAAATAAATATTCTTAATTTTTTATGTACTTTTACAGTCTTCTAACTAACTTTGAAATGATGAGATTTAATTTTAGTGCCTTCATCATGACTTGTGTTGTCCAATTTTAGAAACAAATTACATTTGTATATTGATAGAGTTTTTGGTAAATTAAATCTGATACGGGTGGTTACATATGACATGAATTTTTACTTGCAAAAATAGTTAGACAGGATCCCAAGTTCGTATCCCTTAGACTCTCATGCTTATCATTTCGTCTTTTCTAGATACGTCTATGGTTGATTCAGGAAAGAGCTGAAAATTTTTGTTTAACAAGTTGTATCCTCGATGATCACTTCAAAGGATTAATCAAATTTTAGGGTCACTTATTGCTATTGCTATTGCTGCAAGAACTTAGTAGAAAATAAGCCCTTTTAGAACTTTCTAAAAATTATTTGAAGTTCTAAGCCTAAGTCACTTGATTTTCTTCAGCTACCAAAAAGCATTCAACTAGTGCTAAGAGTAGCATTCTTATTGAGGAAAAATTTAAAAAAAGTGGGACAGGTTCCCATAACACCTGCAATTCTAAAGTCTCTGTAGTTCTTGGAACTTTGTTTGCACTGTTTTTTCATCTATTTTTGTGTAAAAAATCATCAAGTTTAAAGATAAAGAAAAACCCCATTTCAAGAAATGAAGTCTCTGACATAAATACAGAATTCTTCGGTGGTTTTTTCAAAATCTTTGATATGTGTTGGTTCTATTTCAGGTTAATTCCTAGAAACTTGACCTAGTTTCAATGTTATTCTATTAAGTTACGTTTCTTCCTTATAAATGGGAGAGTACTAAGTAGTTTCTCACGATTTATGTTCAGCCTATCATTTTCTGATTAGCCAGAGACAATATCAAGGGCTCTTTGCATTAGGTCTGCTTGCCTCTAACTGCAACCACTATAATAGGGTCAGTAAAATTCTTTTCTGTATTTTGATTGCACCGGATTATCTTTCCATTTAGTCTGGCACTATCCATGCAGCAGTCGTTAGTTCGTAGACTTTTCTTAATGATGAACTGGAGGAGAAATGATAATGAAATGTTTTTTGTTTGTTTGGTTGGCATTTATAATGAAGATTATCTTAGAACTTGTTCATATTTGATATTTGGTTGACATTTGTAATGAAAATTATCTTAGAATTTTTTTCTCTCAGAGGATTTGGAAATATGCCATATCTCCCTAAGGCATCTTGGATGGATGGATTGACTAGGCCCATTGCTCACCCTCCTGACTCATGAGAAATGTTCATAGGTCCCAACCAGACGATATTATAAAACAAAAAATGGACTCCTAGCCAAAGTGATTCACCGTATCAGATTCCTCCCCACATCTCTATATATAGGATTATCATCAACTCCTATCCTATGTAGGTGATCCCTCAAAGAATCGTGTCCAGTATTAATAGACAAGAATTCTTGGACTAGGCTTGCTCAGTTCCAGCAGCTTTTTTGTGGAACCTGGGTTAGGTTTACCCCACAGTTCCTTTGTTGTTATATCGGAAGGCTCGTCTAACCACAAACAACTATGTTGGCAATTGGCTCAAGTTGCAATTGTAGAAATAAGGTGTCCCGGTGTGATCCCAATTGTGGAGGAGGGTTCCTCCGAGGCTGCACCAAGAGGGGCAAGCTCGCCCGGTTTTTCAGTTCCGCCAACATTACTCAGAACACGCACTCATAGAACGAATACCCTGTTACACTGAGAGAGGCAATTCACGGTGGTTTTACATTCCAGTACTAAGTTGGAAGCTGTGAGGGGTTTTGACAAGGCCTTGATAGCCTCTTGGCTGTCCGAACAGATGGCAATCTCCTTACTGTCAGTGTTTGAGCTAAGGAGGTTCCTTCCCGTTTCACGAATGGCCGTGACCTCCGCCTGGAAGACTGTAACATGGCTTTCCAGGTGTATGTCAAGTTCCAAACTTTTTTAAACTTGCTTAACATCATGGTCACGATGAGGAGGTCGCTGTTGGTAGCAGGCGCAATGGCCTGTACAAAATCAAGGATGAATTTGTGTGGAACCCTGGTTTGCGAATGGATCCATCTCTCATTCAGATGCAGCTTCAGCACTGCGATAGAGGCCCCCTAATTAATGTGTATATTGAGGATAACCTGAAGAGCCCAAGTGCTGGTAGACTTGAAGCCGCTCCTGAGGCATCTTCAGATAATAATTACGTATCTCGCCTTGAACTGCATGTGCTTGCGGAAAGTATATCTGTATGAGCAGCGCCACTTGTAGCTCAGAGTTATTGGTGTTGGATCCATGCTGCTACCCGAAAAGTTTTGTCACACTTGAATCGTTCTTTTCTGCATTTATTCGCAGTGACTTCACTAATTCATACTTTTGCATGTTCTAGATATTCTTGATGGAGGGCAACTTTGTGTTCGACTCATTATTGTTCAGCTTCCTCACTCTTATTCTGAACCTTAGAATAAGCCTGGTTCTATAAGGCTATGTTTCAATACTTGCCTTTCTGAGATAGTGAAAATTATAATGTTCTGTAATGCTAAAAGCAGATTTCCAGGTCCTGGACCATTTTAATTGTTTCAGTAATTTCGTTCAGTATTGTTCTCACGGACTTTGAATACAGAATTCAGTGAGGGAATAAGATGTGCAATATCGATCTTGATCTGAAAACGAATATCTAGGCGTACTCTCACAGAGGTGACTAATCAGTAACTAGACCGTTATTAAATTATGACGATATAAATGAACTAAAAAAAAAATACCTCTCTGCCGATCGCATTTATGATGATCATTATTCTCACATATTCCTTGTTAAGTACTTCCTGTTTCGATCAGCCGTCAAGTTGATCTCATCAATGAAACTTACTTGACTACCAACTTTCCACACGCAATTTGAAAGTAATCTATGATTTCTCGTATAAAGTAATCAAGGGTGACCTCCAAATCATCGATCTCTTTACCTGCTCTGATTTTTGAATGGAACTCATTCAAAAGGTGTTGATCCGAAATAGCTTCAACGGACATGGTTTTTGTTTTGATTTCCTAACGCGCTTCGAATATTTGCGGCAGCGAAGTAATGATATTTTCAGGAGGAATACCATCTTCACTGTTATATCTTAGATGTTATCCTGCTTGTAACAGTTAGTTACAGATGTTTTTAACGTACTTCGGAATGTAAAATCCTCTAAAATTGGTAATAGTCGTTTTTACTGTCTAACAAACCTTTCTAGAAAGATATGCGAAAATCTGCTTTCACTATTTAACTTGCATATTTTCAAAACAGAGGAGGTATTCGTCAAGGTTATGACAAATATCAGTCTTAGATTAATTTTTTCTTCTCTTCCTTAGTTATTTTAATTAATTCAATTTAAACCACACACCTTTCATTCGCATAATCTTATCCTAATTAATTGAATCTAGAAATTTTTTGAATAAAATCCACGGAAAAGCTAAATAATATTTTAATATTATTATATAACAAAAAAAAAAACAAATTCCCAATTAACTCCAATTGCTGTACAAGTGCACACATACATATTCTGGAGAAGTAATTTACAGAAATTTTAATTATTTGGATCTAATCAACTCCAAAAAGATTGTGTTCATTCTGGAACGTGTTTGTATCTGGTGTTGTTATCTTCTTTTGTTCCTCTGCTCAAATATCTGGTGTGGTACATTTACACCATTTGAACTTCCGGATGGTTTCGTTCAGACGGTGAAGTAATTAAATTTATGGAAATCGGAGATGGTATGAGCATTTGTATATGGATATGTATGTGTGTCAATTTAACCTCGTGATGAGGCCTCTTTTGCTTGCCTTCAGCTCTTATGATGATGGCAGGTATATAAGTATTAATTGGACCAAAAATATTTCATGATTTTAACGAAGTTAATAATTTATGCTTGTTCATGTGGATACGAAAAGACAGCATTGCGTCAAAATTATCAGTGACATCAATCAATATTGCAATCATGTTGTATGCTTTGTCAGGACCTGGAGCATATTGTTAATCACTTAATGCCATCGGATAAGTTATAAAATTTGATTGGTAATGACTTTTGAAAAAAAAAATATTTGACAAAGAATAACGAGGTGGTACATTTCCTGTCATATTTGCTTGAATGACTTAAGCGAATTGAGAAGAGATTTTAATAATAGCTTTCAACAGAGGTATTAGGAAATAGTCCACTTTTGAGTCTACAAGGAAAAAAAATGTTGGTAGGAATTGGATTGGGTACCAAAGAATTGTAAAATTAATTGCTAAATTTTTCTAAATTTTCTGTGTATTTGCGCATTGGAGTTTTGTAGGTTTTTAAGAATTGGAGACCGTTTCTGTTTTTTCAGAAACGAGATTGAGGAGCGCCTTGCAAAGGCAGGAGCTAAATATTTGTTTATCGGCCTGAGCCTGGTTTTGGCACTACCCAAAGAGCCACCTTTCAGTATTCCTCACGCACAGTAGGAAATAACTAAGGCTCTATTTATACAGGCCACTATCGCACCACAATCAGTAGTACCAGAATCGAGTGGCAGCACTATCAACTTTTTTTTTTTGTAGGTAATTTGATCATATTTTGCCGGGCAATTATAGTATGAATTCTAAAATTCATTTGATTGAAAATTATGATACAAATGTACTTTTATGCTGTTATAATTTTGCAATGTAATGAATGACTTTCGTAAATAAAATGTATGTCAACGATTGATAGGTTAAAATTTGAAGGTGTGAAATCTAACACGTATAGATCGGTCGGTACACAGGCGCGTAAACAATGGGGGCGCTTACGGGGGTCATGACCCTTTCCCCAAGCACCACCCCATTTTCGCGTGAAGTGAGTGTGGTGCTGGACTATAGAGTGAGTTGCAAAAATTTAACAGGACGATTTTCGTTCTTTTTAGTAGTAATAGTGAAGTCTGGTGTGGATATAATAGTCATTCGCTCGTAGCTCTTCGTCTTTGAAATGTGTACGATCTTTTTAGAATTTTCTTGTGTTTTATATAAGCTGTGTTATTTTGTGTCCGCAAAACAGAACAAACACACAAAAGAAAGCCTCATACATTTTCATAGAAAGATTTAAATGAAGCGAACGATACAAATAGTTCGCTTCAATCGACAGAACAATTTGTTCTCTCCAGTATATGGAGTGTATAGAACAAAGTACACAAAAGTTCACAGCTATTGTGTCGAAAACTCATCTATCTTAGTATCATAGGATGGTAAGTAATTATGGAATACTACATATTTATTTTAGTGTTTGATTGTTTAGAAAAAGGCACGCAATGTTTAGTAGTCCGATTATTATGATGCTTTTATATTTTTGGTATACCGATTACTCCTATACACTGTAAAAAATTTGAACAATTGTTACCACATTTCCCTAAAATGTAGAGAATATTCCCTAAAATGTCGTCAATATTCCCTACATTTTTGGGAATACTCCCTACATTTTAAGGAGTATTCCCTACATTTTAGGAAAAAAATGTCTAAGCTTTGTGGCAACAATTGTGCACATTTTTTACAGTGTAGTATAGATGAAAAAGCACACAATTTCGAGATTTGAAAGTGTTGTTGTTTCCAACAAATTGGTCAGCGATCATAATTTTTTTTTACCTATCTGATTTTCCGACATAAAATCAATGACAGGACAACTTGGTGGGGAGCTCGCAATAGAAGCATACAAACTGACTTAAGGAGTTTTGATTTAGGGGTTTTCCAGTAGAACCCTAGTTCCATGCAATCACCAACGCATAGCAACCCATTAATTTTTCATAGCGACACTGATTCATAATGTTTACGTTCATAGGGAAGCATTAAATTTTTCTTAGAAATGTACTTGCAAATTGCGTTCTTAAGAATTTCAATGAATAACTATTCACCGGAAACGGTCTAAACGAATTGGTGGATTGATTCTGGTGGTTCACTCTTTCGGACAAGGGAACAAGCATTCAGTTTTCTTAGAAAGATCTGAACATTTTTCCTTAGATCTTTCATGCACTACCGGTGGCCGACCATGGTTCCAAAGAGTGATTTTAAAGATAAAGGGTCTTTTATATAAAAAAAGAGGAGAGCAGCTTCATTCCTTTTATTGTGAATTTGAGAATGCTATTTTCTTCGCCGATAGACATATTATTAAAATTCAAATGCATACTAACATCTTCTATGTGCTCCTAGGAAACCGAGATGGAATAGATCATCAAAGTTTGAATACTAGCCATTATACGATTTTCCTCACAAATTGGTTAATTCGGCAAAACAAAATTTTAATTGCTACAAAATGAAAACTTTTACCTATGTCTATAAAAAGAAAAAAAAAAGAAAAATTCTCTGCTAGCATCCAGCCAAATTTTTTTGCACCAATAAAAGATTAATTGCAGGAAAATATTTATGTCCTTAACTTATGGTGATCCAATAGTGGGAGCACGTTAAATCATAGTAAATATTACCCAAAAATATCTTCAATACGAACAACGCACTAGTTCAAAATCCTTCGTAATCTTTCTCACTGATCTATTTTCAATTTAAATGTAAAAGTATTAAATTTTTTTAAATAACAATGACAATTTAACCAACCATACCGTCAAATAGCGGCTTCTCCTGTTCGTTCCAATCTTCAAAATTGTTCTTTGCTTCCATCACAAATCATGTGTTCCCTTAGTAACTGAAAACACATAAAAAAATATCCTTTAATTTCTGAATAGGTTGAGAGTAGGGCTGAAAATTCTGGAAAAAAAACTTTTCTCGTGCAAAAAACTATTATTGGTGTTTTTTGCGGTTTTTTTTCAAGAAAAATTTGAAAAATACTTAAGGGAAAGAAACACGGCAAATTTGAAAAAAAAACGTTTTTTTTTCAAGGGAACATATATTTTTCGAAAAAATTTAATTGAAAAATATAAGAATTCTTTGATTTCCACAATGTTAAATTAAAGATAATTTCGTAAAAAGCAAATTAATTGTCAGCACAGCCTTCGCTGTCATTACGAACTATGTTTTCAACTGACGGCTTATTAGATTGCAAAAATAGCAAATCTGACCTTACATATAAAAGACTAGGGGCTAGACGGTTCCTGTCTTTTGTGTATGTTCGTCTAAATAGTGACCAGTTCCGTCTGGAAGCTGCAATTGAAGACAGCGGCTGGGATGAACAAAATCCTTTCTACCTATCGTGAGGATGAATATTTGTGACTGGTTGCCATATCAAGTCATTACTCCAGAAAGTGCTCCTTCATTGATATTCTGCGAAATTAGCCAATATTTCAGAAGTACATTTTTACGCGGAATCAATGACTTGAGATAAATATTGAGTCATTTGAAGGAATTAAACTCAAAACAATTTTTCGGAATCTGAACAGTTTCAATTTAATTTTGAATTATCTTAAGAGCCACTGGAATTTCTGATAATAATCTACTGTTGGATTCTATTTCTTTTGATATCGGTGATAAAATTTCTTTCAAATTTGAATTTCGCTCCATGCTGCTCTCATAATACTTGCGTTATTATCAGTGATAACAGCCACAAAGTTTTCCGGACCAATTTCTCTTAATATTTTCACAACTGCAGTATTTTTGTATCCAGTCGAACGTTTATATAGGTTAATAAATATAGGTTAATTACACTGCTATCACATGTATTAGTCCATCCATCAGTAACGACACCTAATGCTAATGAAATCTATAGGATATACTAAGTTTGTCATTCCGTTTGTAACGCACAGAGATAATGATGGTAGCACAAAATGGATTGGACATACCCACGCATAATATTAAAAGTTATTTTGATTTTTGCATGTCCGTCTGTCCGTGCGCACGATACCTCGAGAACGCGTCTACTTAGAGAGCGGAAATTTTGTAAAAAAAAAAGTAAAATTGAGCTCGAAAATCAGACAAATCGGGCAACTCTTTCGTGGTGTTTCGGTCACTGCCTGAGAACGCGTCGACATAGAGAGCTGAAATTTGGTACGTGTTGCTTTTGTAGTAATAGCAAATAAACTTTCAAAAATGGACTAAATCGGGTAACCCCTTCTTGAAGTTGCCATATACAAATTTTGGTTTTTTACGTATACTGTGAAAACGATCAGTCCTAGACATTTTTATTGTACTGTAAAGCTCCAAAAATAAAGTAATTTTATATAAACTTGAAGATAAGATATTCGCGACTAAATGCATTAACTCGCCGCCGTGCCCAACGATAATCTAATCTCGAAGATTCTTGGACATCTTGCAACAGCCAAACTAATTACTTTTCCTTATTACCAGGTAGCAATTCCACGAAACGAGGAAAAGGGAATACTTCTTATCCCAATACTAATGTAGAAGGAAATCTACCTAACTTTCATTACTTACTCAGTGCAATAAACAAACACATTCTACCTATGTACAGGGAAAACATGGATATCTATGAGGGCTGTTACTAGCCTACAGTTACTACAGGGTTGTTAATGGGCTACGAGTACGATTAGGGTTCTTTTTCAAGGCTGTCTCTAATGTGGCGTCGCAAGAATCTGAATTTTATTACGCACAGCGGCGAGAAGAAAGTGGCATTACACTGTCCTTAGTTAATTCAACCAGTTGGGCTTTTACTGGTTATATATCATTATATTTTTAAACTGCTTGCTACAGTACCAAAAACTTCTTCAGAATATGAAATCCTATAAAATTGGTTATAATAATATTTTCTGTCCGACAAGCCGTTCTAGAAATATATATGAAAAACCACTGTAAAATAAAAATTGGTCAAATGGGTGACCATACGAAATTTCATGCGAGCATGTATATAATACACAATGACAAATTTTTTTCATAATATTTTCTATTTTACAATATGAAGTATAGAATAATTATTATGCCTAAATAATTTTTCAATGGTCCCCCAGCGCCTGGAGCAACTGTTGAAAACTGCATAGTGTACTTTGTACACACCATGGCCACACCAAATTAGTCAAGCCAAAGAAAAAATGATGCGCGTCGCTGAAGACTCATGCGCATGCGTTATACTGCATTTGCACGCGTTACATCACGTTCACTCGTCTGTCATTACTGTCGTTTGCAGAGCTGTCACTATTTTAACAACACAAAGTTAAATGAACAAGTTTCTACCATTAACGATAATTACTATTAGCGTTTTAGTGGTTAGCGTTTTTCGTGTGATACATATTTAGTTTTATACCCCTGTAAATATGGATAAATTTTTACGTGGAAAAGATCCGTCTTTACGTACAGATGATGAAGAACCCAGCACAAGTGTTACAAAAAAACCAAAGAAGATAGTGAAAAGAAAGTACGACGAAGACTACATTAAATATGGATTCTCGTGGTGTGGTGACGAAACGGCTCCAAAGCCACAGTGCATCGTTTGCGGCGAAGAGCTATCATACGAGTCAATGGTACCCAGTAAATTAAATCGCCATTTGTATTCAAACAATCCCAGCTACGCCAACGAAGACAGACAATATTTTAAGAGGTGCTTAGAACAAAATAAAAAACAGAAGAAATTTATGAAATCGGTCGTTATAGTTTCTGAAAAGGCCTTAGAAGCTAGCTACCATGTTGCAAAATTAATTGCACGTCAGAAGAAACCACATACTATCGGTGAAACACTTATTAAACCAGCATACATGAACATTGTTCGACTTATTCTTGGGCCCAATGAAGTTAAGGAAGTAAACAAAGTTTCGTTGTCTGCCGATACTGTTAAAAGACGTATTCACGATATGTCAAGCGATATTTTAGGAACACTGATTAGAAAACTGTTATTGGCTGAAATATTTGCGCTTCAGATCGACGAAACAACCGATATTAAAATAAGGCACAGCTGATAGCTATTGTACGTTTCGTTGACGAGGACTTTATTAAAGAACATTATTTATTTTGTAAGGAGGTTCCAGAGCGAACTACCGGTGAAGAAATTTTTCAAGTAACTGATGATTTCTTCAAAATATATAATATTCAATGGATCAATTGCATTGCTGTTTGTATGGATGGCGCTGCGGCAATGACGGGTAGTAAAAAGGGTTTTGTCTCTTGTGCAAAATGAAAAAATCCGACGTTACAATTTACACACTGCTGCATACATCGAGAAGCATTGATGGTCAAGAATTTGCCGGAGGAGCTTTTGAACACGATGAATGAATGCATTAAAATCGTAAATGTAATTAAATCAAGAGCCCTATATTCGCGAATCTTTGGAATACTCTGTGCAGAAATGGGAGCCGAATATGAATCCTTATTGTATTATACTGAAATTCGTTGGCTATCCCGAGGCAAAGTTTTGGCTAGATTGTTTTAGCTTCGTCACGAGGTGCGTGAGTTTCTTTTAAATCAAAATATGCTCGAACTATACCAGTACCTCGATAATGATTACTGGACAGCCAAACTTTCATACATGGCTGATATATTCGAGCATTTGAATGAATTTAATAAAAAAATGCAAGGACAAAATGAGAATATATTGACGTGCTCCGACAAATTACAAGGGTTGAGAAAAAAATTCGAACTTTGGCAGAAAGAGTTGCAAAAAGGATGTTTGGAAATGTACCAAAGGACCAACCATAGTACAATTGAAAACAAACAATTAATTGTAGATCTGGCCCAACAACATTTATGTAAGTATGCTTCAGCAGAAATTTGATCAATATTTTTATTACATTAATACGGAACAATACGATTGGTTTCGAAATCCTTTTGTAACCAATGCAATAAATTCTACGGAAGCACTGCCTCTGCAAATTCGAGAGGAATTTACAGATTTAAATAATGACATGACTTTAAAACTTCACTTCTCCGAAGTTCATTGAAACAAGCGCAGGTATCACATTAATTAATTATTATTTTATAATAATTATTAAGATTGCGTAAAAATAAATATGTTACAGTTTTATGTAATGTGTATTTTTCTAATAAAAAACAAAAATTTATTGTAAAATTTGTGTATCAATTTAATACCTATATACTTTAGCTTTTGGTGTGCCGCGGAATTCTAGGAAGAATTTTGGTGTGTCGTAGATGAGAAAAGGTTGCGGAGCACTGATCTAGGGTATTATAAGAATTGGCCTTTGACCAATTCTAGCTTTTTTACTTATTTTATTTTCTCATCGATATTACATTTAACTCGAAAATATTCGGCATCTAGTAAAGCATTACTCATAGCATATTTTCTTGGCAACTTGTAATAAGGTTTTAAAATATCTAAAGCATTTTTCCAGTATGCAGATTCAAATATAGAAACTGGCAAACCAGAACAGTAGGCAGCTCGGGCTAATGCAACATTAATTTTATCTGTAGAATCCTCGACATGTTGGCTAAGTTGAAAAGAGTTCTCGCTCTGTGACAATGAACTCTGCAGCATAGTTGGATCAAACGTGCATGCTGTGGATACTTCTTCTACACGCTTCGAGGATATTAAGGCTGTTGACTTTTTTGACTTCGACTTTGCATCCTTAAAGAAGCTTTTTTATATCGTATGGACATTGTAGGTATGTATAAAAGTAAATGTTCACACATGCGCTTAGCACTGGCAAACGAATATTCCTTTGAACAAAATCGGCATTTCGCATATTTTTTGTTGCCCTTTTCTACTATCTCACAATGCTTCCAAACACTGCTTTTTTTCTAGGCATTGTTAATTAAAAGTTTACACGAAATTATAAGAACACGCGATAAATCTGTCAGTACAGATATTCTCACTTTATGTATATAACGCGATCAATCAAATATTATATCGCACTACTAATAAAATGTAGTTTATTTAACTATGATATCGTGTGATGAACGTTTATGCTCACTTTGTGCTATCAGATTGAATAATGCCTTTGCCTCATGAAAATTACTCCTCAATAACGGTCTCATTATCATTAGACATGTGTGAGTGAACTTAAATTCACTCTGGCGTGTGTACTTTACAGTGGCGTCCGGAATTTCGGGATACTTAAGTCATTAAAAGTCAGTAAATATGCAGTATTTAGAGAAATATATTACTTAATGTTTCTAGGGTAATAAAAATGGAAATACCTAACGAAAAGTATATCAAAACCACATTTTAATTTGTAGGATTTGAGTAAAAAATTTAAATTTTTTCGGGGTTTTTTCAAAGCGTCACATTTTTTCCGTAAAAAAAAAACGTGCCATTCCAAAAAAAAAAAAAAAAAATGGGAGTTTTTCAGTTTTTTTCCAACGCTGGTTGAGAGCTAATATCCCTTAAATGTCTAGAAGGCCAAATTAAATTGAGTGTCCACAGTTTAGAGTTTATATAACAAAAGTTATATTAATCAGTTTCTAAAAAAAAAAGAGATAAAACAGCCGACATTTTTATTTTAATAATTTCGGGGACGAGACCGGGTCTGGTTGAGCAGTCGGTGGAAAGGCTATGAGGCCCTTCATACAATGGGCTCTAAACTATGACCATATATAGGTACACTGTACTTTTTGAAATGCAGTATACAAAGTGTTCTATGGAAAACTAGTATATTTTCTTAATCACCCTCAAAGTTCGAAACGGGTGAGATATAACAATTTTTTGTTTGTTTAGGTGATTACTATCTCATTTTACCCTATGAGCCTCCATGACAGAAACACCCTGTATTATAGATGAAATTGGAGCGTGGCTAGATGGTTCCAGTATGGCATTCGAACCTAAAGTTAAATAATACAGTCTGAATTTAAAGAATAATTATGACTACTATTATTGAAAATATATTATTTAAAGTGACAACGACTGTTAATTATAACTCAAGTCTAATGAAATTATCTAAATGAATTTAAATTACTTATCTTAACGTTAAATTTGATTATAATGATATGCCTACACTGTTTGCCATCCAAAGAATTTAAGTATTTGATTGTTAAAAGATGATAAAAAGAAATGTTTCCGATATTTTATATCTTCCCAGATGTGGGACAATAAAATTATTTCTAAAATTTTATAGGATTTGACTCCAAAATATATTCTCTGTACAGCCTTTGTGAAATTCTTCTGAATAACTGTCAATATCTCCAGTTCATCTTCAATGATCCCACTAAGTTCTTTCTCTTTGTAAGCAGGGTCAGTCATTTTAGCTGCATTAACCAAAGCAGGATTGAACAAAATTAGGCGACGCCAAGGTTCAAACATCCGGGTCTTTCGGCCGTTAAAAATTAATCTAGAACAATAAAATCTTTACAGTATCGCTAGCTTAAGAAAAGAACATTGAACATAGATGGAAACCGTAACACATCGTCTAAATCCGGACAGTCATGCGGAATTTAAGTCAAGTTAAAATTATGTTAACATAAATCCGGACATTTAGTGTAACAAAATTTCATTAATAATTACACTGGGGAACAGTGATTCTGCGGTACTGGGTGTGAGAGACTATTTAGAGTAATTTTATTTCCCTAAATACGAAAAATAATATCAAATTTGCTAAATTGGCTCTAGTTTTTGAGATAACAACAACCTACTTATAATAACATAAGGATGTAAAAAATATATTAAATATATTATATTGAGACCTTTATTTTCAAATAAAAATTGCGTTATAAATGGTATTTTGTGTAGATTAAATCACATGAAAATAGAAAATACAAAAATAATTATGTAAAACGTTTTCTATATGACAAACTACTGTATTTTTGGCCCCAACAGTCCCTTTGTAAGGTCCAGCAATAGTTCACCATCATATGACCGTCTCACCGCCCTTGGTGCCTTTCCTTCATTATCCTAATGGCGTTTTTCCAAATGGCTATATAAAAAATGTAGTTTCACACTCATTTAGCTCCTAATTTTTCAAAATTTTCAAGCATTTTGGCAACTATTTCGGAATATTCCGTTGCTTTTTAGTTCTCAAAATTTTTTCTATAAGTGCTTCAAAACTTGTCCAGGCATCAGACTCAATCTGAGTCATGTGGCTTGTAAAATTACAATCCTTTGTAAGGGAATGGATTTGTTGACCATCAAAGATGCCTGCTTTGAATTTTTCCATACTAAGGCCAGGAAATGTATGGAAAATATATTTAAAACAATCGCCACTCTTATTTAAAGCTTTGACGAACTGTTTCATTAACCCAAGCTTAATATGAAGTGGTAGAAGAACGTATTTTCGCGGTCTATTAATGTTTCATGAACGATGTTAGTTTTTTCAACAGTAATACTTTCTCACAGCGGCCATTCCTTTCTACTCCAGTTTTCTTCTTTTGCACGACTGTCCCAAAGACAGAGGAAATAGGGGTAATGGGTGTGTCCACTTTGCTGATCTAAAAAAGAAATTCACCATCTGTAAATCGATATTGAACATTCTTTCTTAAGTTTTGTTGAGTGGCTTATCGGTATCGAACTTAATTTGCTAACATTATGCAGTAATACACATTTCAAACTCCTTTTTGATTTGTGCATGAAGAGTCGCTACTTCTCTGGCTGATATTCTGGTAGACCCATAAATTTTAAAAGTGTAGGAACATTGTTACAATACACGAGATTATCTTCTTCACGAAAGTAATGAAGGCTTTTTTCCTATATAATTCGGTAAGATATTATTTTTACGTCTAATTGAAGGCAATGTTTTTCTTTAATTCTGGAGGCAAGAAGTTCAACTGATTTCTTTGATAAATTTAAATCGCAGATCAAGTTATTGAGCTTACCTTGAGAAAAACCCTGAAGTGTGGGACTGCATAGTTTAAATTCACTTTCACTCTTGCTTTTATTTTGACTGAATAACATTTCAATCTCATCGGAGGAATCCGTTCATAAGGTAGTAAATATCGGTACTGGCTATAATCTTCACCATGTGGTATTGGTGTTTTAGCCGATTGTTTATTAGGATAAACCCACGTACGCTTTTTTTACCGGTTTATAGCTTTCACATTTACTGCACAAAAGTAGCAATTATTAATATGATTCCTTAGATCATTCCACGTCATCGGCACTCCAAATTTAAGTCTTTTGCGTCCTCCATGGATCCAGTATCGGCGAGACTCCACGCAAGCTTTACATACTTTATGCGGCATCCAATATTTATCCTGCTGCCTAAGCTGTTTTCCAAAATATGATTGGTAAGCTTGTTTTACGAAATCGTTAATATTTCTTCGATGTATTTGTTGACAGTATTTATCACATATATAGCAAAGGCTGTCGAGATCCAGATCATTAACAACACAAAGTCTGCGTGAAAGCTAACGTTTTCCAAAATCAAAAAACACAATTGTAAAATTTTCTTGATTGCGCGCAACTCAAGTTTCCAAATCAAACTGCCTTGCTTCTACTTTTCGACACCTTATTTATTCTCAGCTAGGCCTTACTACTGCTGTCCATTGCCAATTGTCCTTATCCTATTGTATTCTACTCTTATTATACTGCAGCTAAAACTGGAGCCGGCATATCTGTCATCTAATTTGTAATCTATCCTACATCTGCCCTTAATGCATTTTCTCGAGAATTGGGGCTATTTTGAACTGTCGGTTTATCTATTCTTTCTAATTACTTTATCGTAGATGATATTTCCATTTACTGTCCGTTTATCGTCGAGTCGTCAAGAAGGCTTTTCAACCTTGAAGATAACGAAGGGTCGCATAATGATCGTGCTAAGTAGGATTTCTTGATAAACAGAGCCAACACAAATAAATTAACTACACATCGGGTATTTACAATGGTAGTGTATACTAAAATTACTGCCAAACTTAATGCCGCAAAAAAAATTAGTTTTTTTTTTGTTCCCCAGTGTTATTTAACAGTAGTACACACAAAAATTTTAATACAATCAATATGTCCTTTTATCACTTTCATTTGTACATGCCGTCGCTGTTTCAAGGAATCAACTGAAAAGAATGTATATCTTTGCTTGAATTCTAACAGAAAGCTGTCAGGGTTTTACGTGAGCACCTGCCATTATGGCTTAATCTCGCGGTTGATTTAGCGCAACTCCACGCCGAGAGCCAATCCTCTAAGCATACATTAATAAGCGACCATCCTTCAAATTCACGGACGCAGTATGCAATTATGACAAAAGAACAAACTCAAACAGACTCAGACAATCTCACTCTGCCCGCATATGGGCTACCACAACCACTACGATGTTCCCACAAGGTAGCCTTCCCATGTTGAGGCGAATATTGCTCTAACAGCTCTATTCGGGGCTCCCCAACCCCGTAGTACCAAGTTAGCAATGTCGGCTACCCAATTGGTATGGCTTCGTATAACATGATCATACGATCATGAGTACTCCCAGTGAATCTTACATGCAGATCCTTAAACGTTACTGGTACCACCGTTCGGGCTTAATCATATTAGCACTTATAAAGTGACACAGTGGACCACGAGAAGGTTATTATCCGCCCTTTAGGCTAGGAGAGACTTGAGACTAACGCCAGTAGTCTTATAGCATATCAAGGTACAAATACCAAGCTGCATACTAGGTCATATACGCGCTAGGCTTCACTAGGTACACGCACTATCATCACTAATCAGATGTGTCAATGTCCTCAGCACAACGAAGCACGGTGCGCATATATGGCTTTTCACAACCAGTTATTCTCCCCTGGCAGCTCTGCGCTTCACTAACCCTTTCCACCGCCGCTTGAATTCTAACAGTAAAATTTCTTTCTTTTAGTGAACGTGTGTCGATTTATGGATATTTACCTCATGAGGATGTCAAGAGGTTGGCAGATAATCCTAGCAGGAAAGAGAAGCGCTCATGAGCATGTCCGCAGAGACATGCGCTCACTTGAAGATTGCAGGGAGAAACTCATGGATCGCAGAATGCGAAAGAATCAACAGAAAGTTTAAATTTATTAAGATTTTAGTTTTTCCCTTTTTTCTTTGTATTCTGAATGCGCTCTCTTTGATTGTGAGCCTATACGAACCGCAAGGGAATTTGTTGTTAAATAAAAAGGAAAGATATTGTCAACAATTAATTAATTAACTAAAACCGCACACTTCTACTGACTACTTAAGAATGGACATTTTTTAGCGCCTTCAGATGCATGAGTAATATAGTTGGTTAATAAGCATAACGTCAGTAAAGACATTTGCTTCTGGATAGATTCCTTTGGGAATGTTAAGAGAACGATTCTCTGGCTATGGTGTAGAAGCGATTACTTTTGCAAGTACTTGTCATACTCCATATTGCCATCCTTCTCTGCAAACAAATTATTTATCGTAATTATAATTATCATAGTCATATTATGTAACTTTTAATATTCCCGGATATTATCCAGTCCTTCTTTTTACTACGCGCTCATATACAGCTACATACATATGTATGTACATGCGTAGTACGTATATGACGAAATATAGAAGAACTAAGTAAATCCCATTAATGTCGTCCCATTACGCAATTTTGATTATTAATAAAACAACACATAAAAATTGCTTTTATTTCACATAAATTTTGTTTTGGTGGCCACCAACATAAAATATTTTAATCAACATCTGACAGCAGGATACAAATTATTTTTACGTTCTTCATCATTCTATATCCAATTTGGTCGCCTGTTTCAGGGTCATATGTGCCTATTACATAAATACATAGATTAGTATATAAAAGTGGGAGTAATAAAGCGAACCATCCACCCACATCGGGACAATATTGAATGTTTCTCCTAATTATGTTGTATTTTTTTATGTGACCGTTAGTCATATTCTCTAACGTCGCAAGATTATTATGGTCATTTTATGACCAATAAATTGATAACAAAAAAAAATAATTTACAAAATTGTCCCAAACGTAGATTAAATCCATAAATTGAGTGTCCTTGGAAATATTTTGGTAATTAAACAAAAAGCATTCGTTTCGTTTACAACTTTACCAATTACACACGATCTCTGGTTTTTGTTTCTTACGAAAAAGGTAACCCTAAGTATTTTTGGCCTTCTAACCGGATTTTCGTTTGAACCTGAATCCTTCGGGCTGACAAAATTACTCTGCTTAAGAAGGGAGAATTTGTTGTCATGTTCTGAGTCAAATTATATGTTTTCTTATAAAGACAGAAGTAAAGGAAATATCACGGTAACTGATGGCTTGTAAATCTTGATAACTTTTAAATCTATCTCTTTTCCTTTCTTTAAGGTTCCCATGACATTAAGGATATTTGACACCGAATTTATCCGATTACATTATTTGCAGTTTTGTTGTTGTTCATGCAAGTTGAGTGGTGTTGAAGAGAGTTTCGGAAATAGGATGGGATTATGCTTTGAGCTTCCAATTTCACAAAAGCTGTAGGCTTCGAGTTTTAACGTTATAATGATGATGATTTTCCTCATTAAAAGCTGAATTTGACGTGGAGGGGAGGCGGGTGGAGTTCTTATGTTAGTTGGGTACGTTTTGTTGTTAGGTACACAAAATAGTGGCTATAAATAAACTGTGTACATTTTCTAGAATGAAAATGATATTAATTTAAGAAATAAAGAAGAATGTAAATAAAGATGGAGAAAAGAAGAAGAATTTTAAGAACTTTTATTTTTAACGATTCTAAATCAAATCAGAATTCCCGTCCGGAAAAAAAATAAATATATAGAAATAAAATTGTAACATTTATATTTGCACTCCTTTTCGATCTACAAGCCAAGGAGGAAAAACGCCAGTTGAAATGTTTTTCTTTTTCATTTATTGTTTATATACAAAATTGAGCAAAAAAAACATTAAGAAAAACCAAACCAGAGATACCGCACAGAAAAAAAATAATGGGGAAGGGGTAGAGGAAAAGTATATTACTTTGGACAACATTGTACTTGAACAAAGTCTCAATTTTAGGCAATTTATAGAAATGCTAGGGAATAAGTCACCTTATGTGGCACGTCGCCCCGCCCAAAACAAATCATCAAAAACGTATGCTGAAAGTATACATGAACAAGTCCGATCCAGTTCCGCTTCCGTTCCAATATTACGTTGAGTGTTGGAAATGGTGGGTTATTAGACTTCCATTTATTAGCGCAGTTGTAGACTTGCCAGATTTACTGGAAAAAGAACTGTTGTATTAAAGTCGCTCCACTGCAGGCAGACTCTTGTTGTAGCACCTGGAGTTGCAGATATCATCCATAGCCGTTTATAATATGGAGAGTTGACGTTACTTTTGAGAAATCGACGTTGTGACTTTATTCTGTCTCCCGAACTTACCGCACATAGCGGTCGGTCTAAATGCCAACGTTAATAAGACTATTAAGAATATGCGCCTCAACGCCTCAAACACAGGAAATGCGTTGCTTTATCTCGATTGGCAACAATGTACGAGATGCGTTTGTTTCAATGCAACCTGTGTGAAAAATCTAGAAATATTCTGCAAGAACAAAACTAAATTCCAATGTTAAGTCGACACTACTATCTCTGGCTGCGAAACATGTAAGGTTACTCGAGCTGGTTTTCTCTATACCTATATTAGTTAATTGGTGTCTCCACCGAATCTTACGCATTAGTTGGAGTTACCGTGTTAACCGCTTTAAAGCGACGTGCTGAAAAACCGCCAATTGACATACAGATTTGTCGTTATATAAGTGCCAGTATATTGGCAATATCCTGAGGAGAATTAAAAACTGCATTGCTCTTATGGCAGTAGTGCCCAAACTGTCTACCATCTTTTGTCTTTCTTCAAGCTTTCAATATACTCATATCCCCCAATCCTTTCCTTATCTCCTTCCTGCTAGACACTAGGATGAAGTTTTCTTGTCATTATATTTAACTGACATCGAGAGTTCTGTCACGATACCGAATTTTTATAAAAAAATTCCCATTCATTGACAAAAACATCGAACTCTGGTTTTAGTCAGAGCGGTCCAGAAACATCTATTGGTGCTTCGGTCAGGATCCTCATGAAACCTCAGAATACGTGCTCTGTTAAACTGGGAAGTATTGGCCAGGCGTGGATTACTCCACCTCGAACATGCTTCTCCTCCACCAAACTACGCGTGGAGCTTTAATGCCAGAATGGTTCTAGTCTAAACCTAGAAAGAGAGTAAATTTCACGAGGACTCATAATAGATTTTTCAGGTTGCAGTGACTGCAAGTAGGCGTTAGCCTCAAAAATCCTTCACAAACCCTTCACAAATCTAATATAATCTAACAGTAATATTACTTTCATTTTATCCTTTCCTGCGAATATATTCCGAAAGTTGATAAAAAGAAGTGAAGGTAGATAAGAAAACATATTGAATCCTGAGAGATACTCTTGAGAAGCAAGAAAATTACGGGTCTAAAGTACCTGAAAAGATAAACGGAAGATATCTTCCTAAGTAGAACATTCGGTTTCGCTGGCGGGGGAATACTGGGAAATGTCCAAGTATAAATTATTCTAATTCTCTATATTTTATCATAGATGGCAGTACCGTTTTCATTTTTTGATATTGCAAACTTTTTCAAAAAGTTTTCCGGTAGTTACTGCTGCATGCCTTGTTGTACCACAGACCAGGCAACAAATGCATAAATGTGAAGACTCAATTATGACAATGCTTTGGAAATACGTTAAATATGGCTTTTGTATGAATTTTGACCAAATGAGAAATGCGCTGCATGCATCGCATCGCAGCTAACGCAAAAGTTGGCTACTTCTTAACTATTCGCTACAAAAGCAGAGACTAACAGAACACCAATCTTTCACTGGAGCTATACCGACGTATTCGGGGTGAAGTCCAGTGGAGGCCTGCAGGATGTTTAGGATCCTTTAGGTACGTTTGGCGGTAGATGAACTCGGATGGAGCCAACGGCGGCAGATTAAACAATGTATCAAATGTTTCTTTATCCATTTTAGTTGCAACTTTGAATTGTCCTTCATAAATTTTTTTAAATACGTTAAATTTCTCTGCAAAATAAGATATACAAAAAAATCATTTTAAGAGAAATTGTTGTTTCCTGTACATCAATTGAACTCCCCAACTGAGATAAAAAAAAAAACACTTTTCTTATATTATTTACCTTTTCGTACAAATCCCATTTGGCAAGTTATACTCAATGCTACCTGGTTATTTCCTGGTTAGAAGGACTTTCCAGATATTCCGAAATTTAAAATTAAAAATCCACTAACTCCCGGCGAATGTTTAAAATTTTGTTTATCTTGATTTAGTAATTCTGTAATCAAACATTTCTGTGTTTCCGGTGTGCTTTACAAACAACAGTTTAATTTCCCAAGAGAAATCGACTTAGCCTAATTTCAAATTCAAATAAATTTAATCAATTACGACGCGTAAAACATTCATCCATTAATGAAATTTCCAAGTTGGAAGTTGCCATAATTTCCAAATGAAAGTTCGTAGCTCATCTTCAGTTCAGTGTAGCTTCGAATTTAAAGATTATTTCAAATGACACTCATTGCTAGCTATGGAATAACCGGTCCAAACCAAAGAAGGGGGTACGGAAATGTTTTATTATTCTATATACTCGATTCACTCTACTATTTTTTTTAGTAGTTTTAGTAAAGAGCACCTATTAAGCTCCATTTCGAGCAGTTCAAAACCAGCGTCAATTTAATTACCTCGACGTATAATAATTACTATACAGTGATGAAACTTATCTATATACCTGCTGAGATAATTTCAGTTCTTTATAGTATCTTAAGAAAAACGTTGTGCGCCTTTATTACATCCTGTTGGATGCCAATTAAGTACTTTATTCTCGCACATTTTATCACGCTAACATTTTATAAGAGTCGCTTCGTTCTATACTGACTGTAGCCCGGAGTTAGTATATATACTAAGAAAATAACTAGCATGTTCTGCCGAAAGTAAGTGCTCAACTTCATCTTAAAAGCATAAAAACGCTAGCAGCAAAGCATTAGACTTGCTACTTACTCTTAATTTATTAATTACTACAAACATGAAAGAAGAAATGTTGCTAATGAGCCACTAAAAATTAATTTGTCGGGGGGGGGGGGGGGTATGGAATGCAATAAACTTCTTAGTTGTCAGCTTATAATTTTCTTTTATTATTTCCATCATTTTTGCTTTAGTGATGGGAAATTTTTATTAGATAGTAAAATATTTTAGGAATTTCGTGAGTTTTTTTATGTGAATTTTACTATAAGTTCATGGATGTATTGATTACTGCGAAATACTTATATGCACATATGTAGCAAATCTGAACGAACAGGTAGACTAATGGTTTTGTTTTCAAATGAGCTGGTATCCTACAAGTTCTCATATTTTTTCACAGTAAGTGTATCTTTTTCTGAGAATTTTGTTGGCTTATTATGACTTAAGTGTAAATTCCTGTTTAATCTACTATTTACATTTGAATATTAATTTTTAAATATCATAGTTGTTTGTCGTGGAGAAAAAATCAAATCTTATCTTGTATTTTCTATGAAGGTTTTAAAAAATTGTCGTATGCTATGCTTAGATTACCATGGCATTCATTAGTACCGAAAATTTACAAGAAGATCAGCTGAAGTGTGGTTAATTCGTAAACTAATAGAACAGTTTCAAAATAAAGATGTCAGTAAGAAACGATAGTCCTTTAAAGCATTTTTTTTCTGAAAGAGAATCAAACTGTTAGAACTTCAGTAGAAGATGTTTTAATGATTTATTAAAGAGCAGTGATTCGTACACAAAGAATTGACGGTGCTGAAAGGAAACTCCATAAGCTTTTGGAAATCAAGGGAAAAGGTATTGCTACCTTTACAGGCAGTCAGTTAGATTTAATGGCTTTTAGTGCCCCTCGGATAACATCTAAATTACTCTGCAGGATTTGTTTGGAAAAGCTGTATATTCATAGCACGATGTCTCTACTGGTGGACTTGGGCATATGTGGATCATGGGGAATGCCATCCAGGTCCGGCTGTAGTTGTTCTTTCTTTAAATCAGAACCTTTTGTAGGTTCTGACACCCCAAAGACCAGACCTCTCATCAAAACAGATGTTCGCATGAAGTATCAGCAGCGATGGGCGAACATGTAAACTTGCAGAAGTACAAACATTATTCGCTAACTCAGAAGCATAACACTGTATGTAGTATTTTTGCATTGACCATTTTAAAAATGCAAGCATCCTTACAACGTTGTGCATCCAACATCCAAGTGTTTGTTACCTAATTATACAGTTGGTCATATCATTCGAGAGTCGCAGTAAAATGTTTCGAAGTAGATATTTTTCGCTAATCATTTTGGTGTAAGTAAGTAAATTTTTCCAAAAATGCACTTACAGTGTAATGATTCTGAGGTAGGGCATTGGTCTTAGAGCAATCGTAAATTTTCAAGTTTTAATTTTGCAAAGGATGACAAGTTAATTTTGATCTGATTTAACCTCATAAATTGTCTTTCAATCTAACAGGCCACCAAAAGTTTTTAGTTGGAAACCAAAATCGTTTTCATTGTAGCCATTTACGAGAACTATCTTTGTGGGTTCATTTCTTAGCTTTCTTTCTTGCTCTGTATAGACTCACATTTCGTCCATAAGAATAAGATAGAATAAAAATATCTTACGTTGTTTCTTTACTTTTATGGTGACCGGTAGGAAGGGGCTTTGGAGCAAAGGAAGTTATCTGCCAAATTTTATTATATTTTTTCTGTACACTAATAAAAATTAGCAATACATTTAAAAATTCTTAAGCATAAATTGATTTTCATAATAAAACAAATGGCTGATCATATTGTATAAGGCACATTTGAATAATAATAATATTACATTAAAGGAAAGTTCGGAAATTTCTATTTTGTGGCTATATTATGTAGGTCCTCCGCTTGTCCTCAAGCAACATGTTCTGTATATTGGCGATACTTTCTGGACTAACAACAAGAGTAAAACGTTCTTCTCGAGGGTAGTCCTTGAACAAACTACGCCGACCTTGTAGCTTTTTATACCGTTGTACAGTGATTAATGGCGTGCTTCATTGCCAAATAACTGATTTAATTTGTGCATGCACTGTTGTTAAGTTAAAAAATCATAAATAACCATAGCAAGAAAATTTTCACGCATTTTCCATGACCAGGCTTATTTGACTTTAGTATGTTATACAACAAGATAAGCGACCTACGTTGCAGAAAATGTTTCAACGAGCATCCTAGTAAATGCATTCGAAAAGAGGATACATGGTCAAACCTACGTAATCTAAAAATGAATCGAATACAATCACTAAATGCAATCCCTTAATTAAGGCCACACATACTATCCAGTTTGGGAAAAACAAGGTACCCGAAGTGAAATGAGGCAAAATTAACGATTTCACTATCATTAAACGAATACTATAAGGTAAAATATTAGCAGAAAGCCAAAGCCTTCGTAAACCAGAATATATTTTCCTCAATCGCATATTGACATTATTACAACACTTCATACTTCTATTCAAGGTTATCTCTAAATTGGTGACCTTACAAAGCATTGTAGGACGGAGCCATTTAACACTACTGGTGGAACATCAAGCAAATCAAATGAATTATTGTAGAAACTTATACACTGCGACTTACTAGGGTTTAATTGTAACCTATTATACCTGGACCATGTGTGGATTCTGTCTAAATCAGAGTTAATACGTTGTATGCAATCATCAATAAGCTCAATTGGACGGCTCAATTACAATTGTACATCATCTGCGTAGAGGTGAATGCTCACATCGCGAACCATTACTGTCAAGTCATTAATGAATAGGCTGAACAACAATGGACCCATGATAAAGCCTTGAGGCACTCCTCGTACTAGCGGTAGCGGAGTGGATATTCTGTTATTGAGCTTGACTTGCTAACTGCGATCTGATGGAAAACTACCGATCATCGATACTGCTGTACTACTACAGTCCCTGGCCAAAAAATTACAAACACTTTGAAGAAATTACAAACACTTTGAAAATTTTATAAAGTTTTCCTTCATTTTTTTAGAAATTTGGACCACTACATAGGGTGAAACTCCCTGGAGACGAGAAATTTCTCTCATTGAATGGTTCCCTGTTCTAAGAAGTGCAGAAATTGCACTCTTTTTCATTGGGGATATCTGCATTTCGTCCCATTATGAAATCTGTACACAAAGATAGATTTTCATTAAACTTGCTTTTTTGTACTGTAATAATGTCTAAAAATAAAGCAATTTGACTACTTACACAGCAGCTCAATGTTTAATTCCAAAAAACTTTACAATCAAAACCGAAGTAATACAAATTTTTCAATTAACCACTGAAAACACAGTTAATCAACCAGAAGCACTTGAACAATTGGCACCTCTAACAGAAACAACCTGGAAAAAGGATCAAACCATCGTTTTATTACCGTAAACCAATTAGGAAAACCCGATCAATAACCATTAATAACCTAAACAGGTTTCCGAGAAGAAAGGATGAAGACAATTTCAGGTAATGATGAAATTTACAAGTGTTTGTAATTTTTTGGCCAATTTTCAAGTGTTTGTAATTTTTTGGCCAGGGACTGTAAATTTAAAATAGGCATAGAGCTTCTGTAAGAGAATGCTATGATCAACGGTATCAAAAGCTTTTGAAAAATCTAAAAAAACCAAGGTTGTAAATTTGTCCTCATCCATAGAACTTTTTATGTCAGTGGATATCTTTAAGATAGCAGTTTCACAACTGTGGTGCGTGCTAAATCCTGATTGCCAGTCGGTCAATAAATTATTTTTGTTTACGTGCTCAGAAACCTGTCGGTACATTAATTTTTCAACCATTTTAGATAGAAAGCATAGTATGCTAATTTGACGAAAATCAGCTGGAGATTCTGGAGAAGATTTCTTTGGAATTGGAAGAATATTAGCAACTTTCCAATTGGAGGGATAGGAAGATGAAGACAAGCATGAATTAACTATATGAAGAATAAGAGTACAGATGATTGGAAGCAGTATTATGAAAAGCGCGTTGATATAAATACTCACGCTCTATGATAAGGGTGCGGACTCTTGTAGTAAACCAGTATATTTCACCCGATCAGGTACATATTTATTATAGAGATATGAGATAAACGTCGTTCAGATGTCGACTTGGTCATCAACTAATATGCAATCATATATCCGCTGTCACGACAAAGCCATGCACTCATCAAATAAGGAATCAGTATCTATATTTTTATAATCCAGGAAAGAATACTTAATAGGAGAGTGATTCATGCCTAGCATAATGTCATAGCTGAGAAAAATAATATCATGGTCGAGTGTACTAGGTGGACTGATTTGATCGTGTGCAATGATCTTTCCATTATCTGTCACTAGAATCAGGTCAAGGATTAGATGTGTTGTAGTATGTAGGATAGAAATTAACAAAATCAAAGTGAAGGGACTGGAGTAAGTGTGTGAATTGATTTGCTAAGGTGTCTTGCCTTAGCAAATTGACATTAAAATCACCACCAGTAATGACGTTCGCATAGCGTTGTGTTATGTATGAGATTTTATTTTCAAATTCATTGGCACTGTCATAGTTAAAGCAATTCGGGGGACAATATACGGAGCAAAATAACGCACTTTTCATTACCGGTACCAGCCTCTACACATAAAAAATCAATTGCTTCATCAACTGAAAATGCGATTTGCTTGGCATTGATCCAGTCCCAAATATAAATCGCTACACCGCCCCCCAACCGTCCCTTGCGGTCATTACGAAATAAATTAAATCCAGGGATCGACACGAGTGATGATGGAATATCCTCGTTTAGCCAAGTTTCACTTACAATGATAGCATGCAAGTTAATATTGGAAAGCATATAATTAAATTCATCCATTTTATTGCGGATGCTTCGCGCATTCAGCGAACAAACATTGAACCCAGAGGAACGATTACATAAAATATTAAGTAGTATTCGCACCCTGTCCAGATCAGTATAAATATCGCAACCCGCACTCATAAATGAGAGCAACACCGTCAGTGAAATAAGTTACAACATAATAGCATAATTAGAAAATACTACGCAGAGCTTTAGCACAAAAACTAAGAAAGCCTATTTACTAATAAAAGCTATAAATTATTAATACTATAACTCTTCAGTAGAAAAAATTCAAAATATTTAATTAACTAATCAAAATATAAAAGAAAAATAAACAAAAACAAAATTTTAAGAAATGAAAAACCGAAAAAATCTAAAAAAACATGACAATGTATGCATCATCATCAGCTCCAACGATATTGGTGGTAGTTATAAAGCATCAGCTTTCAGTTTTCAGATATGGAATTTCGGAGTTGCTCTAGGTTTAAAATTCTTATCTCGTTATCACCTAACATTCTCTTTATGTGGATAAAGAAATTTAACGATCGTGCAGAAGTAATTTTCCCCAATTTACGTAACTTGAGCGCTTCTCGAAGAAGAGAGTTACTATGTGCTGTCAAACTTTAATTTAAATATATAGGGCTCATAGAGAAGAAACCATCCAAATCTGATAGCTGAATTCCCTTACGCCTACGAAAGGCGGAAAGAAAAGCTTTTGGCTCCATATTTGAGGAGAAGCGTACAATGATCGGTACAGCCAGTGCAGATGGCGATGATGAAGACCTGGACTTTAAGCGAAAGGCATCAATATAGGGCGATACTGGAAATTCGATCACTGCAACAATATTTTTAATCACATTAAGTATATTCTCCTTCGCTAGATTAGGTATGCCTCTAACAACAACATCACTTAAGCGCTGGATTCGATGGATGTCCTTAACTTGTGCTTGCAAGAGATCATTTTTCTGCTGAAGAACAGCTACCGAAGTCACGCATGCTACAATTTTATTATTGAGCGAACGGATTGCATCATCAATTTTTGCTGATATCCGAGCCTCCACTTGTTGCAAAAGGCCATCGATTTTACTTAAAAGACGAGATTCCAGGAATTCCACCAGTTGGTCGAGAGTGTCAAACGTTAAACCAATATTAGCTGATTACATTAAGAGCGTCATCAGAGGCAGAGGTTGATGGTAACTTCTCTTTTCTTCCTTCCTTAGTTGACATTTTCAAATTTTTAAATTGATGAGAAGAATCACACTAACACTTAGGAGCTAAGACTAAGACAGTCTATTAGTGCAACACCCGCTAACTCAAATTCACTTTTAGCAATTACGATATTTAAAAATAAATTTTTAAGAAATATCACCAAGGCACTATGTTGCAATAAAATACGGATAAGAAAATAATATGGAAATTATATACTATAGGAGATAATATTCGGAGGCACTTAGCATTAATTATTAATAAAAAAGAAAAACGCGGGAGCCGATTAGAAAACACGTCTATTCTCTAGCTATCATACTGAAGAAGCCATTGATAAAAAAAAGAAAAATTATGGACTGTCACTGTTATCCTTACTTCCACAAATTACAACCATTGGACGTAATTGTCACTGCCGAAAACTTACTATTTCGTTTTTACAAACTTTTATCATTTAATTTCATATAAACATTTTTTAAATCTCTTCTTTTTTTGTAATCGATATGTCATTACTTCATAATCAAATGGAACAATAATTTTTAGTCAGACCAGACACTACTTACCCTGTCACTCAATTTACTTCTGATCCAGGTAATTTATTACGAACACGCCAACATGTCCATCTAATTTAAAGAAAAATCCACCTGCTTTTTCTCCAGAAATAATTATACCATACTGAAAGGCTATTGTAAGATTCAAAAGGCATACACGCAAATATAGAAAGACACGCCAGAATATGGTATACCGAAGAGAAGATATGTTGTATATGGTCGTGACGTAATTTAGAGCCGTTTCCATATGAACAGCAACAACAAAATTATGAAAATAATTACACGTAATATGTTCATAATGTCCTTAAAGACAACATTAATAAGGCAGGGTAGTGCAAAATGGCGGAAGAAGTTTCAGTGTGTGGCATATCTTGTATTGTGTATTTACTCAGCTCGCTCTGGTTTAAATCTCGTTTAAAAGTTATCTTCTCTGATAATATCAATAAAGGAATAAATGAAACTTACATTTGCGATTTGCAATAACTTTTGTATCTTACAGGTTGGTTGAAAAGTTTTGAAAGCGACATCTTTTAACCAATTAAGGAATCGAAATTTATACGCTATCCTTATACTTCACAAGAAAGTTTTACTTCCATCTGTCAATTTACAAGCCTCTTCAGTGTATTTTGTCAAAATGGAAAAAGCGGAATATGGTGCAGACATAAAATTCTTTGTTTTGGAAGGTTTATCAACAACAGAAATCCATACAAAAGTGATGAAAGTGGTAAAGGAATCTGTTCCTTTATTTTCAACTGTGCATCGATGTGTTTCAGAGTTTAAACGTGGCCGTACAAGAGTTGAATGTGAACCACGTAGTGGCAGTCCAACAAGTGCGACAACACCAGAGATCATTGAGCAAATTTATGATATCTATGACTAAGCGTGAAATTGCTGATACCATTGAAATCTCAGACGAACGAGTACTCAATATTTTACATCAAGAATTATATATGTAAAAGGTGTTCGGAAAGTTAGTACCGCATTCGTTAAAAATTCAACAAAAACTGAATCGAAAAGAAATTCTCAGCATAATTTGAATCGTTTTAAACAGAATAAAACTGATTTTGTGTGTCCTTTTGTAACGATAGATGAAACTTGGATCTACCATCATGATCCTAAACTGAAACAAGAACGTTTACACTGGACTGAAGCTAGTTGTTATGCTCCAAAACAGGTGAAGTCAGAACGATTAGCAAAAAAGCTTATGGCATCTGTTTTTTGGAATGCAAAACGGGTTTTGTTGACCGATTATCTTGAAAAAGGTTAAACAATTAACTCTGAATATTATTGCAACCTTCTGGACCAATTGGATAAAAAAATCGTGAAACAAGACCCGGATTGCAGAGAAAAAGAATAATGCTCTGACGATGGCTAATTTCAACGAATTAAAGTACGAATTGCTTGAACACCCACCGTATTCACCAGATTTAGCACCCTCTGACGTCTTCAAAAACTTGAAACAATTTCTTCGCGGAAAGCATTTTTCGTCGAATGAAGTAGCCAATGCAGCCGTGGAACAGTATTTTGCAGAGGTTCTGGAAAATCACAACAGAGATGGTAACGAATTATTGGAGGATCATTCGAATAAGTGTGTTGAAGTTCAGAGAGATTATATTGAATAAAAATTCTAATTTCATTAAAAAATACACATTATTTCGCTTTTGCTTAAAAAACTTTTTAACCAACCTGTAGTGTCTTTTAAATCTTCCAAAAGCTTTGACGAATAATGTGATCATTTTGTGTAATATCACAGATAAGCAAAGCATACAGATTTCCAAGCTAAAGGGAAAAAGAGAATTACTATTTGCCACATAGCTGATAAAGAGCTTTCTCCTCAAGTAGCAAACTACTCTCACGTCACATGGTTGAGCTAAAGCTTTTTTACATTCTCTCCCATAACCACCTGGTGCATACCGGAATATTTCGGCTCGGGTCTCGGGTGCTAGTATGATAACTGGCCTGTCGGCTGTGATTTAAGATTCTGTACATATACCATATTCTCTCATATTTTATATGTACCCATGCCCATCCCATGCTCACCACCAAAACCCTGGAGAATACTTCACAAGCCATGAAACAGACTCCCTCACTACCACATGAGAGCCCCAACGGAGTCCTCACATTCTAAAATATTTGCAGTGCTCTTCTGTAAAACTGATTTGAATAGATCCTCCACTCTAAACTACTATTCATATAGAAAAATTGCGTTCTGATAATCTTAAGCTTGCTTTCTTATCTTCCAAACCGAAATAAAATTTGTACACCTTCCCTAACAAAATTATTTAAAAAAAAGTATTTGAACCACATGACTACGATTCCTCAAACAAAAACTCCCAGCTGAGTAATCATTGTATGCCGCGAGCTGATGTTATCGAATGTATAGCTGCCCACAGATTCGGACTCCGGCTGCACATGCAATTATTACTCAGCTGTGAGTTAGTGAACGTAAAATGGTAAGGTTACTTTGTAATCAAAACTATTTTATTATTTTTTAAGTAAGGTATATAGTAAGTGCAGTATTTGGGAAGGTAAGGAACCAAGCTGTAAATTACTAGAAGACTATTTTCCTGTATGGATAGTAGTTTAGGCTCTATCTATAGCATATACAACAATGTTTGGTACTTTTCCATAAGTATCAATATAAAACATTTTAAAGAACGGACTCCCAACACAAACATAGATTTCAGTTTCATGCCTTGGGAAGTATTCTGCTGCTAATTCGTCATTCTATTGTGAGCTTGCTCTCAAAGCCTTTGGTAGAGTTTTATGAAGATATACGAGTTTTTAAATATTTTCTGGTTTTTTCCTTTCTGTTATTTAATAATTTCCTTTGATCTGTTTCCTAATGGTGAATTATTTTCAACAAAACTGAACAGGTGCTGAACTGAACCAGAATCTGTCAGATCTACATAGAACTTAGCCCTGATCCGAAGGGGGATAAGCTGAAAAGAATGCAAGAAAGAAGAATATCAGAAAATGTTCGTCCTTTGTGATTTCAATAAAAAAATAAACGACTTCAATAAAATAATTATATTTGCACAAAATATTCACACATTCGTACTTTAATTACAAGTACGTCCGATTTGACGTTTAGCTTCGAATTGTAACCACAAATTTTCACGGAACAAGAAAGTTCAAAACCGGTGCAGAAACCGATCTTAGAACCTCTGTGAAAAGAGCACACGGTCCGAACAAGTTCTGTGTCAGTGTGATGAAGAAAACACTTTAGGTTTAAGAACCGAACGAGTTACGGTTCAGTTGAGGTGAAAAGAATTAACCTTAAGTAAACCTTTTTTTAGCTTCCCGTGATTTTCTAATAGAGCATTTCGATCATCTTTAGTTGATTTTTGTATTGTAATCGTTTTTTTCTGGACTGGTATCCGATTATTTTCAGTTTGCTTGAGTTAAGATTTTGAGAGCGACCTTTGCCTGCCTTTGAATATTGAAGTTATTATTTTCTCTTAGACTGGAATAATTGCGAACTTTTCCGTTTTTTGATCTTATTGATATTCCAAGAACGGCCTTTTGTTTTTGACGATTGAGGAATTTGGATTTTTCAACATTCTTCTATTTAAATTTTTTTGAAGATCTGGAATATCTGGCTGAGGCCTGAAATACAATTGGAGCTTTTCAGTCAGCTTTATCGCCGAATTGAACACAACTGGTGTTAGAGATATACATATGTATCAGTTTGCCTTTAACTCTACTATTTGTACTATATGTATGCATGATACAAAGATAAGAAGGTGTGGCCGATTCGAGAGGAACTTTTTGGGTTACTACGTCATGTGGACACAAAAGTCATTTGTCAAAGCATGTCAATTATTTTCTAAAATATCAAAACATTTGTATCTGTCAGTGAACAGAAAAAAGATTGCTTGGTTGGGTTTGGATGTTTAAAACCTTATAAATTTTTTAAAAATTTCTATAAAAGAATTCGCTAAAAGAAGTCCGATTGTTGACCGTTTTTGGAGATTACATTACAACTTATTATCATATCAGCAGTGCTCCCTTAAGCAATTAGGTACTTTATATTCACACTTTTTAATTTTATTATATATATCACAAACTGTTGTGAAATAATATGAAATTTTAGCTTTCTCAAATAAATAATCACAACTTGAGACAATGACAGATCGCACGACTGAGTGACTTTTGTCATCCTATGACGTAAGCACCCACTTGACAGGAAACGCGGCCATATCTTTTTTTTTTGTATCATGCTATGTATGTATCTCTTCAAGAATATGTATCGGAAAGAGTAGGCTCGTCGAGTTTTTGACGTGAGCCGTTTATTTTTGTTTTTAATATAAAATATAATTTTGAGCCTTGAAAAGCCAAGTCTGGTGTTTTTACTTTAAAATTAATTCAAAGAGCAGGAACTATATGATGGTTAATCGAGTAGTTCCATAACAACTTGCGATTTTGACATTTGCAACTTTAGCTTGTCTATGTTGAGAACTTTTTTAAGGAACGACAGTTAATGCGGCCGATTTTCCAAAATTACGATAAATTCATGCTTTTTTTTTGATAGTTACGATATGTAGCAATTATATGTAAAAATATTACTGAGTTTTTTTTATGTCCTACAGGAACTGCTTATCTATTACTAACTTTATATCATTCTTATAAGTTTTCTTCCATTTTAACATTTTTGTGGTAGCTATTTACTTCTTAAATATGTCAACAGAAGCCATTCTCATCTAATATTCGACATACGCACAGTTAGTAGCATTAAAAATTCCCTCAAGTTGGTAGTCACTGGGCTTGAAATATACAATTTGATCAAATCTCAAGCCACCTTGAAGCTGGAAAAATTATAAAAGCTCCAATTGTGTTCTTCTACATTGATTTACATTGTCAACAAATCTCAAGCTGGCTGAAAAGCTCCAATTGTGTTTCAGGCCTGAAGTGTTCATGATTTAACCGATTTTTACTGTTGGGACAACAAAATTTTCCAAATTACATTTATTTAACAATGTGTCTTGGAATAGGACAAAATGCATTATAAGTTGCAGCCGAGGTAGAGAGTTTCCGGGAAGGCGATTTTTCCTTTTTCCTAAGCCCGAAAATGATAGCTATAATATATGGATTCAAACCGTGGTTATTTCGATCGATCGATGAGGTTAACAGGTGTAAGGAACCTTATACATATATGCCACATACATTTTGAGGAAAAATATATGGGGATAAAGTTTCTTCAATATAGTACTCCTATTGTCACACAATAAACGAAAGATCACAAAAAGATTTGAAAACTATCAAACTATATGAATACATACGCATACAATCACAGCCGACAAGCCAGTTACCCGAGGATTAGACGAGATAGTACAGCTTGCATGCAAGCCTCCCTTCCAACGCGATTTTTAACTTGACAGCAGAAGGCAGTTGGGTCGATGTCTTATC